>CM029532.1:45598656-46256502 GCA_017141395.1 Laodelphax striatellus | reverse complement strand
TCTGGTTTCTTCTTCACACAGTCCTTCCTAACCGGCGTTCTCCAAAACTACGCTCGCAAACATAACATATCAATAGACCATCTCAGCTTTCAATTTGAAGTGACCAAGTTCGAGAATCAAGTTCCTGGCGAACCTGACTTTGGTGTATTTTGCAAGGTAATGTGTAATCAGTAACTGTTCTACTTATTTTAGATATATTGCTTGATTTGAGCTAAATTTGCTTGATTCAAGTTGAATTAGAGAATTGTAAAAGGCCCATAATCAGCCTATGACCTCGAGGTATTTCATCTCGACTTATTTGATTTTCGTAAATATTTCGTGTTATTCTTAATTTGCTAAGAACAAAATTTATTTAAGATATTGTTGAGTTATATCATTACATTCTATTTATCAAAACTTATCGTTTATTTAAATCAAATGAATCAGCCTTAAGCTACTCATAATCTTACAAGTAGGATATTTTTTGTCTTTATTTAGTACTTTAAAGTGAATGACCCAAATTTCTCCTCAGATGTACGTAACCATTGAAATTTTCAGTTTTATCCAAGTGAACATAACTTTCCCAAATTCATTACATAGAAAATCACATTTTTTATATTAATGTTGATGTTTAATATTGATTCGAAACTGTTTGAAAAATTTATAGTGGTAAAATAAGTCTTTCAGTCGCACAACAAATGGATTTTGGATCAATGTCTTATAATGTATTCGGATTTATCCAAGAGGATTTCAGGATATTTTTGATAAAAACTTAAATTTGACTGATGACAGTCAAAGCTTTGATATAGTCATAGTAGTCATATTTTTCTATGAGTATCATTGCTTACTTTTGAAGTGTATGAACTCGATTGAGATTAGTGATAATGATAAAATTCAATTGGCTTCTCTAATACATTGCATTCATTCAAACATTGAAGTAAATGATATTACAAATTAATGTATTGTGTATCCTACGAGTTGTATCCTAGTAATTAGATAATATCAATCTCAATTTGTGACTCAAATCAAAATATTTCTTTCTGCTACAAAAGGATGTGCAGCTACAATTTGACTCATTAGTGAAGGTAAGAGCGTACTTCTAAAGTACCTACTCATTTTATGAAGAGAAATCTCATACTGTTTTAAGGAGTGTATACTTTCAAACAAGTAACATAATAGGTACCAACATTTTCACATAATATTAATTTTGTATATTGATTCATACGTTAATTCTGTTCATTCATGTCAAAAATGATTGTAAGAAAATGAATTAAAGGTAAAACAGTAAATTGTCACCAATAAAAAGGTCACGCTAGTATTGATCACTGATCAGGTATTGGAACCATAGAATAAGAAGAGGTCAATGGCATGTTACAGTATAATAATTATGATTCATGTTCTCAAATATCCCAGCTTACAATATATATTGCTTTCTAGTGAAATTGAATTTATATTGTAATGATTGGACTGAGTATCTGAAAATTGAGTATTTTTATTGTCAGTATTGTTGGCTTTTACATGCAGCAAAAGCACCAGGAAGAGGAATTTAGTGTCTTCATTGAGGTAAGAAAATGACGAGCCACATTACTTTAGAACAGCGTGAAAAGATATTCAATCCACTATAATAATTCTGCACAATTCACATTTTGATCTAATTTCCATCTCTTATCTATTTAGGTATAACATCCTTTGGTTGTTGAAAAATCGGCGATTTTTTGGAAATTATGTTTTTGTTTTTGAAATGAGGTTTGTCAGTCATTTTTTGAGTTGTTGGTCATTATTGTAAAAGGATATTCTATTCACAGATTTGAGTTTCAAGTATTGAACAATGAAAAACTAAGAGTGAAAAAAATTATGATATTCGTAGAATGATTTTCATTATTATAAGCTCTGTGATTCAAATTGTTTGAAGTCATGAAGAAACTTAGACTTATATTGTTCTTTCAAGTATGAAATAGGATATTGTCCAATTTTTTCAGTTATGCAATATAATAAAATGTATAATATTATGTAGTATTGAAAAGTCACAAATTCAGTTGACTATTTCCAGGAATGGATTATCCACTGTTACTCCAATGTGCTATTTCATATCATAATTATAATCTATTATCTATTTTATCATCAAATTTATGTTTTTTTTTATTTTAGGGTCTATTTTTGGAGGGTGCTCGGTGGGATAGAGAACTCAACATACTCAATGAATCTCTTCCAAAAATTTTATTCGATACCATTCCAATAATATGGTTCAAGCCTGGGAAAAAGGTACACTATTGAATTGTATTTATGAAAGTACTCGTATTCTGATACTCATTTGATTAATGTATAGTATAACTTCTCTTTGATAATCCCCAATTCCAACAAAAGCACCAAGCATAATATGAAGTATCATGTTGTCGAGTGCATTATAAGGCTAATTTATTTCCTAGTACAGGCAAAAGGAACCAAATAGTTATCTCTTGTCAGTACATTTATTTTAAATCTGGTTTTGCTGGGAAACATTAATCAAGTTTATACTCCCGTTTATGATATACACTACAGTGGATATCCCTATGGGATATTTTGTTTAGAATTCCAAACTAATTATTATTAAATTCTTCGACTAGGCAGAAAATCTGTTATTTAAATTTCGATATAGCTCTTCGTTGAAGAGGAAGAGGATCTTATAATATCATGAGCCAATCTGTTACTGGCAATAATAGTAAAGTTTATACGTTACCACTTAATTTATTGCTCTATTTATTAACATTCAGCAACTTATTCTTAATTCACATTTTATAATCTATTCAAATAGATACCATATTTAATTTGAAATTCATTATCCGACCACTGCTCAAAATCTACAGAAATCTCCTTCACTTGAAACATTGCCTTGCAATTCAAATTGTATTTGGGTGAATTTATGTACTATAAAAATTTGGTGTTGAAATCTGCAAAACATCCAGAGCATGAAAATATTTAGTTTCTTATAGGGTACAGTATATATGATATTTGAAAGTGATTCTCAAGTAATTAATAAAATAATGTATTTCGATTTTATTCCCTTTTTCAGGCTGATTTCATTGCTTCGCCGTCTTACGTCTGTCCGATTTACAAGACAAGTGCCAGGAGAGGTGTTCTGTCAACAACTGGACATTCGACGAACTTTGTTATGTTTCTACAGATTCCTTCCGACAAGCCCGAAAAACACTGGATTAACCGCGGAGTTGCATCTCTATGTCAACTCGATGACTGAAAAACTGATAAGAAAACTGAAAAATTGATTATTTTAAAATATTTTTATAACTTTTCGCGTATCGCCAAATTGTCTTGAATGTTCAAGACAATGTTCAATGTTTCGACGAATCATAGAATTGAAAATTTTTCTCAACACCTTTTCTCTATATTTGATAAAAGCTCCATTCCAAGCAATAAAATCTGATATTTTTTACTATGAATCTTTCATTTTATTTTCAAATATTACACCAATTTTAAATTTTGGTAGTTGAAATGTCAGGGAAGGCGATTTAATTCTCATATTATGTAGGTACATGGGTATTTTTTCGTCCATACTTTTTTCACTTCATTAATTAGCATAGTTAGAGATTATCAAGTTTGAATTAGGTCCAAAATAATAGTCAATTACATTGAAAACATTACTGCGCAATGTTCTGGATTAGAGCTCTGTCCATAAGCTTAGCACAGTCATACATCTTAGTTTATTCCACTTTGTGTGTACCTGCTTGTATACAATGTGGAATGAACTCTTACAGCTTTAACAACTTCCCAGATATCAAGATAGGTATCTCTCCTAATTTAAAAAATAATTTTGTCTTTATTCTATCTACAGAGAAATGAAGTCATCCCCAGTCATATAACTGATTAATTCTATTTAAGTCTAGAAATAATTGACATCCTTGTTATTTTCCAATAAAACTTTTGATGAAATTAATAGAAATTTTAAAAAAATGCAATAAGAAATGGTAGAAAAATCATAACTTTTTCCAAGAAAAATTAAAGTGTAAGAACAATTTTTGATGAAGATATTCCTATCTTCAAAGTTAATATATTTTTCATGTTATTAATATCAGTTACCACTGTCTTTTCCACAACTGCATCCAAATTCATTTCCAATAACCAATTTGACCAATCAGTATCGTTTGTTTTTTTCCGGATTATCATTTCCTTCTGACTGAAATTTGTAAAGCAATAAACTATCGTTTCTTGTTCGTTTTCAGGTTTTCTAGGTGAAAGCTCAATAAACTCAGAAATTTTTCTTGAAGGGTCTCTAAGTCTGGTTTGTGTCTCTTCTTCTGAAATTATGCTCATTTCAAAAAATTCTAATTCACTCTTACCATTATTTAGATCACTCAACGAGAATGTCATAATATGATAATATTTTTGCGCATTGTTTTCACTTTTCGAGAAGTACCTATTCTTTAGTAATTTTCTGATTTCGTCATTTTCCTGGACAATATTTTGCAGACATCTAGAAAATCCAAGACCAGTGATCATAGCAGCCCTACAAGCTTCTTCGCTGATATCTCCAATATTAGTACGTCTCAGGTTCTTTAAAAATCTTTGTTGGAATAAGTTTGAAGTATTTTCCCCATTGTTATTCAACAGGCTCTGGTTATTCAATTGAACGTTGCTATTCAACTCATAATCATATCCCAAATCACTTGTAGATTTAGAGACTTGATAGTTTTGTTTTTGGAGTAAGGGTTCAAATTCTTCAACCTGACAGTCCAAAAATCCCTTCTCATAGATCTTACCGATGTCCTTATCGTTGTTATCATTGTAGTTAATTATGTCATAGTAATACTTTTCATCTGTGGTGTTTTGATTTGAAACTGGGGGAGACAGCAGCCTGAGGTTTTCCAACAACTGGTCCAATATTGAATTCAAGCTTTGTATCCTCTCATCCTTATTATTAATTATTCCCGTACCATCTTTATAATTTTCTATTTTTCCACTGTCATTGAAAAGATTAAGTGTTCCAGGAGAATTATTATTATCATCACTTATTGTCTCTCTTTCAATTTTTGAAATCTGATCATCAATATGTTCATTGTTCACTGAAATAGCTTCTGCTTTATCAATTTCTGATATCTGGGGGAGTAGTGTAAATGAGTTTGTTTTATAGAGGAATGTAGCAATATTGTTGTCAAGTTTACCTTTTTTGTCATGAGTTATTTCAGATCTTTGATTACTGACTGATGGTTCAGTCACAGTATTTTCAAGAAATGCCTGCTTTTGAATGGTATTATCACCACGTACATGAGCATTTGTCGAGTCAGATGAGTCGTTTCGATCTTGAACCTTATCGCATGACATAAAAGTGGTGTCCACATTCCATCCCAGACCACTTGGAGTGATCCTATTGAAATAGCCACTGTGAAGCAGTTGCAAGTAAATATTACGGATTTCACTTGATCCTCTATTAACCAACGAATCCTCCAATTCACTTGAATCTATGGAACTGTTATTCTCGACTTCACAAAGGTCCCCTGATTCTCCTTTAACCTCACAAACTGCTTGTGTTTGGGTGATGTCTGCTTGTTCAGGTTCCTCAAACTCACTTGAAGGTAAATTTATGTTTTGGGAATTACTGTGTTCATCTGATTCCTTATTAGCTGAATGTTGCTGTTCAGGTTTTTCCAGTTCACTTGAGTCCTTATTTTCAGCATTGGAATTTTCATGATTTTCCATCTCTAAATTTTCCTGTATATTCTTTCGTTTACGGCTCCTCTTGAAACCTTCAAATCAAAAAAAGTTTCAATTAAGTAGCCTACAAACTTGAACATTAATTTATATTTTGACCCATGTATTTTTACTTTAGTGTAAATAAGAAAATCTCAATACATTAAATCTCCTGTAGATCAATTTAAGTTCTGTAGCATCTATATTTATCATTTTCCTTTAGAGAAAAAATAATTTATTATTTATGTATTATTGTTGGTAGTAAAGTGCCCTGTTTTATTTCACTCTATTGTCTTGCCATGATCTTATAATGTTATAATTTTGCATTTAAAAATTACAGATTATTAAATTAGACATTTATTTTGCAAGAGAATGCTTGAAATATTTTGCATTAAACTCTGTACAGAAATCCAGTAAAATTGAGTCCCTGGTTATAGCATGCGATGAAACATTGTGTACAATAGTCGTAGAGTGCGTAACTCTTGCTCCATATTAGAATCCATTATTAGGCTATATTAGTTGCAAAAGAGTATCAAGCACTTGTTACTGTCGATTAGTGAAAAGAATCATGGATGCTTTTAGAATCAGTTGTTATGTCCTTCCAAATTCATAGAAATTTAATTTTGAATAACTATTAACAAGTACAGTTTAACCTTAGGCCTATAGAAATTTAACCCTAATTTAGAGTGATGATCTTTTTCCGTTATACAGTATAAACTATCGTTTCCAGAAAATTCCGTCCTTTAAACACAATACGTGGTTAGTACTTGTTTACAAATAAAATATTCAAAATTAACTTACGTGTTTTCAAATATTTTATCATCTCCAAAAGGTACTAGAATCACTATAAATACTGTGTGTAGAGCCAAATATTAAAAAAAAAAATATCAAAATAGTCTTTGAATACCTAGTAATATCACATGTTGAGCACCTACACATTTGGTCTTAAAATACAACAGCCCTCTGCTCAGTTCTAGAATCTTGAAGATCTTCCTAAAGATTTATTATCAGTTTATTACAGTATCGCATTTTCTAAAGAATATAAAGTTGATTGAATAATAGGCTATATTGGTCCACACTATACTATAATAGGCTATACCGGCACATACTATACATACTAGGCTATAATAGGCCATACCGTACTGAAGGTCTTTATGATTTTGTTATATAAGTGCTTTCTTGCTGTCCTGTCATAACCGTTTGATTGTTTTTGAAATCAAAAATATTAATTTGATAGAGTTACGTGAAGGTGAATATATGACAAGAATATACTGGTCATTTACCAACCAGCCAATCATCAGTCCATATATAGCCAATATATAGTATCAGTCTATATAAATTAACTTATTGTTAAAAATAATGACAAGAAATTGGGTTTCAAGATCTCTATAATTTTATTATTAAAATCCGTTTTACTACCAAGACTTATGCCAAAATCCTTGAAGAAATTCGCTGCTATGAAAAACAAAATTTTAATAAATTATTGACTTTCTAAGAATTTTTATGTTTTACTTCCAGGTTATCATTGTTAAAATTATCAGAGACTCACTGAAAAGCTGTAATTTGATGTTAACAAGTGTATGGTGAATAAGGCTCTTCCGTCGAATTCATTTGTTTTATAAGTTGTTTTTATTTTGACATTTTGACCAATTTCCAGAAGCAAATACTTGACTAGCCCATCATCAGACTTTTTCCTGATTATTAATGTCTTCATATGAGAACTTGCTAAGAAATGGCATGTAACTGTTTTACATTCAAAATCTCTACAATTGAATAATTCCTGCTTTGATTGAACATTTTTCAATATATCATTAATTTCCCTTTCACTTGCATCCCTTATATTTATAGTATCATTATCCAAGTGATTATTTTCAGAGCCCTGGGCTGATGGCAACTCACTTTCAATAAATTTTTTCAGCTTTTTGTGTTCAGTAAAAAACTTAAACTCTTCAGTAAAATCAACACTTTCTGAGAATCCATCCATTTTAGCTTTCAAAGCAATGGAGGATTTTGCTGCTGTTTGAAGATCTCGTTGTAGTAACTTTTCGTTTCCCATCATTCCACTTTCTTCTATATTTTTGTTTTTAGTGTTTTCAGCATTCAGCATTGATCTCATCAAATTATCAGGAACAGATTGGGGGCTTGGGAGATTTGATTTCTGGTTTTGAGGTCTGTCATCCGATTTCTCCCCTTCCATTGATTTTCTCAGCTTTTCGTTTTCAGTAACAAGCTTGCTAATCCAATCCGAAAATTCGCCCACTGTCTCTTCCAATGCTTTGGCAGATTCTTCATCCAAACATCCAGTTTTTTGAAGGTCTTGTAGTAGTAATTTCTGTATGGAATCATGTATCATTTCACTTGCTTCTGGGTTACTTATTCCAGGATCTTCAGATTTAGTCAGCTTGTCAGTGTTAGATTGAAAATTCGAGGAATTGTGTTTTCTGAATCCTGAATTCTCATTTACTTCTGAAGCACCTTTCGATAAAGGCTCGTTGAGAGTTTCAGAATTATGTTGCGCTGATGTGTCTGGAGGCTGATCTTCTGGAATATTCAGATTGACGCCCATAGAATGCATGGCTTCAAGCAGATTGCGGATGGAATCACTCTTGGTGAGGTGTGTTGATGTGTCATCTTCTGCATTCCAAGCATATGAAACGTTTCTACTTCGAAATGCATTTTCACTAAACTGATCGGGATTGAAATGTCTGAAACCGCCATATCTATTCATGATGCATGTATAAGCGGCATCTATTGGTGAAGACGAATTTTGGTCAGAATGTTTTTCCTCTTTCTCTACCTGTGATTTATTGTCACCATTGCTGTTCATTCCATCTCGTGGTAATTGTTTTAAACGTATTGTTGAAGAATCTTGCTGTTCTATTTCCACATCTTCATCGATTGCTGAATCCTGACTGAAACAGTCCGACTTTTGTGACTCTTCTACTTGTTTATTATTCTTATCAAAATATTCCTTCTTGGGATCATCATCCTGGTGGACACACTCTACATCAGGAAAATCACCACTAGTAACCGTTGTACCTTGATAGCCAAATTTTACAGGTTCATGACAATCTTCCAATTTACGTTCATCTGGTAATTTAGCTGGTTGGATATCACAAGTCGAGAGATTTTGTTGTTTTATAATATTGTGATAAATACTTTTAGTAGCCAAATCAGTACTAATCGATGAATTGCAACTAGATTGGTGTGATTCTATTGCGCTATCTCTGTCTGGTGACTGGCCAGAGTCGCATCTTGTAGTGCTTTTTTGGGAAATATTACAATCAACTTGCTCGCTTGTCGAATTACTACTCATTGCTGTTTTTTGAATGAGCTGCTCCATTTCAGATGACTCCATTTTCCTGTTAACAGGGATTTTTCTCACTTCAGAACTATTTTCAAGAGGCTTTTGGAATTCTATACTCTCAACTTCACTTTAAATAAATAAAAATACTAAATTAGAAGTGTGATAAGACTGTCTATTATTCTTCATATTTTTTTCATCTCCAGCTGAGATAAATAGGTGATAAATAAATTTTACACTCATACTACCGTACCTGTCCAGTTCATTATAAATTCTTAATTCACCTTATAATTTTGAAATATTCTAAAAACAAGAATTTTAAAAGTTTTTATTAGTTATCAGGATTTTTTTAGTAAATTCTGCTTATTTTATTTAGCGGATTTTAAAATTCATTCCCATCCACTATTATAATCTACTTGAGAGAATAAACAGATTGGCATCTTCAAAACTTACTTCAACGCACTTAAATGCATGTTGTATTCTCATAAATACAGCTTCAACTCGTTCTAAACATAGGTTGTAAATTTGAGGTAACGTACCTCAAAAATATATTTTGGTTGAAACTACTTCATTGGTTGAAACTACTTCTTTCATTGATACGGATTATTATTGGTAATTTTCCTGTACGATTCCAATTTAAAGAGTTTCACTCTTGCTCTGAATTCAATATTATTTCCCATTAATAAAATCACATTTTCTCCATAGAATGAAAATGCCGCTCACTATGCGTCAGCCTGTCAGCCAATATTATCAGATGACGGAAAATTATAATACAGTAATATTATAAAACGAGGCCACCCGTGCAGCGCAAAGCGTCGTTCACTTCAATTTTCTAAAATAGTTTTAAACAGTCGCTATTTTGATTATCAGCAGCTGTCAGCAGCTCAGTCATACAAATGAAATCTTACTGATTACTGGTCACTGTACTACTTTTATCAGCTTCTTAGCTCTCTATAGGGGATTTTACAAACTAACTGAAGTTTATTGCATTTTAATGCCAAAAGATAGTGCCACAGGAAACTATATCAAGTT
Source organism: Laodelphax striatellus (assembly GCA_017141395.1). Classification (NCBI taxonomy): domain Eukaryota; kingdom Metazoa; phylum Arthropoda; class Insecta; order Hemiptera; family Delphacidae; genus Laodelphax; species Laodelphax striatellus. Next base: position 46,246,508 of record CM029532.1, on the reverse strand, counting down.
TTCAGCAGATTTCGCCCATTAAAAATTTTTATCTCTTAATAACAAATAGATCCTGCAAAAATTCGATTTCTCATCTTTCTTTTGGCGCGAACCGCATCAAAATCGGTAGACTCAAATTTTTCCACGAACTTTCCAAAGTCGGGCTGTTAACTCTTTTGTATTATATAAGATAATTATTATTCTCCTACTTTTAAATTAGTGGGGTGAAGTTGACTAAGTATTGAATTCGAAATTGTTTTCAATTTATAATAGTCTAGTAGATGATTATTATTATTAGGTTACTACTATTCATATATATAAAAATATTAACTAATAATACCATATTTTATTTTCATTCAACTTAATATAATTTCACTATACCGTACCGTACTGAGTACTGATGTAGATCAGTGGCGGCGATAAGGGCCCGCGGATCCCGGCCGATGGGGGCCCCGAATGGGGCCCCCCTTAACGAGTAAGGAAAAATAATAAACATTTAAAAATAAATATTGAATAATCGAAATATACATTTATTTATGTAAATCAAGAACCATAGTATAGCAAAAGTAAAATTATTAAATAAGTTCTAAATACAGTATTATGACTATTTACATAGCTACTATATGAATAGATCTCTCTCAATATACAAATAGGCATTGAAATACAAATTCTTAGTAGTTGGCTCCTTTCCTATTATTATTGTCTCTGGTGAAATGAGTCACTCAACCTCTCAACGGCCGAGAGTAGATAAGAAATTTTTAGAGAAGATTTTTTAGTAATGCCAAACAATTAGCCCAGGATCATGGTGCATAGCTTGCAACATGAAAAATAAACGAAAGCGAATATTGTAAAACGCTTCTTCGATGAGTTATGTATGGATCACAGGATTGACGACCCTTTAAAATCATTTGAAGTGAAAGTTTTCAATGCAGCACTAGATACTGTCATAGGTCAGTTACAGAATAGATTCGAAGGGTTGCGTTGCATTGATGTAAGGTTTTCATTTCTGATGCCTCAGACTAGCTGGTTTATTTTGCTCATGCTTCTACTGACAATGAATAACCTTATTACAGCTTTTTAAATTGTTGAAAACAGCTATTTAAAGTCTGTAAATTATAGTGAGTCCACTATAGCCTGCTATTAGAAGTTACTGCCTATGTCACACTTGCTACTTTGTTGGTTGAAAAGAAAATCAAGTATCTGCTTTTGAAAATGTAGCATTTTATCACTACTTTTGATTACAGTTACTTATAAAAATATCCTTTAAAAAAAACTCTAAATATCAACTCATTGTGAAATGTAATAAGCTGATTCATTTATAATATTAAATATGTCCTATTAACTCCTAAAATTCCGTTTTACGTGTGAGAAGGTATATTTTTATTGTGTGAGCCTCATTACAGCTTTTCATAGTGTTCCATGGATACTACAGGAATTATTGTATGTCAAATTAATTAATTAATGTATGCGTGTCAAATATTTCAGCAATCGCCATTTCCAATTAGCTGACATTATTTTTCTCTATTTTGAAGGCGAAAATTTCTTCTGTTATTAATTCTCACTAATTCTCCAAATTTCCTCCCTCGAAAAACTTCTGGTATGTGAATTTAGGAATTTTTAGCTTCCCAACAGCTAATAAGACCTTTTTTCAATGAAACAGATTTTATTATTAGATTAACTGTTGATGAGCTCAAAATTTCTATCTCACACCAAGCCTTTTATTCTATTAATCTTTCTTTTTTCAACTTTCACACCTTACCTAGGGTTCAAACATGAGATGGAGACAAATAATTTATAATTAATTCGGTTTGTCCTTCAACCTTTCAAGATTTGAAATCGATAATCTACTTGTTATCAGCTTTTTCGAGTGTAAATATAATATAATTATGTATAATCAGACTCATTAAATTTGACGCTTGGCATTAGATAGATAGAGAGGTATTTTTTCTTTGCCATCGTACTCTACGGTCATCAGCAACGTCAAGAAATAATATCTCTCTATCTACACTATCTATCTAATGCCAAGCGTCAAATTTAATGAATCTGATTATACCTATGCGTTAGACATAACCTGACTTTGGACTTTTAGTGTGAGTTCGCCATTCCACCTGTATTTCTGGACTTTATAAAGTTTCATGAAACAGGCACCAGATTACTAAAATTCGAGAATATTTTTGACGCTGGATACTCACATAAGTTCATGTCCGACTTGAAAGGTACAACCAATATTAGCAAGAATGAAAAGTATTTTTGATAGTTGAAACTCAATTTATTGTCAATTTAAACATAAAAATTCATGAAACAACTGAATAACATCAATGTTATCAACATCCAATGGAAATTGAAATATGTGTAATCACAAATGTTAAAGGATGATAAGGTGATTTACATGTGAAAGGATTATTACCTCTTCTCTATATTTCTATATTTACCTCTCAGTTTCCCGTGAAGGGCTGAACAAGAATATGTCGTGGGATTGACGAAGTTCACTCCCGTTCAGGTGATAGAACCATCTGAAATTTGAGATTTTTCTTCTCTAGAACCTTAAGAACCTTCTCTAGAAACTTAGACCTCACTACGGACGGTTAATAAGAGTTAAATCTAGAGTATTTTACTCAGCATTTTAAAAATAATAAATAGTTTAATAATTATCTCATAAAGATTATACGTTTTTCAATGAAAATTTATCATTTAAGCATCGCAATAGATTCCGTTATCAATATTATTGTTGCTCCCAAATAATTATGAAATATATATGCGAGAGATAAATCATATTCTATAAAGAGAGAAAGCAATCAGTTATTATTTACTACACAAATATTGAAAAATATCTTCTCATAGACAACGCTCTGCTTTCAAACCAGCGAGAGAAACAGCGGGAGCGGTAGTAGTGCTCTCTCTTGGCAAGTATAGGAACTACTAGTATGTAGGCCAGAGCGCGAGTAATAGAAGTCAACGCTAGTCACTTGTGTAGAGGCAATTTCAAACGTCCGGCTCAATTTTTTAGTAATTTCGACTTTTCTAGCTTTTCCATCGCGTTTCAACGTCAGAAAAAGATGACTTCACATGGAAATCAAGCTGAGGAATCGAATAAGACTGGTTTCAAGTATCTAATTGCAGTAGTTTATCAATAAAATCAATTTTAATAACAAAAACTGATGTAATTTTAGGTCTTTTGGGGATAACTTACCCGATTATTGATAATCTTACACTTACATTCTTGAAACATTTTTTATACGATTCTTCAGAGAGTTTCACGTGATATCAGTTTATTTTCCAATGTTAAATACCTCAAATAACTCTACAGAAAAATTAAAAAGAATTCATTTTTTGCATTTTTGACAGCCTGTAACTCAATAACGAAGGGTTTCCGGGTATGTGTTTATCAGATGTTCCTATCCTAGAATTCAGGATGATTGATAATTTATATTGTGATTCATGAAGGTTGAAATTTTTTAGATTTATTGATTTTTCATTGACCTCGATATAAAGGACTCAAAACTAGCTTCATTCAATTCCGTGACATATTCTACATATGATAGGGAGAATCGAATGAAGATGGTTCGAAACATGTAAGTATGCCAGTTTACGCACACTAGATGAAAATTCGCAAAAATCATGCTTTTTTATATGCGTTTTTCGGTTTTTTGATGATATCTCAAAAACTATTAGAGCTATCCTCTTGAATTTCAGCTCAAACGATTCTTCATCTTAATCTACATGAAATGACACCAATTTTAAGTCTTATCATTTAGCAACTTCAGAAAAAAATAAAAAAGATTGGTTTTTTGCATCTTTGACGATTTTTACTCGATAACTGTGCATTTACGGACCATGGTTCTTCAGATGTTCTTATCCTAACTTTTTCTGAAGAATCATTTGCGTTATTTGTATTTCGTTATCTCGTACTTGCAAATTTTTCTGGTACAGTTCGCTCCATTTTGTCATTCTTAAGGAAATATATCGCAAGGAAGAAGCATCGACTATCGATCATTCTGTTAGTCGACAGACATCGATTGAGAAATTATCGATGTATTACGAATTCGAAGACTTCGTAGTTTATGATTTTGCTGCTAGATGGCAGAGGCTGTCCTTCTTATGAGTGAATGGTTTCCCGCTGCTGGGAACTGTTTCAATTTACGTTTGAATTCTCATTTTTGTATTTCAAAGTAATTAAAATTAAAAAAATATTGTTTCTTAAACAATATTGTAGAATATAAATTATAAAAATTACTTTGAAACTTATCAGGGTCATTTCCTCACGGTTAATAATTTCCATGATTATTGACCGAGCAAAGTTATGTCTACGTTTCAACTTCAATGAATTTTCTCTTGTTTGTCTCAATTCATTCCATCCAATAAAGTACAGTATATACTATAATAGAATATAGTCTACTACTCATATTGTGGTGTGATTAGATGTTTCGCTAACGCTAATAAACCTTCAGATTATGTTCGATGGTTTCTGCTGTGTACTCGTAGCGAAACTAGGTTCACACAATAATTACTCTTATTTTTGAAAAGTTTTAGTTTTACACTTTTGAATCATTCTACTCGTGCTCTGTCAATAGGCTATACCCAAGGTTATACTATACAATATACATTCTGTATAGTAACCTTGGGCTACACTCAGTGAAAAGTTCTGAGTACACAACAGTTACGGTATTGAAATGATTTTTTAAAATATTTCCTAAGAATAAGTAGGATATACCTCATTATAGTATCACATATAAGGACTTTCTCATCAGTGCGAACCGGGCTAGGATCGGACAGGATGAAAAGGCTTTTGACTTACAAATGAAAACATGAGAAGAGTGTTTTTAGGCGCTGTGTGAATTCATCCTTAACTCCTTGATAGTGTCGAGCCGAGTGATATGGCTCGAGAGACAAGGGCCCATCTCGATGTAATTTATGGCCCGTATGATATATATAAGTCATCCAGGCCCAGACCTCACTGGTTTAAAAGAGTTCTGAAGTGAAGCAGTAGGTATTAGTAACAAAATGTGACGGAATTTTTCAGTCATGAATATATGGACTTCATGAAATGTTTTATTTATTCATACAATAGTATTTTGCAAAATGTTTTTATTAAATATTTACATGTTCAATATAATGAATGAATTATTAATAAGTTTTATTAAACTATTTTTCTCTTCTACATCAAGTTTCAGAATGATCATGTTGCGGTGGCATTGGAAATATCACTTCTGTTCCTTCGAAATCGAATAGCTTGTCTCGAATGGAACCTGAAAGTTTAGGGAGATAGATTGGATATTCAACCCCACTGTCATTGGTTGTTGAAACACACTGGCGTTTTAGTATTGGAATCTTCCCGTATATGTTTTTGTTTCCAAAAATATTTGCCATTGCATTTGCATCCCACTCAAATGTAGAATGTTTTAGAGCTTCCTTAGCTTTTCCTTCAACAAATTTTGTTTCTTCACTAGAGCTTTTGGATCTATCTTCAAGTCTCATTCCTGTAATACGATTCATTTAATTACATATTTACTTTGAATACTACTAACAAAATAGATTAAGCAGTAGCTTTAACATTGGCTTCACCAGTAAGTAGGCTTATAATAAGATGGAAGCAATCATAGTGCTTATTCCGGAAAATGATCGTCTTTGGAATGTAGAAACTATTCATATCTTTCAAAAATAATTTTTAACTAATCAGGAAAATGTTATATTTAACATAAAATACCTACCTATTTATTATAGTACCAGTACGCATCATTTATAGTACTACACATTATTTATCGTACCAGTTGTTGCAAACTTACTATGGAAAACACATACGATTCAAAAAACAACAATATCAACCGAATGACTTTTAAAAACCCTCCCATTACTCACGTACCAACATATATCTCATGTGGGAATCACCCTTGCAAAACTCCTGAAAGCAAACTATAAATGCTCAGATAATTTTTATAATGTTCAGATCCTCAACCATAGGCACTGCACAGTACTTCAATGAAAAATAATCATGTGTCTCAGAAAAATGATAGCTGTTAAAAAACAATATTTGGCAAAAGGCCTGTACTGGCATATTAACAGATAACATTCAAGTTTTATGTTACCTATACTGGATGCCAGGTTTTTGTGAATAGCACTGCTATCTTGTGAGCCAATTTCGATCAGCCAATTGGACCAATTCATGTCGTTAGTCATTTCTCGAACTATCATCTCTTTCACATTCGAGTCTGATAGAAGGTGAACTACTATCCTTGGCTGGCGATCGGGACTTTCAAAATGGAATAGAACATGTTTCGATGAGTCCTTGAGAGACCCTCCAAATCTCTTCTCAATTTCATCGTCCGAAATTTCATTTATTCTAACCAGTTCCGTTTCAGTTCTAACTGCAGTGGAATCATCTTGCATAGGATCATATTTCTTTCCATCAAAAGTTGCAACATCAAACTCAAATTTATTCTCCTTCAACTTCCTCGCCCTTTTCCGCTTTTCGCATTCACTCAGGATCTCTTCCACCCATTTGGCAAATTTTATTGCAGTGGTTTTGGCAGTATCCACTGCATCTTCACTGATGAGCCCAGAAGCCTCTAATTTAGCCAGCAACTGCTTCTCGAATAAATGAGATATTATCTCACCTTTTTCTGACAACTCTTTCTTGACTTCTTTTGACTGTATTATATCTGATATTTGCTTCAAGTTATCTGGTCTTAAATTATCAGGAATTTCCAATCTACTGGGCGTTGATTGAACACCCCTGGACGCCAAGTTTTGACTTCCGTAAGTGTAAAAAGTGATGTAATCATCAACGTCCATTTCACGGGTTGTCATGAGTGGGGGATGAGCAGAAGCAGGTGATGGAGGAGGAGCAGGAGGGGTTGTAATGTCATCACGATTGATAGAGCCGTCTTTTCTTGAGGCACCAACGTTATTGATTCCCATGGAAGCCATCGTTCTGAAAAGCTCACTAACGGAATCATTCCCATTCATATCGCTGAAAAATCTTTCTGGGTTTAGCATGTCTTCCTTATTCTGAAAACCAAAATGGGAGTCGGAAAAATGTAGGCCTGTTTCGTAATTTTTTGACCGAGTCATTTTTTAAACTGATACGAACTTTGATGTAAGTATATTATTCTTTTGTACAAGTCGCTGGAATATGAAAAATCTCTGTTACTAGCAACTGTGATTGAGTTGTTGAGAATTTGTCATTCAACTTACCCTGAAAACTTAAGTTTCATGATAAAATAGAGAAACATACAGAAAAAAGCAAGCACATGTTAATATATTGATTTATTATGTAGTACTCTGTGCTATTCATATATTGAGTGTTTTCACCTTTTTCTTGTAATACAGGAATTCTATGGAAATTCTATGGGAATTCTTATGGAAATACAGGAATTTTTATGGAACAGGATCTAGATTTATTATTATGAAAAGTATTTTTTTTTATCGTATGGCTTTTTTTATCGGTGGGAAGACCCTAAGAGTAGGTTCCACCTCGCCAAATTGCACAATTTTCTGTGTCGGTCACCCATCCAAGAGCAGTCTTGACTGGTTTAATTTCTTGAATGAAAAGTATTTATAACTACAGTATATTTCTTTTTTCTAGATCTTGAATTTTATTCTACAAATATGTGGTTTACAAGACGTATAATCGAAAAGAAAATACTAGACCCAATTTACTGAGTTGTCAAAATAATAAATATAATAGAGATTACTCACTAAGCAGTATTGGTTAAAAAGTAAAATTTTAGTTGTACCTAGTTCAATATCATTTTGATTTGTTATGGATAGAAAAAAAAATATGCCTTAGTAGAACACCAATAATGACTGTTATTGCACTTACTCAGTTAATTATTTCTATTGAAGGTAGTTGAACTTGATTAGAAAACTTAGAATTTTGAATAGCTGAAATAATTGAAAAAATTGGAATGTTTTGAAATGTACTGACGAACTGGAATAACATGAAGTATCGTAACAGCTTTTCTTCTTCTCAACCAAAAGTAAGTTGGTGGCACTGATCTTAACATCTAACTAGAGGTCCTGAACTAGCTGGGTTCCGCCTAATGTTTTTTCAATAGCAAACATAATACCATGGCTATCTCTAGTAGAGATGACTATGATAAATAGTACTGTTCTTGAGAAAACATTTCAACAAATTACTTGGCACTTAGCTCGACCGGATCGAGGGGGGTAGTGCGGGTACGTTTCAGAAATTATTGGGTTCCTACATGCACCGATCAGCTGAGAGCATAATCACAGTCAGGGGGGGATTTGAAGATTTATAGCAGCAGGCAATGTTTTTAATGCTGTTAGTAGTAGACAGCTGCCAAGTGCCAAGAAATTTTGGCCCATCTATACCTCCAGCTAGTTATTTAGCTCAGTAGAATCATAAATACAAAAATAAATCAATAAATACATTTATTAGACTGTGGTGGAATACTATTATACATATTTTCGGGGAATATGTTGTATATGATTTGAAGTTGTAAATTGAAGAAACGTCTGCTATCTATAAAATAGATATATATAATAGAGCAAATTGAATAAATATGTGTCAGATTCACATGATATATCGATATCGACATGACTTTTCAATCGATATCTATCAACAGTATTAATAAATAATAAATAGCTAGTTGACTAGTTGAATCGGTTTCCTCCTATGAATCGAGTTGAATCTATATATATTATTTTCTCAAAAATGACAAAATGTAGCAATACTTTTGCCTGAAAATTTGTCAAATTCATATTATAATGATAATGAATTAAAAATAAGGTACTAATAATAATAATAATACGATTCTAAAAATTCGCAAAAAGTTGAGATAGGAAAATTTAATGAACCGTTGTCCCAAAATGCACCTTTATTTTAAAAAAATCCTTAGTAAAAATCGTTCTTTAATTTTTTTCAGGAGTTGTTGGGAAATTTGAATATTTACTATTGGTCTTGCTTGTTCTATGAAGATTGAGCTGAGGAATCGTTTATGCCAAGATTCAAGTTATAGCTACAATATTTTTCGAGTTATGATAGTAATCCCGATAAACCTTAAAACCCGATAGTCTAAAAATTACGATTTTCCACGAATCTTCACTTGGTGTGCAAAAACTGCCATACTTACTCTCTTGGAAATATTTCTAATAGATTCTCCAGTCATTTTTCTAGGGATGATAACATTTTCAGATCATGAAACATTGAGCATGCTTGAGAATAATTTGAATTGTAAAGGAGTGCACGATCGGAGAAAACTGGATTTTATATTTTCCTGCACTCTTTACACCAAGCAAAGATTCCAAAAAATACTTCTTACATGAAATAAAATAAAGCTAGTTTAAAGAATTTATCAACAAAGGTAATCAAAATAAAAGACTTTTTCCAACTTCGTCAAATAGAAATTTCCATCTGGAAGATGAATTTTATCAAATTTTAGGATGGGAAAACACTCGAAGGACCCATACCCGGAAAAATTTCGTTAATGCGTTACACGTCGTCAAAGTTGTGAAAATTTATGATTAGCATATTTTAATTTTTTGACTACTGCAGTCCTTAATTATTTTATAAAAAAAATAAAATAATAATAACAAGGATGAAAATTATAAATGTAACAATTTATTGTAAAATGATCACATTCAAGTAATACACGAATAATATACAAGGATATCACTCAATACAAAAAATATTTCTTTCAATGTACATGTGATTAGTACAATGTAAAGCGATTTAAATCTCAGAGGTTGAAAATGCACAATACGACTCTAATATAATGCTTTTTGGGTTTGTTAATATAAAATTTTAGTCCTGAATTGAATGTTACAAATATTTTGGGCTCAAAAAGCTCGGATAATTTATGATAAGCGGCAACAATTCACACATGAGCCATTTTGTGTTTATTAACAACATCAATTTCAAACAACTTAAAACCATGGCTGAGCAGCAAAAAAGTATTAACTCACTATACGCTTTCTACAATTTCTTGTGGGCACAGGAGGCACAAAAATATCATCTGAAAAAATAGAAAGTTGATAATTAGTTTTTTTCTAAATGAATTATTTTTTATGTAAATTCAAATTAAATAGTTTATTTGTCCAGATTATTTGACTTGGTAAAACGACCTGTAAGAATGATTTATCTACGACCGTGTTACAACGAAAGCATTACAGTTTTAAAATTATTAATCATTACAGTTTTAAAATAATTGAAATCGAAACAGATTTGATATTATTGTTTTTTGTAGGTCGTACATAAAATTGTGTATGCAATGGTTGTATTTTAGCCTTTAAACGAATCTTGAGATATCTTAGAAACTAAATGAAACAGCGCACATCGAAACAGCGTTGGTTTCATATGTTTAAATTTGGCGTGTTGCCATGCCATCTCAAATAACTCGCGGCGTTGCCACTCGTATTTTACCCTCGGTATCTTGCTCTTCGTTTACAGGCTCTGATAACACAACCATTGCTTATTCTTTTTTATGTATGATAGTAAAATTCAAACGGTTGTAGCCTACTATTAGCAAGCACAATTCCGTTTTTTAATTAAATTCAAGTGTAATAAGATGTCTTTGCTAGTTTAGTTGATCTTTCAATACTGCAATCAAGGGAAAAATGATCGTAACTTCCAATTTAAAAATTGTGAAGTTATAAAATGTTTAGACATGAATAATTCTGGCCTTTATGAAAAAATTACTTAAAATGAAGTACAGTATAAATTACCTTCACTTCCATCATCACTGTCACGAACCGAACTTTTCTTTGCAGTCCTTTTCGTCTTAGTTCTTGGTTCACCTGTGGAATTTATCACAAAATTATTTATGTTTCTATATGCTTATATTGCACATTTCTAAGGTATCAAATTTATACAACCTATGACAAGAAGTATTTTGGTAAGAGCTATGGGGATGAACACTTATAACATCTAGTAACAGAAAATATTACCATCAAATTCGATTCTTCAATATAAAGGCAGTTTCAGACCGACGTAGCGTCGCTGAATTACGCTATACTTTCATTGAAAGCCCGGGACACACATTTATACAATACTAGCAGACCCCGCGAACATCGCATCGGAAAAGGGTCACTTTTGGACGTGAACCTGTTAAACCTTCCATTGGTATCATTTCTTAATTAGTGAATAAAATTATTTCTGAAAGTTATCAGTAATATGCTACACAAACTGGATTTGGACTGATTTTTGAATCGAGAAATGATTAGTTTGGGCCTGAGCCTATTGGACCTTCCATTAAGTATCATTTCTACATTGATGAATAAATACATAATTTTATTTTACCTTCACTTTCATCAGAGCTGTCATATTTGATAGCTTTCTTCGTGGTTCTCTTGGTACGTGTTTTCGGGAGACCTGTAAAAATTAAACACGATAGTAACAATGTTGAAGTATTCAGGAAGCAATTATAAAAACCAAAGAAGGCATTCAGATGAAATGCTTGGCCAATATTCATAAATAACTATCGTCTGCAAAGCTATTGTCAACATAGTTTCAAGATATTTATAATGAGAATTCACGTTTCATTGAAAAATTCTTGATTATTATTCATTCATTACATCACTTGTTGAAATTCAGTCACACTTCATAATGAAATCAACAATGAATCTGTATTTGAGGAAAGTCGTCTAATCCGAATGAAGGCCCTGTAAAAAACCTTCTACTGTACATCTTTTTAGTTTCTTGATATAAATCAATAATAAAAAATATATAGGCCTAGTAAAGCAACAATGTTTCTTACCACTATCACTATTACTGTCGCTATCAGAGAAGTCCATCTTTTTCTTACAGCTTCGACCTCTGACGGCTGAAAAACGTAAAATCAATATAGAAAACGGAAATTCAACAACAAACAAAATAGTCAAAAATGTCAAATTTCAACAACTAAAAAGTAGTCGATTAGTTTCAAAAAAGCTGGTAGTAATTTGAAAAATCTGTTAGAACAATGTGAGTTATTATTGGAAGTATTACTAGTAAGACCCGTGGGCTGGAGAACCTGCTTGCGAACTTGCAATATGCTGCGATGCAGTTGCGATGCCGCAGCAATGTCGCGAAGGAGCCCCTGAATTTTTATCAAGTCTAGTTGGCCCTAAGAGTTTTCAGACACGTCAAAGCTTTTAATATGTAAAAAGGAGGAAATAAAGTAGGGAAAATTAATACATTTGTTGCTAAAAATTACTACTTCCAAAAATCTTGATTTAAAATATTTTCAGCTTCTGATAATTTAGTTTGCTTATCTCCTTGAGACTGGCATACTGATGAATTTCTCCACTTATATAGTACCGGTTTTCCTCGTAAAAAGATATCAATCAATCTACGATATTTAAACAGAAAATCTGCTGTTCTTTGGGTGCAAGTTGTCTGTTTTTGGTCGTGGAGCCGCAGCTAGCAGTTTTTGAAATTGTCGCCATTGTGTATTCAATCTTAAGAAATATAAGAATTCGTTACAGAGCTTTGTTCTTTAAAAATATAGAATTTCTATACAATTTTTTTTTTAATTTTTGTTAACAGGATTTGATCAGATGAATTTCAATTTCAATTACAATCAGATGGATTGAAAAGAAAAAGAAAAGTTCTCAAGCTTCATTAATCACCAAGATACATGCAATATCGTGAACCTCTACAAATTTCGGCCGCCATGTTGCATTATTCATGGTGGCGAGTATTTTTGAGTTGGCCACCATCAATATTCAGCAAGTCCTAAGGACGAGATTGATACCATTCCCATGTCTGTATCATCAAGGAGTCACGCCTGATTCGATCACAGTTGACTGATCGAATTCCCCATTACCAACGCACAAGCCTAGAGCTCATGTGGGCATCATACTCGTAAAAAATTATGTAAACAAACCTCTCTTGGCCGTCGATGGTCTGACTCTTGGTCCATTGGCGTTTCGAGGTGTTGCTTGCACCCAGTTTTCTGAGCCGGTGTCTAGAACTTCCTTGATAACTGCATCTAATTCACTAGCTGCTTCCTAGAGATCATAAAATAGAAATAATGAGGTTTAATTCGGAGATTTTGAGAAAATTGAGATATTTAGCAATTTTTTTATTTTATATATAATTAACTATACCAAGTGATAAAAATAAGTAGAGTGATAATATTGAAGCTACTTGAGTAGCTCAATACTGTTCTGACAAACAATACGAATGAACGAGTAGGCTAACGCGCAACTGCAACACATACATCAAAATGGAGAAAGTGCAGGATATCGGTTTCTGTCAAAAAATAATTGTATCTTCAATCTAATCAGCTGAATAACTGTTAGAAGTTAACTAACTTCTAACTTCTAACTAACTTCTAATTATTAACCGATATTCTGTCCCACAGCCATCCAAATAATATTATAAAGCATTTTCGTTACATGAAAATATCATGAATAGCAGTTCAACTCTTCGGGCCGGTTCATGAGCTCGGGATTTAGCCAAGTCCTAGACTAAAACGGGTGGCCACCGTAGCATCGACAAACGTTAGCCTCAATACTATGTACTAAGGGCTCTCTATGCTGCTAATCCACCAACCTGTCGAGAAAAACGTTTGTCGATACCCGTTTTAGTCTAGGACTAAGCTAAATCCCGCTCATGAACCGGCCTAAATACAATGAATCTTTTAATCTGTAATACCCGGCCAGTATAGCTACGTTAAAATAGATGCTACGGTGCAGAAGTTTCTGGTGGACAAATGGTCAAGTTACCTGACCGGCAATCTAGGTGCTAGGTTCGATTCCCGCCCTGAAATTTTATTTTTGTTCAGCATCGTTCATCAAATCTCTTCAATCTATTTATTCTGTTGCCAAAGTTCGCAGTGGAGGTCGTCTTCAGAGTTCTTTATAGGATCATTTGAGTTTCTGTTTAATAAATTATAGGTTGACTACCTATTCATGAGCATAAAACTGTTAAATATAGAATAAACTAGAATCAAATAAATTGTATCTGAGGGATTATCTTAGCATAAGCCTATTAGTGTTGACATTGTTATGACTAGCTGCATGACTGATTTGTATGACATAGTAGCTGTACCTTTAGACCAGACTTTGAAGACTTGTTAGCGTTTGAAATTATTCCAGTGAGACAATTGTAGACAGGAGGGTGATGGAGCTTGTCTTTGAAGCACACAAAGTTGTCGACTAGTTTTCGAACACTCCTATCTGAGTAGGACAGAAGAGACAAACAAAAGGCTAGATCACTCCATTGTCGTTCAGACTGCGATTCACGGAGACGAATGCTCAGCTTTTCCACCAAATGCTCCATTTGCTTTTCTTTCTGCACAAGATCCATCAGGAACCTGTAAAAGTACAAATCACTGGTTTATAAACAGCATTTATAAATAAACTAAAAACAGTATAATGTAACTATATGTAGATAGTTACTTAGTCTTCACTAGCAACCCTTAAGACTATGAAACCGAAATACAGTACTGTACATAAAAAATATCATGATAGTGAAGAGAAATTCCTTGCAGATTTTAAAGAATTAATTAAATAATTCTTGTAGTCATTTTTGTAGTGGCATTCATCGATCATCCTCTTGCTATTTAGTTCAGTTGTCAATATTTGTTTAAGCAAAAGTATTTAGAACTAATTACATTGTTTTCTTTGGACTTTCATTTTTCCAATTATTATGAATTTACAGCAGTTGGTTAACTGCAACTTCTAATAATTTAAATCATCTTGTAGTCATTCTACAGTAACAAGCACACAAAAAACTCATCAAGATAGCCCACGGTATTTCAAATAAGAAAGTAGAAAAGCACAAGAGAAATATCAATCACAAAAAAATTATCAAGACGATGCATTCGATTTCATTTCTGCAAGAAAATCCTTCAAGAAATTAAGGTATACATTAAACATTTTTGAAACACATACAGGTAATAAAATATTCAATTTCAAGTACTTAACTTGAGCTTATGGAGATTATATTTAAATCAATAAGTTAATTATTTTTAGAAGTAAAATATCTGCGTATTTACCTGAGTATTATTTTGAAACTTTCTTCATCAAGAGGTTTCTCAGCGTTTGGATTTGATAGAGTTGATATAATATCAGTTAGGAGATTATACAGAGTATTCCCTTTCGTAGAAAGTTCTTGAAAAAGCCTTTGTGCAGCATCTGAAATTGACAAATTTATGAAATGAGTTGCACTACTATTGAATGTGAAACTAGCTTTTTAGAATATGAAGCAAATCTAGCTTAGTTCATGGCAATTACTACATAATCTGAAAACTTTGGAAAGATGAGAATCTTTTTCAATCAACTGTTTTCGAATTTCGTCTCTAAAATTTTTCTTTCGAGGTATAAAAAATCCAGAACATTGGAAATACAATCAATTACGGTTTTACGAGTATATAATTTACTTGTGGAGTGAGGGTCAAGTGAGCTTCAAGGCGTTATTCTTGCTTACAATTATCCGACAGTATCTCACAGTAAATAATTGAATAGATGGCTAGTTTTAAATGATTGGAATCACTCCTAATATAACACTAGAAATGTTTTTAAAAAGTGCATTTTATACATACTTACTATTACACATTCGTTTTTTTATCGTATGGCTTTTTATCGGTGGGGAGACCCTTACGGGTAGGTTCCACCTCGCATAATTGCACAATTTTTTGTGTCGGTCACCCATCCGAGAGCGGTCTTGAATGTTTGTTTCTTAACCACATGATTACTTAGCAACCGTAATTACTATTACACATTCGTAATGATGTTGTACAGAAGCTTTAAACAAAGTTTATTTAGAAGGTCAAGAAAAATGAAGTAGGAGACAACTGATAAAGAAGAAAAAATCGACAACTAAGGGAGGTTACCTTTAATCGTTTCTTCTTCATCGACAATGCAAAGAGCAACATCGGATATTTGACCTTTAATTTTCACCAATTCATTTGTTATCAAATGCGAAAGAACATACAACGTATTCAGGCGCACATCTTTGCATTCATCTCTCAACCTGTAAAAACAAATTTAGATGAAAACCTATGAAGTTTTTAACACAGACTACGTTTTGGTTGCAAATCAAAACAATTATTAGTGGTACTCCATCAATTTTACATTGTGTTTCAACTAGTCCTGATAGATATTAGAATTTCTATTGTGAATGGAATAGAGTAAATATTTTATAATATTGGAGTAATTTTAGTAGTACTAAAGTAAAAGTAATAAATTAAGTAGAGATAAAATAAATAGATGGTAGAATAATAGAGCGTAATTTTATAAGAAAATAATATAGAAATATTATTTATGCATTTGGTCAATAAGTTATCAAATGAATAAATAAATAGAGTTAGTAAATAAAGTTATTTTCTGAAAAGTGGTTCTCTGGAAAATTTTAAAAGTATTTAGGGATGTTCAAATTAAGTAGATATTTCATCTGAATTACAAAACAATAATTCACCTCATTCTTCACATCCTGCTTGAAAACACAATTTTACGTTGTATTTAATCTAAAACATCTACAATATGATATACTATGGTTGTGAAAGTTTTGGAGGAACTTCACGCATATACTAACCTGAGATAGACATAGGATATCCATGGTTCAATTACATTTGGAAATCGAGGTAACAATTCACCAAAAACAATAATCAGATTTACTTTGACAGATGTGTCAGCCGACTTTTCCAAAATAGTTACAAACATCTGAAACAAATATTAATTTTTTTATCTTTGTGAAGGAAATGTTGACAACTCATGTACAATAATTATCACAATTGGAATTTATTACCGTATTCACAAATTATTCATTCAAAACTCATTGAAACTTGGTTTTCAACAAATCTCCAGTACATCACGAAACTATTCACCTAAAGAATTCAATGATTAATTGAATTTCATCATCACAACTTGAGATAATGGAATTGAATAGTGAACAGTTCTGTATGCAGTTAACAACGTGTTCTAGTAGTTGAGTTCAGTGTAATTATTTCTGGAATTCATGACAAAAATATATTATTAGTGTGTGTAGTTCTAGCCTGAACATAATATATGAGAATCTTTAAATTTAATACTAGTTCAAATTACTCTATAAATAGACATCACCTTTCCTATGAAAATCATTGCATCATTGGATCTATTTTTCTTCTATTAAATATGTTCCAATATTGTTATTAGCATTACCATCTCACAAACAATAACTAAAATGATAGCCTATAACCAAATAAATAAAATTTAACCATATTTATAAATACAAACCTGTATGTTTTCTCTACAGAATTTTCTTGAAATCAGCATGAATTTTCCTAACGCAACTGAGGCGATAGAAACAATTCTTGAAGAATATTTTCCTTCATTCTGTAGAATATAAATGGGTAGTTTTCTGAAAAAAAACAAGAAATTGAGAAAATTCCAACTATTCAAAGTAAATTAGCAAGAAGCTTTATGTTGCTACTAAAATTCTTAGTTTATTATTTCAGCATTTGAGTTGAAAACTGTTGATGAAGAGAAGTGCTCATGCATAAATCTTGCTTTTAAAAATTTTCTACTACTTTCTCTCACATCCCACAATCCAACGCAGACAAACTATGAATCAAGCATAAATACCATAAAGCATATCTTAATTTTAAAAATAAAATCCTCAATCAAAGAATATTATTATTAGCCTAACACACACATCCACAGTTAACTTTAGCTCGAAATTTCCAGAGTGAATTCAAATTGTCAAAACGTTTGGATAATCTATTTGGTGATTCGCCTATAAAGATTAGGCGCAAAGCAAAACTTTCTTAGTATTTATTTTTTACAATCTCTTTGGATAAAGGGTAGGCCTACTAATATTGAAAAAAAAAAACACTTGGTACCTGATAAGCTCAATAAGTAAATCTTGTATCGAGCTGAATTCAATTGTATATGAATTTAAACTCAAATAGCATTGATAACACTCTAAAATATTGTGAAAACACTAGATATCACTTCTTAACATGATAAGTGTATAAAAGATTAAGTGCTCTGGAACAGGTAGTCTATTAGAGTTCCGTTTATATAATAAATTTTCAAGCATTCGTCTTTTTTGTTTATTGTAGATTATGAGCTCTTTCCCCGCGCATGGATCAATAGTCCAAGCGGGGGAATAATTATTCCATGTATTGTTTTTATTTCATCATGTATTGTGATTTTTATTCGGAATTGAATTGATTTATTAAAGGAATTAACAAACATGTTTCAGCATTTTTTTAATTATTGTTTTTCATTCCTTTAATAAATCAAGTGATATGTGACAACATCTAGTGTTTTCATTATGCTCACAACATCTCACCAGACTGTGTCAGAAGCTAAAAAATTGACTTAGACAGTCATAACAGTGATTATGAATAAGAGGTAGCAGGTAATTATTTATGTGATACATTGAAATTTGTACGATATTGAATAAATTTTCAAGAAGGATTACTCACACGTTCCTTGCAATTAGTCCATCACCATACAGTATTTTGTTTTCGCATAACGCTTGAATTTCTTCAACCAAAGAGTCATCGTTTGCAGCGTTCATATCTACAGCCATATTCAGTTCATCATCTTCGTCATCGCTTTTCTGGTACAAAAAATTCTACATTTAATAAGTACTTGCATTTATTGCAGTTCTTCAAAAGACATTTGTTGAAAGATTTAGGCTTTGATGCAATTAATGCAAAGAATACATTTCAAAAACGAATAATCTAGAAAACAATATTTTTGTAAAGATGCAAAACTTCAAATTGAAATGAATCAAAGATAATAATATGTTTTGATTTTGCATGAATTTTTCGGGCACATGTCCGTATACTTACACGGAGGGCTGAGTCTAATCAGTGTCATTCAATTCGCCTCAGGATAGTCGGTGAAACATAAAACAGCTCATATACTACAAAAATGCCATTCTTTATATTGGCTTTTAATAGGGCTTGCTATATATAGATAGATAATAATAGATAGATATAAAAGCCAATATAACAAATTACAAGGCTTGCAATGCTCGTGTAGTGTATGAGTCGCTCAAGGAATAGGAGAAATAAATCCAATGACGACATTCAACACTATAAACTAAAACCAATATTCGAAACGTAAACATGAAACGCAGAGTTTTAGTGATAGAATGGGAAATTTGAAATTGGAAATTTAAGAGTATTACCTGGTTTTTGTTGGATTTATTTTCATCCGTGTACTGATTCCTCAGCCGCTTTTTCCTCTCATCCAAAACATCATTCTCAAAATAAAAGCACAGCCTGGAATTGATTTCAAGCATAAGAAATGAACATACATAGCAATAATGGTAAAATCAGAATCAAAGACTGGGGACTGTATATTTTTAAACATTTTTAGTCTTGTAAAAGAGAAAATAGGCGGACAATACAATACAATAAATAGCATGGAGAACTAAGCAAAGACTTACAAGTGTAGCGTTGAATCCCTCTTTTCCATGTACTACACAACTAATACAGGCCCCTATTGAATTGTTCCCTCATACAATATTGATGAGTAACTATATACAGTTTCATCGGATGGATTCTCCATATAATTTGCTTGTTTAATATTAGTTACTCGATTCTGGGAAGAATCAGGTTTGTGTTCTGAAGCCAGTTGAAATTATTGTAATTTGAGAATCAGTTGATAGCTAAATTAACCATGCATAGGTTTGAATCGAAGCATAAATAGTTGAGAATAAATGAATACGACAATTTATTACTTTCTTAATTATTAAGAGTTGAACATTAATAATTTGAGGAGAAGACCATTCCTAATTATAGTACATGGGCATTACTTAAACAGTAGCTCATTACTGGAAGTTGAACTTAAAAAGTATGAAAATCAACATGAACTAATATTGCTGTAGCACATCTATCTCAATACTATGGCATGCGAGTTGACTAAAATAAATATTTGGTCATACTGTACCTCAAAGCAGAGCGCCCACGCCTGAAAACACGCCTGGCAAGAGCTTCCTCCTGGCTTCTTCTCTTTCCTTTATCATTTGTCAAAACAGATACACCGCTGACATTTGGATCGGTATTCTCAATATCAGGATTATCTGGAAATATCCAAAAGAATGAACTTAAAAGTGCAAGCGAATAACTGTTAGATAATAGTTTTGTATTCAAATATTAATGAAGTCGAGTTTCTGAAGAAAGCTATTGAGAAAATGATGAAAAACTGTTTTTGTTTTTAAATGATCTAATGAATGTTGCAAGTGGTGAGCAGAGCAGTACAGTAATAATGTTGATAAGAATGACGAAAAATTGTATCTTAGCAATAAATGACATTTTTGCTTCAAAACCAATTTTCAATTAATTCATTGCCGTATAAGATTACAATACAAACTTTTGAAATAAATGTACAGCCTTCAAAAACTACACAAATAAATAATTTAAATTATGAATTTAAAATCATAAACAGAATTTTTTCAAGAGTTGCTGATACAGGTTACACTTACTTGAATTAGTAGAGACTGAACTGATGTCAGCAGTTGAATCAGCTATATTACTAACATTATTCTTTGAACCAAATGCTTTTGTTAACAATATATTAATGATATTCTGGCAAAGGACTCCTGGTTTCATCGCAATCTGAAACAAAACAAATTATTCTTAGATAATAATATGATAGTAATGGAAGACTAAAAACTGAGAAATCATTCTGGACAATCTTCCGAATGATTCAACAGTTTCCTTCTACTGTTCAGTTGGATAAAGCAAATTACTGTGTTATTATAATGAAAACTATTTTTTATTGAAGAAGTTTTTATCTTGCTAATGAGAGACTGAAAGAGATCACAGATCTAGGATATGAACTTACTTTGAAGATGAGATCCAACGAGTTCTCGACCATTAGAAGGTAGTTATTCTCTCTGAAGTATAGAAAATTCTCTTCTATCACTTTCGTCAATGTTGTAAAAATTTTGTGATTATTTCTGAACCTGCCAATACAAGAAAAAAACTTGTTAAAATACACTTCTTCTCAAGAAAGATTGCATTCTTAATAGTAAAAATAGATTTTTAGAGAATCTCAATTCTTAAGAATATGAGTAGCCTAACTTAATTTAATCTTCATGAGTACTCAGAATCATTCATTGAAATTGGAACTTGTATTAGACATTTAATTATTAAAACATCGTTACTAGAATTCCAGCAAGTTCTCCATTATAACGTGATACGGATGTCGATAACATCAATAACATACAATATCGTTATAAATTCCTGAGTACAGTACTAGATTTTATTTAAGTAACAAAAACAAACTGTTATACTTTCAAGAGTACACTTTAAATAAAAATAATAAATTGTGAGACTTCATCTCCATAATATTATTAGGAACTACATCACCATAAATCAGTTGACATTACATCTGATAGTTTTTGGCAATCCCAAAATCTTTACCTAAAAATTGAGTAGAAGTGTAAACTCTACCCGTTATCACAGATTAAGCCCTGGATTCATGAGTATTCATTTATTGAGTAAAATCATGATAAAATCAAATGAATCAGTGAAAAAACAAGTTTCAAAAAAAGTTAGCTAGATTTTACAAATAGATTGAATGAATAGATTTTAAAAATCAAATTCAAAAGAAAACACTAATGTTGTCAATTCCCATACTTTATTTCTTCACCAGTCAGATTTTCTACAGCTAGAACTCAAGCACGCATTCGTGAAAAAATATTAGTTACATTGAATATTAATGAACAATACTTTAATTTATAACTTATAATTACCCTTTTATAACTCAAGGATGGACATTTATTTTTACCTTTTGGTTGAATGTGACGAAGTGGCTAGCTTGAGAATGTTACAAACGTTGGCAACAATCCTCAAATCTTTTGTTTGTGATGACTTGAGGCCCCTCATTAGCCCCTTATCAATGAAACTTTCCAAATTCTCATTGACCAGCTTTGGTTGAACGCTGTGAAAAGTATTTACAAATAAAGTCATTCTGTAGCCTTAAATAGAATGAAAAATATAGGCCCACATAATATTCGTGACTGAAAAGTAAAAAGAAGTTAATAGGGGAATAAATCATATAATATAATAATATTGGGGAATAAATCAACTCCATAAGGTAGGTAGGTTATAAAGCTCTCAAAGTTTTTACTCATTGCGAAATGTAATGAGCTGATTCACTTTTTGCTTTAAATATGACGATTCACTCCTAAATTTTTTTCGTTTTACGTGTGAAAAGGTTTATGATATAGAAACTCCTGTATTAGAGGAGATTCTCCTGTATTATCTGTCTTTTTTAGTTTTATGAAACAAGCCCCTGATGTATATTTAACAATAAAAGTTGCACTGCTACAAACGGTAAAATTTTAATGATGGATAGGTTGCTAAAATTGAGGCCTTGAAGATTGATTGCTATTGAAAGCTTTCAAAATGAGAGTTCAGTTGATGAGATGATTCAACTAAATTTCGCATGAAAAGGAAAAGAATGCCAAGTACGGTAATTGGAAAGAGCTATCTGAACGATTGTAACTCAATGACTTTTGAGTAACAAAAAAATGCAAAAACTTATGTAGTTCAATCAGAAGGCTGTAGACGTACAGTATACAAATGCATCAGTTTACAAGTTTGATTTGTTGATGCTTACCTCACGACACAAGAAACAAGTGTAAGGGCCAAGCAACTCTCTTCTGGAGTGACTGCTGCATCTTCCATCATAAATACAGCTAGCATAGCCTGCAACAAGCGATACATTCAGCTAATATAATAAGTACTGTACATATTCCAGGTCATTATGATCGTTGATAGAGAATCATTATAATGAATTTATTAATTAAAAAACTAAATTAAAACATTCGAGTGGCCTCACTTCTACTTCAATTTTCATAAGTAAGCTTTGTCGATGAGATCTTTATATAAAATAGGCGCACAAGCTTTTTGTAATCAGAACTCCACCGCGGTTCCTCAAGCAATTTTGTTCGTTCACGTCTCATTTGAAAGATCTCATTGAGTAGATGTTTGATAAGGTCTTACATTTTGGAAAAAGTCATCGTGGACATGAGGAATAAACGATCAAATTTTCATTTATGCCATTGCTTCAACATAGGGATAGGTGAGCTGAAAAATTTCACATTTCAACTTATTAAATGTGATTCATAATCTATGATTAGATGATCAGCTATTTGAAACAAAAATTTTATTTTTCATTGTTCATTGCACCGGTAAGGGCATCTGTGCAGGAAGAGAAAAAGCGAAAGATAGAGGGTGTGAGGACCATAATAGGGGAGGAAAAGAGAAGAGAGGGTGGAAAAGAGAGTAAGAGAGGGGTGAGAAGGAAGGGGAGGAGGAAAAAGGAAGGAAGGGAAAGAGAGTAAAAGAGTGAAGAGAAACAGAAAAGAAGGGGTGGAGAGGAAGAGAGAGAGAAAGAATACGAGATTGATTAAAGCTAGTATTCATTCAGGGAGTTCGTTTTCAGCCATTCTGCAATTAAAGTGTGCAATAACTCTCTCTGAGATAGCTTCATATTTTTTACTAGAGAGCAAAGGTTTTTCACTACCTGAAAATTGAAAAAAAATACTTCACACATTATCAATTCGCATTTACTAAGCAACAGATTATAAAATAAATATATTAAAATGTATTAATATTCATGTAGGTAGATGAATTCATCGATTTCTCATGAGAAATAAGGCTGTTGATAAATATTAGTACGCACAGTGGGGATGTGCAGTGTAGAATGCTGTGAAAATGATTTAGGACTGAACCTAGTTTCCATTGAAAATTTAATTAACAATCACTGTCAACTGGATTCCGGGTGACGTCACACCTCTCAGAACCTAGGCTGAGTTTGATCTGCACTTGAACCCTACCGTGTGTTCTATTATACGTGATTGTTGATAGGATATTAAGCCTAGGATATAGGATTTATCCTATATAGGAATAGCATAGGATAGGATATAGGCCAAGTTGTCACTTGGCCTGGTCACTACTAGAACCGTTTTTGCCAGAAAACGACCGATCATCTGAAATGCTAACATTGAATCAAATGGTCAGCTGTTCGGACATCGGACGCTTTCTGACAAAAACGGTTTTAGATTCACCCCAGACCAAGTGACAACTTGTTTTATTCAAAATGTAATGCTCTATTTTATACACAAATGAGAAATCCCATACACGATTAATTATGAGAAATTATCATTTTCTCTATTAGATGCAGAAAAGTCTCATTTGAGTGTTAGCTAATCAACACTTCTTAATTTCAATCATTTTGATTGCATTAGTAATAAGTATTTAATTATGATTGAATAAATTCTTCTATGTTTATAATTTTCTATGTTCAAATGTGAATCAATTTTTAAAGATTATGCTTTAATGTTTTTTTGCTAAAATACCTGTTTAGCTACACTCTCCGGGTTACCACCTTCTTCAACTTGAATATACAAGACTTCCAGTGCTCTGGTGGCAGCAGATCGAATACTCTCCTCAGGACATTGGATCAGCTTCATCATTTCAATGACTCCCATTTCAGAGCCGGACACGCCAAACTGTTTCGCCATTTTAATGAACTCGACTGCTTCCACTACTTCGAAAACGTTTTTGCTCTTCATCAAGCTAGTGACAAGTTCAACTGCTTTCGATAACCTTTTCGCAAACTCTACACAGCTCTGTGGAAAAAATAACAAACCATTATTGCGAAATGAAAACAAAATCCTTTTTTAGGGAGAGTCCTCTCAACCAATCAGCCTGGAAATGAATCTCAAGTAATTTAGAGAATCAAAACACCAAGCACACTGGAAAGTGACTCGAATGAAATCAAATTCCATTCATGTCTAGCGACAACTAAAGTAACATAGGCTACCGAGCACGGCACTCTCATGATGACGGGCACGCTACATTTACGTTCCATGTCGTTAGATATGAATGGAGACTTTTACGGGCTGCCAAAATACAAAAATTGTTTTTGGAAATTATTTGTTTATTATGAGAACGAACCTCAAATGATACTATTGAGTATCAATGATACATGTACTGGATAAAAGCAGCCAGGAAACTGGATGAAAATAAAAAATACTATGAACTATTTTGAAAAAAGTATCAGCACCCAACCCTCCAGGAAGGCGTCCCCGTGGGAGACCCAGAACAGCATGGTGGCAACAGGTTAAGTGACATGAGAGGCTTGGGACAGAAAGGAAGATGTTGAAGATCGAACTACGTGGAGACAGTCACTAAACATCAACTTAGATATAAATTATAGATTGAAATTGGAAAAAATGGAATAAAATTGAGTCTAACTGGTGAGATGAGAGGAATAAACATAGTAATTTGGACATAACCTCAAAATTTGGAATATTTATGCACTGATCTAAAAAAAAATAATCTCTATATACTGTTATGGAGTTCTCATTAGACTACATACACCTCTGCAATTTGCACTAGCTAGAGCTGCTAAACACCAAATGTGTTCCATCTAATTTCGTTAGTTTGGCAATAAGAAATAGATTGGCCATAAGATGAGGATTAAATTTTTCTCAAAAACAGTATGCTATACATAAAAAAATTAGGTGGAACCCAGCTAGTTCAATCAGTCGCGTCTCCAGTTAGATAAGATATTTAGCTGTGTATTTATGTAACTAAATTTAGCTATTGAAGACGTTTTGGGTGATTGCCTATTTCTCTTTCCTATTTGCATTTGATTGACCCAATAAAGATGTAATTACCGTATAGAATGCAACTCGAGCTTTTTGAGTAGAGAGCACAGACTGAGCTTGTTCATCTTCAGGTGCATTCTCGTTCAATTCGAGGAGTTTTCGCGTTGCGGGTCGTTTGGAAGGAGTTAGCGGCGGCTGTTTGATCGGCGTGCCAGCTATTTTCTCCAAAGGTAAGGCGCTCTGATGTTCCAGAAATATCTTTTTGAAAAAATGCAAATAGAATTCAACATTTCCCAATTGTATGCCTTTCCTGCAACAAAAGCAATCAACTTATTCCATCAAAAGTTAGAGAGGATTGTTTGAAAAACTTTTTGAAGAAAAACAATAATTCTACAGGTTTACTTGAATAATCATGCTTGATCGTAGCCCATGACCGTATTTCACAGCTTTCCATGGCCCCAAGGACTCTGAATTATGAGCAATACAACATGTACACTTGAATTATAAGAAACCTGTTTGACAGATTAAAATCTGTCATAGTATAATACATAAAAAACGCTCAAAGTTGAGCAATGGAGACCAACATAGTGACACATTCAAATTGTAATTGCAATTTAAAGGTTTTTGAGTTTTAGCTGGATTAAGCGCCGTATTTATGAACGTTCCCTATGTAAGATTTTCTCACCAAAGGCTGTAAATCAACCTTTGGTGAGGAAATATTCACAAAACATCGAAAGTAGCTTACCAGAGTGACTCACGAAGGTAGCTTACGGAAATGGCGTAGCCTACGAAATTGCTGGTTTACCAGCAACTCTCGCGGAAAGAGACGCATTCTGTTTTCAATCAAGTGTGGAAGGTAGCATTGTTTGTTTCGATAGCGAAGACCTACGTATCGAGGAAGTTATGAGTATTTTGAAAGAAAAATGGAGCTAGACTATTTCGACATTACACAGATATGATGGAAGAAGATGAACGAATTAGAACTCCGAACAGAATTTAGAAGATCCCACCAACCCGGAAACTGTTTTGAAATTGGTGTTGATATTTTGCAAGCTAAATATAATGCTGCTGCTTATGTGAAATCTTGATGTTTATGTTGCCGACAATAATACTACTATTAATAATATAATAATCTTATATATGAAGAGAGTTTCGTGCACAACTTTTATTAGTTGGCGGAGAAGTTTGAGTGGACCGATTTTGATGCGGTTTGCACCAAAAATTGATAAAAAATCGAATTTTTGCAGGCTCTATTTGTTTTTCAAACGTAATCATTTTAAATAGGAAAACTTTGATAAAAACCTAAAATGTGGCTCGATTTGACTGAGCTGCTGTCAGCTGCAGATAATCAAAATAGCAACTATATAAAACTAAGAATTTAAGAAAATTCAAGTGAGCGGCGCTTTGCGCAGCATGGGGTGAGCTCGTACAATGGGTGAAGTGAATCAAATTAAGTTTCTAGGGGGTAGGAACTAGACCTTAGATCTAGCTCTCGCTAAAAATCGAGTGAATAAACTATTGCTAACTGTGGTTAGAAGAAGCTAAGGAAAACCTTAGAACAGTCCGGAAAAACTCTAGCAAGGGCTAGCATGAGCTAAGGTTAGATCTGTCTAATCATAAATCATATGTTATTTTTGCGTCTTCTACACGACTCTCTCATGTGATGCTCATCATTATAAAATCAAGTATAAAAACTGATAAGAAGGAGACTGGAAACAGAAAAGATAACTTCCTGAGAGACAGAACTGTACGAGTTCTTTGCTGCAAGGGAACTCTACTTCCTGCAAAATCCCAGGTGGCTTCAACATTGGAACAAAACCTGCTAATATAGTTGAATTTTATGTGGTTGATATATCAACAGTGTTGATGGAAATTAAAAATACATCCAACTCATGTTCATCTAACCAAACACAAGTGATACCAGATAAAAGGAAAAATAATAAAAAATGTGATTGATCAAGAAACAGAAGAAAAAAGAATTTACCTCTTCCTTATTAGCTCCAACTCTTTTTTTATTCTCTTAGGGTTTTATTATCAGGTATTGAAAACCTTTTTTAATGCACATGTTAATGGAAAGATGTCCTTGGACATCATATGGACATTTCTAGAATCTATGTACTTATAATTGTTATCTACACGAATAAAGTAATCTAATTTAAAATGTAGGGTTTTATACGGCAACAGAATGTAGTTGCAGACAGTAAAAGAAATTACTATTTTTTCTATCCTCTTCTGTTATCCCATTGAACTGGTTTTATACGATTTAGCAGTCTTACTAGGCTCTACTCAAACTTGGAATCGCGGACATCAGAACTTTCATCTTCCTCTCTTTTACCTTTAATCTTACTTATATTCAATACTGAAAGCTATATTTAATCTTGGGAATATTTAATATCTGTAGTAATCTTGGAAATAAGTTTAATTAGAACTACTGAATTACGTTATGAGATGTTTGAATGATATGATGCTATCCTATCATTTTATTGTGTAATTTACTTATCATGTATGGAATTATTTCAAGATGTAATTTGTACTGATTTTTGTGCAATGAGTCTTTTCAGACCTAGTACAAACAATAAATGAATAAATAAATCTCATTGCTTATAGTACTTCCTTTTTTGACGCACAAACAGCGACTGACTAAAAAGCTAGCATGCCCTGGACTAGGCTACTGATTTTATTAGATAGTTCTTACCTCAAAGCTAGAAGTCGCTCTTTATTCACTTGTTTTAATAAGAGCTAAGGAGTCCGGGAAAAGCGTAGCAATTTCTAGGTCAGACTAGTTAACAAACTTTAATCAGTCGAAGCTTAGCATTTGCTTACAAAACCTTAGATCTAGCTACTTCAGCTTTTATTCACCACTAATATACAGAGAGTGTATACTATACACTCTCTGTAGTAGTAGTGTATCTACTCTCTCTTGTAGTGTATACACTCTCTTTAGTGTATACTATACACTCTCTGTAGTACAATATTATTGTATTGTCATTTCAAGGAACACGTCTTCTGGCTAAATGAGTAACAGCTGTTAAAAGTCAAGAAAGTGTTTGAATATTAGTCAAGCTCAATAAAGTCAAGCTCTTGAATATTATGATTTCTTTGTGAGTGACTCAGGAGATTGACTCCCGTAGTTGGCTCTCGTGAGAGACTGGTCAGAAAATCACAATAAGGGAGGGTTCATAAATACAACCATAAATTTTAATCGATAAGTAGCCAGATTGGTAATTATAGAAAAATTTATTCATTGAAGTCTCAAAGAGAATAATAATACTGAAACGTGTAATACCCAAAAACTTAATCAAAATTGAAGCAATCCTGGATTGTTTGAAAATATTGCTAGAAATAGGGTTTTAACCTGAGTTCCTTGAGGACAGGCATCGTGTTCTCAGCATGGACAAGTAGCTTAAATGCTTTGGAGAAATTCTTCTCTGTGATGTATTTGTTGATAGTGGTGAAACGGGCAGCAGATGATTTCATTGGACTGTCTAGTAAAGGCGAATCTTGACTGCTAGGAAGTTCAGCATTCCCTCCTGCAACAACAATCAAGATATTACACATTGCACAAATTATTATTTTGAAGTTTTCAGTTTATCAGATAGATAATTTGTCACCTTGTGAGACCGGATATTGATGAAGTAGCTTGCAATCTCACAAGTACATTGGTTTAAAACAGACGAGATTCCAGTAAAAACCCAAGTGATCATCAATGCTTCTTGTAATGCTTATGAACACACTATTCCAAATCGCTGAACTAAAAATATATTATTAACAGCATTAAGATGTTTGGCTGTAAAATCAATTACATTAAAAAAGAATGGATCACTTGTCATTGTGTAGAGAAAACACAAACCCGTTATACAATTATATTTTATGCTAATGCAAAAACGACCGAAGGCATGGGTTTTAGGTACTTGAAATGTTTTAGATACTCATCAACTTGAATTCCATCGGATTTTCCATTCACTTGCAATATATTCTGTTTGCAGTACTAGGCCTACCCTTTTTAATATACTAGCCTTAATTGGAATTCTACTCTCCTTGGTAACCATAGGAAAAATTATTATTTTTGATTATAAATTTGATTGATTTTGTGAACTACAGAACTCGAATAAATTGTGTTCTAAATCAAATTATACACATAGTGAAAATGAACCCTTTTTGACAGATAAGATATGACAGACAAAAATTTAAATATGATAAAAATATTTATGACAATTTGATAGACATTCCATTAAATATTACTAGCTGTCCCGGCGAACTTTGTATCACCCTCTCCCCAAAATGTCCCCTTTCTCCCCCACAAATTTCCCCCTTCATGCCACCCCCAAAAAATGACATCCCCCAAATGCCCCCCCCTTCATTCCCCCACAAATCCCCCTTCATGTCAACCCCCTCTTTCCCACCAAATTTCACCCCCCTCTTCCTCCAATTGGCCCCCTTCATGTAACCCCCCAAAAATGTCACCCCCCCAAATGTCCCCCTTCATGTCACCCTCAAATAACCCCCCTCATGTCACCCACCTCTTCCCCCCAAATGACTCCCCTCCATATCGCCCCCCCCCCACGAAAAAAATGTCACGAAGTAAAAATATCTATATCCACTCGCTTTATTGATGGAAAATTCAAAGAAATCTGCAATATACTAATTTTTAAAAAGCGAGTGGATAATAATCAATGCTGAAAGTTAATTTCACCCGTCTCGAATCGAACCCGAGAATTCTGTGGAAGGCAGAGTCGCTGTACAACACACCACCGTGGTCGTCTTTGGGAAGACCTATATTGTAGCTTCAACTACACATTGATTTCATAGGAGCATTATTGTTTGGACTGGATCAAAATGGATGTCGTGTTTGATAGGTTAGGTCATTAATTTACTAATTATTTATTAATTATAAAGAGATTTTCTTATATTTTAATACATATTATGTTAACCAGTGCTTTAAAAATTCAAACGAATCCAAAATCATCTAAATTGGTTCAGCCGTTCTCGAGTTATAAGCGAGCGTACAGACACCAACTCTCTTTTATTAATATAGATGACTGGAATCAAGTAAGATGGGAAAAATTAGAAGATAATCCAATATTACTTTCTTTCAAAAAGATATTGATATTACCTTCTTTGAAAAAGTCCTCTAGGAAGATTTTCAATTCTGGTTCAACCTCATTCCAAACACATTCTTCGCCCACGTTTTGATTCAAGTTGTTTTCATCCTGGGCTGCCAGCTGTGTATAGGCTAGTTTTTCCTGTTCCAGAGTTGTAACAAGCTCTTGAACACTAAGCTGCAACATTAAATTAAAAAAACATTGAAAACAAAGGATGAATATCAATAATACAGTTATTGATAATAATAGTTGTTAGAAATTTGAGTAATGTATGAAAAGATGAAGATAGGTAATAGGATGGTTATGAATAGTATTAATATGCCAGAAAAAAAATGCACTGCTTCAGCACACAGACGATATAATCCATGCGAGTTCTAAAATTCATTGTAAGTTTTAAAGTGTTGGTTGTATGAATTGTATGATATGTGAATAGATTAAATTGAATTATTTTAATATCAAATTTAAATCTAGATTGAATACATTCTTTACGATAGTATAAAATTTATACTATAAATTCAATATAAGTGCTAGCTTTTCTACATCATATCAATATGATCACTTCAAATCTCATCAATACATTATTATTTCAAACCTTAGGGTTATCATGGCATACAGAATGAATTTGTAAACTCCGCGCACAATTAGCATGAAGTTATTCAAATGTCATACTTTACTCGGAATCGAACATTCATTGAAAATGAGAATAAGCTCATAGTTGAGTATTTTTCCTCTTATGATGACTACATAAGTTTAGTCTTGTGAGTGGGAGTTGAGAGTTGAAGAATTTTAAAATGAATAGCAGGCGAAATGGGATTACATAGACAGGACACTTCACTATTTGATGAGCAGTGAATATTAAACCAGAGGCTGTTTCATAAAACATAGAAGTCCTGCAATACATGATAGAGGAAGGCATACACTAAACATCAATATTGAGACATGATACTAGGTGTTATTAAGTGTGTATTCATCTTTTTCATGTAATTACAGTACTTCCAACTTTGCATAAAACAGACACCTAGATTTGATTCAATTCGAAGATGATAAGGGACTAGACTAACAATGAAAAAATATAAAACGTAATTAAGGAATGTTTTTGATAAATTTCTCATATGAAAATTACAAGACAAACCTTAGCAGCAAATGGATTGGACTCCATCATTATTCTAACGAGATGGATAGCTTGTTTAGTCACTATACTTGATTTATCCATCATTATACCGATGGCTGCTTCCATCAAACGTATTAACCAATCCTTGGGTAATGCACCATACGAAACAATCTTCTGCCACATTTGAAGATCCTACAACAAATAATAGAATAGGTAACAGATGAATTGAGTTTTTTAACATTAAAGAGGATCAATGATAAGTTAGGTAATATCTATTAGGTTTAAGGTGATATCGTGTTATTCTTATTCTTTTTCTTCGCCTTTTCCCACTCAGGTGGGGTCGTGTACAGTGAAAATAATAGTTAAAACTACCAATCTGATGATTCGTGTTGAAGATGGACGAGAAGTTCGAAAGCTCTCCATTAACGTAATACTTCAATTATTATTCACAAAATTTAAGACTGTTATGTACAAGTGTACAACAAAAAACCAGTTTGAAGTGAATGATTAACAAACAGTTGGTCATGGATAGTGAAATTGAAAATACTAGTTACCTTTGCTCTAACGAATGCGTTAACATCTAGAATATTTTCTTCCAGCAATTCCAGGCACTTGTCTCTTTTCGCTTCGGCTTCTTCACTGATGTCCTCTTTGCTCAGACACCCGAGGAATATAGCCGTCATAACGCTCAGACCCAACATACGCAGAGCTGGCAGCTGATGTAACATGAAATAATAGCAATTCAATTAATAAATTGATTAAAAAAAACACTATTAAACATTATCAATGCCACTTTTTTATTAGAAGCAAAATTTCAGTCACTACCTCCTCCACAATGAACAGAATTTAGAACTGTTGAAAAAGTGACCGGTGAAGCCACGAAGCCGCGGTCAAGAGCTGAAATAAAGGAGTGGAATTGACAATAGTTTTTTCTTGTATTATGGAACCACAACATCAATAGATAAATATAAATAGACAATAGACAATTATAAATAAATTGATGAATGAGATAAAATGATGATTATATTATATTGATAGAAACTTATAGAACTAACCTATTTGCACAGAATATTTGATAATTTTTGAGTAAATTTAGGTCAATCACTAGCTACACAAGAGGTTGAAGATATCAACACATGAATTTCAATAATTATGTCAATGATTAATGTATGTATTTCTTCGAAATAGCATGTAGAATGATGGAGAATAAAGAAAATTAGAGTAATCAATACAGTTGAAAAGTGGTGGAAGACCTAAAAAGGACATAGCTGATGAGTTTGGTATCTTTTGCTTCAAATCTGTTTTCAAAGGATCGATTTTCATTGATTTTGTATTAATAATACAGAAATTTACAGTAGTTTAATCCATTTGGCTAACTTTATTGACAAAAAAAAACTAGCATTCATGACAAATAAAACGATGTGCATCCATAATTCAGATTTCATTCACAATAACCTCTGTAATTCAAACACACAATATTTCAACTAAAATGACTATCCCCTGAATTTCAATAAGTGAGGTTCTACTTTACTAATACCTATACAAGAAAGTTCGTTGTCAAATATATATATTCATTTCATAACTTTTCAAACAAAACGTAATCGCCTAGTTCAGCTTATATGAAATTATATTCACCTCAGAGTCGACAAAAGGGAATATGTACTCCAAGAAAGGCTCCATATCATAAGGATTTGCTTCAGTGATCTCGGTTAAGAAGGTGGCAAACGATTTGCCAGCGTGCTGATCACTTGTAGAACTGAGCAGATCGCCAGAAGCTTCAACAATCTCCTCCAAGAAATGCTTTATTAGAGATTTGCAACCGAAATGATTGACGTAATTTGTGACAGCTTCAGCCAATACACTGCAGACATGCTCGAATCGTTTCATCAACTGAAATAAAAAATGTTACATCCCATTAAATAGCTTGAAATTATTCAAAATAAAAAGATAAACATTTTCTTACAAGATCTAAAAAAATTCAACAGCCACATCTTCATAAACATATCACGATACAGGTTTCGGTTGTTACATCATTATCAACTTCTGGTGAACTCCAGATGGACTGCATTCTCTTGCAGTTGGTACTGAGTTTCAAGTTACAGTTAGCACCTTTCTATAAATGAATCTCACACATATTAATCGTAGTGTATTAAAATTTTCCCTGATGACACTATAATATTTGTATGAACAAAACAAATCTCAATTGTTTTCAAAGTTCGAGTTCAACAGATAGGCTACAAGACGACATAGAACTATGAGGAATCTTATTTTGAAATCGATTTTTCATATTTTCAAGATCGTATGTTGGGAGGTATGCGGTTTAAAATTGAAAATTAATGGGAAAATAGCGTCAAAGCTGCTCTTCAAGTACCGGTACATGATTGTTATTAATGTGGTGGAGAAAGTTTACATCATTATTAATACTCGCATTGCATTGAGAAAAGAAATTAGAATTTTTGAGAAAGGAGAATTGAATTGCACTAACCTGTATACTTTTCACCACAAACGATAGGCCATGGTTGTATTGCTTAATCAGAATACCGAGAATAAGTATAACTGTTGTTTTCAGCGATCTCGATTTCACCAGTGTTATTGATGATTGCTCAAGTAGTCTGTAACAGCATTCGGCCGCAGTACTGAAATCAAACAAACGTCAAAGTTGCCATTAGGATTTAGTTGATGGAGTGGAGTTTTCGGAATGGAGAATACCTCAGTAGAAAATATCCTACCAAATACTGTTAATATCAAGGAGTTGTTGCAATGAAGAATTTGATTTTACGTTAAAAAGTTGAAGAATACAATTGAATTAAAAATGTTCTTAGTCAATTGAACGATCTAATACATTTGAAAACTGTCAATTGACCATGGAAAATCTCATTAATCTCACTGTAATAATATTTTATACAAATGAAAATAATAGAAGGCGCATTAAATAAAATCCAGCTTCTGGAATATAACAGTTAAATTAACATACTCCTGCAAGGAGTATAGGGATAGTCCTACCAAATTCAGATTCTCATGTAGGAATTCATTCTACTCGACTTTCTGCACTTCTGTAGGAAGCATGTTGAAATATTCCTCTCCATGGAGTGTTTTACTTGTAGAATATCATATAAATTTGAAATATTTATTGATAATAAATATTTTATTCATTTATAGTGAATTAGAATAATGTCTGTGTAAGAAGAGGTAGATTTTATCAAAGGAAATTACGAAATTTAAATGCGCGTACTCACTTGGCAAAAGTTTCTTCGGCAACTGGTGGGTCCCAGAGATTGATTAGTGGCAACTGAAGCAGCAAGCTCAACTTGACCAAGCCATCCCTCTGCTTCTCTTCCCAGTCCCACGAATGTTCCTTGGCATGATCTTCTACATCTGTTTTCTTTCTACGGCCCTAGAATAAAAATTTATTTATTTATTTATTTACCCTAGAGAAATTGCAATTCATGAAACAGATTGTCCATTGCCAACAAGGATCACAACTTGATGCGTCGAAACTTTGATAGAGAAATTAATTTCTTTTAAAATGTTCCTTCTACCTACAATACATTCTTTAGCTGCAAAATATTTCAATACCATTGAATACTAATTTTTATTTGAAAGGATAGTTTTCATTGATATGTGCATTTCCATGAAGCATGTTATCTATTAAGAGATTAAATTATTTGTTATGATTAGGAAGCTGAAGTACATTTCATAGCTAAAACCTCTGATCACCAATTCAGTCACACACCACTTTTGGAGCTAGCAAATCACACGCCTGCAGCCTGCAGAGTTACAAATACTAACGCCGACTCTCTATCATACTGATGAAAAAATGTCTGATGATCTCTTCTTAGGCCGGCCGCACACCGGATACGGCGCGGCACGGCACGGCGCGGCGTTTTGCCTTAAGGCGCCGCATGCGATGTGGTTTGTATTGCTATCAATGGAGGTGCCGCACACTGCATCGTGCACGGCACGGCGCGGCGAGACAGCGCCGCAAGGCGCCTGTCAAGTTTCGTCTTTCGGGCAAGAGGCTTAATGCAAAGCGTTCTGCGCATGCGCGAGAATCGTAGTTGAGAGGCAGTGGTTGGTAGTGTGGTGTAGTTTGTAGCAGTTGTTTGTAGCAGTTGTTTGTCTGTCAAACATTATGGAAAGCCAGGAGGATGATGTTGATGCAGTTACTAGTGTTGATGTTGACAAGTTGTTGTTTTATGTACAAAACAACCCACCAATTTACAATGCATCATTAAAGGAACACCATAATGTGGACGTCATGTCAAAATTTGGAACGACATTGGCAAAGAGCTGAGTGTACCAGGTAAGTGTTGTTATATGCCTGTCTTTAGTAGGGTTGCCAGACGTCCTGTATTTCAAGGGACAGTCCGTATTTGAAGTAATTGTCCCTTATTTTTCTTCATCAAACAATAAGTTATATATTGTATTCCAGTAGTGAAACTAGACCTATTGAATTGATTTATCTTGATATTAGTTCAATTAGCTCATCATGCTAAATTGTATTTCAAATTACAACTACGTTTTACAACTTATTACAACTTACAACTTTACAAATTTACTTACAACCTTACAACTTTTACAAATTACAACTTCAATTACAGCGATTGTGGCGATCTTGTATTATTTTAAATATTGCATTGTTATTTATTATAGACTATTGAAATCATCATGGTTTAGTGTCCCGTAGATCTGGCAACCCTGTCTTTAGTACTATCTGTTGTGCGAGTATTTTAATTTACATCTGTGTTACCTTACAGTAAGATAGTTCAACAACGAAATAAGCTATAGCCTATAACGAAATAAGAATTTTCCCCACTAACTATCCCTGTAGGTTTTATGCTAGGCCTAATATTAGCACTATTGTTGCATAGGCCAAAAATGGCTACAAGAAACTTCTGTCAGTCTGTCTGTCTCTTTGTCCTGCGATAATGGCTAAACGCGTTGACCGAATTTTATATTTTGTTGCATGTATGTTCCTTATACCTAAGGCAGGATGCACACTGGAGAAACCGGTTTCAA
This sequence comes from Laodelphax striatellus, assembly GCA_017141395.1. Taxonomy (NCBI): domain Eukaryota; kingdom Metazoa; phylum Arthropoda; class Insecta; order Hemiptera; family Delphacidae; genus Laodelphax; species Laodelphax striatellus. The sequence continues at coordinate 46,209,781 of CM029532.1, read as the reverse complement.
GAAACCGATTTCATGAAACGTAAAACTTTAGTTGCTTGAAACGCATAGATTGGTTTAACACAGGGCGGTGCACACTGCGTTGCACGCAACGCAACGCAGTTTCATGCAACGCAGTGTGCACAGCCCTGTGTTAAACTAATCTATGCGTTTCAAGCAACTAAAGTTTTACGTTCATGAAATCGGTTTCTTGAAACCGGTCTCTCAGTGTGCATCCTGCCTAACAGATCGATGTAGATACTGTATAAGACTTTTACATTGACCGATGTTGATGAAACTTACTGTTTATTGTAAGGCATTAAGAATAAAATAACAGCAACATTAATCCGTTCAGAAATAGCCATGCTTTATTTGACATATCTTCTATATATAATATAGTCCATAACAAATCATGTTGTTTATACAAAAGCCATTTGGTCTTGCCATGGTACTGAACCTTCAGTATTGAAGTATTCTTTAAAGTTCTCTCTGATGTTGTAGGCAGCTTTAGCTGCTCTTGCCCTCGAAGTCTCTTGTTTATTGTCACACTCAACTTCAATGTTCATCATTTCGTCATACACCTGACTCATAGTACCCTCTTTTACTCTAATTACATTGTGGAGAACGCAACACGCTAACACAATGATTTTTGTCTTATCTGGATGAGTTAACATAGCCAATTCGAAAACACGAAATTTCTTCGCCATCATACCGAAAGCACATTCAACAATTCTACGTGCTCTAGATTGTCTATAGTTGTATATCCTTCGTTCTCGTGTCAAAGAATTCTTGTTGAAGGGTCATCATGTGTCTGCTGAGGGCATAGGCTTCATCCGCAACAAAGACATAGGGAAAATTAGTTGTCTTTGTTTTAAATAAAGTTTTGGGCTTTGGTAAGTTCAGTTTTTATCGTTAAATAAACGACCAAATGTTGAAGAATGAAATACGCCTCCATCACTGTGTTTCCCAGCTTCTCCAACATCGACTGCTACAAATTTACCTTCCGCGTCAACAACAGCTTGTAGAATAATAGAGTGGTATGATTTGTAATTAAAGAATAATGAGCCACTATTCCATGGGGCTTCAATGCGTACGATGCTTGCCATCAATAGCACCGCAACAATTTGGAAAATTCCATAGCTCTTCAAACCTCACTGATATTTCCTTCCACTTTTCTGGTGATGGATCGGTCATTAGGAACATTGGAGACATTACGGACCAAATGGCAGTACATGTTTCTGCTACAATCTTTCCTGCAGTAGTAGCGCCAACTCGATGGTTGAAATGTATATACTGGAAGCGATCACCGGTTGCAAGAAATCTGTAAAAAGGACAAGATAATAGAGTTGCATACAAGTTGAATTGGGGCGACTTTATCTTCTTTTCCCACAATTAAATATTACAAATAATATTGTTAAGATGAGGACTTAATTTGTTTTAGTATAAAAAATAAGTTTGTCAATTTTATTTTATTTTATGCTCTTTCATAACTTTTGGTTTCTTTTTAGGTAACATATGCAAGAAAAAGTGGACCAATCTACGTGGCTCATACGTTAGATACGTAAAGGAGTTGAAAAAGACACCCAGTGGTTCCATGCAACTAAAGAAAAAGTGGCACTTATTTGATGCTATGAGCTTCCTCCAACCTTGGATTGGTACTACGCGGAAAATGACAGGTAGTTTAGATGACTCTTTGAAAAATAACACCGATGTGACCCAAGACATTTCAAATGAACTACAAGCAGAGGGAGAAGTTGAAGTCGCTCCTAAACCACTTATTGAAAATCAAAACAACTTCAACCCCTCAAAAAAACAAAGAAGAACTACAGCAGATATAGTGGCTGCACCAATGGTGGAATAGCTAAAGACTGTCACAGAAAAACGTAAAAGCTGGAGAGGAAAAATCTGATAGTGCAATGTTAACATTTTTAAAAGTTTAGTTTCTGATGCGGAAACGCTTTCTCCAAAAAGACAACGCCTCTTCAAATCATCGGTCATGGCAAAATTGCATAGCCTGTTGGATGATCAAGATAGTGAGCAGAGTCGCTACACTCCGTCCCCTGCTTCAGTGGCTTCATCCTCAAGCTCAACGTTGAACCATCAGTTCTTTCCTCTGATTAACCAGTTGCATGATGTCAACTATAATGATGATACAACTAAAGATGGTCAACAATATCATCAATTTCCATGATTGACCACAAATATTTTGTATTGTTTTCTCAATAAAAATAGCATTTGTAACGATTGGCTTACTACCTGAGGTTGTTATTACTACTACCTACTACTTACTACCACAGGTTATTTTATACATTTTAAGTAATTATTCGATTTTTAGGGGATACTATGGGTGGATTGCTAAGACGGTGTTTAGCCGTTGTCTAAATTAGTCATTGTCTAAGTCCAAGTCCTAAGTCTACTGTCATACTGGGTTTTTTATCTTCATTACTCACATTTATATGAGTTTTTTCTCCATTTATAAATTATTTTGATTAATTAATAGGAACAAGGCATTAATTTGTGAAATAAAGACACTGTTGTTTATCAGGAGTGTTTACAAAAGAAATAAAGGCTGTAATAACAAATGACTTGAATACTTCTAGAGTCACCTACCGGCCTGTATCAACGCTGGCCAATCTGCTCATCAGCCGGTGTTTAGCACTAGACAACAGCTAAACACCGTCTTAGCAATCCACCCTACATGAACGAATTATAGGTCATTATAGGTCAATAAAAATAATCTTACCTTAATGTGATCAGTAGTCGTTCTTCTGGAGTTATGCTCAGCCTATAGTTGGTGTTTTGTTTTTGGATGGATGGAGAAATTAATCCATGAATGAAATCAAACGTTGCCGGTTTCATACGACAATAATTATAAAACTTTTCCGGATCTGCTCTTAGCTCTGCAATAAACAGTTTTATGTTACGTTTTCATTGATAGGATGCACCAGATTTGTCTCTTGGGGGAATCATCTATTGACTTAATGAAGTACCACAACGCTATTACAGTCGCCTCTTCTTCTTCTGCGTTCATTTTCACGTGTCACAGACTGAAAACTGATTTCACGAAATATGTATCAATCTATAAAACACACAAGTTCACTTGTCTGAATTCTTCAATCCACTGAGCGTCTCCTCAAATTGCTTTGCCGTACCGTGCCGCGCCACATGCTGCTCTTAACCATCGGGCGCGGCGCGGCAAGGCAAAACGTCTTGCCGCGCCGTGCCGTGCCGCGCCGTATCCGGTGTGCGGCCGGCCTAAGTCTCTCTTATACTGAAACCAATAAAGTGAACATAACGTCTCGTAATGAGCTAATGCGGTCTAATACAAATGGGTGCTCAGATGCTTAAGCAGCTAAATATGGCGTCAATTCCGAGCGTTCCCATTGGATAACGTACCGAACTGGCCAGAGGTCTTCAGCCATGAAGTGTACTATAATTGGGTCGTTTCTGAAGTTGAGAATTTTTAATATAGTTTTATTTGTTCAAAATTTTAATATGTTCAAAACCAACGTTTTTTGTTCTAATGTATTGTATGTTCATCATATTATTTAATGTTTGATACCTTGACTTTGATAACAGCCACAGTTTCCGATTTCTGAGAGATTTTGATGTTGTATGCCTGGAAGTACTGTGAGAGGATGTAAACATTCATTTTTAGAATATTCAAAGCTTGAATTCTCTCATCATTACTGCGATTATCACTATTCATCAGTTCTTCCAAAATCCGTTCAGAATTTTCATGTACAGCAAATAGACCTGGAAAAAGTGATCATAACAGACTATGACAAAACATATTTTTCACATTTCAAATCATGACATTTTTCAACCTACAATAAAACTTCGAGATAATTCTCGAGTCATAAAAATGCATCTTACACAAGCTACTTCAGAGTTTAAAAATGGAATGAAGGCCCCTATTCTACAGGTTCAACTGAATTTCATCGTTTGGAAAGAGTACAAAACACCAATTTCTATTTCCAAACAAAACTTGTAAAGAAATACTAAATATTTCTGTAGATTTTGAAGCAATGATGATTTTCTGTGATGATTTTCAAGCAATCTATTAACGACACATCACACAAAACTATAAAGCATTAAGTTGACCAAGAAAGTATTTGTATCATTCATTCTTCTGTGTAACCTAAAATCGAAAAGATTACACATAATTTTATAACTACATTACGGTCAACACGGTAAAATTCTTAGTTCATAAAGTTCATCACATAGCATTTCAAAAACTCACTTTTCATTATTATTTTATCATACATAAAATGAACATCTTGCCAGTCCAATTCTGCGAAATGTGAAAGAGCAGAATAAAGAATTTTGAAATCATCCAATATAAAAGCAGCGCCATTCTTTTTCAATCGCAGGGCACATTCTGTAACATATCAAGAAACAACTTTTATCTTAGGAGTCAAAATTAAGAACAATCAATCTGAATTATTGAGTGAGTAGAGTGATTTTTACTTTACAAAAGTTTGTTTTTAAAATGTGTCATAAACATTGTTGATTGTCGAGTGAAAAGAGCAAAGAGCACTTAACGAAAGAAGGTAGACAATGTCAATGCCCCAATTGACTGGAATTTTACACATTCAAATACTGTTTTACTAATTAATTAAAACACATATTCGTGAAATTATACTTATTTTATGTAGGCTAAGAGAGAAGTATCAAATTAATTAAAAAATAATTAATATTTTTCATTAAATTAATCAAAAATATGAATATCAATGAAGAATATTAATAAAATGTGAAGATTATATAGAATAGGATTAATGCTAAGAGGAAATAAATAACAGAAATTGTAACAAGTGTCAATACCGGTACTTTATAAGAAGTATGATTTTCCACATTTGTTTAAAATAATCATTAATAGATATTAATAAGGTTGTTTTGTAATAAAAAGAGTAATTCCAAGGACCACTTGAACAAATTTCATGAAAATTTATTGTATTCAATAATGTGGAAATGACTATAAAGAAGAGCCATGATGAGAGAATACTAAAGAAAATAAAAGAAGAAGAAGATTTGCATAATGGAATCATTAATAAACAATGACATTTTTTAAAATATCTTGTGAAATTACAAGTCACAGATATTAAAGATTATCAAGAGTGAAAAAGATTTATGAGACAGAACAATAAAGCAAGATGAGAAAGATGTATGTTACTTGTATGGAGTTACAGTTGTATTCACATGCACAAGATAATGCTAGTCTTGATGTATTTAAATCAATATTCACCTTCCAATTTTTTAGACACTAGGTCTGGAGCTATAACATCAGCTACATGATACCGATCATCAGACGCTTCCAGTAGGTTCTCTCTTTTTAATGGAATAACGAATTCAAGCATGGTAGATCTCACTTTGAAAACGATCAGATTACAAGCAGCTACAGTAATGATTGCCCAGCATCTGTAACATGTGATAACAAGTGTTTTGGTTAACCAATATGGTTCTCGGTCTCGGCTCATATTTCGGTCGTCACATTGATCCGCCGGTCCTTTCTGGAAGGCAGTCATTTACTGAATTTCTTATCTTTACCATTCTCATTACTAACGAAAACCCGCCACCGCCATACTTTGCCAATTCAAGTATTTTCATTACACAATCTCTGTTCATTTAGCGTATGGCTGTTATCGGTGGGGAGACCCGAAGGTTGTACTACCTTGCCATGTGTAACGTAATTCCACTTAGTATGTTACAGAAAAGACCGATAAAAGATATGATTGACTATATAAACAGATAAATACGTATCTAAGATAAACTCGTACTCACATCTGCAGGAGATTAGGTTTTCTGTTCAGTTATCTACTTGGTAAGGTTAAGTATAAAATTTTAAAAAGGCTAAATTTAAAACTTGAGTCAAATCAATATTATTGAACGTTAGGTAACTGCACTTCAACCAACATTTTCATCATTTTTTAAAAATCGAAATTCTCATAAACCTCTCGGTACTCATAAGCCATAATGGGCTACATTTCGTCACTCAGAAGGACAGCCTGCCGGTGGGCTACTTGACTTTATCACAGGAAAAGGAATACGGCATTGGCCATCAACATCAGTTAAATGAATTCGGATACCATAGTTACTATTCAAAAAATTAAAGTTCAAGTGGTAGGAATAATACTACATAAAATGGGAATATTACATTACATTGCTGGAGGACTGGAAAAGTTCAATTCAAGAGTATTCTACCATGGAAACCTTATCTCAATTTTACAATAATTTTTACTTGGAAAACAAAACTACTTTAATGGAATGAGGTAAAATAATTTAAGAAGTGAATAACATAGGCAGAATGATCATGTCATTAACTTACAACAATAATATAAAGATGTTCACAGTTCACAGAAATACAATACATAACCTCTTTCTACACTACAAACACAAACAGAAAACTACAAAAACATTTAAAATCAAAATGTCTTCCTTGCCCAATGACGATTTCCCGCTTCACAATCACAGTTATGCCAACATCAGGGAATTTCTTTCGGCTTTTGGAAATTTGTCTAATGATGAAAATTGGCAGTCACAAAATCTCATAAGTAAAATTTTATATTACCATATGCGTATTGTTTATTATTTTCCCAGGCATAAAATATGCCGCTGTATTTGTGGGAAAGCAACATTTTTACGACAAAGTTGTCGTTGTGATCCAACGACAACTTAGTCCACTTTTTCCGTCCCAGATGTCGTTAACGCAAACTACAGATAATGTGGTACATTATGTCGTCAGCGTGAAATAGAAATTGTCCCTAAATGTCGTTTGTATAGCATTTTCCGGATGTCCCGTTTTTTCATTGGGTCACTACACTTTGGTATCATTCCGTAGGCCTACTCTTGTGCTTGTGTGCCATCTGTGCATGCATTACGCTTCACAAGAAAAGACTTGTTGAACATGACTGTTCTGTGAGTTGGGACAGCCAGCAGATGGGGACCATGTCGGATACCACCCCGACCAATATCTATCAAATAGCGGAAATCATCTGCCAAGTATTTAGGGGTTCCTGTTTTGAAGACCTTATGCACAAAAATAACTGTATGAAATGCTCTACAATCATGCAGCCTTATGAGTAAGTCTGTCGGAACGGGAATCGAACCCGTGGACCTTGCTCTGAACAGCGATAATAATAGGGGACTGAAGGTGTGGTGTGACCCTGTGACGCTCCACCCTCTAAACTACGCCGATTCGCCAACAATTATCATTGAATAATGATTCCTAGATGGCAACAATCTTCTCCAACTATATTTAGCCTGAAGCATAAAGTTTTTTATTGGCAATACAGACATTATATGGACAAAAATCGATTAAACATGAATATGAGAGAATAATCTTTACAATATGTATTATTAAGAACAATATAATAATAATATATTTTTTCCATAGATTAAATAAGCACTTTTCTCATCGCATAGCAAAGCATATTTTGACCGGCTACTTTTTTGAAAACTTATTTTTCTCATCTTTTTGGAGTTTGAATTATTCTTCTTCCTGAGGAGATTCCATGAAGAGAATGACCATAATTACGAGAGAATGATGATGTGTGAGCTCATAGAAAATATCAATGAAGAATGCAACTTGAGGATTTAAAAAATTATTATCGTTAGAATAATCATCCACATACAAATTTCATAAATAGAGAAAGTTATGTAAATTGACTTCTAATTGATGAAATAATTTTTTATGTGGTAGGCTACGGTAATTATGATACGCTCCGCTCTAAATTTGCAATAGCAGTATACTGTAATGAAGGAAAACTCAATAATATAACGATACCTACTACTGGAGCTTAATATCTCAATTCTGAATAAGGGTTACAGTATATTTTATATTGTTGGCAAAGTCTTGGAGCTCTCTGATGCATATATAATGAATATGCATCCTTTATTAGTTTATATAATGAGTAAAAATCAACCAGTATATGTGAACCTTTTCTGATAGCCTTCTTATCTGTGTGCATGGAATAACAATGTGAGGCAATGTTCAATTCAATCAGTGTTGAATAGCGTGTTGTTGTGAGCAACCGTTTTCAATAATAATTATCTCAGGGAGGAGCCCTCGGGCTTTCATTACAAACAACGCGTAGACTTATAAATCTCCAAGCATTGTACAGGTAACAATACTACTATCTACTAATATAATGTTATTATAAAACATATACCATTAACATGGTACCTATTATATACGGCATGAAAGTTAGTAAATTTTAAGATCGCAAATAATGATTACCGGTATGCCAAATATAATGACAGGATATTGACTGCATCAATTCGATAACAAGCAAGCTCAACATAGTCCGAATAATAAATTAGAAAAGATATTACGAAGTAAATAAAATTACACAGAACAGAAAGTAACTAGGCTATAAATATTATTGATAATATGAATAGATGAGTTGACAGCATCATATAACTTATAAATATTTAAACATAAAGGTCGTGTTCGAATTTCTTATCTATAAATCATCATCAATACCTGCAACAAGAAAATTAATTATAACTGTACCTATGTTTATGTTCAATTTTCAAATGCTGTCAAAAAACTAGTTTGCTTGTCGTGGAAAAAAGCGAAAAATAACATTCTACTACGCTAGACTTATAAATTTTCAAGCATTGTACTTTAATAAATTGAACAATGCTTTCAGAAATGTTGTAGAATTGTTTCATAATAAAATATTAACACAATATATTGTCTTTTTATACTGAGGTAGTTTTATCAATACCAAAACTATGTATTAAAACAGTATATTATGTTATTATTTCATTGTACTTATCTACTTATAGACCTACAATATAATATTATCATAAAATATATACAATTGACATGTTACCTTATATAAAATTTCATGAGAAAAATACTGCATTTCATATCTTTGACATCTGTTGTGCTTAATATCAACAACGCATAGGCTTAGTTTTTTCACGGCAAAGTGTTTAGAATTAATTTTTTTTGAAGAACAGTTGCCCACATTACAGATTTTGATTTGATAATATTCTTGACATCTAAATTAATTTATACTCGTGGTTATAAAAATGCCATGTTATAATAATATATGCTTGACTATGTATGAGTAGGCAATTCACCCATATTGAAATTTATTCCACAAAATTCCTATTCAAAATTTGCATCATCCAAAAGCGTACAATTATACATAACAATAGCATATCGTACGGTATTTGATTAACTTGTAATAATCATGCTAATTAGTAAAAATTGAAAATATCATGGTACAAAATCGAATGATCTTTGCTCATACTTTTTCCACGTTCATTCTTATTCCAGTCTATTTACCACATATATTGGCAAATTACTCAACATTAGCCAATCCAAATCGAATTAATATATTCTTTGAACTGTAACCAGAATGTCACTTGGAGATAGAGTACGGCACAATGTGATTCTCAATATAGCTTTTGAGATAAATCATTGCCGTAGTATATAGAACAATACAAACATATTTTAGTATCATTTGGCTCATTATTTATTCTCGGTTCATTTTGCATCGCTATTCTGGATATAATTATCTGGTAAACTGGTATCTTATTCTAATCAATTTTCGTAGTGACAAGAAACTTGTATAAAATTGTGAATATTTTGAAAGTTCGTCATTTTTATTGGTGTTTAGTATCGAGGCCTTATCAACCCCAATCCTTTAATGTTTTTTTATGGTGACATTTTTCAAGGTTTTACGGTTTGGATGCTATCAACCTTTCGAAATAGAATAAATTGTTAAGAAAATAATTTTTCTCCATTAGCTTGTGGATAGGTATGGGCGCCCAAAGTTGAAATTTATGGGACAGATCATCTCACAATCGGTTGCAAACAAAATCATGTAGTTTTGAGCATACATGCTTGAAGGTATTGTCTATCAAATAAAATACTTAGTTTCTCAAAATATCAAATTTGAAAAGAATTATTTTAGAAAATAATTTTTTTCAAAAAATAACTCAATTTTCAATCCAAATAGAGAATTTATTTTTCAAAAGTTAATATTTTGTGAAATTGAGTAGGTATTTTATTTGATAAGTCAATACCTTTAAGCATGTATGCTCAAAATTTCATGATTTTATTCACAACCAATTGTGAGATGATCTGTCCCAAAAAATTCAACTTAAGACGCCCATCTCACAAACTATAGTGAACAAAAAAATTTCCATTAAAACTTATTTCATTTTGAAAGCTTGGTAGTATCCAAATCGAAAAACTTTGAAAAATGTCACCAGAAAAAAGTTCCCAACTAGGCTGATACACAGCCTTTGAGGAAACTTTCATTGGGAATCTAATAAATTACATCACATAAATAACTTTTGAGTATTAACGAAAACCCTTTTCAAGAAATTGAAATAAATATGTGAAATAATGTAGCATAAATTATGCAAAAATAGTAAAGAGAATAGAATTGTACGGTATATGAGGAAAGGATAATGAAACAAGTATTATAGGCTACTTATTCGTTAAACTGAATTGTCTTTTTGCTTTGTGAATTATGAATCAAAGGGTTAAGTACACACATTTTTGTTTCAGGAACAAATTTTCCACAATCATGATGATTTATTCTCTGGTTGTGAGTATTTTGGCTCTTTACACGGTAGAATCGGCTAACATTTTAACGATTGTGCCATTCCCCTCCTACAGTCATGAAGCTCCTTTACTGAACATAGCTGAGGAACTGGCAAACCGTGGACATAATTTGACTGTTATAACAACAAGGCTCCCAAATGTAAGTATTACACAACTGTTTCCAACAATGATGATGATGAGTAAAAATATTAAATGTTTATATATATTTTTTGAAAATGCATTTATGATTTCCTGTTGATGATATTTATGGCTTAGACCAATGTTTGGGTAATTTTATGGAGAATGATTAAAGGATACCCTACTATCTATATTTAAAATCTTCTTACAAAAATAATTAGAGCCATTTTATATTTTTGTTAAATATTTAAAGAAAATTAATGCAGGATATTATTTTTAATTTTCCCAATTAGAATCTTAATAAAATTTATAACGAAAGACAACCAATCCACCAATACTTTACAATATTAAAGACATACGGATTCATCTTGATTTTCATTATATTTATATATTATCAGTCTCTACTTGCCATACTAGCCATGAGTAGTATTACTATTTTCTTATTAAAGAACAGAACAATTCAAGCTCTGTAAATTGTTTGGCCAGAATTCTTTGTGGCATTAATGAAATTCACTTCTATGTTTTCCACGATTTGACAAATATAGGCAGATTTTTTTTGCTGTAAATGATTATTCTCATGGATAGAAGTTCATAAAAATCATTTAGCAACCTGTATTCCAAGTACAGTGCAGTTTTTTTTCACTTGACAATTTACATAAAATTTTCAATTATCATCTTTGAACATCTATCAAAGAATAGAAAATCATTAAACAACAATCACTTTCAAAGTATATCTAGAGCGAAATTGGATAAACTCAAAAATTCAATCCATCTCAACGCAACCTGCTGTCCTTCTTAAATCGACTGTTTGAATTCTCTCTTACAGAAACCAATTAAAAACTACAGAACAGTGGACATCTCAGAAACGTACAATCACTTCAGCAATCTCTACAATATAATAGGCTTCTCGTTTCAAAAACAATGGAATCCAATGCAGATGATAAATTTCTTTCCTTATGTGATTTATCATTTATGCGATTTCGAGCTTGGTCTGCCAAATGTACAGGAGTTTATAAGGTAAGTTAGTTATGGCTTAGGATAGTTACTTCAAAAATTATTATTTGCAACAAATCGCAAAAGCAGTTTTAATTGTATCCTAATTGTGACTGTTTGTTACATACGGTAAGTTACAATATTTTACAATGAAAAACTGTGGAACACCTGGGATCCACAAGTATCGGTAACAAAGTCGTACGCTATAGAGTAACAAAGTCGTAAACTATTTCTATCTCCTCAGAAAATACAGTAGTAGTTCAATAATAAGAATATCCGGTTAGATAGAGTTCGGTTGGATAATTAGATCCGGATAGATAGGAGACGAAAAGCCGACGGTCCTGACTGCCTAAAAACAGTCGTCATCTCTCGCATTATCACCCTTCTCATTACCCACGTACAAGCCTAGAGCTCACCCTCAAAAAAAAATAAAAATAAAAATAGTATGAAGCATCTTATAATATATAGAATAATAAAGTTATAAAGAATAATAGAATATTAAATAATAAATAGTAAGTAGGATGAAGAATCATAGGACAATAAAAAATTCTACATAACATTTTTCACGAAGCATTGAGAAAAGTGTTTACAATTTTATTTTCTAATTTAAATTCATGCATCCATTTGAAGTGTATAACATATTGTTTATCTTTGTTTTTTCTCTTTGACAATTCATTATAAATTTATTGCTTAAATAATGTATGTTGAATATGACAATTAATTTTTAATTCATTCAAGAGCACCTCCAAGTGCGAGAATTTATTTATTAAAAAGTAGGTGGTAGAGCACAGAGACAATCTTTCATAGTGTTTCCATGATAGATATAAATTTATGAATTAATGGATGGATTATTATTAATATGTGGATTAATAATTAATTGATTTATGGATTATTGTCAAGGATCACATTTATGGATAAATAAAAATGATCGAATAACCATTTGAATTGAAAGGATATTGTGATGATGAAATTCGTGTTTATTTCGCCTATCTGCAGAACCGTCAATCAGACATCGTACGACCTGGTGATAATTGAAGATCTGATGTTCGCCAGCTATTTCGGGCTGGTGCACAAGTTGGGATCACCTCCCGTGGTTGGAGTCACTACTTTTCCGCCATGGACCCTTGTCAATCGCTACATGGGTATGCCCAGCAATCCATCCTACATGCCCGAGCTCTTCATCGGCTATTCAGATGAGATGGGTTTCACAGAAAGATTCTTCAACACTCTGTTCCACTACTACACCGTGTATCTGTCACGTTTGGCAATTAGCCCGCTGCAGGAGAGGGTCCTTCGCAAATACTTTGGTCCGGACGTACCTTCGGCTGAGGAAATGGAATACAATAAGAGTTTGGTGTTGATGCCTGCCGATCTGAGCATATCGTATGCTGCTCCTGTGCCTCCGAATGTAATCAGGATCGGTCCTCTCCACATAGAGAAGGGTAAACCACTTCCTTCTGTAAGTATAATGATATATTATTCCTCTTATTATATCAGGCTGTAAGAGCTTTTGAAAATCCTATACCAGAATGTAAGCATATTTAAATTTTATTCAGTGGTACTGGTATATAATGAATACTGGGACCGGCCTCATAATAATTATTTTAGAAGCCTTATTATACGAGAAAAAGGCGGATATACAATAGACATAGTACATACTGTACAGTAAACGTTTAAGTCTAGCTGTAGGTCCGTCTTTAACCTGCGAATTATGCATGTATTCCAATTTTTATGAAACTGAAAAATAAACTGAAATAATGAACTTACTTTAGGTTTAGAGGAAGCATACAAAAAGGGACGCCTATAAGCCAACTAATTAATATTCAATATAAATACTATCCTATATTCTTAAAATATTATTATAAAATTTATAATGTATACGGTACTGTACCGTACTCTATTTTCAAACATGAAAATTTAGAGCAAACTACATCTTTTTCCTGTAAATTCAAAGTCAGTGATATTCACTTATAACACAACCGTATAATATTTGCTGTCATTATTTTAACAGTAAATATAGAAACAGGGGAAAGTAATAACAGTCACAAATATTTATTGAGATTTATTAAGTTACAGTAGAATGTAAACCTGAGTACTGTAGGTCTTCAACCGTTACGGTAGGCACCTACTCAAATAAAATGAAACATTTTTGGCTGATATTTTTAATAACATTTTTTATAATATTCCTGCATCTGCATATAGTAATCTTTACTTCTTCTAAGACCAAGCTTCACTTCACATTCGTCTGAGAATTTCATCAAATTGCTCAAATTCAATCGGCTCAAAACATGTTTTTAATTCCACAACGTTTACTAGTAATCTAAAAAAATATGTGATTTTCCAGACAATTCAAAGGTGGATGGATGAATCGGAAAACGGGGTGGTCTACTTCAGTTTGGGCAGTAATATGAAAGGAACATCTTTGAAAGAAGAGAAACGCCAGGCGTTCCTGGACGCATTTGCCAAATTTCCCAAGATTCGATTTCTGTGGAAGTTTGAAATTGAAGACACTCTTACAAATAAAGTTCCTAAAAACGTTCTAATTCGGAAATGGATGCCACAGCAGGATATTTTCAGTAAGTACGAGCACAGACAAGGGATGTCCCTTATCTGTGGTACGAGTTTACCCCGTGCAGCGCAACGCGCCGCATGCTTGCTCAGTACTACTGTATCGTTTGGGAATACAGTATCATTGCAACGACTTGTATCAAGCAGTGTTAGTTTCCTCTAGATTTCACATAAAATTTCGCAGTTGTGTAAGCACAGTAGAAATGAATGCGCAAAACGTTTTTAATATAATAGAAGATATGGTTACCGTAGCTTTTCTCATAACATTAAGTATTTTTGTCTACACGAAACGTCAATCAGTCACACCGGTTGAAATTGACTACCTATAAAATATGTGGATAGTTCATTCTCAATATGTTCAATCCAGTTCTTTTTGGTTGTCTTGCAAGTACCTGATCTATGGCAAGAGGTGTCGATGATGCTAAATGAAATATTATATGGTACCTACATATAAATCTAATCCAAAATAACAATTTTTGCCTTCTCACCCAACAGTCTAAAATGCACTAAATACCAGAAATCAGGATCACTTATGGAAAAAGCAAAAAGTAGCTACTTTGAAAAATTAGTAGGCTATGCTTTTATAATTAGATACAAGATACCTATTTCGAAGCATTTTGCACTGCTAAATGAGTGACAAGGTATTTTTACATGGTTGAATTACCATAAGATTTATGAATGTCCTGATCAAATTTAATGAACCGGTAAATTACCCCCTTTCAAACTAGACAAAAAACTGGTTCGTGTCATATAATTTGAAACATTTCAATAAATTTATTAATACTGTTACAAACTTACAACTGAATTCAATGTTTCTCCGAGCATAATTTACATAAGATTTTTATATTTTTACACAAAAATCAAGCCATCAAAATTTTGTACCATTGTCAATTTTAAGAAAAATTAGCAATCATCAGTGATCTTCTTATAGATATTGTAATGAAGTTTTTTTTGGTAGGAATTTAAGAAATTCTTCATTAGTTTGATGTTTCACAAGCCCTCGAACTAATGGTGAACTGTGCGAAGTATACCGTATGGTGGGCCAGTAATAATTTTATTTGTGTAGTAATGAAGGTGATATTGTGATAATTATCCATGATGATGAAAAGACAGGAAGTTATTTCGGTTGAAACAATCAAAACCGTTATCTCGATTTTTAAAATAAATTTGTGTTTTTGACAACTTCCAGTCTTTTTATTCATTAATTATAAAATTATTTTTGATTTAAGAACACCCTCGACTGCGAGCATTTATTTACCAAGGAGGTTTGCAGAGCACAGAGGAGGCCATCTATCACGGTGTTCCCATGCTGGGTGTTCCACTGTTCAGCGATCAGCCTTTCACCACGCTGAAAATAGTGAAGGAGGGAGTTGGTCTACGGCTCAGGCTGGATGACGTCACTCCCGAAACTGTCTATGAGGCTCTCAATAGGCTGCTCACTGAGAAGAGGTAGGTTATTATCTCAATGGAAAATCTATTTATTCCTTAAAATTTCCACACTAGTGGACGGAAGTGTGATGCTTCAAGGAATAGTTTGCTAATGTTGGAATGTATTCAATAGAAAAATGGTTAAGAAAATTAGGAATATCAATAATTCTGAATTTGTACTCGTATATTAGAATTGTTAAAAATATGAAGTTTTATTTCATCAACTTTAGCTTGTACAGTGAGTACATTGTACATTCTTTACTTGATAGTTTAGATTTAGATGATAGAGGTAGCTGGACACAGAGGCTCCTGAACAAATTCGGGATGAATTCAGAAGAAAGGAATTGATCGATGAAGGCCCAAAATTATGTTAAATAAGGTAACGACAATGATTTATTACATTGTTATGTAATACCAGGTCAAATATTGCATAATGGTACTACAGGTACGTGACATGCAATACTATGTATCATTTTGGATAGAAATTTACAAAATAAATATTTTCAATTATTTACAAGTTCAATGTGAATTTGAATTTATTAAATTTAGTACTGGAGTTAATATAAAATAACGTCAATTTTGATCTATCAACTTTTTAATGATATTGCTCACTTGGCAAAAATTTTCAACTAAGGGACTAGCTTGGAGCATAAAGAAAACACTCTAGGGATTAGAATACGTGCCGCAGTGTGAAAAATAAAAACAATATGTTTCTGGAATATCTCTTTGGCAAAGTAGCATTCTACTAACATTGGACTAGATTTGATCATAAAACATTCTTATGCAAATTCTCATTACAATAATTATGAAGGTTCAACAAGAAATTAATCAAATAGGCTAGCCTATCTTTAAACAGATAATTTTTCAAAGCTTTTGGGTGGATCTGAATGAAGTTTTCTTTTTCAGTTTCAAAGAGAACGCTTTGAGACTATCGAATCTACAGAGAGATCAATTGGTGACTCCTATGGAATCAGCCATATGGTGGATTGAATACGTGATAAGACACAAAGGAGCAAGACATCTTAGGCCAAAAAGTCTAGACTTGAGTTGGTATCAGTATTATCTGTTGGATGTTTACGCGCTTATAATTTCAATCCTATTAGTTGCTATTCTATCGTTCTACAAGATATTGAAAGTTTGCTTGTCAGTCTGTTGTTCGAGTAAGAAAAAGGTCAAAACTACATAAAATAATTGAAAATATGTATAATAATGTACGCATTCATGTACATTATATGTAAAACTGTGTCAGACTTGAATAAAGATGATTGATTGATTGATTGATAAATGATGCTATGATCATGGGTTTGTAAGAGAAATAAGAAGCACTTTTTTCAAGCATTGAAAGTAACTCTTTAATAAGGTACCCCGAAAGGAAGCATTCGGCAATCATAACTGTATCTTTAAAATTAGGGAAACCAACAACAAGCTTTGATGACTAAACTGATTGAGAAATTTACTTTTATTTCAAGCATTTGACTCAATAGCGTTAAGCTCATAAACTGGTTTCTGGGCATTAACTGATTTTTAAAATTGGAAAACCAAAACCAGATCAATCCAAGTTTGATGAGAGGATTGACTTTAGACCAATATGATTTACAATATTTTCTTCCTCATAATTTTATACTTTTTAACCGCAATCTGATTTTCCTATCTATTATTATCCAAACAAACCCATCTCCTATTATAACTCTAATAAAACATTTTTTGTACAACTTCAACAATTCATAACAACATACATTCTGTATTGTAATTGAATCAGTGGATTCTTTAGATGCATTGTATTACATGTGGGGTTCTGAATAAATAAAAGATTTTCAAGTAGATTCAAACAAATTTTTCTTTCAGTAAAATTTCGTTTTTTATTTACAAAACTATTCCTCTAATAAATAATTTACAAATTAATTTCGAATATGTACAGTATACATTGAGCAGTTTTGTAGGTACTGGTTTCAGTAGATTTTATGAACAATATTATAAAGATTCTGTAGACTGTTCTACAGTGAACAGAAGATACTAATGAATAAATAAATAAATTAAACCATAATTCAAAAAAAATATCTAAATAAAATTTTCACAGAAAAAATTATAATTTTCTACTAAAAACATACAAAATCAGTTTGTCACAATATCTTACAGATGAAAATTGGGTTAATTTAAGGTGATTTTTACATAAGAATGAAGAAGCAGCAGCATGGCTTGGAATATAAATAAGAAAAAGTGAAGAAGGAAATTGATTGAATTATTTGAGTATGAGTTCCTTGAAAACGGAACTAGGAATGAAAAGAAAACTAAAGGAGATAATTTCATAGATTACTAAAACTAGAAAAGAACGATTGAGCGGGAGGTGACGCGGCTGGTTCAGGAAGAGTTGTGTCAACCAAATGGACTGCAGCCGGTCCATTTCCATCATCATTAGTAACCCTCAGGTTTACATGTAACGATGGACTGTACACAACTGAAGATTTTTTTCCTTTCAAAAGGAAGTGTCCTGATAGATTATTCACGACTCGAGAGCGCACACCTTCATCATTTATGTATTCTTGAACAGTACACCCTGAAAAAAATCAGAGTCTAAGCAATTTTCAACCAATGAAAGGAATATTAAAATGAAAAACCATACGAATGAATGAATATTGATATGTGATTTTACTTAAAGAGGTCAATAGAATCAATTGATTCAAGGACTGTAGATTTTTTAGTGGTTTACATTCATTTGTGATAGTAGCTCATATTCAATTTCCATAGTTGGCTAAAAGCTAGAACTTAGTTCTTGTTGACAGAGAAGAGCCGAATAAAATGAAGTTAAATGATCCAAATTATTATCAAATGAGATTTTTCAACAAAAGTACGAAACTATGGAGATAAAATGAATTAGCTATTCACAAATTTTATTGAGCTAATTGAAATTTTCATGAATGCCCTGTATCGCGGCAGAAATGGAAATATGACAGGGTAAATGATAGCAACAATAATAGTTTTCAACATTATTTCTAACAAAGAATCTTGGGAATTCGCTAAAATATTTTTAGGTATCATTTGAAAAAGTCTACGAATTTCTAGGAATAGAGAACCCGTTTAATTGCAGGCTTCAGTTGATCTATTGAGAAGTACTTAAGCTTAAAAAAATGGTTTTAAAATTATTGTCACAGCTTAATATCATACTAAAACCCCTTTCTAAGATCAACAGTGCACGATTAACAGAAGGAGGTTTTATGCTGAAAGTACAGTATAATATCAACTGTGAACGTTCAAATTTACACAGAATAATAGCTGATACTACTAAATTATAAATTGTATTTTGATAAATGACTTACCCAAGAATTTGGTTGCTTGGTTGAAATGAACTAAGGTCGAATAACAGACATTTCGACTATTGTGCAACATCAAATTAAGCTTGAATAAGAAAAATAACTCCACTTCATTCGATTTCCCTGGAAAATTGAACACATGAGATTTTGTAAATATTTTGAAGCAATGAAATTCACTCAGTAGCATAGATTAAAAATATCTTATTTGTATAAAGACGATTCAAAGAGTGAATCACATAAAAATTCTTTAAAATCTTCTTCTTCTTCTTTGTCTCTCCCCATTACAGCGTTGGGGGTAACGTTGGTATTTAAAATCTTGTCCGAAAATGTGGTTGAAATATTGCTTTTAAAAAGTTTTAATATCTCATAGAATTGAACGTATCCTTTGCTCTAACCACTCTGAAGACTTCCGCAATGCGGATGTTAAAATAATTTGATGGAAATTCAGTATTTCTGATAGTTTCTTCTTTAAATGACTTCATCACCAATATATTATACAGAGTGTGCTTGGAAAACTGAGAAACGAAGGTTTTAGGAAACAGAATCAGCTACCCTAATTATATTATCTTCAAACGTTTTGTCACTCATTTCAAACTAATAGGAACTGGCTTCATTCATACATTGAGAAAGATCCAAGTCACGTCTAGATTCTAGATTCAAGGTGAAGTACTTGTGATTCTATGCAATTTGAATTCCACCATGTGCTGATTTAGCCGATAGCCTACACTTTGAGTCATTACACTGTAGATTTATATTTTTAGTTGAAAAGACAAAGATAAATTACGACCTCTTCACTCGCTGACATGGTGGAATCAGTGTGACAAGCATGAAGGCACTCGAAAATTAACCAACGTAATGTGACCTGCAATTTCTTCATGAATGAGTAAAACCAATATGCTCTGAACAAAATTCGAACTAGGGTAGTAGAAGATGGTGAAGGCTATATATGAGCAAACTCAATTACAAAATAATCACTTATCAAGAAGATTTTACCTGCCCTGTAACACCTGGGACAAATGGGTTTTGAATTGGCGTTGAATTTCAATATTGAGTATCTGAAGAATGAGTTACACGGTTCCTTACAGTGACCATTAACAATATCCAACGGGTTATCTGGAAAGGGGAACACAATTGTAAATATAAAAGTAATTGAATATTTGTACCTATTTATAATTTGTATTTTAAAGTATTTGAATATTTGGTGAGTAGATCCTTATCTCATGGACTGAATAAATAGTTCAACACATCAATGTTGAACTCTTAGAACTTATAAGTCTCTTATTTTGTATTTATATGAACTCTTATTTTATAGAGTTCAACACAATTTGAAGCGGTTCAACAAACAATATTCGATTTACATTGAACAAGGAATATCATTTCTTCAATTAGATACAGCTTTGTATAATAAAAAATGTATTTCAAGTATTATCTCCTGTTATGATTACTAGGTGTAGAATAATAGGAATGGTTCAATCGAAAATATATTCTTCATTCTCTTGTAAAATAAAACTTTTCTTGTTATCTACAATTATGTAGATAATATAAATAAAAATGAATAATAAACCTGGTGATAATTCAAAATCAAACATAAGTAACTTCATTGACTATTTACAGGAATGGCCTATCACGTGAAAACCCTATAATATTTGTCCGTGAGTCAGTCAGAAATCCGATCCAAGTTGATCACCTCGATAATGATATTTGGGTCCTTACATAGGAATCCAAAATACATCTAGTTAAAAATACGTTAATTTGAATCAGGAAATTTAATTTACCAAGGATGGATGGATCCGAGTTGATTATCACAGCGTTGTCTGATATAATTTTTCCAAGGGATGAGGAATCGACGTCATCTCTCAAGGTCATATACTCTGCTCACATGAAAAATAAGCTCATATAATAACAAGTAAAGCTCACATAAAAAATAAAATAGCATTGACAAATTGATAAGCCTTAGAACGAATTAACATGGTTCATCTTTAAAACAAGACTTTAATTGACTGATCGATTTGAGCCCCGCATGGTTTCCAATACCATAACAGTAATAACTAAATAGTTCATGAAAGTGTTTTGTTTTATTTATTTATTTTACACTGTACAGGATACATCAAAGTATCAAAACACGGATGTGTTTTGTGACATTAGATTGACATAACAACTGAAATTATTCAATCACTTTCCAGAATTTAACTCAAAATTTCCGTACATTATACAGTATAATTATATAAAATTATACATCGTGAAAGTGTAATCAAATAGTATTATTTATATTTAAATTGTCTACAAAATTTTTATTATTATTAAGCATTATCTGTGAGGAATGTGATTGATTTCAAGGTAAAGTGACATAATGCTTCTCTATTTATGATACTACTAGAAGCTTGTTATCCACTAGAAAGTTAAAGAATCTTACTACAATACGATAACTTTTTAATTTAATGATGACTAAATATTGAGCAATTAAATCAAAACTCTTGCTATAGATTAGATCGTTACGCGTAGAACAAGGTAGTGGATTATCCAACGAGCATAGATTAATCCATATTTTTCCTTCATGTGTATGTAATTGAAGTGATTCCAGAGAGTTTTACGTTTGATGGAATAATATAGTTAAGAATATTAATTGAAGATACCTGCTAAATTCTCTGATTCTTCTAGGTTTTGTAAGTTCTGGCCTTCATCCATAAGAGGTTCAGCGACCGGACTTTCTCCTAAAACTATTTCTGAATCCACTTGCTGTAACCATTTTTCCTGAAAATCATAAGATGTGTAAGACATACTCTAGAATAAAATCTCTTCTAGTGATAAAAAATAGAGCAATAACTCAATCAGTGAACGGAATAGACCTATAAATAGATAATGATCATTTATTGTTTTTTTTTAGTAACGAATAGAAGAGTGTAATGAAAGAGAATGATTAAAGAGTGGCATACATCAAAGCGAAATCAAGGAGCAGCTTTGAGCCTAATGGCGAGTTTTCGCTGCAAACAGTAGAAATACGATACTTAAAAGTATCAATTCAATTAAAGTTGGAAACAAACCCCGAAATTAATGCTGAATAGATGTTTTCTATCTAGGAGGATATTCCTTATAACTTCTCATATTCATTGCTGATGAATGCAGTTATTTATTCATTGCTTTATTCCTTACTAGTATGCAGTTATATAATTATTAACACGATATTGTTGTGGGAAAACTAAAAGTAAGTAGAAACGAAACAAAAAAATGTCACTAACTTACAAGACAAAAAGAAGTATTTGTAGCTTCAATTAGTGGTTGAAGGAAACCTGTTTTGTGAGGTATTCTCTTCCTAGTACACATTTTTCGTTCACCAGTAAAGTTATATTTCTCAGTTGCTATTGATCCAGGAGATGAAAATACAGGAGGAGACAAAAGTAGTTCAACACGCATTCTTTTCTGTGGTATAGTCTTTCTAGTAGATTTCAATGGTTCTCTAGAGGGAAAGTATTTTTCTGTCACTATTGAAGAAGGGGGTGATCGATGAACATCGATATTTGCAATTCGATTACCGATATTTTCTTTTCGTAAGCTACTACGTACGACTGGAGAGAATTGAGTCTGTGAGGAGGTGGCCCCGCTTTTGCCATCCACTTGTTTCTCGTCATGAGCAGATCGTAGCCGGGTTGCTGCCACATGCAGGTCGGAGCACAGATTTCTTACAGAACTGTAAGGCTTCGCTGGATTGAAAATATCGTTGTCCGATCCATCAATTTTAGGATCGATTCATCCATATCCAACTCAGGCTCAGGATTAAGATTTAGTGCATCAGATAAACTTGGCAATGGTGTTTTATTGCAATTACTAGTATTTTTCTCATCACTATTTTGAGGACTGCTTTCTACCAAGTTATTTTTTTTGGAAGGGAAGGAATTGGGAGATGATGTGGGTAGCATCCTATTCTTTTTTGAAGTCCGATTTCTACCACTATCAGTTTCCCTAGATGAGCTACTTATCACACTTCTGATATCTGCTAATGGCGATTCTAACACATTTTTGGCGAGACTACGAGTTCTAAGATGTAAAGTGAACCAGTTCTTTTTTATACTGCGAGTTACTAGTTTATGATCACTTGAACATTTTGATTTGCTTTTACTTTTTGATTTGGCCGATATTTCGCCACTTTCAATCAACGAGCACTCTTCTACAGACTCGATTTCATGAACCGTTTGGTTCATTTCTTCTACTGCAGGGGAACCTTCGTTGTGAGGCGATCTAAAATTGTCAACATCAATGGTCTCATTGTTCAACGGTAACTGTTCACTTCCTTCGACGAAGCACGCTTCTTTCTGTTTACTTGTACGTTTACTTGTACTTGGAGAAGCATCATGAATATGAACCACGTTTTCTTCTTTTGACCCAGCATCAGAGGAAGCGCATGGTCTAGGAGATGGACACCGGGTTTCACCATCTTTTGATTTCGGACCAATAATTGTTTTCTTCCTGTTTTCGTGGTTTGGAGAGTGATGATCGCCCTGAAAATTGGAGCAAGCTGTTAGTAAAATATTTCTTATCCCTAAAGTGATTTCCAATCTTGTGTTGCTGGTAAAAATGTTGGTATATTTCCAGATATAAAATTTTTGTTCTCAAGGTTGCTTCTATTTTTACACATTGAATGGAATACGGCTGCTCAGCGGCGGCTGCCAAGATTGAAACATCACCTCAAGGTAAATAAAAAATTGAACGGAGAACTTCAGCTAGTAAAGGAACTTGATAGACCTGTTTGAATAAAGAGACCAAACTACTTGCCTTCAATGTGAGTATGTGCTTACATTTGTTTTTGGTGAACGCACAAATTACAGTAATTCAAATATCTTTACAGTAGCCTACACTCGTATTTGTGAAGTCATAGAAATTCCTTAGATTGTTCTGTAATACTTACTCAAATCTGGTTAAATCAGAAGTGACTAATGAAACTTTCAATTCAAATTTTAATGGAGTGTATTGCTATCAGATCATATTATAAATACAACAAATAAATCAAATACGCTACACTACATTTCTTAGAATATACGCATTAACCTAGAGTTAGAGAACAGAAATATTATATTAAAATTAAATCTTTCATACTGCAATACTAGCAAAAAGTCAACTTGTGTGCCGGCGGTAAGTTCAAATAACTATTAAAGAAAATTATAAAAAAGAGATACTTCAATTTAAGCTCAATGAACAAAATTATGAAATTAGAGCATAGCTTAAGCATCCAAATGAATCAATTAAATTCAATTTATATCGTACAACAAATAAAGATAAATAAAAGGCCATTCAACTATAAATATTACATTACTTAAATGACATCGTACTGCAAAAGCTTTTCAACAAAAGTCAACAAACATTACCTTTTTGTTAATTTTAGAGCAAACCGATGCATTTGGAGTAAGCTGAATGATTTCATCATCCGTTAATTTATGAACAAGTAACAGAGGAAGTTTCTCTAATTCTATTGGAATGATCTTAGTCTTTTCGGATGACGAAGGTTTATTGACGATCACCTGCGTGTAATTGACATCTTCAGAAAGTTGCATAAATAAGTTGGATTAGAGAGTGCCAGTGACATGATTCTTATATTACCTCTCCAGTTAATCGTATTGAATGAGATAGTAAATCAGATAACTGATAGGAAGGCTTGGAATAAATTTAAATGGACAAGAAAATGTATATTTTAAAAACAGGATTTGAAGCTCAAAAGAACCATTTTTACACAGAACACAAGCTAGTTTGTATATGAAATAGATAAAAAAAAATAATTGAGAATTGAATTAGAAGAAGAATATGTTTTTTAAATTATTACAGAAAGGCCCATATTATCAATCAAAGTTTAAAAGTCGATTAAATGAAACTCCCCTTGGATTTGACATGTTATACGAGCGGCATTAATATTTCTGCGACCGCAGAAATTGTTAGTGAATGCGTCACTACACCAGGCCAATTACAGATCATCAAAGTGCTGTGTGATTGTTCCAACCTCATTGAAGCATACACAGAAAAATTAATGCCGCTCGTATAAAATGAGCCGAAGGTAGTTTAAGTTGAGCGACTTTAAACTGTGATTGATAATAAGGACCTAAGTAGAGTAATCCAACATAATTACAAAGATGAAGACGAAGATGATGATGATGATGATGATGATGATGATGATGATGAAGAAGAAGAAGAAGAAGAAGAAGAAGAAGAAGAAGAAGAAGAAGAAAAAAAAAGAAGACGGAGATGAAGAATGAGAAGGAGAAGAAGAAGATGATTACCTTTTTGGTGTTTTCAGGAGAAGACGATGCTTTGGGGGAGAATTGAATGATATCATCATCCGTTAACTTACGAACAGATAAGACAGGAAGTTTTGACGTTCCTACTGGACTAATTTGAGTCTTTTTAGGTGACTCAACCTTTTTAGATTTATCGCAATTTTCCTGAAAGTGATAGAAGTGAATTTATGTATTGAGAAAGAAGCATACAGTTCAAGAATCGCATGTTTTGCTTATTCCTGCAGTTAATCGCATAGTCACGTGAGACTATATGAAGATGATAGGCCTACCAGTAAAAACTTGGAGAAACTACGATAATGGCCAACAAATATTTGTTCTTATGGTACAAGATGCCCGTATAGAACGTTTACAAATAAGATAATGGATTGTGTTATGGTAAAACAACGTGACCCTAAAAATCTTATTTCGAGTTTTTTCTTGCATTTTAAGAAATGTTTAAGCCTCTATTCTTTACATGATAAAATGAATACGTAATATTCGTGCTATATCAATACTATATGCATTCCTTCCATGCATTGCCATCAAATTCTATGTTTCTTAGCTCCAAATTTATCGAATAATTTTTTAATACATGAGAAAAAATAAGCAGAAGAAATACTGGGTGCCCCCTAAAAGATTGATCCAAGATTCCAAGTACCACCATAGTGAAGAGATTTTGGTTTGTTTTTGCTAGAATACTGCTATGAAACTAGAATCAATCATTTGGGAACACCATTTATACTTATTAAACCAAACAGTATTTTGATCTAAATTACGTGTAATTTTTGTAAGTGCGATGCCCACATGTGCTGTAGACTTGTGAGTGGGTGATTGGAGGGGTGATGATGCGAGATGACGACTAGGCAGCCGAGACCAACGGCTTAACGTCTCCTCAAAAAGGCGGAAGTAAAACCCACAGTAGTGTTTTACTTGTGCGTGGGTTATGCGGTGAAGGATAATACGGTGAAAAAGAGATCGGTGAAGCGATAGCAGACTGAAGGTGACGATCCAGCCAACTGGGCTACACCGGCTCGCCATGCACAAATCTTTACAATAATTATTAAATTCAATGTACTGCTCACTGGGTTCATCAATTAGAAATATAATTTTCAAGTAGATTACCTTTCGCGTTGATTGCAGTTTGCTTGGTTCACTTGATTTCGACAGCTTTGTTCTTTCCAAAACCAAGCATCGACTTTCGACCTCTTCATCATCAAGTTCCATTGGCCTATTTAGATCATTTTCGTCAACGGGATCTTCTGTAGAACTATTCAGTAATACGTTGACGTCTGAGTTTGTCGGCACTAATTTTCTTCTTTTTTGAATTTCTTTCTTCTTTTCGGGTATGGGCGCAAGCATTTTCGCTGTGGTCGGCGACATAGATTCGTCCCTGCACTCTGCAAGTAATGCGTTGTATTCCGATATTTTCACACCACTTTCATCATAAGACTCCAGTTCTTCGCTTCCGCCTCTAAAACAATAGTTTAAAGATAATAGTTAAGTAAATAAGTAAAATCCATAAAACACACAATAATATTTAAAGAATTTGAGTATAAAGAATTTTTATCATCAACGAATCAAGTTGAGATCAGCTGCTATTCCATATTCATAAAAGCTGGCCATCTTGATTTGCTCGCCTGCATATTTCAATTGGACATTTTACGCTTCATTGTTTTTGAAAAGGCAAAAACACAACATGCACGTATTGAAATATTTATATCTGACACTCACATACGCCCAACTAAATAATGTGAGAATATATAAACTTGAGAAACTTTCTAAAAATACACTCTCAGAACTATAGCTAAATAACAAATGAGAGATTTCTTTGCAAAGTCATTCTCAAAGAAGCCGGAGAAACGAGTGGAAGAGACAAAATACATTGGAGAAACATCTATAACGTATGTAATCTGATTTTCAAAATCAAAATGTGTGTTTTGTTGTCACACTAACATTACCTCAGCTGAGCCTGGGTATCAAGATAGTACTTTCTCAGCTGAATCTTTACCGAGACAGCTGGGAAAACGTATTGAGAAAACTTGAAGATAAACTGGAAAAACTTCGATTAAGCTCGTACACTCTCCTTGCCGAGACACGGCAAGTCACGATTTTAATGACGCGGTTTCACGATACCAGTAGACGTGTAGGTTACTGGCATGCAGGTTGGTCATATAATCTTCCACTCTATACAAACAAATAGGGCAATGCACACTGACTGGTGATTTGTATAGAGTGGAAGATAATATTATGACCAAACTGTTGCCAGTAACCCACACGTCTACTGGTATCGTGAAACCGCGCCATAACTCGCATTAGATATGGTTAGACTGGACGCGTGTATATGGACGTGCATGCTCGCAGCTGGACGTCGGATTGAAACAAACGTTGACAAAATCATGTGATCGGTCACAGTAGAGAAGAGTTGGACCTCGCTAAAGGCTGTTCACCGAAACCAGTCAGTGAATGTAAACACTGAGTGAGCTTGTGTGTGTGTCTTTTGTGAGTGTATTGCATGACGGCATGTTCACATTTTAACGATTTCAGCGTATGCAACTAATCGCGTATTCAGCTGATACGGATTGAGAGTGAGAGAAATTTAGTTTAAACATGCCTTTGACTCGGTCGTCCAGCTGTTTTCCGATGCACGCACGCACACTTTGTTTACGCGCACTGTCACGTTTCGGTGAACAGACTAAAATATATTATCAGGCTAGGCGTACACCGGTTAGTCAAGACAAGACGCGATTAGTCACGTTTAGTCACAGTAATTCACATTGTTGCTTATGAAGCTGCACACCGATGCAATGACTTATCGGTGTGTGTTGCTTTATGAGCAACTATGTGAAGTACTGTGTCTAAACATGACTAGTCTCGTCTTGTCTTGACTAACCGGTGTACGCCTAGCCTCAGTGTGTGTTGTTAAGACGGGTTTAAAAATCAGATTACACCCGTTACAGATGTTTTTCCATTGTATTTTGTGTCAACTTATTTCTCGCACCTTTAATCGTCGGAGTACACAGACTGAGTAGCCCACACAAGGACGGCAAATCGGGAGCGGGCCGCGAATAGTCGCAGCCGCTCAGGAACCGCTGTGTATACTATAAATATGGACCGATAATACTAGATTTTTTCAATAAATATTCAAGAAATATTCAATTAAGTTATTAACCTTTAAATCGCGTACTTTGTGTGTACTTTGCAAGTTATTGTATTCTGCAACGAATTTCTATTACTTTAGTAAAAAGCAGCAGGAGCAGCAAATTGAATTTAACACACTATTCTAGACAACCAAGAATAGAGTAGCCAGAGTCTAGTATTCTTCCATGAGGCTAGTACGTCGATAATATCAGGTTTTTGGGGGTAATTCGAGTGGCAAAAATTTTCTCAGTGATTTGGGATTTCCCAGTCGACGAGGCATTAGTAAATAACATACACATTCGATTTCTACAGGATGAGAGGTCAAGCTATAGTTTGTGAGGTATAGCAGGATCCAATTCAACTTGTCAGAAATCAGCTGTCTCAAAGAGCAATATCACAATACTTAACCTACAAATGCTGAATCTCGCAGATTATTGAAAAGGTCTTTTAAAAAGTTATTCTTTGAAAGGTCTTCTTTAAAAATGTCTTTCAAAGACTTTAAAGGTCTTTAAGACTTTCAAGGCTTTTGATTATTGTGTCGAAATCACTGTTTAACTGAATCAGCTGATTTATGACAAGTTAATTGGCTCCTGCTATACAGCTTGTGTTATGGTTGTGACATACTAATTTGTCCACTTAAATGAACAGTTAAATCTTAGTTATAATTCATGTGATATCCGTGTGTTATATTTGTGTGATATGTATGATAAATGATTGTGAGGTCAAGTCACGAACACTCACTCGAGACCGCTCTTGGATGGGTGACCGACACAAAAATAAGGCGAGGTGGAACTTACTCGTATTTTAACGGATATATTATCAGTAAATAATAGTGACTGATTGTTATTATTAGATAATTGGGATTTTAATATGATTAGAAAAGGATTGAGCATGAATACAATGATATTTTGTGACGAAATCTCAAATTAAAGTGAACACCAGCAATATTAGGCACTGTACCACCAAATGACAGATATGTTACCCAATGGACATAGCTCATGTCATACAAACTGTAATATTATAGTACATTTTAACAAGATATGGCTACAATACTCACTCTTGAGGTGGAATATTTTCTTGTGAACTTGGAGGTGGTTGTTCGACTTGGGTTATTTTGGCTTTTTGCATATCAACTATAAACATGAGTCCATTACTTTTCTCCAAATCCATTTTCCTAGTTTGTATCTCACTAATCACGACGAAGATACCTGTCTGGAAATAAATAAGTTGATCAGAGTAAAGGTGCAAGACTTCTGGGAGCCAAACACAACGAAAAAATGTTTAAAAACAAGGGCAAAACACACGAGTAGATCAGGGATTAGACAAAAAGAGTTAGAATTAACACATTTTGTAAACTCCTATTAAAAATAAATTTTAATTATTTTCAGAGGGGTTGGAAAGTCGCAAGATCATTATTGAGATATTGAAGGCGTCAATTCTTATACATTTAGACTTTATAAACTGGCGAATTAATTGTATAATATTATCGAAACAATCTGTATCAAAGTGTGAATTATTTCGGTCTGCTGTGAAAATAATACAAGCTGAGAGCAGGAATGCACTGGATGGCTATAATGCATTGGGGAAAATTATTTTCTGATTGTACTTGTTCCATGATAATGGAACACAGCAATATAGATTCTAGATTTTTGACAGAATTATATTCAAGTGTTGGCCATCAATTCTCATTTCCGACCAATAGGTTTTCCATACAATTACAGTTATTCAGTCGTAGGTGAAGATAAAGTACAGTAATAACTTCAATGTAGAACCTTATTTAGTGGAACGTGATATGATTGAAGCTTTCTTGTGAGATGTCCCATGTACAATGATTTTAGGCAACGTTATCTGGCCAAATACACTGTTAACATTGTTTAGGATGAAGATAAAGTTTTGGTTCTCTTGTCAAATTCAAATAATGATAAAATAAGTGATATAAGTTATATCCATTTTTATACGAATGGCGCTATTAGGATAAGACGAACAATATTAAGCTTGACTGGATGATACTGTCTCATTAGCTGGGTTTTTAGTTTGTATTATGTCGACCTACCATTGTTACATTGTCTCTGTTATCTGATTGATATTCTTTAGAATGGAATTTGTTTTATTCTGTCTCCAGTATTATTGTTGCATTGTTTTAATGTTTTCTGTTATTTACATGTGATTAGTCTTTTATATTGCTCGGTATTTTGCATGTTACAATAATAAATAATCTGTAATTGCAACTAATTTGTATGACAATTTGAATGTCAAATGATTTATTTATTTATATGATTGAGGCAAGTAAAGGATCCTTACATACATGTAAAAACTTTTTTATACATTTATATTGATTTCCATATTTGAGTTCTTGGAAGTTTGCTAAAAGAATATTTCTATAAATAACCAGCCAGATGGGATACACTCACTTGGAACGTGAGTTTCCAAAAAATGTTGTCAAATTATTGAAAGGGCTTCAAGATGTTTAATTACATCTTTATTTCATCTATTTATTTTATTCAAGCATTATTACATCACATTACATACATCATTCTACATCACTATCAATGCGGTTTACCAACAAACTGTATAATGAAATAATATATATGTATAAATAGTATATGTATATGTATTAATAGTATTTTCTCGACGAAGACTAGGCGTATGTGTATAGGAGGATTTTGGATTTTGGACAAGACCTACAAGTTATTTTAAAGATTTGTAAAGTATTGAACGAGCCTCAAAGGAAGCTGGATATAAATACAAAAACTCTTACCTGCATTAGTAAATTCACAGCATCAGAATCGCAGGTATGGCTTAGATTTTTTAACAAAATATCGATTTTTGATGAATTTTCACAATATTCCTCTTCATTTTGTACTATAGCAGACCAAGATTTGGCGGTTTTGGGAAATTGATAGGTCCGACAATGACACACTGTGCTGTCCTCAACTGTCAGAAATGCCATTTTCACTTCAAGAAAAATCCTCAAACTGACAATCTAAAAAGAAAATGATTTAACATCAACATAAATATTCAGTGATGAATACATACAATTTTATCGAACAAATTTATAATATTTCTTGACAAATAGGG
Organism: Laodelphax striatellus; assembly: GCA_017141395.1. NCBI lineage: Eukaryota > Metazoa > Arthropoda > Insecta > Hemiptera > Delphacidae > Laodelphax > Laodelphax striatellus. Next base: position 46,178,330 of record CM029532.1, on the reverse strand, counting down.
ATAGTGGTTGAACTTCCATTACTTGAAGCAAAACTATTACTGCCAATAAATTTGGAAAAGTTATTTCATCGAAAATCCTGAAATATGAATCTACTTGGAAAATTGGAATTCGTTCGATTTTCACTATACGAGTAATTAAATAAAGTAGGGAGATGAAAACAAAAATTTACTGTAATCATCATTTGAAAAACTCAAGCTTGCAAAAATCAGACAAGACCACTGAAATCATCGTTTGAAAATAATAATTCTGATGGTTAATTTTACTGACGTTATATTCTAATGTTAAGAAATAGTTAATTCTAATGAAGTCGAGCACTTATTTATATTTCTCAACAATTTCATAATTTTCAGATATGAAATTCATTTTTCATCATTTTTGTCTTGACAAAACATTAAGTGAAACTTTTCATATTTCCAATACCTTGCACTTCAATGAGAAAAACTGAAAATTTCCTTTTATTTCTTCCAGTTTCAGGCATGGAACGTATAATCCAGGATGTTTATCTGCATAGTAAGAGTTCGGCAGAGCCAGGATATTCCAACTTTTTTGAATAGCCAAAAAAGCCTTTAGATTTTTCACAATTTGTTTATCTTCATCTGAAACAGATAAATTAATCACATTATACATTTTAAATATTCAGTCAGTAATAGAAGAATATTTGAAAAGAAATAGAACAGATTTCAAGATAAAATACATATAAAGTGAAACGAAAACCAGTGTATAGTATATAAAAAATATAATACACCTATAACAGATATAATGTCGTTTACTAGGATTTCTTCATCACTGATGATGCAATTCATCATAAAAGATACGAGGGTAAGTCAATTATTATCCGCAATAAAGGTATGGTTTTGTTTATGTTGGCAGTACTGTTATTTGCGTTGATGGCACGTTTCTTTGAATATTTGAGGTCACATCTGCGCATTTTTCAAGCTGCTAGGTTTGTTCCATTGTCGCTGTCTTGCTGGTAATCATGGCCGCTCCGCTTTCCGTTTGCACCAATGAAGAGCAACGGTCAGTGATTCGTTTTTTGTGGTCGGAAGGTGTATTAGGGGCCAAAACTCATAGATGACTTTCGGAATAATACGGAAATAGTGTTTCGCCACAACGGAGTGTTTATGAATGGATTAAAAATTCGAAAATTGTCGCATAAGTGTTACGCATGATAAAGGAGTCGTGAGCATCGTTTAAAACTGATGCTTACGGTTTTTTGGGACACTCAAGGTCCAGTATTGGAACATTAGCAGGGAAGGGGAACAAAAATAACTAGTAATACGTTACAGTGAGATGCTTACTACCAAGCTAAAACCTTCAATACGAAGCAAACGCCGAGGATGGCTGTCAAAAGGTGTTGTTTTGTTGCACGACAATGCCTGTCAGCATACTGCTGCCCACACTGCTAAAACGCTCACGAAAATAAAATCTGAAGTACTGGATCATCCTCCACATAGTCCCGATCTTGCTCCTTTCTGATCATCACTTGTTTGGTCCATTCAAAGAGGCATTAAGAGGCCGTAGATTTACCACGAATGAAGCATTGAAAGAAGCGGTGCATTCCTGGCTTGCATCTCAACCAAAAACATTTTTTTATGAGTGTATCAGGAACCTTGAACAACACTGGACCAATTGCGTTGAAAAGCAAGGAGACTATGTCGAAAAATGATGTACTTGTAGTTTTTCTATTTGATTCCAAAAAAATGTTATGACTGTATTGCGGATAATAATTGACTTACCCTCGTACAACAAAACGAGATTAATCTCTGATTATTAGAAAATTCTATTGCAAGATATAAATGAATGGAAAAGTTACTTAATTTCATGTTAACTTAGCAGTAATTAATAGGCCTACTCTGAAGATATTTTTTTAGAATTTGGAAGATTATAATGAAGAAGATTTTATCTAATACTGATCAACAAGGTTTGACATTGGATTAATAATAATGAATAGGCTGAAATTTACCTGGAAAATTGTATGGTTTTTTACGTAGCGTGACAAGTTTAGGCCATCCTTTTTCAGTTGGAAAACAGATGAGACAACCTGGCGCAAATATTCTTCCATTCACTTCCCCTCTGATGGCTTCGATCTAGAAAATTGATATAAGAAAAATAGAATAATCATTATTCTAGATTCTAGATGATATTAATTATTCTAGAGAATTAATATAAGAAAAATAGAAGAATCAATATTCTAGATGAGAAACAACGAAAGGGTCAACATGTTAGGATTCAGTGAAGTAAATTAATTTTCAATATTCAAATTATATAATATCCAATATTCAATCTGTAAACGATTTGAAAATTTTGTTTATCTACTTAGAAAAGGTTCAATCCCAATAACTTCAATTATTATACACATTCAAATGGAATTAAAGTGAATTCAATTCATGTGTTAATGAATTGAAACAGCTTCAAATTATTCCAAAATTAGAATAGTGTGTATCTGGTGAAAAGCCTGAATTTCTTTTCAGGCATAACTCGCAAAAGCACAAATAAGGTATAATCACAGATTATACCTTATCTGTGGCAAAAGGCTTTGGAAAATTGATTTTGCTTGAAAAGTATATGTATCTAACCCATCTTCATGTTCATCAAGACAATATAAAATGATGCTTACCTTCACATTCTTCACACGGACAATCCAACGTTTGCATATTTTTGGCTTTGCATCTGTGTAGAACACCAATATCTCGAATGCTTTATGAAGAGCTATACTTGGATCGATTATTCTGACTCGCAACAATCTTCTGTCCTTGCCATTTTCCTGAACAAAGAAATCATGATATCAGCGTAATCATTTACAAATCGCAATCAACTTATAAAAAAAGCTATTGGCTTAGGGATCAGCAAAGCTGGAATTTTATTTCTTGAGTAATTCAGCAGCCACTCTCGCACCTACATGTTCAATTGATTTATTATACACAAATTGTATAACATACCTGATGGTTTAGTGCACTTCGCATTTACACCCATTTTTGGCAAGTGATTGCCTCTCATCTGAATTTCCAATGAGAGTATTTTTTTCAATTATTATCTACTGGTCTCACTAGTTCTGTATACCTTGAATGACCTTATAAATATACAAATCAAATTCCTATCCTCCAAGCTGTTAATACATAATTATTACATATTTCAATATATTATTTAATTCGTAAACTAAACCAGTTTCTAAATTTTGTATGGAATACCTACTATAATGTTCAATAAATCGCTTCATAATTAATGCACAATAAGTGAATATGCACCTGCATATTCACTTAGCTTTCTAAGTGAACTATGTGAACTATGTAACTTAATGGGGATATTCACTATAATTCGTCTACACCAATATGATTCATCAGTCAAAACTTTAGCCTAACCGTAACCTGTGTGAAACAAGCAAGCCTTAGCCTCGTCATTCACTGGAAGCCCTTTTTTTATTCAATGTTAGCAATTTGGACGTTCGGATATTTTTGCATGAAAACGGTTCCAGGGGACGACAAGGATACGCTCTAGTCTCTAGTGTACATTGAAGTAATTTCTTGAACGGTATGGAGATTCTTTATATTAGACAACTCATATAGTGTACAAGTATAAAACTTGGCGTTTTACAAACAAAAGATTCGAAATTTTTGAAATACAAAGTATCAAATCATTAATTAGCATCTACGTTTCAATACACAAGTACAGTTCCTGAGGAATGGCTTAACTTATGACCGTTAGCCCTAGCGCCCACTGAGGTTGAGTGGCGATGGCGTGGCAACACGCTAAATATAAACATATGCAACTAAATGAAACAGCGCACATCGAGGTATATTTATATTGAGCGTGTTGCCACGCCATTGCCACTCCACCTCAGTGGGTGTTGAATTTTGAACATTATTTTTTCAGGACCTGATATTCTGCTGGTGTCTGGCCTTCACCATAACAGTTTGAGCTCATGTAATTTTATTTTTGTCAAATTATTTTCTGAACACATCTAAAATCATTGAGCTAAATATTATATAACTGTAGATACCAGTGATTGAACAAGCTGGGTTCCGCCTAATTTTTATTGTACCGTATTGAATACTGTTCTCGAAAAAATTGCAATCCTATCTCATTGCCAACTCATTGTTTTGTACCACATACTGTTCTAGAAAGAGATATTTCTATTTCATCCTCATCTTATTGCCAGACTAACGAAATTAGACGGAACACTGGTCTTGTATAACAGCCCTACCTAGTGCTATTTCCTGGTGGATATTTAGCTCAATGTCTAGAATACCACCATAGCCCCCTTTAAACCCATGTAGTTTAAAGGGGGCTATGATACCACAATAATAATCAACTAAAAATTGAAACCAATTGAAGGTATCACATGGATATAATATCAGCTGACTGAGTTGAGGTATAAATGAATAAATATATAAAAAGTTCAAGCATATAAAAAATTAAAAATATAAAGTCATAAAAATTAAAAAGTTGCTATTCCTACCAACGGTCATAGATCAAGCTATACCTCAACTGTAACTTGATCTAAATGGATATAAGTTGTATATTAAGTTTAAAGTGTATAAGTTCATGTAAATACGGTTTAGTATAATTGCTCACCCGTGATTGCAGAACATCTATGACTATTCCAAATATATCAACCTTTTTATTGACAGTGGATTCATTTATGTCTTTCAAATTGATATATTTGGACACTTGAGATATGGTCGCCAGACGTGAGCTGGTAACATTCCTAGGATTCCTTTCTTCTGCTTCATTTTCTTCTAGAGCAACATGTAGAGTTTTTGGAGAGTTTACTCTCATTTTCTTGCTTTTCTTTGGCGTTTTGTCAATAGTTTTGTCGGGTGATGCGAGAGTAGAAGGAGCAGGACAGTCGCTGTTGAATCGTCGCTTGTTGTTCGAGCACAAGCTAGAACTTTTGGCAGCTGGAGAGTTATGTTCTTCAATTTCGGTTCTATCATTCCCTCGCAACGAGCTGAGGTTTTCATCTTCACTGTCAGGTGTACGACATCTCAGCTCCTCGATAACCTGTTATGCAATTAGACCAATCAACACAATGCATTTACTTCATTGTTCATACGATAGTGTGCAGGTACAGTATAGACAGGTTCATCATTCTTCTCAAATTATGACGAAATTTAATCGATTAAATACAGAATTGGGATAAAAATAATTAAATTAATATTTGCTCGAGCTTCTAGTATGGAACAACTAGGCATCATATCCATCACATATCTAAAGATTTGATAAGAGCAAGTGTATAGGATATCAAAATCATTATCAAGGATCCGATAGGGTCTTAATGCGATCATACTCATGACCGTCTGTCTGCACTATATCTAACAAGCGGAAGATCGTACACTTTTGAAATTTGGAATATATCTTCATAGATCAAATAAGAAGCCTATTGATTTTGAACATTGAGGGTTGAATTTAAGAAAAATTACAAGCAAAAAATTGGTACTGTAATTTCAAATATATGTTACAAATAATTATAAAATTGAAGTATTCAAATGTGAGCAGTTTCTATGTAAGGCTGCAATGACTCAATGCCAAGATCTCGGCTCTGAAGCCTATTTCAAAACCGAGTTCCGGGTTTAAATCTCATGCGAGGTCGATTTTTTTTCAAACAAATTAGTTTTTAATCAATTATCCATACGTTTTTCATAAAAATAAATTCATTATTGATAATTTAAGATTATTCATTATGTTTATTATGTAATATCTCAATTGCAGAAAATAGCTACTATGTTCACTACTTGAGTTTCTCTTGAGAAGTACTGTCCTGTTTTTCTGTAGAATCCGATATCGGGTCCACTAATATCGGGTATACTACGATATCGACATCATTGTATGTATTGTCAATTTGTCATGTTTGATTAAAATTACAAAATACATTACTGAGGTCTGAGTATGAGGTGAACTCTGATGTTCATAAATATAATAAAAGAAATAGAGGTAATGTGAGAATTTGACAATGCCAGTACTCTGGCTCACAGCAGAACTGGCAATACATGTCAGTGAAACTGTTCAATGCTCTACCTAGAGAAGTAAGAGATATGGAGAGCAGTAATTATAACCAACTTCTTGAAGGGTATACTTTATTAGGGAATGTTTGCACACAGTTCCAGACTTTTCTCCATTATATCTTATTGTTATAACATGTATAATGATTTTTTTTGGCAATGAACGATTTTGATTTTTATCTAACAAATACGATTCGCCCACGAAAGATTTTACTAGAAATATAATACTGAGAGAAAGTATAATACTGAAAATCATTAGATCGTGTTTGACAAGTTGAAGAGCACAACTTCGTTATTTGATTTCCTGTGTTGGAAATTATTTGAAAAAGTTCGTATGAAAACAGTTATAATCAGATTCATTCAATTTTACGCTTGGCATTAGATAGATATTATTTCTTGGCGTTGCTGATTACCATGAAGTACGATGGCAAAGAAATACAGTAATATCTCTCTATCTATCTATCTAATGCCAAGCATCAAATTAAATGGATCTGATTATAGCTTAGTAGTGGATAGTTTTCATATTTACCTTTTTTCCAATGTGAATAGTTGTTTCAGAGTCATTCAAAGCAAATGGAGTTAGGGAACTATAGCGAGCACATGCACAGTACTCTGTGTTTTCTTCTATACCAGTTAAATTTTTCAGGGCTATCCGATCTCCCACTTTAATATCAGATTCTAAAATATCTTGAGCGATTCTACCAGAAAATTTAACTTTGTACAAACGTCCATAGGAAACCGTTTCACTCGAGGCAACAACTGAAACAGAATAAAATAATTAATTTTTTTTAAAGAAATCTTTTGCGACGAATAAGAATTGTATGACAGGAAAATTCCAATGGCCAGTTAACCGCAGTAAAATGTAATCTAACGGAACCGATGCAACAACAACCAATGAGCAAATCTGACATAATTTTCGCGGTTGAATTCAAGATTCATTATTGCCAGAACACATAATTACAGTGTATAAGCACGTCAAAACAAAACAATAATGATGCCATACAAAACACTACAGAACAACTACAGAAATCTCACTTCATCATGCTAATATTTCGGATAGTCAGTGGCGAAGCGTGGTATAGTTATTTGGTCATCGCCGTATACTTCCTATGGGAAATATACCCGGCGATGACCAAATAAGTATACCACGCTTCGCCACTAATAATAACAACAAGTACTGTAGGTAATAATTTAATAGTAAGAGCATATATCGTATTCGATCAAGAAAATTTATATTGAACATTCAAAGTATTCATTTAGAGAATAAAAGGCTCTAAATCAATCAATTTATTATTTTAAATTTATTCATTGGAGCTCACACCGCAAAAGAAATATTATTGAATATTTCGATTTGTTGAAAAATATGGCTAGGTATCTATAGTCTAGGACAGTCTTATTTGAGGAGGCGATAGATTATTTCTATGCCGGGTAGAGTAGTGATGATTGTCTCTCAAACATAAAAGGATTCAATATTATTTTCAAAATGCAGCAAGCTAAACATAATAAAAAGTGAAGGAAAAGTCAAGTTTCTTCGGAAACTTTCTTTACATGACTCTGCTTTTTAAGATGTCCAACACTCTCACAGCTTTTATTGCCATATGAAACCTTTGATGCATGACAAGAATATTACCCCATAGGCGCAATTCTTAAGAGAATTAAAAATTCCATAATATGCTATTAACAAGGACCCAGCATTCAATGATAGCCTGAGTCTCCTGAGATGAGAAACAAACCTGGAGAGTCTTTTACACAAGCTCATGATATGAGTATAATTATCATGAGGCTCCCAACCCCATCCTTTCTCTAACGTGAATCCTAATAGTTTTACCTTAAACTCAATATCATTATCCTCTGGAATACCAATTCAATTGGATTGTCGTACAATTGACCTAGATTTTAATCAATGAACCAATGTTCATTGAGAAAGACAAGAGATATTTCATGGCACATACATGTATTTCATCCGCCAACTTTTCTTGAAAGCACTCCTAATATTCATAAAAACATATAAAAATAAAACATTCACAAATCTACAACAGAACTACCCTACCAGACACCGAATTAATTACGGATACAATTTTCCTTGATCAACAACACGTTGATAAAATAGTTTACGTCATTAAATAGTAATCCTTTTCTACTTGCCCATATTCTATACCGTAACCTCCCGCAAACAGTTATAGAAGCGGAAGAATTTGGGGTAGCAGCAAATTGAGTATTTGGCTCCGCTCAATTGGCTCCGCTACAGAACTGCTGCAATCGCCTTACAGGTGATAATCACACAGTGTATGGGGGTCGTGAGCTCGTGGTTTGACTCCTACTTGACAGCCCTAATTTATTATGTATTGTATACATCATATCGTTAATTATAAGTAGAGGTGACTGATCATTCGATAGTGTATTAAGGTGAAGTGATCTGATACAGGTAGTCTATTAGTTTTTCCGCTTGTATAATTAATTTTCAACATTCGTCTATTTTGTAAGTTTATTGTAAATAATTAATTGTCTTCTAGATCTAGATTATTCCATGTATTGTTTTTATTTTATTTTATCATGTATTGTGCTTTTTATTTGGAATAAATAAATGAAATACATGACCTATGCATTATTATTTTATTTTTGTTGATGGTCATGCTCACATAAGATCTGAGTGCATTTCGTTCAACTTATCAGAGAGATTGAATATCATTCCAATGGCTGGATTAGTCATTTATCAAGAATTACAATGAGTAATAATTGTATTACAAATCATGTCAATTCAAATCAATTTGTCAAAAACTTTCATGGAAGAATACTCTTATTTTTGTCTCATATGAACGATAATATAGTTTTTAGTTTTGATCATTCATAAAATAAAACTAGTGATGATAGAGACGAAGAAGGAAAAATTCTGTTTGCTTCAGATTGTATTACCTTCTCTAATTATGATGAATGTGGCCGGATCACATTTCTTTTTAATATCCCTGCGAATGTCATTGGGTATCTTGCTTGGTAGCTTCGCCACTTTACCCTGAAAATAAAAACAATCTAATTATGTATCAGAGTTTCAAATAACACATAATATTTTCAATTCTAATATTTCTCGAAATTAAAATAGTTCTTCTAGTATTGTATTTATAATTATCCAATACCTTAGTTCTTGGGATAGTCTTATATTTTTAACCCAATTATAAGAAAATGTTTAGGCCAGAGGGTTATTTTGTTACTTTTGCGCAGAATTGTCTTCCAAGAATTTTATAGAAGACTTTCGAAAGTGTATTCTCAAGTTTCAATATGATATAATTATAATTTACTTAATATACTCAATACAAATCCAATAATTTGAAAATTGCAACTTTCTAGACTGCTAATTCTCAATTAAAATGACTAGTAATTTTACAGGGTAGAACTGTGTCAAATCAGCTATTTCACTATGTTCACTCAATTACTCCAACTTGGCAAAAATCAATAAAGACTAACAATGGCATAAAAGTTTATATTGACTAGTCTTGCATGGAAAGATAGGCTACCAGTAATCCAATGACGTCTTACAGTGAGGGTCAAGAACTTCCAGTGCTTATGGAATACAAAAGTTTTTTTTTAATGCAGATAGGAAATAATTATAAGAGAGAAAATAGAAGGAATAACTAAGGGCGTTTATCATACCAACGGTAACCAATGCTAGATTTACTTGTCACTTTCTATTATAAATCTTAATCTACGTTTTTCATCTGTGTAATTAAGATTGATTTTAAAGGCTGCGGTTTCCTAGACGCGTAACAGATGCGCTGCGGCTTTTATCCAAAAATGCGCAAAACGCATCCGCCGAACTACACTGTTGCTCTAAACTGATATTTCATGCAACTCCAGATTATAACCTCACTTTCAAATTCAAATTTATTCTACCAAAACTTTTTACCAAAAAGTAAGGTTACAATAAAGATGGCCGCCGTTCTTACTTCCGACTCCACACAAAACATTATCATTGTGTTGCGCAGCGCATCTATTACGCGTCTAGGAAACCACGGCCAAAGTAACTTAAGTAATTACAAATTTTCAAGTGAGAAACTTACCACAATAATGCACTGTTTAGCTCTTTTTGATATAAATGCCTCCTTTACTGGCAGAATATTCTCCACATGTTCACGTTCTATAATTTTGTAAAACTGGAGGCATGTTAATTTGGCAGTAATTGATGAAATACATTTTTTGCAGCTGTTCTGCCGTCGAGAAGTCTGATTAAGCACGTCCATGATTCTCTATCATAATTACCCACGCATCAAAAAAATATATGAAGTCACAAATTTCAGTGCTTGCGGCACACTTGAATTGTTTCATATCCTGGAGCTGAAAACAGAACGAATTAGTTTTTGTAATAAAAAATGAAATATTTCATGAATGAGATAACTTAATTATTACCTACACTAAGTTATGCTAGAAAATGTCATCATAGAATCAGCAATTAAAAATTACATCTAGAAAAACAAAAACATCTATCTAAGTTACTGTACGTTGGTGTCCTACACAAGTAAACTATTGTAGTGGGGAAGTGTTCCGTAACTGGGAAACGCTATTATCGATGTTGAAAAATCCATATACCAAAACCCGTGGTAACATAACATAACTATTCTAACCTAACCAAACTTCAACCAGATGTGATAATCAAAATCGATAATAGCGTTCCCCAGTTACAGAACTCTGACCAACTTAATAGCTGATTTTATACAGCTTTTCAAATATAAGTTATTCTTATTTGCCTGGAAAAAATGAGAGATTAAGTTACTCACATTTCAATCAATTAAAAAATTCACATTTCTTTAATCTGAGAGGTAAGAATAAGCTAAATGCAATAGTTAGAATAGGTTGGCTAAAATGTACTTTAACATAGAGTAGGTTTGTTACGGAAAATAATGTATTATTAAAACAGCTTTAAAAAGCTAAGCTAGGGTGAATGCACCATGATGAATGTTAAGACTTAAGATACTTCTCACTTTATTTCTTATGAAAAAATTTGCTACAAGCTTGAAAAGTGTTCGGCGGTTTTCTTCTGCAAAATTAGTTCTATGCACAATTTTCACAATATAAAATGTTTACTGAATCAATCATTTATTGGAATGAGGGATGAAAGATTGAACAAATGAGATTTCAACCAAAAACAATCCATCTTCCTAACTATGCCTATTGACATTTCAGTCCAAAATCAAAATAAGGTTATGTTTACATTACCATTTCATCAACAGCTGTATAACTTCTATTCTAAAGCAGCCCATAAATGACTTATTACATCGATTATAAATACATAATTAAATTTGAATGCATGTAAAATTTCTGGAATTTTGAATTTTAAGTTAAAAATAAACACAGTCGATATGAGCTGTTACAAAGAAAATATTACTCTACCTGACAGATGAGTGTCCACTTTAATATGCTCCAATAAAATTATACACTTTTGTGAAACTAGGACTATAAATGTTGAATAATACTCACAGTTATTACCAAATCACAATAAAGTAATTGGGAAACATATTTCTAATAATTTGATTACATGAATCAAAGAAAAATCAACGAACATCCCAACACCAGCATTTTGTATTTTGAGTTTTTGATGGCTGCCACTTGATGGCGGGACGGGACACAAAAACATTCCTCCTAGAAACGATTTTCAAATTTCTTTGTAAAACTTCTGATTTATTATTCAAATGAAAGCCAGGTTCTTTTTTAATTTTTATTGAATCTCATTTCAAACATAATGTGGAAGAGAAAATTATTAGAAGTGATCAGGCAGGAGTTATAGCATTCGATGTTTTAATCCAGATGGCATCGACTGTATTTAATGGTGCATGGAATGGAATTTATTTGAAAAATCAGGATTGATATCCCGTCCACAGACCTGTCTTTCCACAGACCCACTAGTAGCGCAGCCTACAAGTATTTTACAAGATCGTCGCAGAGTACTCTGTAAGTCTATTCGGATTCTATCGATTTATCTGTATCCTGTTGGCATTGGCAATGATGTTTTGAACGTTTTTGTTTATTTTCCTATTCAGATTTTTAGGTTAAAGATTTTAAAACTTCATTGTAGATTTCTGTCATTGGGTCATTGCATGTTACTCTTTAAAAACATAAAATATTCCTCGCATATTGAAAATTTGTTTATAGTTTGATAGTTTTTTACTTGAGATATTCTGAAAATAAGCTTAGCTCCAGTTGAACTCACAAAATGATGAGCTTGACTGTAAGTACAAATTTTCATTATTCTATTCATACGGATAAACTTTATCAGATTTAGACTTTACATACCTTTCAGTTAAATAGAAGACTGATTAACATTCATTTTGTCTTGAGATTCGTTTGGGGCCTGGTCACATACGATTGTGGTTTACTTCACTTCACTAGAAGAGCTACTTTGATTGTGGTTTGCTTTACTTCACTTCACTTACTATATAATATAGTACTATATAACGATTTATATAGATTTGCTATGCAAGTAAGTGAAGTACAGTAAAGCAAACCAAAATCGTATGTGATCAGGCCCGCACCTTATCAGTTGACTTGATAGGCTACTATTTGTAGTTAGCCTACCCTATTGTTGGGGTCCAAATCTATCTAAGTTTGATTGTTTGGCCTACATATAAAAAACCTGCTGACTACCATTTTAATGAAGTATTGTTATATAATATAAATTTATTTGTTGTACCCATCTCAGTTTACAGTTTAGCTTCAATATTTAAAAAGCTAAAAACTATAAATCTAATGAAAACGGTCAGATAGCCTACACTAACGTAGCCCAATGTGCATAACATTTGGTAATTGAAAGTGGTCAATAAATAGGCCTAATGTCTTTGGAGTTTTAAAATTGATAAGAACCATATCTTTTGGCATTGTGGAAACAGTGATAAGCACAAACTCATTTCTTAGTAAGATTCAGTTAGGATAACAAGATTATGATCAGTAAATTCTGAACTATTTTTAAACATAGTTGTAAGAGGTTATTGAGCTAAAATATATCCTATCTGAATCTCAATGATAATTTTTTACCACCTCATTCAGTTTCTTTGTCAAATTAAAAATATTATTAGCTTATGCAATGATATTTTCAATTTAAAATATTTGTTTTCACCTGTTTATTGTTGTTTCAGGTAGCCTAATACTTCAGTGCTTTATTTGAAACTGAGTGAGTTTTATAACTAGTATAATTATTGTCATTGTAATGTAAGAAGTCTTTTCTATAGAATATATATTTATTGAAACATATTCTTCATTTTATTTCTCAAACAAAACCTACAAATGCACTTGAAATAAAATTGAGAACTAGATCAAGACCGAAAACGTTTCACCCAAAATAATTTAACTATATTTTTATCTGCTACTCTGTAATTACTCCTCTACTACCTAAGAGTTGACTCTCAGACTGAATTATTTTATATGTTGTCTTGAGTTGTTCATCTTATTTATCATATCTTTCTGATCATTCGATTATCATATTGTTGTTATTGGGGAAAATAATTACATATTTCACTATTTTAATAAATTTTTTGATTATCATATAACTATATAATTGTAATTATTACTTTATATCCTTCATAATTATCATTCAACTTCCACTTATTATTATATAACTCCCACACTTTGCCAGAAATTGGCTACTGATTACTCATTGCCAGCGCACAAACTTCGTTTTGCTGGCAACACCAATACTAGTTATTACTGAGTAAATAATACTGTTTTATGTTTTAAGGTTTGTAAATTAGTTATTATTTGATTTGACAATATATCTTTTCTTCTTTAATTCTTTTCTTTAATTTACAAAGAAAGATATTCCAGCATTATAAGTTATTGAAATTCCGATTTTTTTGTCCCAAAATTATCAACCATTTGTGATTAATAGAGAAGGAAATTAAAGAATTATTTGTGAAATTTTGTTATCTATGACAGATTGTGGAGAATTCTACGATGTGGGGAGTAGATGATGAACTGATGAATGTGAATTATTCGTATGAGCTAATTTATTTGTAGATAAATAAATATTTATGTGACATGCAAAATTTTTTAAATATTTCAATTTAGCTGAATGATCTATGTTGTACATGTACAGGATAAAGGGGCATAGAACATTAGTTTTAATGATTCAATTCCAATATTTTTTTATTCAACAAATGTATACAAATACATTGAATAACGTCATATATAAGCAAAGAACAAAACACATATCCATTCAATGAAAAAATTATACATAGCCTAATCAAATCTGAAATAATTCTTGAAATAAGGCAATCCTATAAGATATTTCTTCAGCTTTGCTCTAGAAATTGATAAATCCTCTATGGACTTCAAATTTTGGGGCAGCATGTTAATATATTTATCGCCCATGAAAGTTGTCTTCCTTTTGAAAAAATTCTAAATTATGTCTTTCTACAATATCATCCTTCCTGATCTAGTATTATATGCATGTGAATTACTACTTCTCTGTTCAAAATCAGTGAAATTTTTAAAGTACATTTTGACGTCAAAAATGTATTGCCCATAAACTGTTAATATTATGCCTAGCTGAGGGAAAATTTGTTCAACAAAGTCATCCCTTTCAATCTTCAAAATATTATTCTTAGTGCTCTTTTCGGTTGAATTAATATTTTGTCCAAGTTTCTTTTCGATGTGCATCCATAGATACACAGGCCATAAGCTATATTAGAATGAATTAATGCGTGGTTAATCGCTTTTAGAGCAATAAGCCCACTATTGGTCATGCACCTGAGAGCATACAGGCTATATTTTTTCACCACATGATCGACATGCTTAATTGAACATTCAATAACTGCGTGAGGTCTACTGCTTACAGGACTACTAGTTTAGAAAACAATTTGATACGTTTTGGAAATATTCTCTTTCAAACAATATATTAATAGTTGTTTTCAAGTGTAACATTGTAACATGTATTTGAGTTGTTTTTTTTTGTACGTTACAGAATAATACCGAAACAGTAACAATGAGAATGATACGACAGAGATAATGTGATCAGATGACTTATTTTCGAAACTACTGCCAGTACTGATTGATTGGAAGACCCGGATCCAAATAAATTGAGTAAGTAACAGAACTTGTATAAATAGCCCTGATTCATAAACACTGAAAAGATAGTGTTGCTGATAACTCTGGGGCCCAGTCTAAGCTGAGCGACAAAAATTTGCATGCAAATGTTAAATGACAAACATATCTTTAGGTGCATAGATTTGCGCGCTGTGCCGCTCGCTAGCATGAATTCGTCTAGTTTGAACGGAGAAATCGGAGCACCGCAACAATTGTAAATTCATGTTCACGAGCGACGCAGCGCACAAGTCTGTGTGGCACCTTTTAATCCGAATCTTTTAAGCGAATCTGTCGCGCCAAAAAATCAAACATTTGAATAAGCGTGAGAGTGCCCTAGTTGGGCGTCGGTCACGTCGTCTGTCACCCAACACTCTCACGCTTAACTACATGTTTGAAATCATATTGAATAAGGTATTATTCATACAACTTAGTTCAATACCGTACCGTAATAGTTTCCTTAGAAAAATATTTTGTTAAATTCAATAATTATTTTGTCAAAAGGGAATACAATTTATAGTTGAGTAAGGTTGGTGATAACGATTTATCAACATAAAATTGGTTCATCTAGGACCTAGATTCTAGGTAGTCAAAATTACCCCATGGAAGTATTGAGAAGTGATATTTCTTTTTTTCTTGTTCATCAAGCTAGTTGTGAACAAGTTCACATGTTCACTAGTTAGAACATTACATAACTGAGAAAAAACAAATTTTTCTCAGTTATGTGTGACAGGAATTTCGTGTAAATGTTAATTACTTTATATTACATTCAGCAGACGTCTATAATATTATTTGTACCTTGTTTCAGGTGAAACGCCTTCGAAGTCTTCTCGAACTGCAAAAACAGTACTGTACACAAAAAGTATTACGACGAAACTGTTGTTCCTACAATTATTCAAGTTTTTTATTGTATTTTGATCAGAATTAACATCTTTATTCAATTGTTTTTCAATTAAAGTGTTTTATTTCATTTCCATCAACTTGGCTTTCTTTTTATACATTCGCCAATTTGAATTAATTATAATAAATTTTATTGAATAAATTATTAGACTTTAATTATAATTAACATTTATTATAATTCAAGTTTGAATTATAATAATTTCAACACCTGAGGACCCTGTTATATGAGCAGCATTAACGCGGGCTCAGGTTTTTCATACGCATCAATGTGCATTTCATGCTACTCATGTAATTTGGTCCTTTAAATGGGTTGGATCAATATAAAAGTTGACAAAATTTCAGTATAATTTTGCACAAATGTCACATGCGCACACAAATGTGCGATGAGATGAATTCCATGCAGAATTGGAATAGAACCCACGACTGGAGCTGTAATATCGCATCAGAGTTGCAGGCTAGACCAATACGGTGCGGCGGCTCGCCAAAATTTAGGGAATAAGGAATAGCCTGTTTTGAGGTTCATTCACATTAATAGACATGATAATATAAGAAATCTCTAAACTAATAAGACAAAAATGGAAAGAATGGTCAGTTCTCAAGAAAACAAAAGATTTGGAAAACACAATCGAATCAAGAGGAAGCATCAAGCAAACAATAAGAAGACAACAACTAGGCACCAATGTAATGATCTCGATGAAAAATGAAAATGGAGAAGAAGAGAGAGAGGTGGAAGGTATCCTCAGGATAATCTGTAACTTCTACGAAAAGTTATACGGAATGGAAGAGCCTGAAATAGACACATCAACAGAGTGCGGTAGAAGAACAGTTGTACAGTTAGAAGATGCTCAAACAGCAAATTGCCCCCCAATACTGGAAAGTTAAGTTGAGAGAGTAATAAATAAACTGAAAGATGGAAAAGCAGGAGGACCTGACAGAGTTACTAATGAAGAAATAAAAGCCGGAGGAAGCTGGTTACAAAGGCTGAATTTGGGATAAAGCAAGTTGTTCTAATCATACAGTGAATAGAAAGGAAATAAGGTTGTATAATAGATAAATAATTATTCTAGTCTAATAACTAAATCTATTCAAATTAACTTTTTCAAGATTTGGTAAGAGAAGAAGACAACAAAAAATAATTATTATTATTTAAGAAATAAGAATTATCTATATTATATAAGAAGAAAAATGCAGATTTAAAAATGAATAATTATCTCAATTTTAAATATTTAGTAATAACTCGATGTTTTCCAAAGTGATGAGCCATTCTTTTACTTTTTTTAATGTGGTAGAATTTTTACAATAAAGCTATATCATCAGGTATTCCATTGAATAAAATTCTTCGTCCTTTAAAATTTAAAGAAAACATTTAATGTAGTATACGCGTAGGTAGTATTTTTGGACAATTTCGTCTTTGATTTCTTTGAAATAGAATGTTATAGCTTCATAAACAAATAAAACTTTCAAGTTATGATCAAGGAATCTAAAAATCAATTAGTTACCTATTTTTCAGAGAAAAATTATAAATTGTTGTTTGAACTTTGAAATAAGTTATACATACCGTATATTAATAAATTAATACTCATATCTCTGTAGGATTATTCAATTTTTCAAATGAAAATAGGAAGCGTCTCCAGATTCATTATCGTCTGAATTGAGCGGTTTTGATTTACCCAATAGTTTTGGTTCGCGGGCAGTGCCGAGCACGTTCCAGCCAACCATGTTGTTTGGCGCGAATGCGCGTCACTAAATTGTTCCAGAGCAGCACCAGAAATCCCGTGTTATTTTTCAGTTTGGGAGGGAGTACGGGGCATAGAAATTCTCTGAAAAATATAATGAGAGTTCCTGTTCATACGATTGACTTTCTCCTCAGTTTTCAGTTGAATCTGTTTAAAATTAATAAAGTTATAACCATTTTTCTAATTTTATGCGTGTTTACCATCAAAATGATGGAGTATCCATATATTTTACCTAGACATTCAACTTGCATCGAATTTTTCATTTTATTTTGTTGAAAATAATGATCATTGAATGATACTTTGATGATTTGCATGAACTTTAGATAAATTTTGACAAGTTTCTCAGTAGCCATATACGAAATAAAATCATATAGGCGATGTTACAATATAATATGGTACAGTTCTGCAGATATAACCCTTATTTTATAGTTTTTGTGAGAATATAAGTCACTACATGAAAGCTTGGAATAGGCTACAAAATTAATAAACTTTCATAAGTACCTTATGTATAAAAATTATGTTTATTCTCAAGTAATAAGTAAACTCGAAACCGTTGCACTGTCAGCATGCCATGCAACTTGGTATACATGAAATATTATATACTTGTGGAATTCACAGAGGTCTTTTTCCCATCAATTTCGTCTAACCCAATTGAGTCAATTCCCGACGGTTCGGAACCTACCTAAAGCTGTAGGTCCTTTCATCTCTCATCATCCTCGCATTACCTACGCATAGGCCTGAAGCTCATGTAGGCATCACCCTCACAAATAAATTCGAAATTTATTTTGTCACATCATTCCAAGTTCTTCTTATTTGAAACACTATTGTTTTTAATAATGTTTGAGTATTTTGATAATGGGAAGAACACAACTCCGCGAGTTCATACGAATATACTCGTAGTTTTCTCTTCTAAAGTGCGCGTTGAAAAGGTGTAGGTGCGCATTGTGTGCTTTAGCATGAAGGCAAATTAGAGAATGCGTGCCCGACTTACAGTATAATAGAGCCCAAATTATATTGCTCCATTCAGTAAAAAGACTTGGACACTAATCCTATATAAAATAATTTTGTGTCCGACTTTATAAAGTTCGTGGAGAAGATTGATTGGACCGATTTTGATGCGGTTTGCGCCAAAAGATAGATGAACAGTCGAAGTGTAGCAGGCTCTATTTTGTTTTCAAAAATAATCATTTTAAATATGAGAACTTTGACAAAAACCTCAAATAGTTCCCTGTGGCACTATCTGTCGGCATAAAATGTACCTTCTAAATTATTAAATGTATTGAGTTTATATTGTTAAGAAATTCCCCATAGATAGAGCTTAGAAGCTACAATAATTATTGTTTCGATTCAAGATTCGATTTCATAATAAGTTACTGAAATTATTTCGAGTAAAACATAATATATGGCAATGATTTTCACAAACTCTTTATAAACTTACTTTTGTCTTTGCACCTATAAAACATTTATGTTCATTTTTTTCTGTCAAAACTGAAAAGCAAGGCATCCGTCAGTAGATAGAATACTGCTCTTTTATTGACATATTCATTATTGTCTGCTTTTTACGTATTAACAGATAGATTTATCATATTATCATAGGCCGGCATACTAGCAAGACATTTTTTTTCTTACAGCAACCTTTAGTAAAAAAAAGGAAACAAGGAAACACAATAAAATTGTCTATCAGTTCAAACAAAGGTCTTATCAAAAAATCTAAGAGTGAGTTAGGTCAATATCTATTATCTATAGTCAATGTCTATTAATAAATGCATCTATTGAGAAATACAAAAATTAAAATATCATTGCTATTCCAATATGGAGTTCATCTTACTGTAGCAAAGAAACAAAGCGGCGCTTTGCGCTGCACGGGGAAAACTCGTATAATTGAATTTCTGTTTTTTTTTTCATTTTCAGTGTATGTATGTATGTAGCATCATAAAGGCTCCAGCCGGGATGGAATCCCAACTGATGAGAGGAATCATCGGATATTGCAATTATTCAATCATTCATTCATGCTATTTTCTTACATGATAATTAATTAATCAAAAATCAAAATAATGCTAAAAAAGACCTCTAAAAATTTCCTTTAGATCATTACTTGGATTTTAGTTCAATTTTATCCGAACAAGCTCAAGAATACTCACTCAAATGACTTCCATACTGAACTGTAGAAAGAAGTGGACGCTCTTCTTAAACTCAATCAGTAGTGATAAGTTAAGGTAATTCCTCAATAACGCTCAAACAATAGAATGATATAACTAACCAATTAGGTACAGAAAAATTAACACCGAAAGAATACGATTAATACATTTATTATGAGAAAGTTTCCAACAACATTATAAAATACATGGTTATAATACAACTCGAATATAAAATATTTATACATTTTCAATATATTTATGTTTAAAACAATATTATTAGAAATAAAAAGCGAGATTTGTTCATAGAAGTACAGCAAATGAAGCAGTGGCGATAAACAACTAGTTGCTGAAGACAGCACAGAGGCATCAACTGAAACAAAAAAGTCACATTAAAGTAATCATTTAATAAGTAGAAAATACTGTACATACATTTTACAAGTGGAGGAAAATGGTGTCAGCAATGCAGTATTTGGAAGAGAAGGTGTACAATATTGTTATTAAAACTGTCCTCCTAAGGAGATTATTGTGTAAAGATTGTTGAATCGGTCTCGGAATAATCGATGATTTTCATAATGAAAAAAAGTGTAGTTCAGACGGTAAATCTATTTATTTATTCAATTCCACGATAGAACGTACAAGTTCTATCAAAGGGTAAGGAAAAAGCTTGGTGACAATCATGTCTAGAGTTCAAGTGCATTGCATCAGTAAAGCAAACTGGAAGAGTGGGGCTGGCAGCTAACATGTTGATTCTTAATACCAAGCTAAGACAAACATCACCCTTTCAGAAACTGCAGACAGCTTCAATGACCTATTATTAGGAATCTTTTATTATTTTTTTGAATAAGCAATATTGAAGTGAAACAACTATAGCAACTGTTGTTTCTTGTAACATTATTCTCCATACTATAGGTTAATAAAATAATAATGATGTGATGATGATAATAATGTGTGACCTGGTTGAAGCTCTGGTATGTTATCAGGCCACAGCTGAATAAGTTCAGGGCTCCTGACCTGACAACAACTGTTTTATGGTTGCCAGAACGACAGCTCAACATGTCCATCCGAAAACACGAGAGAGTGGCCAAGAAATTGCTCTTCGTCATACTTGGGATCGCAACCTGACCTCTAACTACAGTAAGTGATTAATTTATAGTGCTTACCTGGTTGGTATTATTCTTTAGTCCGCTACATGCTCTGGATTATAAAGCAGCTAGTTCCAAATAAACTGGTTGTTTTCTACTGTAATATTCTTACCCTGCAAGTGTTTCTGGTTGCATTCTGTAGTCAAGAATAAGTTGAATATTATATCTTGTTGTGAAATATTATTATTTTAATAGGTGAAACATTACTTAAAATACTATAAAGCCAGTTCCGCCTC
This sequence comes from Laodelphax striatellus, assembly GCA_017141395.1. Lineage (NCBI taxonomy): Eukaryota > Metazoa > Arthropoda > Insecta > Hemiptera > Delphacidae > Laodelphax > Laodelphax striatellus. The sequence continues at coordinate 46,157,118 of CM029532.1, read as the reverse complement.
TAGTACAAAAAGATAGTGGATTCTTAATGCTTAGATATAGATGATCAGCAAGGTTATTAGAGAGAAGGTTGAACGCTTGCTGGTGTAAGGTAAAGTGGAGGGGGAAGTATGATTTCTTGATTCATGTAACGTCACACTTCGCCGTCCGCCAATTATCAGTCAATTATCAATAACTGATATTATCAAAATGACTTCAGCCGAATCTCAGTCCCCACTCCAACAACAGCTTGTGGATTCAAAAAGCATTAGGAATGGGGATTCAACGTTCCATCTAATAACCTTAGATGATCAGAAGTTTTTCCTTTTCTGCATATTTGTTCATTACTATCATGTGATAGTATGTTAGTTAGTATTGGCTACAGAGAGTGTATAATTTTATACACTAAATTATATACTATATATACTTTCTGTAGTATTGGCGACGCTGCAGGCGTGATTTGCATTAGCTCAGAAAGTAGTGTTGGACTGTCTTCTCTGCTCAGGGTTCTCAAGGATGAAAAGCAAGCACTCAAAGTATACGTGATATATAAATATATAATACAGTAAACAACTAGGTACAGTTGCATCTATTCCACCCTTCATTTCCACACTTGTTCGATTTGTGTGGTTGTACAGCATGCGCATGCTACTCAATGCTCAAACACATGCAGCATGCTGTGCAGCATACAAAATGTACCAAGTGTGTGGGACGATGATGATCAAACGTGAAAGAAAATCTACATTTTCCAGATTAATGTTTTAAAACAACATACATAAATTGGGATGGTAACTTGTACATATTTTTAAGTATTAGTCGTTAGTAATCAAATTGTTTATTAAGAATAGAAACAGTAAACAAAATTTCTTTGTAATAAATTTTCCAACTGAAAATTATAAGCTCAACTACTCAGCTTGGTACAGTTGTCTTTTGTAGTTCATATTTGAACAGTGGTTTATTGCCTTTCATCATACTCATACTATCGAACTGCAAAAAATTGAAAAATTTGAAGCACATGAAACCTAACACTTTAAATTATAAATTTTGGACTTTTAATGTATGATAGATCATATCAAATATCCTTACCCATCGACCAAAGAAAACATGCATGATATTTTCCGAGTAGTAGTGAAGGTGATATTGTGTTTAAAACGTCAGATTTGATTGGCAGACTAAAGGTTGTAACAACCACATAAATAATGTATTTATTTCAATAAATTTGTGGTTTTAACAAGTAACTCAATTTTCACACTTCCATAATGTATTCAAGAAATGCAAACGAGGTTTAAACCTCTCTACCCTCATTTAATAGATGAATGGAGTCTGATTGGACTAGGAGACTTAATAGATCTGAGTCTGATGGAGTCTGAGTCTGATCTATTTTCATTAGCATTCAGTCGCTAGCATGTACTCAGAAATACTTGAAAAGGATTGACATCATGTCTTATGTTCATTAAATTCCATCCAATACAATTGAACTAGAGCCTTACTTTATCAGCTGTTTTTTCAAGCTGTTGCTTGTGTACATCTCAAGCTTCTCAGCTTCTCTCTGAGTTAAGTTCAAAGTTCAACACACTATCTTATCAATTCATCTATCGTTCTGAGTATTTCTAACCTTGAAGAATTTTGATGAACAAACTTACCTCTTCAGTTACAACAGGAAGTACTTGAGGAGGATCCATACCTCCGCTCCGGGAGTGAGGAGGTTTGAAGGTCGGTGGATTGAAACATATGAGAAGTTCGCTGGTTATTGCGTTTGGCCAACAGCTGGGTGTGGTTTGGAGGATGTAGGCAGAAAGCTGCAACGCAAATTTCTCAAGATTTATTCACTTCAACAACGTTTGTAATGATGAATGAACATTAGAAAACAATACTAAAACTAAAGGTAACGGCGACTATAAGTTGCTGCACATTGATTTCACTATAATAAATAAGGAAATAGTATATTGAACAAACAAAACTAAAGCTAGTTAATTTCATTATATATTAATGTAGAGAAAACATTATTAAACAAATGTGGGATTCTTTCAGTAAGAGACCTCATTACATGTAAATCTGGTCTATTTCAACATTGCTTCTTTCATCAAAGTCTTCAATGAAGAAAATCATACATTCGATTAACTAAACTCGTGCTTCAAGATATGAAGCATGATTGCTTAAGGTGCGTTTAGACTATGTAACTTTGCTATAAAACATTTGTTATATAACAAGTTTCCTGCAACTGAAATTCAAAAGGTGTACTTGTTTCAACTTACAGCCATACACAGTCTATTAAGCAAAATTGTCAGACCAGCCAAATAGCTGAAAGACGATTTCAGCAATCTTTTCCTTAGATCTTCATACTTTAGCAAGAACCTTGGACCATGCCTTCATTATTTTGGTATGTAATGTAGTAGCAGCAAAAATTGCACCTCAGCAGACTGTAAAAAGCAAACAATAATTCAACAAGTTGTTGAAAAATTTTACAGATGGATTGACATTCTATTAGAGTTACTACTTATTCACTGTGAATAATTAGCCTAACATTTTCAACTTATTTTTGACTAATGTTTTACATTATTTGGCAAAGTGGAATGCACTTTACTACTGATTCTAAAAGTATTTTGTCATGGAAGCAACATGAATTAGAAATTTGACAGAGTTATTCCAAATAAACTAGGCCTTTACCATTGATATCGTTTGGCTGTATGAAGTGTGAATCACATTCCTGAGCAGCAATACGTGATAAAAACATGCAGAACCTACTACAACAAAATTTGAGAAATTGGGGTGGACAGTGGTCTAAAGTGTACTTACACCGAAGAACATATTTGTAGCAGCATGATTACCAATTTAGAATAGTACGACAGACGATTAGGTTTAGTTTTGCTACTTCTATCGTAGGGTAAATCAAAGGATACTTAATATTGATCATCCAATGACCTCCTGTAAAAGGGGTATAGGGATTTGTCAGGACGAAAAGTAATGTGTATGAAGTTGGAGTCAGTGTTCATGAGTATATGAGTGATGATTTGTCTGAAATGTCATCTTGCTGAACGTGCCTTCTGTGTGTTTTGATTTTATGTGTTTTGACGCCATCGTTCCCGTATTACGGGTAAAGGATGCAGATTTAGGTATAAAGGTCAATTGACTGAGCTTGCAGAGGTGAAGTGATCATTGAACTCACTTAACAAGTCAATAACCTTTAACAAATCCACAATAAGGCCGCATGCCTTGTAACCCCCATCCACGGCCAAAAGTACCATATCAATGTACATGTAGCAAAAAAGTCCATCAAATGTTGAAAGACCTGATCTAAAACCAAACTGATGCTGTGATAAAACTTTAGTCATCATCAAATGGCTTCTCAATCTTTTTAAAACAACATATCCTAATAACTTTGAGAAAACCAATGGATTGTTGACTAGTCAAAAATTAGCAGGATTAACCTCACCTATTTTGAAATATCACTATTATAAAATTTTACTTACTTGATGCGGATGAGCATTATGCTGTAAACCGATTCGCTATTTTTGTATGGAAATTTATAGATATAAATCCAGTCAGAACCAAAGCTCAGCAAATACCGTTGCCTCCGAATATGTCTGTGAAAATCGAAATGAAATTAATTAGTCTCCTTTTAACTTACTTTGCCTACAACACTTGTAGCCTATTGTACAAAGTAAAAAATAAAATAATTAATCTAGGCTATAAGAATGCATTGATAAACATTACAAAAGACATAATAATTCTTCACTAGGACTATTTACCATGATTGTGATGATTTTTAATGTAATGTTCAACCAAAGCAAATACTTCTGTGTAATGAACGTTTTTTTAGCAAACTTTACAAATCGAAATTTATAACCTTTGCAAATCGACATTGTTATAACACCAGAATATAGTTTCAAAGTCAAGTTGGTAAGAATTGAATCCAACATTAAAATAAGTTCAACAAAACTGTTTCCAGTTACAGTTTCAATTTGAAACATTAAGAATACCAGATTATAGTTGACAAACTAAATTGATGAGAATTGAATTCCTGCTTGCTGTTTGTAGGGTTCGATTTGAACAATAATACACATCTTGAGAGGTCTGATGTAACAATAAATTATTGTTATTTACTGATTACCTTCACCTGAACACGATAAAAGATTAATGAAAATCAACAATCTTGTCTGACCTAACCCATAAAACTAAAGTAAATAAACGCCAATTGGCCAATGCCTTCTTGTTATTATGCATAACAGTGTTAGCAATGAAATGGAGTTGCATAAAGTTGAAAAATTTACTCCACCAGGTTCGCTAGTGTTTGTTTACAGGTCTGTGGATCGACAGGTCAACGAAAGAGAAACGCGCCAAAAATCAGCTGTCTCAGTAAATAATAACAAGTCGTTACGTTACAAGTTTTGGGAATAAGTTACAATATTTTATTTATTTATTCGGTAACAATTATTAATAACATCAATTTATCAACATAATATTATGATGGTTAAGTTAATGTTGGTTACTTTGCTGTTGAGTGGAACGTTGGACTTGGAATACATAGGCTAGAATTTGACAAATCCTAACCCTGATTTCATACATCTCATTTTGTGATGATGTAAGTAAAATTACCGTAGGCTATGTATTTAATTTTTTTTTGTATTGAAAATACATTCGGGACAAGTGTACTTTATCTGCCCACCTTGCTGCAGTCAAATTTCCCGTTGCAATCGATTCAGCATGTTATTCTGATCACAAAAATATCAAGATTAGCCGACGCTCACCTGCAAATTTGAAATAAATCAAGTTCACAAGTTTGCATGTTAATCCTATCCTCCGGCAGTCATGATACTGTTATTGGAATCGAATCGCCGTTCCCCAATGTCTCGATAGCTGTTTATTCTGCAATATTGCAATATATCGTGAGTACATGCTCCGATGTATCGTCAGTTAGAACTCGACTGCACTCCTTTTCTCTTTAAGCTTGGCTTAAAGCCTGGTTTTCATTAGTAGAGTTAGTGGTCGAGTAACTAGCATACTAACTCTACTCTACTTACTTGGTCGAGTAGCTGTTTTCACTACAATTGAGAATAGTAGGTAAAGTGTGTTGTCTAGTGAACAGATCTAGCGCCCAGTGAACATCTTAAAATGACTCTACTCTACTAGCCCGAGACTGTTTTCATTAGGATAGTGGTGGTATAGTAGAGTGAGAAGCGGTGGTGGGGGAAGGCAAGTGGTAGAGTACTATCCCACGGTGCTATCCCACTCTACTCTATCAAAAACAAGTTCTCTACCATCATTCTACTCTACTATGAACGTTTTCATTGGGAGAGTTCACAAGATAGTTAGTACTCGCCCAGAGAACTCTACCACTAACTCTACTAATGAAAACCAGGCTTCGAAAGCCATGTCAAAGAATTTCAGTAACGAATACCCACCTTTGGTTGTTTGTATGTAGATTTTGTAAGGTTCTCACCAGTCTTAACCTTTTTTCCCCTAATCTTCGCTAACCTTGCTAGTAAGTAGCAAATCGCCTTGAAATTACCCCTCCTTAAGTTATCAAAGCCTATGAAAAACTTAGTTTAGCGAACCACATTGACAAGCGTTTAGAGCCATTATAGTTGTCCTGCACAAGAGCCTTTTTTTTAGAACTGGTCGCTCTACAACTAGTGCTGTGTTGACATTGACCTCCAGGGTTCAGAGTGCCTTTGAGGACGGGGATTCTCTTGCCCTTGCAATGTGTGACCTTAGCAAGGCCTTTGACTGTGTGCCTCACGAACTCCTGATCAATAAACTTCAGAGATATGGCTTAGGTGGAGCAGTCCTGGGGACAATTAGGTCGTACCTGGAAAATAGGAAGCAAGCAGTTCAACTTGACGGTGCCACATCAAGCACGAGATGCATCAATCATGGAGTCCCACAGGGATCAGTACTGGGCCCACTGCTGTTCATTCTGCTTATGAACAACTTTACAAGCAGCCAGGGTGCAGTTCTCTTTGCAGATGACACCACGCTGATTTCCAGAGGTCCCTCTGTGAGTTGGGTGAAGGCTGAGTGTACCAGACTCATAGAGGAGGCAAAGCTGTGGTTTACGGCGAACAAGCTCAAGCTAAATGAGGAAAAGACATCAGTCATCGTTTGCTCCCTGAAGAGGCAAGCAACTGATAGTGGGCCAGTCAAACTGTTGGGCTTCTGACTTGATGGTAGACTGACCTGGAACCACCATGTACACCAGGTGTGGCAGAAGATGTCAAGAGTTATCTACCTTCTGAGAAGACTTAGACATTTGGTTGACTGGAACTACCTTGTGATGGCATATCATGCACTGTTCCACAGCCACTTGACATATGGAGTACTCCTGTGGGGTCATGCTCCGGCGGTCCAGGATATTCTGCTGTTACAAAAGAAGGCTTTGAGGTTGATGACCTTTTCGGGATACAGGGATCACTGCCGTCCTCTGTTCAAGAGTCTCGGCATTCTTACAGTCTACAGTCAGTACATCCTCTGCTCATTGCTGTATGTCAAGAAAACTCAAGAACATCTACAGAAGAGGAGTGACATACACAGCCACAATACTCGGCATGCTGCCAGACTGGAGATGCCTCGATGCAGACTAGCGGGGACCTACAACAGCTTCCCTACTCAGGCCAAGAGACTCTTCAATACTCTGCCAAGTGAAGTGCAAGACTTGCCATATACAAGTTTCAGTGCAACATTGAGACATAGACTGCTGGTTAGGCCGCTATATTCTCTGCAGGAGTTGAATGGGGAGCCTCTTTTTGGGGTTACTGCACCTCCACAGCACGAATGACCATCCTCTGGTTATAATCAAAATGACACCGCCCATCTGGAAACCCCAGTCATTGGCAACGACTACAAGTATCAAGTATAAGTATTGAGGTGGGGGAACTGCATTTACATGTTTGGCGGAATGAATTACAAATCTACTTATTTTTACTTTTACTTTTGTAGTCTTCGCCGGCAGCGCAGGACTGCGGGAGTCGTCCATTTATCTTCCCTTCAGGAGGGGGTCTTGAAGTGGTTTAAAGTGTTAGTTAGGTTTATTTTGAGCAAATTTTACTGTGAATAGAATAGTTTTGAGGTGTGTAATGTCCATCAAAGAAAGAGAGGTTAGTAACTTTAAATTATTTTTCTAAATTAATGATTAGTGAGCGACGGCTAATCTTGATGGTTTAGTCACAGACAACATAGTTAATTGTGGTTAGTCTATGGTGAACATAGTGTATAGTTAGTCTATGGTTTAGTGTTGTGTTCAGAATAACATGCTGAATCGATTGCAACCGGAAATTTGACTCCAGCAAGGTGGGCCGATAAAGGTGCCTTTAGCCAAATAGTAGCTTTGATCACTCATCAATCGTAATCGAGAAGATTTTGTAGATGTCAACTCAACTGATAATTGGGATATAATCAATTGAATTAATATGTTTTTATGAGATGTCCTAAATACATATGACCTGATGCACAATTGCACAAAGGATAAGCACGAAGGTACGTTTGTTGTAGGTTGTAGAAGTTGGCAAAGAATAAAGTAGATGTATAATTCAACAATCACTATCATCTTTGTCGTCTATATACCGTATTAAAAATATCAGGAAAGTTGGGAGTGGATTGCCAAGCATAGATTTAGTGTGTGTGGCCTATAGCCTATAATACTATAGGGAGGCTATTATACTAATGTGCTTACAAATAGTGTGTGTGTGTAGAAATGATGAGATTTTCTGTTATGGCTGCCTTAATTTCAAAAGTTTCAAGCACTATTAATTTAAAATTCAATCATTTCAGATGGTGAACAGAGCGCCGAATGTTTCTCAATCCAGGATTGAAACAGAGGCTGTTGCCTTTGTGTGCATTTTTTGGCACATTCACTACTGTAATGACAATTCTCATTTTCTCAACTGATTTGAAAGGTACGTACTTCTATTATGTGATATATCATTAACATTAACTGTTTCTGAAAATCTGAACAGTAAGTTGCAATTTTCCAGTTAAAAATTATCTGAAATTGAGTTATCATTGATTTTTTATATTCACAAATTTATGAAAGTGAAAGTTCTAGACTAGAGTATTATAGCAATTAAATATGTTAATTTATGTTATATATTTAGTGGCTAACTTAGAAGATAAAGGATGAATATTTATTGTGAATATTTCTTCTCTTTTTTGAAGAGGATAGAAAAATTATTGTTATCTGTCATAGGAAATTTAATCATTTGTATTTTTTTTCTTAAAGGCAGGAGATATGGCAGAATGCATTTTAATCTGACTCATTCAGATCTGGAGAACGCAATGCAAGATAATCCTCAATTACTCGATTATATTAGAAATAACTACTTGAAATCACCTCCAAAACCAACTCAAAATGACATTGATGCTAAAGAATATAAACAAAAAGAGTACAACGTTTTTCTTCAATCGAAAGTAGCGGATATTTCAGGGAAGAAGGTTTGTCTGTTGATTTTCATCAATATTTTTGATAATTCGATCTTATCATAATAAACTTAGAGCAATATTCTAATGAAGTTATGAAAGTGAATTCATAAGAGCATTGAATTGTTTGTACATTCGTAATTTGTTTGTTACATGAAAGATTAATATTATTGGAGTACACCCTGCAAATTGGGACCAATCCTAGCTTTTTTTTGCCTATTATTGAATCAAATTGACGTTTTGCAAAATCACCTTGATACTTGCAAGTTATTGATACTTTTTCGATATTTAATGTAATTTTTTGTGGTGAACGAAATCTAATTATCTAAAGACTAATTTTGTGGTGAACGAATATTGTCATTCCACTAATAACAATCGGTTACTGCTTTCTGCTAGTATGTCATTGCTCATAATATTATTCATTATAATTAGTTACCAGCTTGTGTTATGAATAATGTTGATTTTTTTAATGGATGTTTTTATTGATAAACATGTATTTTTGCATCCATCCAAGTAGGCTATCACTCACAGAATTTATATATTACCAAATATATATCCGCGTATTCAGCTGATACGGATTGGGAGCGAGAGAAATTTAGTTATAACATGCCTTTGACTCGGTCGTCCAGCTGTTTTCCGATACCCGCACGCACATTGACTTGTTTCCGTGAACAGAGTATAGTATAGTCATGACGCGAAAAGAATTGCCATGGTTGGTGAGTGGTATGAAGGGAAAAATGGTTGCTAAACATGCGCTACTCTAAAAATCCTAGTGTATAAGCAGTACTGCCAACTCTGCGCGCTTGCTCTACCTGGGATAATCCCAATATGTTCCTTTTCTATGTTTGGCTTTAAGTTGAATCTTTTAGCGCGATATCTATACCTACAAAACTATTGTTTTAATGTAAAATATATACTCGTTACAGAGTAATGGTGTATTCATTGAGACTGGAGCCTACAGACATGGATCAGAATCACAAACTGAATGGCTGGAATTGAAGCATGGCTGGAGAGGCCTGCTCACACAGCCGGACCCAAACGACTTCAATGCTCTGCGAGAGAAGTCACGCCACCGACCTCGTTCTCATATCGCAAACGTCTGTCTCAGCCCCACTGCCAACCCCAAGCAGGTACGTCATTTAACTATATTCGACATTACCATTATTAACATATATAACCATATGAAAATATATATGGTTAACATATGTTCATAGGTTAAACACATTATTACCATATGCAGTATAACATTACCATTTATTAATATGTTAACACCCCTACTCGGGTCTCCCCACTATTAAAAGCCATACGCTAAATAAATAATTGATAATTATATTCATGACAATAACTTCAGATTAAAGTATTGAGAAGTAGCTCACAAACATCAGCGCTCAAGTGAGAGACAGAGGAACAACCTGGGGGGATTGAAGATAGATTATCATTGAATCAAATGTAAAAATGCCTGTTTTCAAACCCATCGTATTTGATAAATATTCAGCGAAAATATTCCAGTAACTTATAAAATCAAAGCTACGATGTTTAAGAACACTTCAGTTGTCTCTTCAAGAGAAAAGAAACAAAGATAATTTTAATTTGATCCTCTTTCCAAAAGCATTCCTTTCCAAAAGAGAGTGAGATATGTAGTGATATAAAATATAATATTGAACGTAAATAGATGAAATATGGAAAATATAAGATGTAAATATAATGTTGTGATTGAATAAAATATTATTTATGTGAAATAGTTGATGTCTCTGAAATAATAATGTCTTTTTTACTCCCGACATTGATTGTTGCATGAAGCGGGAAGTTCAAACTTCAAACATCATAACCTTCAAGAAGAGTCTAGCAACAAGATGACGAAAATTCTGATAAAAATACTTTAATCCAATTAATACATTCATTAAAACACCTTGAAACCACTAAATAATAGATAGCAATAAAGTATTGATGATACCTTAATGATTTAATTGAATTCTATCTCAAAATCGTGTTTTGTTCCTATCTCACAATGGTTAAAATCCCCCAGGTTGTTCACTCTCTCTCACCAATGAAAAAGTAACTGCTTACGGTCACTGCAACACCGCGCCAGCAGTTTCCCCGCTACTAGCTAGTCCTCACTATCCCTGCAATGCAGATTTACATCTATTCAAGTATAGACTATAGCCATAGAGCTTTGTTTGTAATACATTTTCAGCTAGCTCACAAAGGACGTCAGCCGTGATGAAGAGAACTGATTTATTGGATGCTGACCAGAAATCTGTTTAATAAAATTGATAATTTATTAGTGAAATTTGTTGTTAATTCTTCTGTATTTTAAGACGAGAGTTTTTAACAGGTCCCTTATGTAATTGGTGCGATTACCTGATGTTGCTCATTGTTTAACTCAGAATATATTGTGATTGAAATATCACATTGGTCGTTTTTCGAGGCTTCATCATTTTTTTTTATGAGAGCCATATTATACGAGGCGGCGTTAATTTTTCTGAGTATGCGTCAATGACGCCGAATCAATCAGAGTCACAGTGATATCAGACTTCCCATTGTGTGCATTTCCAACAAGTAAATCATTGACTAAGATCAAAGAATCTGTACTCAGTTTGAGTGATATTTCCCTTCTGTTTCCACAGGTATCATTTAGGACAACACTACCATCATCCAACTCTTCAGTTCCTATGAATCTCAAAACAGTGCAATGTTTCCCACTGTATTCGCTTATGTTAGCTTACGGTACTAGAGACATCGAGTTCCTCAGTCTTGATGCTGAAAAAGCTGAATATGAAGTTTTGCGTACACTGCCGTTCCAAAAAATTACAATTAAGGTTATTCAGATAAGATTAACGAATGAAGTTAGTGAATCAGATAGTTTTGAATTTGTAAGGATATCCATGTTTCTTTCTCATCACGGTTACAAATATGATGACAAACTTTCATTGCCAAAACATAAAATATTTGTTTCCACTGTCAAAAAAACTGCGCTGTTCTCTTTGAAAATTTAGATAGAAAATCGCAGCTTCAAGGCAACTCGCAAATGCATGAGCTAGTTCTATCAACTTGTGAAACTCTACAAATATGAACAATTAGATATATAATTTTTTTAAGATTAATTATTTTATATTTGGTAAGATTTTGTAATAAACTTTTCAATTGAAAATATAAATGTAGCCTACTTTATTTATTAGGGCCTTATTCTTTCTCCTATCAATATAAAATGTGACAGTACTAACTTAATTTTCTTCGAAACTTCATTTTATCTTCCTTATCACTAAACATTTTATTATAATTGATAAATTTGTCAACAAATTCTTCATTACTTCAACTTTTCAGACATTTTTGGATAAGGTTGAAAATAAAAAAAGGGTTAGGAAAATATCTATTTATTTAAGGTTATTACAATATTCATGAATTAGAATATTTTCTCACAAATTCAAGAATAGCTTACTTTCAAGAAGAATAAACAATAATATTAGATTTATCACAACAAATGTCTTAATACTGAGGCACGTGGCTCAAAAACGCATTATTTCTCATAAAAATTCATTTTTGCAGGAAATTCAGACATTTTGAACATTGTCTGAACATTCAGACATTTTGAAAAATTCGAAGTAACTAACTTCAATCAGAAAACTAAAGAAACAATAACGAGACAATATGAGAGCTTGTTTAAAGATTCATACATTTCCATACATTAAATAACCTGATCTCATAGGTGTGTAGAAAACGCAAAATTTTCACTTGGAAAAAATAATTAATTAAATTACTTCGTACATATGAAGTATTCAGTGAGTAATAAAATTAACAATAACTGAGTGAATAAAAATTTCAGGAAGTGAGCTGGAAACTCACTTATACGAGTATATTAATATAGTAAAAAATTGAATTTCCTAGACCCTCATAAGAATTTAATCAATTATGATATAAAATTCTTATAAATGAATGATCAAATATGAAAACATAATATTATACAGTAGTATTCTCCAACTTTTATACAAATTTGTTTGTTCTTCTCCTCAATATCTAATAACTTTTGTAATTGAAAATACAAATTTAAAACGTAGAACATGAAAAACAACAAACATAGATTATATAAGCACAATAAAACGTTTCCTTGTCTATCAAACACGGAATACCTCAAGCTTTTCTCAACAATATTCGATCTATTCAGTATATTTTTCCCCATAGCATTCAACTTTTTGATAAAATACATAAAATTGTGAACACGAAACAATACGTAAAAAGAACTGAATAAAATGAAATGGTTTCAACATGAGTTGAAAACTGTTAAAAGTGTTGAAAACGTTTAAAATGTAGGCTAACAATAATAATAATCAAGTGGGCGATACATCCAATTGTGCGTGAGAACTAACATACTTGACGGATATTCGTGTACTTATTGACTACTTCAATTACCTGTAATTGAAAAGACGAGGTATTCTTAAATAAGCTTGAATCACAATTAATTACAATATTATAGCATAACTTATTTCATACTTTAGTCAAACCTCTAATAAGAAAATTATACTAAATGTTCTATGCCGACATATACTCAACAGAAGTATAACATATAACTCTTTCTTCATTAAAAGTTTACAGGCATCTTATTTTTAATTTGTTGGAAATAAGACAGGCATCTTATTTTTAATTTGTTGGAAATAAGACAGACAACTAAAATAGAGATCACTGAATGTGGGTCGAATACAAATTATTCATCACTTCAACATTTACAGAGAAAGAACTGTTCATATGGTATTAATACAGAAATTATTTGCAGAAATGGTAACGATGAAGTGACATTTAAACCATGGAAGTCATTTGGTCAATGGCTTGCTTGGAAAATAGCTGCCTTTTCGCGGAACGCCATCATTTTCCTAATTTTTTCCTCTTCTTCTTTTCTCCTTTCTTCTTGTTCTTGCCTTATTTCATCTTCAAATTTACTGCCTCTCCGTATTTCTTCAATCTGTGTAAAAAAGGAACAATACTCAATAAGAGTTGAATTTCTTAATGAAATATTTCAGATTACATAGCCTAGCCAGATTATATAGCCTAATTATTTATTCTCTTTTTTTTAAATACAGTTTTAGAATCAGTACGGTATTTTTTGCAGAATATTATCAACCATTGTTTCATAATAACAATAATAGATTATAAATTGAAGAGTAATTCTTATGATCCATTTAAACGTCATGTAAAATATAGCTTATACAACTGGTATAGCTTCATGTGCTCCAAGAAGGTAGTAGGCTAATGAGATTATTCATAAAACTAAGCAATATTTTATATTGTATTGATAAGTTAGGTAATGAATCAATAGTATACAACAAGATATATTCTTTCCAATTTAGGTCGAAATATTACATTGTGCTTGAGAATAATCATGAGAGATGTAATAAATAATTGGGTATGATTGATTCACTGTCATATTTCAGGATAATTTAAATAACATCCACAGGGCAAAAGCAATGTCATTTATTTTTGTTTGTTTGAGAACATTTTCACCAAGACTTTTTTCCAATTCAGATTTCCATCCTTTAATAGTTGAGATGTAATAAATACACAATAAAATACAGTCAACATACACAATAAAATCACATTATTATGAGTACCGGTAGGCTATATTATTGGTGTGAAACGCGTTCTAAAAAATATTGGAATATCAATTTATTTAATAAATTATAGAGTGTAGAGAGCACCAGTGTAATAAAAGATCAGACAGGCAGAAAGAGCAGACAGGCCTACGTTCTAATACTTTAGAATTCTTCTACGTAAATGGTTTTATTAATTTTCAATTCCAACTGCCGGTTGATAAGCTATCGAATTCTCATCAATATTTTTATAATTCGTAACATCTTCAACAGTTTGAGCGAGAAACTGAAGCACTAATTGAATAGTAAAATTTGTTCTCAACATAATAGTAAAATTTGAAATATCAAGATATTCACGATAATTAATTCTAAAATTACTGACCTTTGCTTCAAAAAAGCTTTTTGCGCCGTTCACACCCACTTCTTCAACATTTATTTCAGTTCGTTTCGCCAGTTGACTCAAACCATCATTATCCTCCAATTCACCAGCATTGGCTTTACGGAAGATGAGGAGAAACTGAAAGAAAACATTTTTTCCATTGAGTTGGCAATTCAAATACGGTAACTAAAATCAAACCAATACTCACATATTAAAAAAAAAACAACAGTATGTTCTAGTTGACAATACTGTATTTAGTTGGGAATGCCCTCATTCACAACACTGTTTTCTGAATTACTCAATGACACATTAATAATAATCAGTAATAATAATATAAAAATTCAAAAATGAAACTGTCCTAAAAATATAAACAATTATGTAAGTGCACTTACTGTACCGTACTAATATTATAAAATAAGAAAAACACAACTAGGTAGGCAAGTGTTAGAGATCCCAGTTACTGAGTGAGATAACTTTTTGCTTAGGAGGAATAAACAACACAAATAACAAAATCGATTGTAAAAGGACTTCATTGATTAAGAACGAACAAAATAATACTAAAATGCCCATTGATTAAGAACGAACAAAATAATACTAAAATGTCCAAAATAATAAATGAGACGATAGACATAGTACCAGGAGTTAGGAAATTCCTCTGTCTCACATGTGAAATTGATCCGTTCTACAATGATTTCCATAATCGAAAATCTGTCCACAGATACTTATATCAATAATTTGATTCTTATCAAATTATTTGAGAACAACAAGAAGCTTAATTGAATTCAAATTTCATACCTCTCTAAAACTTATCTTCTGATCCTGGTCCTCATCAACCTCTTTAATCATGTTTTTCAAATCAAGGTGAGTTTGTGGTGCTCCCAATTTCTCCATCATTCTCTTGAGTTCATCCAAGTCCAGATATCCATCTCTACCCACGTCATATCTGCAAATAAAACAAAACAGCGAACAGTTTATTAAAAAATATAAATATATTGTTGAGCTGCTGGTTGATGAGCATCTAGGAATAATACAATTTTAAATTAATATGGTTATTTTATGCTTGATAAAACAGTAGACTATTACTTATGAAACAGATAATACAAGTTTATTGGTATTCTGCAAATTTGTAAGGAAAGTGTTCCAGTTGAAGATTTAGTTCTTTCTATTTTTCTGAGGAATATCAGGACTCAGGTACTTTATTGATATTGTAATTGTAATACAGTTTGATCTCCCATATTTATTTTCTGTGCTTTTGACTGTATTATTATTTCAATGTACTAGAATTTCATTTTGTATTTATACTCTAATTTCTCACAAATTATACAGGTTATTTGAATCCGAGCACTGCATGAACAATTTTGCTGCACATTCTCTAATATTAATGCTCTGATGAGCTGTAAGTAAGCAAATCGGAATGGTCGGATTTAGTGACGGCATCCTTGATATCGAGTTGACTGGCATTAGTATCACGCCGACCGCCATTAAACAATGCCGCGTTGATATCAGCATGCTAGGCTGCATACTCTTCCAATCGACAGGAAGTAAAGACAACGATAATCGACGTACCGAAATCAAACCACTTCCTGCTTCTTGTGTCCGAGTGCCCGAGATTCGACCTAAACTATTCATAGGTGCAATGTAGCCTACCTATGCCACATACCTCACCACATGATAGGCTTTCACTTCCCTTTTTTGTCAGTGTTTCACATCACATTAACTCTCACTGCAGATAATGGTCTTCTTGTTCTTTGTATGCTGCCTGCACTTGAAATGTTTTGAAATGTGTCACTAATCATTTTTCAAATTCTTCTGAATGATCAGTATAGTCAGACGCTATAATTATAATTGTTTTCAAAAGATGACAAAGAGATTGGAAACAATTTATAACTTAATTAGGCCTATCAAATTTCTCAAAAATGTCATTTTTTACTATGAATCCCTTATAAATATACTGAATAAGCTTAGTTTGTTAAAACAATTCATACTTGAAATAAGTACAAGATGTAAATTAATATGCATTCATATTCATATTTTAAACAATTGAATGACATAATTCATTGTAGAGATATTTGGAGAGAAACAACAGGCTTCCTGTCCAAAAGTGTGATATTATTTAAGTTTTATATCATTGCTGAAAATAAATCTTGATTAGTGTAGGCAACCTTGGTAATAATAATTTTGGAGTATGAGTATGACCAATCTTGCGGTAATCATACTTCATTAGATATGAGGTAGTTGATCCAATAATAGCTAAAAATTTAGGTAATATTTTCATTATGGTATCAGATTAGCGATTATATTACAGTGTATAGGAGAAAAGTGTAGGCTATTCACCCAACATAGTAGTGAAATTGGTAAGCCCTATTTGTTAAAGAGTGAAAGATAGAAAAAACTTTTGAATGAATATGCATAGATTATACACTTGAATTTCATTATAAACTCAATTCCAAAAACTAAAGAATTCCGTACTTCAGATTCAGATGCTGGAATAAATAGGTCTTTGACAATAGATAACTTGAAATTCGGATAAATATGAATTTAATTGTATTATGAGGTAGACCAAGCAATAACTGTTATTTCCTAAAAAAATTAGGTAACTAACTGAACATTAATAAAATTGAACTCAACTTCTTAAACGAATGAGTCAGTATAGTCATAGATAACAGATTAGAAGTGCGATATAATGAAATCAGGGGAGAGAGAGAGAGAATGAGCGAGAAACAAAGATCGAATGATGAAAAATCCTATCTCTTCTCTATGGTATAGTGTACTTTTTCATCTTTCGATCTTTGTTTCTCGCTCATTCTCTCTCTCACTCTCTCTCCCCTGATTCCATTATCCCGCACTTCTCTATCACAATAGGAAGGCTTCTTATTATTTATACAGTATGCTAGAATGTATTATTGTTATCGCAAAAAATCCACATTTTTGAATGAGCAGTAATATTCTTGCAAAAAAATTCTAACATTCATACCTTGAACAGTCTTCACTTCCGATGGATGTTGTGATCATTTAAAATGTATGGAATTTAGACTATTGGGAGGTATAGAAAACGGCGAAAATCAACTTATTGGCAATGGCATACAATACATGTGTGGAAATCTTGAAATATTTCAACTGAATATAGGCCTACCGAGAAACGCTAATTGATTTTGGATAAAAGTAGAGGAAGGTTTGAGGAATATGTGAATAAATTTGAGATGAGAAAGGTTCATTTGAAACCATTTCAAATACAAACAATTTTTGTTAAATATAGTAAAAGCAGTCACTATACAGGACAGACTACTTGTTTATTGGATACTTCTTTGCTTCAAGGTAATCAACTAAGCTCACGCTAAAGTAACAAAATCCTGTTCAAGTCACACGAAGCCTTTGAATTGAACTTTTATCTTTGCTTTGACTAAAGGAAAATACTGTATATATGGCATGAACTTAGATTGATTAGACTCACTCCTGTCTATAAGTTTTTTGAGATTTTGTAGAGATTAATTAACGTTTGTCAGCAATCGGATTATCGAAGACCAGCAAAGTGTGGTGAGTCATATGAAAAGTGTCATGTTATTATCCGTCATGAAGAGTGTAGAATGTTTTCCTATCAATTCAATCGGTATGACGTATGCTAATCTGTTTGACATCATATATTAGAACGTGCTAGACGAGAACATTTCAAAGAAATTAATGGATTTGTCCACCCATCAAATTAAAGCATTGAGATGAAAATAATATAAATCAAGTCGATGAATTGATGGAAAATTTCATAAGATTCGGGAATGTTGTGGTGACTCACTGAACCAATAATGACCTTTAATATCTTGATGGATTAACTACATATATATTGAATAACCTACTCATATTATGGGTCAGTCAATCAATTGGCATTGTCAAGGTCTTGCTATCTGTTTGTTATTGAACAAGAAAAACTATTTCCGTGATACTGACTCATACTTTGACGGCAATCGATGTTGACAATTTTGAGAAATGTAGGATGGTGATAATAGTTTTTAACGACAAAGACCGATAAACAATACATTTTTAACCCACGATAAGGCAAAAATGTGATAATTGAAAACCCAGCAACTCTGGTTTCGCTAATAGAGAGAGCTATACGACGGGGCTGCATATTTTTGCGAATCAAGAGTGAAGATAACCAGTGGAGAGCCTCTTTTCAGGCCTCATCTTGTGGACATTAATTTATTTTATTACAATTATTTCAGAGGCAGTGAGATTCTTCTATATTTTATAATTTTCATTGTATTGTGTTTATATTGAAGACAGTAAGGTTTGACTTCACAATAATTCATGACGAACGTTCACCACATTATACAGTATTATATTGTGATAGACATTCAAAATTCATTGTCAGGAATCTAACATTGTAGAAATGTAGATATTGCTGATCATATTAATAATGAAATAGATTTGAATTTACAACTTAAAGAAGTATTCTTCAATCTTCAAATACGCAATGAAATTTATCAACATGACTAGCCTATAGTGTCCTTATGATTGAAGAGTCATTTTGTGTTATGGAGAGGTCCTATGACCTATAAATTATTAATATGATAGCTTCCATAAATTCGTCTCCAGTATGACAGACAAAGAGTCGAAACAGCAATAGATGTCAAAAACATTAAGTATCAAGATAAGGTTTCTAATGCAAGCTCATTCTCCATTCATCATAAAAATTTGAACCGAATAAACCACATTTCACGGTCGTTTTAAAACTAGTTTTTATTTGGCTTTCTAGTAGGTTGGAGAGTGCCAACGACTTTAATAACACGTCAGTTGCATAATGAATGAGTAATAATGGATATTGGGATAGGCAGGCACCTGTGAATCATGCTGACATAACTGAGTCATCGGCAGTTATCCTGTACAGTATCACCAAGTTGAATATTGAACTTGGTGGAACTTTGAACTACCACTGCTGACGTGACGAATTACTACTGTTGTTGCAGAAAATAATGCATGATGGGTTGGCCTCAATCCCACCCCATGTCTGTCATTAAAGGGGTGAAGGGGATGTTTTATTTTATCAGTGTGTAGATCAGCGCACACGGCATATTCACGCTAGGGTTGGATGACTTGTATGGTTGGTTTATGGTTTAGAGCTGTGTAATCATTTGGAATGATAAAACTGGGGGAGAGATCATGAGTGCTTAATGCACGTGTACAAGCTGATTATAGGTAATAGTGGTTATACAAACTGGTATTTTCGTCTTTACCTTCTGCGTCGACGTATAGTACATGACCGGTACATGACGTTCATCGTACAATGTACTAGTGTACTAGTCATTGTACTTGTTTCGGCATTACATCTACTAAAATTGGAACAACAGTTTGTAACAGCATACTCTCCATGATAATTCAGTTATGTTTATTGTACAATTCTTATTCACTGGGGAAAACACTTTTCACTTTTCAGCTGGATACAGCCAGGATACAGCTCCTTGTTTATTTGGAAGGCAATAGATTTTTAGAATTTATTAAAATGGAAATATTGATTATAATACGTTTTAAAACCATCAGCTACTAACTCTTCATTTGACAAATGTACAGTACCGCGGAAAGGCGATTTTAAAATTTATTATTGATCATTCAATAATCAGATTCAAGCATTTTCAATAGCCTGGTCTTTTTATTTCATAATTAAAAACTAGTTATTATAATAACTTATAAAATAATTTATAATGATGAGCAAATTTTCAAATGAATTCATAATATTAATTTATCACAATATCATTCAATTTAAAAATCAATATTTAATTGTGATCCTAAATAATCAATGTCATCTTATGATTAATAATCAGTGATTCTTGGGTTTTTGGTTTTTATATCACATGTGCGAATAATTGTGAGAACTGCTATTCTAAATCAATAGAGTAAATAAAAAAAAAAGACTAAAAATGTTATGACTTTTTCCAGTGCGAAACTAAACTGAAAAAATATTCTTTTTCCGAATAGTTTAAAGTCAATTTTCCTCAAGTACTTCAAGGTCCTAAATTACTATTTAGCTTGCAATCATTCTTCTTATCATTCTCCATTGTTATGCGGTAGTGGATAAAAAAATTACAGCTCCATTATTTTGTTTGAATGGAATTATCTTATAGATTATATAAAAGTTATAGGAAGTAGTTTGAAATATTAACAATGTCATCTCTGATACCTAGATAAGTGAGTCGATAAAAATGTGTACAGCTACTCTTCCCCGGAATTTTGAAAAGTAGGCCTAATACTCATTGTTAGATAATAGCATGACAAATTTTCCAAGTCTGATCGTCAATCACAGTTCATAATTTACTTTTTCAAAGGGTTGAGCATTACCATTTTACGAATTATAGAGTCAAAATGTTTGGAAATGAGATTTTGTTAGTAGGATAGCCTCTGAGTCTGCGGACATAAATCAGTCCAATATTAATAAACCCATGTAATTCAATGAAGGGTGAAATACATGGCATGGAAAAGTTTGGAGACAAAAAATAATAATTCTTATTTATTCCTTCATGGGAAAAGCAAATAAGCTAGTGGAGTATCTTTAACAAATAGTTCGTTTTATTATTGAACATTGTTATCTATTTTCAAATAATACAAGGTGTCAAGAAGACAAAACAGTCAATAGCCGGCGTGCTCGAATACTCTGTGTGTGCTATTTATACGTCAGCTGACTAGCAAATCAATACAGCCACGCGCAACAGCAAAATCAGGTTAGCATCCCTCCCATCAGGATAAAAAGTGGCATAATGAACACATCAAAATAGATACCAATATTATAAGAATTCATAATTCGGCACTTTTCAATATCCTATTCAATTCACTTGCATGTTAAGTGTCAATAATCACGTAATTTTAAAATATTGAATTACGATATTGACTTCAAGATTTGAGTTTTTATTTCTGACAAAGATTAAGTTTGTATTACTTAATACAAGCCTTCATTGATTATGATTTTTCCCTATGATTTTTCTTATTGATTTGTCAAAAATAAAAATAATGTTATATCACACTTGCTTCTATTGTACTGGAAATATCTAGATGTAGCTTCTGCAGTCCAATTAAATAAAACAAAAATAGGCATTCTATTAAAATCACGAGAAAAGCTCTTGTTCAAAGATTTTAATATTTTTGAAGCATTTGCTGGTAACATGTAACAAAGAATTTCGAATATATTGACTGGAACCAACGAATCTCATCAATGATAAACCCCTCAGGAGATTTATCGATCGAATTTACAAATTCGTATTGACAAAAACACTTGAATGATTAATGTATAACACGTAAGTATAATTTCTACCAACATTTCACTAGATAATATTACAACCCATTCTCAAGTACTAGTATAGTATCATCCTATCAATTAATCTGATACTGAGTTAATGCAAACCGATTAAACCAATTTTAAATCGATAATCAGCGCACGATCCTGTCTGTGAATTTAGAACGCCGGTACTTTCCAAACAACCGGCATATAGTTCACCGACAATGGACTTCTTATCAATTGACTAAGCCGCTGTGATAATGCATTAAGTAGGCACGGATATCTTCACCCACTAATCAATTTTCCATTGACCTAGAAAAGCGATGCACTTGAATCACAAAATGAAATTACTTCTAGACACCATAGAATTTAAAAAGTATGCTTTTCCTCACATTACCCCAACCAAATCAGAAATCTAGCATCCAGATCGAGTTCTCTATGGATGGAGAGATGAGATAAGATTTAGAGATTCGTTCCTGATAATGGTAAAGATATACAGAGAAGCTTGATAGTTTATCTAGTTTCCATCATATTCCACCACCCTCCACCTATAGTTCTGTCAGCCGTCGAAGAAAAATCTAAACTCAAATTGTTTTCTCTATGATAATTGACTAAATGACAAAGCAAATGATACGGTATAATAACTAATTGATCTTTCATGTGCCTCAACATTTATATTGAGATCATTTTCTAAACTTATTCAAATCAAAATTATTTTATCAATTTCCCTTTACTTGTATAATGATTGAAAATACCGTATTTAAAATCTAAATACGTTTCACTTGTAATGTAAATTGCTTAAAATGAAAGGGAAACTCGAAACCCCCTTATATTTTTATTACTCCCAAAAGTTGCATGTCAAGTGTTATAGTCATATAGTTGGAATACACTCTCAAAAAAAGGTATCTTTTCTTAACAAAAAAATACACCATCTGTATCGATTACAATGTTTTTATAACGACACCACAATCTTTTTCTACTCTTCCAGCTCACGCTTGAGCTCAACAGAAAAGAACTTGCCTCCTCAAGCACGAACACTGCAGGAGTGACATCACGCTTGCTGCCTTTTCCTGCTTCTTTTTTCATACTTTCAGCCTCAGCAAACGTCTCTGTCAACTTGCAAAATTTCGCATTTGGATGAGACAAAATATAAGACCAAGAAACCCCAGTAGGTGAGCCAATACAAAAATAGTGACATTTTTAATTTGGGGTGTGAAAAGTCTAATAGCCATAAATCTTTCAAGAGAGAATTGCATTTTATCAACTCCAATGAAGATGGTAGTCTTTATAGTCCGATTCACGTCAAGAAGTCAGCATTGTTTATATGAGGAGCATTGATGCCAAGTTTCATTGAGAGAGAAAGAGAAAACTGCACTAAACGTGTTTGTTGTGACTGTGTGTGACAACAATGCACAGCTCGGCAACTATGCACAGTGCGAATAGGATAGAGACATCAGCCACTGCCTTGTGCTGAACAAGGACAGCAAACTCCCATCTAAGCAATGCTGACTTCTTGACGTGAATCGCACTATAGAAAAATGATGATATACTGTATTATCGCATGATTATTATATTAATGGATACCATCATTAGTATTTCTCAATAATGAACCACTCCAAGACGAAATGATTCAACTATAATTATTAGAATAAAATTCAGAAATAAAATGTCCGCTAAACAAATAATGAGAATTAAAAAATATAATGTCTGCTTAGAAAGGTTACCCCTCTATTTGTAGATTGAATCAATGAAATGTCTGAGCAGTCTGGATAAAATAATAGTCGGCTTCCTCTGATGAAGAGGAGGGTTGTTGAAAGGGTCAAGTAAACTTTTCATTGTCAACAGGTTGTTCAATATTGATAGAGCAATCCCTACTGAAGCAATACGCAAGAACTGAATTACAAAATCACAGCAATATTCTTGTTTTCGATTAGCTATTACAAATTGAAAACTAGCAATATCCCGGTACAATAGATAAAGATAATAATAAAAACATTGTGAAATCTTTTCCGTGATTCCGGGTTCAGTATCCGAGAAATCTTGTTCTACGCTTTATTGAATAAGAAATCACTATCGATGACTAATTTGTTGATAAATAGGTCCCCTTTTGATAGTGAATGAAATATCGCTGTGGTGAAACCACAATAGGCGGATGTGCTCTAAATATTTTTTGTCTATGTTCTACAACGTCCTTTCATGTATCACTTTTCAACATCTCATCTCTCCATAAAAACATTCTAACGAATCAGTGAACAATTGATAAAAACAGTTTATGAGTATTCAATAAGGGAAAAATACTCGTACTATGAAGAAAATAATTTCATTCTATCAGGTAGAATGTTTGTGTGTGTATATATAATATATTTGTATTTGTATATCTTGTATTGAGAATAAAAATTCAATTCAATTCAATCACACTTACTGAGTGGCCGGCCGAATAGTGGGGGATCAATGCTGACGATCAGCTGATCCTGGGATTTGTTCGGCGGAGTCTATTTTTTCACAAGCGAAAATTGATGCAACTGTATAAATGCGAATCGCGTCCAAATCTCGACCGCATCGCAACCGCAACTGTATCAATGCCGCCGACTGCCACTACCACCTAGAGTTACAAAGCCATAGTGCTAGGTTATGACGTCATCAGTGGTCGATGGGCTGAATGTTCATCAGCTTAACAACTCAAAAAGCTTTACTAGTCGTAATACGGTAATAGAAACTATTAGAAAGACTAATTCAAAACATCTCATTTCCCAAAAATATTTCTCTTAGTAGAAAATACACATTAGCCTTTGAGAAAAACCAGTTCCAGCTCCTTAGTTGATAATTATATTATGTTAGGCAGGTTGAATGTAGGGAATAGAATAGAATAGAATAATCACTTTATTCACGCAGATTACAAAATATGTCGCTTAAATTCTATGTCATAATAGTCATTACAATGAACGTCATTTAAAAATAATAAATACAGCATAAGATTAACTGAACAAAACATGAAGTTAGAAAGATTTTAAATGAAAATATAATATATAGGTATAAATTTTAATTCAAGATTTTTGAATACAACTTAATACTAGTATGATATATTTTATTTAAATGAACGTCGTTGGAAATGTAATTGATTTTGTATCTACATGAAATGGCGAAGTTTGGACACATAAATGTCCATTCTTGGAGAAGGATGTGCAAGGACATCCTTCCCATCAACACTCAACCATGGAATGAGGAGAGATTTGTGCTTCAAATTGTAACTCAGGTTTAATATGAACTGAGTAAAAATTATAAGTACATATAATTACGTATCATTAATAATACTGCAGATGAATTCCATATCAATCAATAGGAACTATTTATAGTTTATCATTTTATGGATTCTATGTTTTTCTGAATTCTAAATTGGGCTATTGTTTAATAATGTACAATATGAACTGTTCTTATTCAATCTTTTTAGAACACTATTCACACAATATCCTGCAAGATAGGTAGTCAGTCAGTAGAGTTATCCAATTGTTCAATTTGTGTCCAATTTGTTCAAATCATCTTCAGTTATATCAACATTTTCATGTGGCATCTGAAAAAAAGATACAATATTCAGTCGACTCCAATGATTTTAGAACATTATTGAGCATGAAATGATATAATATGAAGTTATTGCAGATTGAGTTATTAGTACTGTAATTGAAGCATCCAATCAAATGTATTTTAGTGGGATGGTAGTCATAAACTTTTACAGAATGCTGTGGCATGGCTAACAAGCCCATGATCAACATAATCATTAGGCTGATTGCATATTGTTTATGAATAATTATAAATTTCGTTGATTACCGTATCTACAATCATAAATACACAAAAAATCATTCGATGATATTGAAAAATGACATCTCAATTAATTTTTCCCAATTACCTTTCACTAGAAAGCAGTACATTACATTCCAGAAAAGGAAGTTAACTCAATAGGACTGTTGTCAATTCATGATGCATGGCTACTCAATCCATTGAACAAATGATGAATTTTTGTTTCTGTCAAGAAAACAGTAACATTAACAATCACTTTACTTAGAAATTTCTCAATTTCAACAGCATTCAAATTCTTTGCAAAAAGTTTATAATAATTGAAACAAAACGTTTCAGGTTAGGTATGCCATCAAAGCATTTGCAAAGATTGTAGAAGTATTTAAAAAAAATTATGAGTAGCTATTACACTAAAATAGTTTATTAATGTTCAGTTAATGAGTAGATTTTGAAACTTACCTTGACTCAGTGAGCAAAACTGATATTTAGTCTCTGAATTCACAAAATATACTCCGTACTTCAAAGAAATCAAACACCATATGTAGCTGTAGCCTATGTGGTTAGAATGAGAAATTAGAAAACAAACAACAAGACTGCCCATCCACTAATAATGACGTCACAAGATTTTGAACAAGCAGCGCTGTGGCTTTGTAACTCTAGGCGGTAGTGCGACTGCACGTGTAGTGTCTCTATACTCTGATTAAAACTGCTTCAGGATTGAGACCCGCTCGGCCACGGGTCTAGGCCTAGCGGGTCTCAATCCTAAAGAAGATTTAATCAGAGTATAATATTCATGGCCTTTAATATGCATTAATAATGTTATTTGTTCAACTAATTCAACCCTACGAAAAGAGCACTGGAACTAAGAAAAGGACTCGATTACTTGAGGGTGGTAGCAGGAAGCGGTTCCTGTCTTCTACTATGAGTGTAATCAGACTTCAGACCAAACACTCACACTGTCTGTTAAAAAGTTCAAGTGTATTGAAAAGGCTGTAATAATAATTTTATCTAGATGGCTCCCGCCTTACTCTATAACCTGATTCGATAGTTTTAGCTAAATAGTCCAAGCTAAAAAAAGCGTCAGTGGACCCATCAGCAAGTGTTGCTTCTATCAGAGAGGTAGCCTACTGCTGTAGCTTGTATCAGAGGTAGTGCTTGTACTATTTCATTATCCACAAGTCTGGCGAATGGCGATAGGCCTACGTGTGAAGCTGTGAAGAGCAGAACCAAATTAGAAGAGCACAGATTCCTCCACTTGAAGTATCTATAGGCTACATGAATATGAAGGAGCTCGCTAGTCAAGTTTATGAATGAGTTGCTTCCACTTCAAAATACTCATACCTCGATCTTCCATTTTCCTGCTCACCCAAATAATATAACGACATGGAATGGTGTTGATAAATTAAAGCGATTAATTAGAGTAATCAGAATTAAGATTATAATCAGAGTTCATTATTGAATATCATTCAAGATTCAAGTTACAGTCTCATCATTTTAAAAGTTTTGGATGAGCTTATATTTCTATCTGATGATCTGAAGATGAGAAAATCCAATGACGATTTTAGAAATTATCAACATCAACATAACCGAATGCAACAAAGGTTTGTTTCTTATTCAACAAAGCTAATCAATAGAATTGTAATTCACATAATCTTAAACTGGAATAGAAAGGCGGAATGAAAAAATTATCAGCTAATTTGGAAAATTACAGTACTGTATTAAATTTATCCACCCCAATGGAACTGAAATAGGCCTCACAGCCAACAAGGGCTCCAGGGACAATAAATGATACTGTACCTAGAGCTGTCTAGAGTTTTCAAGCCGTGATGATCAAATGTTAAAATATTCAAAATGTTATGATTTTCGCTGAAAAATTAAGTTGCTACTACAGTACAATATGTTGTACTACACAAGTTGTACAATGTTTTTGTTAGCTCCCTTCATTACCTATAGTCAACCGTTGTTTCACAAGCGAACACAAGAATGTGTTGTAATCGTATAACTGGGAGACTTGGTCGATATGTCGACCCACATGGATGCCATTTCAATTTTATTGGATGGAGCCTACTTTCACCTACCTATAGCAGCTAACAGTTGGTCTCAAGGTCTGTGCCAAGCATTCATGTAAAGTATATTAGCATTTATGAGCACTATTAAGCACAGAACAAAACGATGGAGCAGCACAGGTCATTGCGTCGTAAAGCTGTTTGCAGAAGTTATTAGGCCTACATTAGACAGTAAATTTTCACATCTTATACATAATCATGAAAGCTCCCTACGAAAGTTTATTATCACAGGAAATAAAAGGCAATTATCTGCGTGGTTTTACGTATAATAAGATTTATTTACCACCATTTAATTATAGTCCTATAATTCGTTGAATATGATTTGAGCAATAAATTCAGGTGTGGGACTATTAATAATAATTAATTAAATAATTTCACATCCCATCAAAATCTAGAAATCCAACGTGACTCACTGGACTATTGTAATTTTAACTGTAAATGGTTGAAATAAAGTGCTATTTATGTCACAATACTCGACTAATTTCTCCACAATGAGAGCAGACTGTCTCTCGGTGTGGAAATACCAACTACCACGATAAAATCAACTTGAAGCGAATGAATTTCACCAATTTGAAATAATCAATCGACTCAACTGACCTAATCAACTGAATATTTACTGCTCAACTGAACATTTAGTGTTGGACTTGACCTATAATGTTTTTCCATATTTCTCATTAGGGAAAACTGGATGATTCGGCGAGGCGGAACACCCGAAAGGGTCTCTCCGCCAAAAAAAGCCTTTGATTAGAATTGCTAATCAAATAGTGATGGTAGATTAGGGATTAGGGGTGCACTTGACTCTGTGGTCGCGTGAAATTAGATGAAAGTGCGCCTGCTACCTGCTACTTTCATTGTAACGGTGACCACTTTAGGCCTGCTCCGCTTAATTGCTAAATATAATTTATGAGCATCAAAATAGCATCCCGGTGGTTCGGAACCTACCCAACGCTGGAGCCTGGAGGTACAGTACTTTCATCTCTCATCATTATCCTCCTCCCCATTACCCACCCACAAGCTGACAAGCTGAGAGATTATGTGAGCACTACAAAAAAAGATCTACACTGCTGCTTTATTTTGGTCTCTCCTTGTATGGAACCAAGCTACTTTCTTTATGTATTCCCTACCAAAAGCCTTTCAGTTGATCAGAAACACTTTCTTAATTGATAACAGGTATTTCTCAATAATTCAGTAATTTAGAATCACTCAAAATTTCATAATACAGTACTATCTAATTGATCAAGGAACAAAAACATGCATAAGGAGCCTGTTGTTTCTCCTGGAGACTTTTTCATAAAACTTTAGAAACCCTATAAAAATGGAAAAGATGGATACACTCTAGTCATGAATAGGATGGAGACTACCTAATAAATCTTCAAGTCCAGTGTCTGACTGCCTTTTCCTGTACTACAGGGCTCATGGATTTTTAAGGAACAGAACCTTGATCTTCGATAATATGCTGATAATTGGAGAGACAATAAAATGTAATAATTAATATGAATTTTATATTATCATGTTTCTAGCCTGTATACAAAAAGAATTATAATACATATTAAATTTGTGAATCTAGCTTGAATATTTATTTGAAGATTGTCACCTATTCTTACCCAAATGTGGCTACTTTAGCTTAATGGCGTTATAAAGTTAAGCTGCCTTACATAAGTGGGTACCCACTTCTTGAATGAAACAAAGATTACTGTACTTCAACTTTCACTGGAATTTATCAGGTGTTGGAATGTCCAGAGAAAGAGGAAGAGGAGGAAGTAGCCTAAGCCAGCAGGAGATGTCTTTTATTCCCCAACTAATTGTTCAATAAATTGATCGACCTTGGTCGGCTGAGGCGTAGGTTTTTGTGTGGTGTCGATAGAAGAGATTGGTCACGGCTCGGGCCGGACTCGCACTGAATTGAGGTGTTGTTGCCTGGAGATGCGGCTGACAGCATGGATTAACCGCAATTCGAAATGGAACTAAAGTTACACTGGTCGGTTATGTGAGTTGGGTTTCCATTTCATGGATAATCCAAGGTTTATGACAGACACTATGCAAACCTCCTACAATAGGAGAAATCTGTTACAGTAATAACACAAATTAGGTACTCTCCACCAATGAAGAGTTGAATCGTTTTATGTGATGTAATTGCCTAGTAAAAGTAATAATTCTGAAACCAATTCCAGATTGTTCCATGAAAATTAGAAATAAAAACGAATGGAATCGATTACAGACATTAATTGGAGCATGGATGAGGAAGAAAGAAAGTATTGGATTTGACTTGGTGGTCACTTTTCATTAGAGTTGAGTTACTACGGGTTTGATGTTTTTTGTCTCTCACGAATCTACTGTACATGAGATCAAGAAGAATATACCGCAAATCTTATTTCATTTGAGGCACACATTAGACGTGCTGCTTGAAAAAAAATTGAAAAGTATTTACAAAAATAAAAACTAATTTCAGGGCTATTATAAGCTTCAAATAATTGAGAAAAAATTGATTGCATGAATAGATTACTTTCTCAAAAACTCTCCTCGTTAGGTTTAATGTTGTCACAATTAAAAATTAGAGTTCTTTCATTCTTCATTGTTCACCAAAAAATGATTAGGTAACAAAGACATAAAATTCATTCATATTATTACAATATCATTTTTTACAAACAAACAATAAACAATGCTCTCTCAGAATATGTATATTCAACACATCATTATAGGAATAGAGAAAATAATATTCGACCTCTGTACTCGGATTTTAAAACTTAATCTAGATTAGTTTTGTCACATGCCTAGATTTTTTGTCTTTGTTCTTTACTACTGCAGTACAGTAGTTTCAATAATAAAAGAGCATTTCATTTTCAAGCAAGTATACAGCTTGTGTAACTGCAGACTATATAGGGGGAATAAGTTGATCAGGTAATAAAGAAGCAGCACAAGTCTTCCTGTAAAAAGTAAGAGCTGGGATTATTATGTGTGTCGTTCGAGCATTCCGATCAAATGAGCTCATTCACGTTGTCTCAGGTGCAATGAAGGCTGATGCAGTAATAAAACTTGTAAGTAGGATTCTGTGGAGATACTGTATTAAAATTGAAAGTGACAGCATTCGAAAAGTTAGTTACTTTCTTCCGGGTCTCAGAATCACATACAGTACTTGATTGCGGCTTATCTGACAGCGAACTGAAGGCGAATGTTTTGTGAGAGGCAATGAACAAGCATTGGTCATTTTTCTGTAAGAACTTGCTTCTCTGTCGGCATCTGTATGACCCCATCCATGCCAATGCCATATTTGGACAATGCAAAGCGAGCTATTCCTATCCAGCTAGTCCAGCTCCAGACAATCAGTCTGAAAAAGGAGTTTCCCGCCAACGAACGGCTAGTTACAGGCGGCGCGAAGCGGCTTCTGCAATATCTTGTTACATAAATTTCAAAATCGTGCGTTCATAAAAAAATGAATTTTTAAATAAATTCAGAAAGAAGAATACGTTTTTTGAACGAATTTTTAACAAAAAGACTATGCGAACTATTTTTCTCAGTTAGTTTATCCTACACGTTGTCAACCTCTTGTTATAATGAAATCCTAATACTGTATTCATTGTCATATTTATATTGTTATAAGAATAATTGTAGGTAAATACGGATTGGATCACAAAGATAATACGAAAACGGTTAATGATCGCCGAAAAATATAATAGAGAGGATATTAAAATAAAATAGTCCCTGATCTACAAAAGAGAAAAGCCTAAAGTCATAGGTACTGTGCTTAAAATATTCATACACAAATTAGACATGGAATAAATCCTAGAAGCTTCAGGGAAAATTATTTTTGAATTAATCATTAATGTATCACTTCATGGCACAATGCTAGACAATAGAAGTCGTGAATCGTGATCCTGCTAATAACCTTTTTATTGAGTTTCAGATACGGAGTTGACGATGAATTAGTGGGTAATACATACCATATCTTATATGGTATGGTATGTATTACCATAGAGAAAAGCTCTATGGTAATAGAGCTGTATTAGCCTACCTCGATCGTAACCGGTGTAGTTAACTGCTAAATTTATTAACTACACGCACAGCGACACATCATTAAATTATAAGAGCATTGTCAATAACAAAAGAAACGGATAATAAAATGTCAAACCTTAAATGGTCAAGATTTAAGAAGTCATTAATGTATCAAATATTTTATTACTCTCCAGACAAGAGCCATGTTACGTTCATAATTCAAGAACATTGAACATTGGATTCCCACACCTCTAACTTGATTTATTAAAGACCCGATAGGGCCGATCGTACTGGTGTCCGTCCGTCCGTCCTCATGCAGGGGGCCATACACTATGCGATTCCCTGCAGGCCGTCGAACGGAAGATCGTACAGTTTTGAAATTTGGATATATTCATAGATCAAGTAAGAAGCCAATTGATTTTGAACATTGAGGGTTGAATTTAAAAAAAAGGCACAAGCAAAAATATAAGGATTTTAACCTCCAAATGTACTATGCATGATATGATGGAGCACAAGGTCCGTGGTTCGAATCTCGGTCTCGGCTAATTTTTTTGTACTCTTTTTGCAATTGATTTTGATTTTATCCAATTAGTTATTCATATTAGGAACTGTAATTTAATTTTTAAAGTAATGGAACATTTTTTCGAAAATAATATTACAATTAAAATTAAATTTGATATCAACTGTAAATATTGAAATTAAAATTGTTATTTGTGAACACTATACCATATCGGGTCCTTGGATACATCGTTGTATCGGTTTATTTATCATAAATTAATACCTCATTTTAAAGTCTTTGATGTGGAGTAACTTAACGTGGAAAAGTAGAAAAGGTGTTATTATGAGGAAGAGAGAAATCTAATTGAGATATTGCTAATTATTAATCAGTCTAATCTAATCGCCCAATCACTAATCAATATAATGTCATAGTCTGTGAAGGCGTTCTCAGAGATCGAGTGGGTGTGTTAATTAATTGTTTGATCCCAGCTTCGATAACGTCATTACATTGTCATGCTAATAAATTCGTGAGAACTTCTGGAAACAGGCGCTTTTCATAGAACTTTCTATCAATTACGCTTCAAATAAAATCTGGTCAATAGACATTCCAGGAGATTTCCATGTAACAGGAGCATCTGGTTTTTGCGGAGGCGAAGGCGAAAGTGCCGTGAAAATAATTGAACACAGATTAGTGTTAGCAATTAGTGTAAGAATTGACAGGACGACAGGACTGTCTACTCATTGCAATTTATAAACTACTCTGATATAGCCTATACATTCTACATACGTTTTTATTGCCCATCAAACAGTCCTGGTTTTAATAAGAATTTTTTGTGGTTATGCATTCATTCTAGTCAACGAGTGGCACATAATTATATTGGTCACAAAGTTCAAGGAGTGGCCAGTTGGAGTTGCCATTCCGTGATTGGTCGGAGTTCAACGTACTATATTGGTTGGAATACGGATACGATATAACACAAAATGGCGGATATTCTATTCTATAGAAGCTTTTAGATCAAATTGTTATCGTAGATCTGATTTGCGTTGTAAAAAATTGTAATTCGTTTAGGCCCTAGAAAAATTCAACAATAATTGATAAATGACGAGCATAGTGCAAAACATTTTGTTTTGAGAAAATTCTTTTTTGAGAAAATCTGAATTTTCAAAACAAATCACAGAGTGCTTTGTAATATTTTTGTGGCAATATTTTTTTTTTCAAAACTTTTCCTTGGTGTACGGTAGGTAATCCCTCTACAGTTCTACTACTTGATTACAGATTTTAGCAATATTTTAACAAGATTGTTTGCCGTGTTTTTTTTTCATTTGGCCCATGGAATCATTCTGTAATTATCAGCTCATAAATACCAAAAACCGAAACGACGAAGAAGATTATGGAATTCAATGACTCATTCCTCATCTACATTCCACTATTGACCTCATTTCGAAGAACCAATGAGTAAACAATTAATCTTATAAAAAATCGTCACAAACACTTGAGGTCATCAAACCTTCAAACATTGATTACCTAGTCAAATCATGATGACTGATCAGTTTGTGACAGTAATCTTTTAATAGATTATCAAATTAATACATTATTTGAATTTTTCAACGGAAAATAAATTTAAAAAAATTAGGTCATATACTGAAATTATATTAATAATATAAAGGTATCTTCTTCTTTATATAATACAAAAAGTATTATATCTTGTGTAGTATAATTTTGATAAACCGATTATTATTCTTTCCTGAGGAGTATCCTACTCTTTGAATATTATAATATTGGTAGTTTTATACTCTGAATGATCAGTATGGAAAATGGAATAAATGAATAAACCAAATTTTCCCATGAACAATCTGAATTCAAAGGATCACAGAAGAGCGAACTCATATCATTGAAATAGCCTTGTGTGGCCTTGACTTTGCATTATAATAATTTGACAGCGGAAACATGAACCCGAAACCGAATAGACTACTATCATTATTACCTTGAATGAGAATAATGTATCATGACAATAGACTCTTCACATATCTATACATGCAATATGCTACATTTTTCATTTCCATTCCATTTTTCACGCAAACATTGTGACTATGAGTATACCGGTAAGCAATTTAATACTCATTTCTTGCTTCTGAGTAGGAAGGATGAAAAGGTATCTAGAGAAATGTATTAAGTTGTTAGGCCCAGTGATAAAAAATGTCATCTTTGAAACTCTTCTATTTACTTGGTTGTTTTCTACAACCTGCATTAATTTGTCCATAAAAACAAAGAGATATGAAATATCTAGAAGGTGAGAAATAATGAATTTCAAGAACTCTTTGAGTAGTTGTGAAGGGACAAACAATGAGGAAAAGCTTTGGGTAACTATTCCTTATTTAGGCTTTGTTTCTGATAGGATAGGTAGAGAATTGAAAAAGAATGGGTTTCATGTTGCTTTTAGAACCAAACCGATTTTAAAGAATCTATTTAGCTACAGTAAAGATAGTATTGATGTATGGGATAGAAGTGGGGTATATAGGCTTAAATGTGGGGATTGTAATGCGACCTATGTTGGTCAAACTGGTAGAAGTTTTAAAATCAGGGTAAAAGAACATATCAAAGATTGGAAAAAGTGTAATGGAGATTCAAACTTTGCTGAACATTTAATAACAAATAATCATAAGTTCAAGGCCGAGGAGAATGTTGAGTTTCTGCATTTTAATAACAAGGGCAGAATTCTCAACATACTGGAAGCTCTAGAAATATAGCAGGAGCCAATTAACTTGACATAAATCAGCTGATCCAGTAATAATTAAACAGTGATTTCGACACAATAATCAAAAGGCTTGAAAGTCTAAAGAACCTTTAAAGTCTTTAAAAGACCTTTTTAAAGAAGACCTTTCAAAGAATAACTTTTTAAAAGACCATTTCAATAATCTGCGAGATTCAGCATTTGTAGGTTAAGTATTGTGATATTGCTCTTTGAAACAGCTGATTTCTGACAAGTTGAATTGGATCCTGCTATAACTAGGATCACAAAAGATGATCAACAGCTGAGTTTGAATGACCAAATTCATTTCAATCAATACAACACCACAAATCTCATTTTATCATAATTTGTTAGGCAGGTATTACGGTATTAGTTTATTCCTTTGTTTTTTCTTTTTCTTCCGTAATACTGTTTCATTTATTTCTTAGGTTATTGTAGCTATTTATCGTTCTTCAATTGTGTTTTCTTTTTGAATCGCCATTTTGTAATGTTTGAATGAAACGCTAATCGGGGAGGAGCTTGTCTAGGCCAATGGCAGCCGTTCACGGTCATTGGCTGGAGCGTCTACCAATAGCGGTGCTTTACCGTTAGTATAAATACTGCTGCTCTGTACGTTAAATTTTCAGTTTACCAGAGATTGATAATGGTGTAACAACCGAAACCGGTATCTCGATTTTACAATAAATCAGTGGTTTGACAACATCTTGTCTTTTCATTTAGAATTTCAAGAAATTCAGTTAAGAAACTATAAATTTTCTCCATTACCATTTCTCATTTTATTCCATTAATATTTTCATTATATTCCAATCCATTTATGTCATTCGCCTGAATGTTCTGGGGCTCAGAAGGTGTAAAGCACAAGAAATTACAATTTATGCAGGGAAATTTCAAATTGATGATACGTTACCTATCAAACCCAAAACGCTTCGTTCGCTTCTTTCGTTTTTCTTTTCGTTTTCACTTGGTTTGTTTTCAATTTATCTCTTCGTATCTCCCAAAAAAACAATTTATTCGAACATATTTCTTGCAATTCGCAATCTCTATATACTTCCTTGCAATACTCTTTTCATCAATCTAAAGCTATCTATGCCTCTATTTATAATTCCATTTTACCGAACTCTGTTTGCTATTTCAATTGTTGTTCAGAGATATGAAAAGTGAGCCATAGCTTTTACATGATGGAGTCGAAACCTAAAGATGAGTATATATTTTTACATAAACATATCAGCAGCCAGAAAGCATGTATTAATGAAATTTCATCTCCAAATATGACAAACTAAGATAGGAAAATAATTCCTATATTTAAATACTGTTGAAAAGTTATAAAGCACACTACAGGCCTATCATGCATAAAGCATGATTAATTTTGACGACGAATAATAATCAGCTAATTGGATATAAAGCCACAGATGGGTGTGACAAAACCATAAAGCTTGTTGAAAACAAAGAGCTGTCTATTTAAGGTTCAAAACTGTGATTGAAGCCCACATTACAAAAGCTATAGCGGAGAAAGTTTCGAATCCATCTATTCAACGTCCTATCAAGCGATTGTATCGACCACATTATAATAGAGGTACAACCCACATTATATTTCCAAAGGAGAGTTCATCTGATGATTTAATACTATTACATCGATGGATGAGATAGTACTCTGAATTCTCTAATTCTTCCATATTCAGGCATTCTTTTATTATTTGTATCAAACGTAGACTATAAAATTAAAATAGCGATTAAATACAGTATGTGGTATGTAAACCTTCTATTCCGAGAAACGACATGAACTACAACATATAGCCATAGAGAAGAGATAATTATCTACTAAATAAGATATAGTTATCTTAAAGTTATCATATAGTTAGTATCTAATCTGTTATCTATCTATGATATAGCTTAAGGCTGTGCATCAGCTTATTTGGAACTTTTTTCTGGTGACATTTTTCGAAGTTTTACGATTTGGATACTATTAAGCTATCAAAATGAAATAAATTTTACTCGAAGAATTTTCTTTTTTGTTCACTAGTTTGTGAGATATGGGCACCTAAAGTTACAATTTTTGGGGTAATTGATCTCAAAATTGGTTGCAAATAGAATCATGGAATTTCGAGCATACATGTTTGAAGGTATTGTTCATGATTTGAAATACTAAATTTCTCAAAATATCTAATTTTGAAAAAGTTGATTTTTTAAAATAATTTTTTATGGAATAACTATTTAGTATATTAAAATGAAAAATATCTCAATTCAATGTGTTATGTCTCATCTTGTTATTGAGAAAGTATAGAAGCTTCAAATCATTTCACTTAAGAGATCAATTACCCCAAAGTTATCATGGACTCAATATAGATTTGCCGAGTCTGGGTGAGATGCTACTAACACACACACACAACCGTTCACACACGAGCTCTCATACGCAATTCGACGTACACTCAAGCAGTGTTGTCTGATTGACTCTATGCGAGTGGAAACAATGACAAGGTCATCGGACGTTCTCTTTCTCTCAGCCGGCTACTACATACACCTTCTCATTATAGACTTAGCTCTGTTGAATGACAACAGAATAGAACAAAATGTAAAAGCAAAAACAATTTCCGCTCAGCTCAGCTCTCTCACTATACTATCTCTCTCTCTCACTATACCATCAGCTTATCTTCATACTATCTTTCATCCTCTCACCTTTCCTCTCCCTTCTGATGGAAAGGTAATATTCAAACCATAAAAGTTTTATTCATGAATGGGAACACAGATTACTCAGTACAGCTTTTTCGTTATACTTTGCTGTGTTTTTGAATTCACGAACATGGAATGAAGCAAAGATTATAGTAAATTAGTAGTCTTGTGAGACAGGTTACTCACTACTTTCGGAAGAGAAAGAGATTATACTCAAATCTCAAATTAACACAAAATAGAGGCAAATAAAAGGAAATCCAGTTTTATTAAGTCATTTATTTTTATTTATAAATGAAATAACTTTATCAATTTCACTTCAATTTATAAAATTACAACAATTCACATAAAGTAACAGAAACACTTTATTTCTTGAGAAAATATTAGAAGCTACTGTGCACTGGAACCTGGATAATCCAAACTTAGATCATTCTTATTCTTTGTATGATTTGTTAATAATAATAATAATAATAATAATAATAATAATAATAATAATAATAATAATAATAATAAAGATGATAATTATTATTAATATAAACCTTTGATTCCAATGTAATATTAGTTTATAACGAATAATTACTCTATTATTTTTTATAATAGTGGAAGAATGTAGACGTTTGTTAAGAAAAGCACCCTTATGATAAGGGGCAATTCCAGATGGCTTGATAGATGACGATGGACTCATTGAAATCGAAGTGTTTATATTAATTTAATAATATTTTTAAAATAATAATTCAGAATAATATTCAGCTAATGAAGTCAAGATGAAAAATAAGTCAAAAAAGAGAAAGAAAGAAATAAAGAAGACGATAGAAAAGAAAAAAGATGCTTCAAATTTTTCAAATTCAAATTTCATTTCCATTCAGCAGTAAATTACTCTATTACCCCATCAATGGGCAGACAATTACAACTAATTACAATTTGACAAAAAACAAAAGGAATATCAGAGCGCAGAATGCGACTTGTGCTGAAATATGATTTACATTGCCAAATTACAATTCGAAAAAAATATAAATAAAACCGGAAAAATACCTAGTAGATAGTAGATTGCTAATGGCCATGAATACTGTATAATATAATTTGCTTTATTATTATTATTATTATTATTATTATTATTATTATTATTATTATTATTATTATTATTATTATTATTATTATTATTATTATTATCACTGAATTTCTTGCAGCAGGGGCAGGGATTAGAAAAAAGCTCTGAAGATATTCAAAACTTACATTGTCGTGATATTCATTAATTTATTATTATTGTTATTAATGATATTAATAATAAATGTATACAAATAATACTTGGTTTCCTCATTTTTTATCACTCATTTCATTCATTTTGTATGACTTGCAGCTTTTTGTTTTGCCTGTCTTGAGCTTCAATTATGAATTCAGGCTCTCTTACTCGCATACCTCGAACAATATTCTACTATCTATTATCTCTGGTAGCATACATTTATGATAAAACTGTAATAGTTTTGGTAAGATACTTTGCCAGAATGTTTTATCTCTATGAATTCTTTCTACAAATAACTCCTTTTTTCGTAAAAATTACTAAGTCACACCACTCTTTTTGACAAATATTTAGCTGCCCTTGCACTTGATAATAATATTTGTGACTTTTCTTTAGTCGCAAAACTGCGTCCTGAACTTTTCAGAACTACAGTATATCTAAAATCTACTTATTGATTTTACATTTGCTACATTATAGTTCTTGACTGAAATTTCTCATCATAGTATTATTTTAGTACTTTAAAAAAAAAAAAAGTACTTAGGCCTATAAAAATCTAGTGATTATAGCTTATTTTTTCACTGGGTTATGAAATAATGTTTACCTTGATTTCTCCAAAAGTTTTTTGAAAATATCCTCACTCGAATCTTGCAACTCTTCGCAAGATGATAAATTCTTTTCTCTTTCTGCTTTCTTCTTTGCAAGAACTTTACGCATAGATTTAGCTCGTTTGGAGCGACTGGATTTTTCACCTCTTGGCATACTTAGAGCAGTTTTATAAACATATATATATACACTGTACAATTAACACTATATATACACCGTAATAATTACGCCGTAATAATGTAAACACTATAACACTGTAAGTATAACACGTTTATCTTCTACATTATATTATTATAACAAATACCTAGTAAAAAATCACAGCCAAAAGATCCAAAAAATCATTCACAAGCTCCAAAACTCCTCTTAAAAAAAACCTGTAGACGAAACTGGATTCAAGTCGAGTGACTTCATGATTCCACCCCATTCCAGTGAGGGTGTGTATTTGTCTTTGTTATGATGAATGAGCTCTCCTATTCAAAACTACAGCGACGTGCATGTGACGAATCGCTGTGACCTTGTATCATTTCTGGAGGGGGCGAGAATGAAAATGAAAACCAACATGCCAACAGATAACAGAACGGTGTCAATATAAAGAAATTGCATAATTATCAATGGATATAAGCGGGGGCAGAGACAAGTGGATACTAATTCCAATTGTCTCTGGCGGGGGTGAGAGAGATTGATCTTTTATTCATTCTCCTTTATCAAAGAAACCTTTGGCAAATAACTACCTAAGCATCTACTACATTTACAAGAAAATTTGAGAGCAGGATGAAATAGTAGGTGTATGAAAGCATTCAAATATAGAGTAAAGAGAGAGAGAGAGAAAGTAGGAGAGAGAGAAAGATTAGATTATGTAGATAACAAAAATTATCTGCTTCGATTTTAGTTGACAAAAGTGTCAAGTATTTAGTAGTAATATTATTTTATAAATTTAAAAA
Organism: Laodelphax striatellus; assembly: GCA_017141395.1. Lineage (NCBI taxonomy): Eukaryota > Metazoa > Arthropoda > Insecta > Hemiptera > Delphacidae > Laodelphax > Laodelphax striatellus. Next base: position 46,116,978 of record CM029532.1, on the reverse strand, counting down.
ATTATGAGTAATCATTTTTTATCAATATGAGTATTAGAAGCAATGCGATAATGTATGATTGTGATTATGTACATGAAATGGCGAATTATGAACATATAAATTTCCATTCTTGGACATCCTTTCCATCAAACAATTGACCGTCAGAGAGAGAGAGAGACAGAGAGAGAAGGGAGAGAGTATGGGTATGTGGAGAAAATAAAAGAGGGAGTTATAAAATTAAATCGTAATACAGTAATACAAAATAATTAGTATTTATCTATGTATATAATTATATTATTTGTAAGTTTTAATTCAATAATATAATTAGTATTTATGTATTGTCACAACACATTTCGAATAGAGCCGGCTGAGGCCCGAAGATTGAAAGAGATAGATAATTGATAAGAAACTGATAACATTCACCTAAAAATAATTCTTAATAAGACAAAAATAAGGCTTCATAAAAATAATAGGAAAATCATAGGAAGACGTATTGTAAGTAGAATTTTTCCATTTCCTAGTTAGAAAACCCTAATGCTCTACGACTGTGTGGGAGCTATCCGGAGAAAAAATTCCTTACAGTACCGTATCCAAGTTTTTTTTAATTACTTTGTACTACATTCAAGTTCATTGAGGCGTCCACATTCTATGAGAAAATAATTCATTGGGAACTTATCTTGGATATCTTAACTCTATCTAAGAGTATTAGATAGAGTTGAGACAGACTTCCTTCTTCCTTCATAGGCCTATAGGAGAAAAAAGTGATCAGAAGTACTGTATTAGAACTACAAACAATGCGTAAGCATTCTCTTACTACAACGCAAAGTAATTGAGAGATTAGAAGTATGGCAACGATGTAAGAATGCGAGCTGGCGCTGTTTGCTCCTAGGTTGCTGCACTGTACTGTCTATCAAACTCGACTCGAGTCACACATTTACCGTTTTAGTCTTGACTCCGAGAAATAGGCGAGTCAACGGATGTGACGAACAGCCTTAAAGCTCAATATCCATTCATAAATTTTGCTGGAAAATTCAAACAACTAACGGAATCTCCAATCTCTTGCCAGAGAATAGAAGCCAGATTATTATTACACTATTAAATAATAATATGATATTGATTATAACATTTTTATACATAGGCTATTAAAAAATGCAGTAATCCAATATGACAGTTCGCCCATTTTACTTTTCTTTTGATCAGAGTTTGTCATTCAATTCAACAACTATCTGGAGTGGTTCGTAGCCGAGGCGGCTAAGGGTGTCAGACTGATTAAGTTATCAGCAGTCAGATAAAATCCATTGGGCCAGGGTTCGAGCCTGGTTGACGGGAAGGATTTTTGACAAATACGGCCACTCCCGTCTTTCGGAGGAGACGTTAAGCCGTCGGTCCCGACTGCCTAAAAAGTAGTCGTCATATCTCATCATCACCCCACTCATTACCCACGCACAAGCCTAGAGCTCATGTGGGCATCATCCTCAGAAAAAAAAAGAAAAAAAAACTACGGCTATTTAGTATCAACACTATTTCAATGAATTCTTCAATTCGATTCATGAAAAAATAGATTGACTTTCGCAGTTGCATAAGAAATTTTTTATCAGGAGATACTATACCGGTATGTTTTGAGCTTGTCTCGAGAATTGTTGCTCAACATAACACCCAAGGCGACAAAAAAGTTGCAAACGAAAGTGAATTAACCAGCTTATTGACAAGCAGAAATAGAATGTTACACAAAAAATAGACATGGAGAAAGTGAACTTCCTCAAAGTTTCAACAATAATGAAAACCAGCAAGGTTACTTTTACAAAAATGTAAGAAGAATTGAATTATCTGAAAAGTGGGAGATACTTCCAAATTTAGCTTTTTAGGGTTGCCTGTGACAGAAGCGATGAAAGTGGAACTAATTTCCGGCTGGAAAACTGAGAGCTGAAACTGAACTCATGTTCAGTTGTTGAACTTGAATGACAGCTTCTTTTTACAGAAATGACAGCTTCTTTTTAAGAATTGATCTCCTCGATACAAATTAGATGGCTATAATCTTGATAATGGCTTGACCTATTCGGCTATTCTATAAGAATATATTGCAGTTCAGAATTGAGAAATAGAAGAAATAGAGAATAAAGATTATAATATGTCCATATTATCGATAATGAATACGGACGTAGGACTCCTACAAGCGATAAAATATATAGAAAATGCTCAACTTAGATTGTTTTGCCAAGTATCCTAACTAGCATAGTCAATAAAAAGAATTGAAGTTGTCATATTCACAAATCTATTGAAATATTGATATTCCGTTTCTCTTTACCAGAGATTGATAATGGTATGAAAACCGTAACCGGTATCTCGATATTTTATTACATTTGTAATTATGACAAATTTGAGTATTTTTATTCAATATAATATGGATAACCCAATAGCTATGACCAATGTAATTAGCATAATAGCACTCCTCACATAATGCATTAGCACTACTTGAATGCGAGAGATGGATTTCAATTTCAGCAATATAGGCTAGTTTCCTCAACTCAAATAGAAAATCTCATTAATAAAATTTGATTTAATGCCCAACAAACAAGTTCCACCAACTAAAATCTGTTGAAATTTATTACTTTCGGTAACGAGTGTGAGCCGTTCCTTCAGGAGACATACTTGACTCACCGTGCGTGAAATAATAAAAGCCAATGTTTTAAAAGATCGTTAGTGGTGTAGCTAAGCAGGTCAGCCGTCAGTTAACAAGGATTAGACGTAAAGAACAAGCTCAATCTGAGGAAAACGTTTTGAAGAAGCTTAAAAGAATAACACTATTTAGTCGTTGAAGTTCAAAGTCAAAATTGTAACTGCAAGTGAAAAATAATTGAATACCTAATTATCAATAGATTATGGATAAGAACAGTCTGTTCGGTACACAACTGCAAAATAAATTAGTTTCAGCACTGTTTCATTGCTGTCAGAAAATGCCAAAATAATAAATTGTTAGAAAAGTTTTCCTTTGAATTCACTAATGAATAATATTGTATAGAGTAGGTTTCCAAAGAATCTTTCCAAATAAGCTCACAGAAGAGCTTTGGAAGAAAGAAGGGTGCAAGAATTCAACTCAATCGTGCAAGAACTTAAAAGTGATTTTTTTCCCGGAAAACTACATTTTGTAGAAACAACTTTTTTGAATTTGGTAATAATTCTTTTATAGAATCCTAATTTAAAATATTGCTCGCATTGCCAATCGTCCAACTTTAATTTTTTATGAGACTTAATATAATTTTTTTGAGTGAAGTACCATAAGTTAAGTAGTAACTCAAAGTACCATTACCAGTGAAGTATCTCTAGCAGCTGACCCTGAGTAATTTCAAACCCTCTAATCAGAGATTTTGAGAGAAGCGACTGTTGATTAGAAAAATGATTTATTATGCCTACAATAGAGCAAGGGAAAATTATCTTTAAATTGAAGAAGCTATCAGGCCAGAAACAGATGAAGCTTTTTTGATGAGACAATATTATCAAATTATCAAAATTTATAAATACTCAGGATAAGATAGGTTGCAAATCAAATTTACCTTGACAGTGAGACTGTAAAGGAAGCGCTCAGCTCTTCTACTACAGTAAAGGTCAATTCCCACATTGACGACAACGACACGACGACGACATTCTCATTTCGTTCTGCGCATGCGTCACCAGCCCGCGCTCTGATTGGTCCAACCTTTTAGAACTGGCCAGCCGAATTTCTAGGTTAAGTGACTAGATACGAAGTTTGAATGTTCGCTGTTCGGAATCAATTGTCAATTAATATTAATAATATTAGTACAACAATATAAATATAATAATCAGTAAATAAAATTATAATACAAACCTTTTCAAGTCATACCGGTACTGCAATTTTGAGACTTGAGAGCTATCATTTGTAAACAAACATAGACATGGACCAATCAGAGCATGGGCTGGTGACGCATGCGCAGAACGAAATAAGAATGTCGTCGTCGTGTCGTTGTCGTCAATGTGGGAATTGACCTTTATACGCAACCAATCTTTTTCGGAGGATTGGTCAAAATTTTCTTTTTCATTCATCATGTAACATCAAGTCACGATCACAATCATTCATCATCATCATCTTGAATTTCGTTTTCAAGTATAAAATAACCATTAATGAAAAGTATTGTACAAATATTATGGGTCTAGAAGAATTGCAACAGGAAAATATGTAGATCGATGATATTACGCTAGAAAATATTCTAGAAAGGGAGAAAATTTCAATAGAATTCACTTATTGCGAAGTACAAACCGGTACAGTACTAAAAGAAAATTCTCGTCTGTTGTCTTTAAAACCTAAGTAGGTACTGGCAAAAATTCTTGAAGAGTTTGTTACTCAAATTAAGAGTCTTTGTTACTCAAATAATAAAGGATTCTAGTTTTCCATAATCATGTGGTTGTAGATTTTTGTAAGTAAACATGGAATTAAAATGTAGATCGTTTCTTTCTGCTAAACTGAACGTATGTAGACATGTTAGAACTCATGTTCTTTAGATGATCCCTATAAAATTTATTATGGTGCCATTTTGCTGCATTATGACAGCACACAAAAATCGATCAAGTGTGGACATAGAGATTATGTAAGCCAAGAATGAAAAATCGATCCTCCTCATTACCCACGTAGCAGAGTATAGTTATCGTTAGACTAATCAAACGATGTTTGTAGGCATAATCGATGTATAGCATTATACATTCTTGAATAAATGAACTGATAAAAAGAAAAACTGACTGTTGCGCTGCAACAAATAATAAATTTCATTGTTTCTATTTTTATATTCATGTAACATACCGTATAGGTACTTGAAAGCTACGGTACCGTACTGTACCTGTACCTACAACTGCCCATGTGGCACATGATATTATAATGGAATGAATGAATTGAAATTAATAATGAATGGATTATCTCTGATAATAGTTTTCGGCAATGATTAAATTGAATAGCTCATATGGAACATGTAATTCAAGTAGAAATTGAGGATCAAAAACCATTAATATGAACGTAGAATTGAAAAAGGGTTTCTCAAGAATCCAAGGCATGGTTCAAATCTGAAAGATCACGTGATAAGGCGAGCGAGGGAAAACAGAAACCTGAAGAATTTTAGCTATTATTAACAAATTGTTCACAGCAGGGCGTTAATGGTATGTTTTAAATGAGACCATCAATGCGTTGGTCTATTTTGAACCTACACTATTTAAAAGAGAACAATTCCAATGCTGGAGAGGTACATTGTCTACCCCCTGGAACGTTTGAGGTTATAAAAATAGCACCTACTTGTTAAACGCCTTTTCGTATTCCTTTATCTGTTTCCTGGAGAATTCGTGGAACTCGGTAAAGATGTTCCCAGTTTTTTTGAAAACAGGCGTCACTTGTTTGCCTTCTTCCATGGCAGTGTTGATGGCTTGACGCCTGTTCAGAATAGAGCTGAGTTCTTCATCGGCCGGCATGTTTCTACTCGACTGTCTGTCGTCTGCTGGGGATTCACCACTAACCGAACGCAAGGATCTGGCAGCGACCACAACTGATCTGCGACTGAATGAAAGAGAACACTGAATCCAATGAGCGCCTGAGCGACAGAAATGGACTACTGCGCATGCGCGGGTCTCTAGCAGCGTGGGGACCAGCGTTATCACTTATCAAGACTTATCACAAACCGGATAAACAGTGAATCACCCATTCTGTTAAATTCTGCACAGTTGAAAATGCTGCATGAATTGTAACTATTGATCTTTTCAGCGCATTATTCTGACACTGTACGTACAGTGTACGGTACTAACAACTATGCAGTCTACTGTGCTGTCTACACCTTTATACAAATAATGGTAGTCTATAAAAAAATACAAGTTGGATCCTGAAAATTGAAGTCTATATAAATAAGGTAACTTAGTTATTTTGTGAGTCGCGTATTTAGAAAACCAATCACAGATAATATAAATTATTAATACATTTGATTTTGTAATATTAGTGTTTATTTGAGATTATACGGTAATCCGATAAATGAATGCACACTCGTACTGTAATAAATGTAATTATTGTTATTACTGTACATCAATTTCAGACTTTATGAAGCCTGCGTAGTATATCATTCAAGATAATGAATGATAATGATATGAATGATAATGATAATGAATGATAATATATACTAGTTCAAATTAATATAATGTAGAAAGTAGTTATTGATTATCAATATCTTGTTAAGTAGAACTTACTAGGTAACTAGACTATTAGTTTTCGAAGAATTTGATCATACGGTATATTAGAGAAATTAATATAAATCGTCAAATATTATTTTGGAAAAATTGATATATTCTCAACTTTGTTCAACCTTTTATTGAGCAGAGAATCCAAATCTCGACAAATTTCTTCTGAAATTTGATTATTTAAAGCAGTTGTAACGAATAGTCTAATGGGCCAAAATTCCATTATTCGTGAAGCTGACATTTAATCAATAAACAGATCACACCATACTAATCGGGTATACCTACTTTTAAGATTTCATTCAATAATTATTTATCAAATTCTCTGCAATTCTACATTATTACAACCTCAATAAATGCGTGATCAGAGATGACAGTTAACAACAATAAATTATTGGGACCCCTCCTGCAAGAATAAAAAATGCTTAAGCCACGATCCCTTATGAAGCCCCTTATTTCCACCCTCCACAAGTTAATAACTATTTATGATAGCTCGCTCATCATTGGTCCTTGCTTCCTCCTCCACTCACACCATTCAAGATTCGCGGATTGTTACCGCTGCCACTGAGAGCGGTTATTCATGCAATTAAAACAATTACCCCGCAAATTATGTAAAATAAGTGACGAAGAATGACGTCAAGTATTCAAGTTGAAGTTGTGTTCATGTAACATCCGGAAATCTAGTGTGTTGCCAAAGTACTTGAAATGCGTGAGATACCAGTACAAGCACGTGCCCTGTGCGTTGTCCACTTTCCCATATGAACAACTGCTAGAAGCTAAACATGCCACTGCTCCAGCATACTAATAAAGGCGCTCGTATAACTAAAAAAGAACTTTACTTTCCCATAAGTGCCTACTCGTCACGATTCACCTTGCGGGGTTCCGACGTTCGCCAGTATTTAGCTGATTTCGATTTGAAGGTTCAGATAGAGGAAGAACTTGCTCAGCTCATCAGGAGACATGATCATTTGAAGCTCATTACAACACGATTTCTTAATTCTATTGATCTTCCTTACAACTTTCAAACAATAAATTGAATTGAAGTAAGAGTAGTTCGTGCTGGATAGGAGAAATTGTTTCTTCGAATGTATTATTATTTAAATTATAATTTCAGGTTTTGTTTTGCTGCACCTTCACCTGTGAACGGGTCAACGGGTTTATCCTTGATTTGAATAGCCTACTGCTTGAATTGATTTGTTTTATTGCATCAAGTATCAAATTAATAACACATAGAATATTTAATAACAATTTTAATCTAAATATAATCAAAGAATTTTATTTTTAATTCGCTAAAAGAAGTGTAGAACTGGAATTTCAATTAGAGATGAGGTCTTACTTATAATAATAGAGAAAAGAAGAGGAATTGAAGTTATATTGAAGGTAAGTTCTGGCCTGTTTGGTGCGGTATAACATCAGAGCTGCGAAAATCAACCTATAATCTAATCTCCTAATCTCCTATAGGGAGAATGATGATGAGAGATGACTGGACCTACAGTTTTAGGTGGGTTCCGAACCACCGGGATGCGATTTTGATTTTCATGAATGAATGACATCAAAGACAATCTTAACTATTAGTGTATGCTATAAGTATTCAAATTATTTTTGATGACATTCAGCGGAGAAAGGCTTGGAAATGGAAATTGGTCACCCTTACAACACGAACACGAATAACAGGAACACGTTCTCTCGATTAGATACTGGCACGACCACGAAGCCATATCGATCCAAATTATATTTGGCAATATTGTTGAAAATGAAATTATAGCAATAAACATATAGTTATTCGTAGAAAAAAACAATACTGAAAATAAAATCATCAATAACGTCAGTGTGCTTGCGAGCATTGCACGTCGTGCTTACACGGCTTTTATATTATAGAATATACATGTGTATAGAATATCACGACATGCTATATAGATATAAAAACAAATAAAAAACCGTGCAATGCTCGTAAGTGTATGACGAATCGCAAAAATTAATAATTAAAATTATGAATCGCATAATTTTAAAAGATAGGGTACTATTTATTAAGAAGAATCGAATGATTGTAAGTAACCCGCAATTTATTTTATGTAGTCAAAAATATATGAAAAACACAAACAATTCACAAGGACAGAAACATCAAGCTATGGTACTTGTTTCAAACGGTAGACCTTTTCAATAAGACCACACTCACGCTCAAAGTGCCATGATGTGTCCACATCCACATGCATCCAGGAATCTGAAACAAATAAATCTATGTGATTAGTTTGAAATTGATGTCAAAACAGATACAGTGAGTGATTATAATTAACATAAAGACTGAACTTTTTTATTAACATAAACACTGTATTAACATAATTACTGTTTTTTTGTAATTGGTGATATTTATAAAGGATCAATGGAGTGATTGGTGCTAAGATGTACAGTGGTTCAATAAGTAACAATGAGACTTCTTCCAATTCAGTTTCATCATTCAAAATACTGTGATTGGTAAACGTGAAAGAATTTAGATCAGGTATTATGTCACAAATCAAGATAATCAGAATAATTTCATACTATTCAATTCGATTAGTACATTCATTATTGACCATTACATAGGAACTTCAAGATAGATAAAGCCTATGTAGGATCTCTTATGTTGAAATGCTTGAAATTGTTCAATAAATAAATGACGAAGGATGAACCAGAATAACTAATACCGTATTTATTTTGCGGTGCGAAACTCAAAATTATGACGTATAATAATATAATATTGAAAATTTAGATCCCGTAGTTTGTAAGCAACCAACCAATATTATACTATTTTTTGACTAATAGAAATTATTCATTCATTCAAATAGGCTGAATGTTTCAATAATGTGCACTTCAAACAATTAAGTTATGAATATTAAACAAAATATTCATGGATTATCATGAAATACATAACCAGACCTTTCTAGAGATTCTAATCTTTGAACTTCTCGTGAAATCCGCTGAATGTGGTCCCAGCGAAGCTTTTTTAAATGTTGAAGATAATCCGGCTCATCTGAAATGATAACCCTCTGAGAGAATGTAATAGATTCTGTGATGTGGTCTCTCACTATAATAAACTAAACTAACCTTTTTTTGTGAGAGGAAACAATCATGATTTTATTAAGTTTATATGAAACTTTAATGTTTCAAAGTGGAGTAGTATTCAATCAGAACGATTTTAAACTATTCTTGAAAAATGCTGCATCCCTAAGATTGATGTACATTATTACGTATACATTTACGATTTACACGTACCGTACAAGCTATTATTTGAACACTTATTTTTTGAAACTAGCTTTAATCCACTGAATATGAATTTTTGAAGAGGTAGTATGTATATAAAGAGAGGTTCTAAGAAATAAATCAATGGAAACTTTGAATGATTCCTTCAAGATTCCTTTAAACGTGAGCAGAATGACAAAAATAGCAATATATGGACAATAAACAAGCAGTTCAGGAATCAAACTTCCATAATCAAACAAGAATTTCACAGTTTGATGACTTTTTCCAATAAAATATTTGTATTTCGTCTTATTTTACCGAATTTTATTATACATATATTTCAGATAGAAACTACCTCAGTCAGGAGTCTGATAAAATAGTTGAAAATACCAGTATAATAAGAATAATTAGCTTAATTAGATGGAAACTTACCTAAAGAAATGAGTTGAGATAACGGCATTGCTTTATTGGTCTGTTCTGAGCATTTTGTTAAATAATTTCTTATTTTTATATTTGATTCTCGGTTAATATCAGCATTGGAAGCAGAATCATCAAATAACACACTGTTCCCTTGATAAGCTGCATGTCGAAGTGTAGATTCCTTGAAAAAGCAGTTGAAAAATAAGTAAAATAAAATGAAAGCACTTAGGAGTAGTTGAATTCTAATTTACATTACCCACCTATAAAAAATATTGATAGGCTATCTCCTACCTATAAGAAGAAAGCCTATCAATATTTTTTTTATCATCATAACAATAATTGTTTTTATAGGAGACTTTTCTAGTACAAGAATAGGAGAGTTCAAATCACCACATAATAGTATTTTCCAAGCCAAGCCAAGTTAATCTTCTTTTTGACAAATGAGTTTCTTATGTTTTATAATTATTCCTGCTTATAATCTCACATTTACTTTACTGTACTCTCTTAATTTATTCTGCTCCATGTTTATAAATACTGCTTGTAAATAATGAATGTGAATAATATAAATGTTATGCACAAGTGTGTTGAATAAATAACATTCTTTTACAAGTGTCACTTTTCTTGATTACAATTTCTTATAACTCAATTTAAATAGAATTTTAAACGCCATTCATTTTTCTATTTTACTTCTATATTATTTTATTCCTTATAAAATTCAGTATCATTATTTTTCTAGATAATGTAGTGTTCAAGCCAATAAGTTTATAACTTGTTCGATTCAATAACTTGCACCTTGTTCAATTCTTTTGAAGAATTGTATAAGAGTTTTGTTGATAGCTTTTTAGAGTTTCTGGAACATGTACAGCTGTCAATTGATTGCTTACGACTTGCTTGACTGTTCAACAGCATCTTGTCATTCTGTTGATCGTAACTGCAATTAAAAAAGAAAATAGAGCCCATAAAATCCTTTGATCAGATTGGATCATCATCTTCTATCAACGTCGATGTAGCTTACAATATTATAGGTGGTATTTAAAGTGAAAACCCCTTCCTTTTTTAAATTTCGTTTTCAGTCTATTTGCTTTGGCTAGAAAATTTGAAAGCTCATTATATTTATATCCTAGTAATTATTGCCAGAGTACGGTATATGACTATCTGTCAATTTTCTAAGCCATCTTTCAAGGTTTGGAAATGAAAATTTTAATTTGTGAAGTTTTTTGTGAGACCAATAATAGTGAAGAAGAGCTTTATGGGAAAAATATTTGTCTTATAAGTCATAAATAATTTCATAATTACCATGAATGAATGTGATCATACAAAATAAATCTTATATATCAATAACTCATTTCTGATAGACTGAACAAAAAAGTAGGTCCATGATAGAGAAACGACGATTTTTTGAGAATTTGGTGAACCAATCTTCATTTTTCACGATAATGACAAATAGAATCTTGGAATCAGATAAAAATATGTAAGCTATATTATTTGTATTATGCAATAATCTTGACACTATCATGATAATTTTTTCAAAATAAATATTACCTTAATTTGAGAGGCGAAGATTCCCTTGTATATTCATCATTTTTATCTCTTCGGTTGTTTTTATTGTAAATCAATTCACAGCATTTATCATTACAATAATTATTATAATCATAGCATCCTGAATCATCATAACATTCTCGCATTTGATTTTTTATTTCAACGTTAATCTCATCATCAATTTTTGAAGTTTGGTAGACTCCTGATGTACCTTGGTTTTTATTGTCACTTTCCATTCCTGAATTTGAGTTATTGGTATTATTGACATTCAATTTGGTTTGTTCTGTGTTGACCACCTTTGCATTATCTTGATTGGACGGTTGAGAGTGTTGTATATTGCAAGGGATGTTATTACTGACATCACAAAAGTAAACATTCTGTTCAACCAAATTGCTATACGGCGGGAAAGAATTGGACGATTTTTCCAAAAGAAAACTTAACTGTGGATCAAAATCGAAAAATTCATTGTTCCTCTCAAATGACCTAGGAATTTCATTACGGTTGCAATTTTCAGAGAAATCTGTATAATAATAGTTATTTTCCATTTGTTTCGTATTCTGACTCTCATTTCTTTTGCATGCAAGCGATCTTTTGACAATTGATGCTTGCTGGTTTTCCTATTTACAATAGAACCCTCACTCGGGAAGTCATTGTAGAAGATTGGTAGCTGTTGCTGACTCCGCTTAGCATTGTCATGTTGTGAAATTCGTTCAGCTGATACTGTACGCTTATCCAAGTTACCCATTTCAGATATTTTCAACTTCGATTGACAATTATTGCTGGTGCAGTTACATTGATTATTTTAGGGTGAAAATTATCATTGGAAACAGATAACTTAGTATAAGTAGAGTGAGTTTGCTCCAAGGAATACTCTTCATCTTTTTGTTGTTCTAAATTAGATGGGTTTGAACGGCTCTGATTATTTAGTATCTTATCAAAACCAAACAATGAGTGAAGGAACTGTTTCTTTTTGTCTTCATCAATTTTGGTACATGAATCCACTTTATTATTGTTTCTGTTCAAGCTGCTAGCAGAAGATCTGCTTTGATTAGCTGAGTCTGTACTTGGTTGCATGACTTTCTGCAATGGATTAATTTTTTGGTGCGACTCCTCCCTGACGTTACAAGTTTTTATTCCATAGTTATTCTCATTACTCGGTGTTACATTTAAATTTGGATTGAGGAACTCATTATGATTGAGTCTTTGATTTGATCGCTCTGCGCTCAAACAGTCATCTCGTTGAGATTGACAGTGCGAGGAAACTGAAGCTAAGTTCAAATGTGTGTCTATAGTGTTCATAAGATCATTGCATAGATTTGTACAAGCAGTCTGAGACTGGTTATTATCTTGCTTTTGTCTGCCTTCGCCAGTTATTTTCGAAGATTCGATATTGTGTCTTGAGTGCGGATTTGAAGAGAGGGATCCAGAACCATCATTCTGACACTGTCTGATCGAAGTTGAAGATTTTATAGATATTCGATCAACCAAATAAGGAAATCTTAGGATACTTTCTCGCTTGTTGTTGGTGAACTTTTCAAATTCAGAGCTATACTTTTCGCATTCATTATTGGAAACTGTTTTTTGCTCATCCTCTTTCTGGCCAAAAACGTCCAAAATCAAATTTTGTAACTGTTCCTGCACTTGAGGATCATTGAAAACAGAACATTCTTTCTGAGCTGATTTGAGCTGAGCTTCTTTACTAGCCTGTAAAAGTATGTCACAATTAATAAAATTGTGTGTGTTATGTATTAATAATAGATGAGTATATTCTCGATCTACAAAAGAGTCCTTCATATTCATCAAATTAATAAAATGTATACGGTATGTGATCAATGATTTGCAATTTAACTGAGTTATTTAATACAATACAATGGGCATCAATTAGAGATGTCAGAACAAAGTTTTTGTCTTAGAAGTGTTAATTTACGAATAAAGACTCAAATTGAAATAAATTTTTAAACACAGGCCTAATGATAATAAATAATAAGGACAGATCACTGCTGTCAATTGGATAGGGAAGTACCTAATCAAGTAAAACGTCAACGAAAATTGTTCAAGAATATATTGTAATGCAGTAAATTAGTTGATTAACAATAAATGAGAATTAAAGAATCAACGCGAGTCATCCAAATTATACTAATAACAAAAGTAAGTTATTTCACTTGTTGCTGAGAATGAAATAAGATAGGTATTAAAAATACAAATGGTCATTGCATGATGGATTTCTATCATCTCAAATACAGTTATTGGCCCTATACATTTGTATATGTAAGGTACTAAAATCGAATCAAAATTTGATGATCATCATTTTACTTACGGAAACGTTTTAACAATATATATCGGTAATACCCAAATGTAAATAATTGTTGTTTCAAAATTATAATAAATTTAATTGGATTATGATGAATTAGATAACATGGAATTGTTGAAGTAATGAATTGTTTCTCACATTTGGTACAGGATGTTTTAAGCTCCGGGACTTCCTGGGTTTGATCTGAAGAAGGTTGTACTTTGAAAGTCTTGGCTCTATTTCCCCTAAAGACGCTCTACTCATCTTCTCAGCTCCAATCAAAATATCTGAAGGTCTTTCTGAGTTTTTTAACTCTCTGGAATCGCTATCTGGTTGAAAATTGCTGAAACGTAATTATACATTTAAACATAAAAATTTATCGTCGATAGACTTGCTTTCAGTAAGATCTTTCAAAAATCTAACTGCGAGCAAACAATTTTCCTACATCATTCAACTTAGGCCTACTGTTCTATGCTTATTTTTTTAAAGATAGTGGAATGAAAATTTATCTTTGCATCAGAAGGTGACATGGAATATGATAACACATAAAAATTCACTCTGTAATGATGAATTAAACCCAATTTTTCCTCTAATAAAAATGCTTATTACAAGCTATTTAAGAACAGAGATTTAAATTATTTATCTTTCAATTGGTTTTAAAATATTCAGTAAATAAGGCAATGGCAATAGACAGCCTTAAATGACTACAAACATTACAAATAATAATAATAGTGCATTAAGATCAATGTTTTATCTACCAAACACAATATTTCAGTACCATATTGTAAACCGTTTACTTTATGAGATGAATTTTTGAGTTAAATAACTCACCTCATCGTTTCTTCTTTTCTTAAATTAACGAATACAGTTACCTCAACTCATCACAAAATAAATTTTCTTGTAGGATTATTTACAAAATTTGGCCTTAAAATATTATTAACATAAATGGAACAGAACTACATTCTGTTCACAGATCTTAACTTCTGAACTGCGCGTAAATAAACTCTTGCCACTTCGCGTGAATCAGCTGTTTTGAAAAGTCAGTCAATCGAGCACCGTCTCCAGAAAATATCTCCAATATGGTTCAGGTTGAGCCAAAGAGGATAATAATTAATATTTTCCTTAGAAGGCTCGGCCCAAAACAAAGAACAATGGGAATAGCACCTAATACCCCAAACAAGACTATTAATGTTTTTAATTATCAACTATTAATGTAGACTATTTAATTTTTTCCAAGTTTTAATCGTGCTTTAAAGATATGCAATGAAACCATTTTCCAGCCAGTTAAATTAATAATTAACTAGTATTTGTAATTTTGCATTCATTTTTGTGGCTCAAGAAAGGAATAAAGATTGTTCAAAACGTCTTTGCAAGCAAAAAAACGGTTGCTTCATAAATCATAAGCCACTCACTATATCCACACTAACTCGATTTTGTGTACGTTCAAGCATGCTGAATTTAGCTGAAGAATTGGCAGCATGGTTGAAACGCATTTTTGAGCAAGTGTGAACATAAGGAATGATAGACATTTTATAATTAATTGAGAAGGCTCGAAGTAAAAATGCCATTACATGTTCACAATAATGGAATATGATTTATTTACAAAATAAACAGCAACAATGAACTTATCTTACAAAGTAACAATCTGTAAAATTTTCTTTTCAAAAACATATTTTGCTACAAAATAACAATCAACTTAAAAAGGAAAAAATCTTCAATCTTTCAAACTCTAGTTAAATACAACAGTTAATACTATATGATTTACAATAGTTATAGTGGACAATTATGTATCCTTACTTCATCTGCAATACACAGTATTGTACTATACAATTGCCCTCAGATCATTAGCCAAGAAAATATTTGACATTTCACCTGGCATTCATATCTATCATCACAACTTGATACAACACATTTATTGAAAAATTTCAGTTGAGTTCTTGACATCAATGTTGAACTGCATAAATCTATAAACTCCACTAAAGAACTTTCAAGATCGTGCTTACTGTAAACATAAGTTGGCGAATTTGGCTTCTATGTTGTAAAGATTGAATAACAGTTAAAAATTCCGTATATAAAAAATGAAAATTATTTACTTGAAAATTCAATCATGAAAGTATTGAAGACCTATGTTGTACCAATGTGGTTCAAGGCAATTCACAAACTAAATACATAGAAGATGGTATGGTCCATTAGTGGTAGGGGATATTCAATTACCAACTTGGATGTTATTTTAATAAGTAGTCCATTCAAGTAGAAATATACATAAAAATTAATTCTTTAATCATATAAAAATTGAATACAAAAGAGTACTTTAAAATGAGTTAGAAAAGATAAGCTAAGAAAAATCGATCACTGGGAGTTAAATAAGGTAGAATAATGATGAAATGTCCCACTTGAAACAAAAATTGAATGGGATGCTGCTTGCTGTAATTTGTTAAAAGAAGATTTTAGCTTCGATTGCTTTGAATGCTTTCCACTGTCCTAAGTAAACAATATAATAAATGTACTTCAGATACATTCATTTAAATTGTAACAATATGAAATGAAATTATTGTTACAAAAAAACTCTTAAATGAATTCAAGGATTTTTAAAGAAATTTTTAATTGTTTATCGAGTTCAAGTAGAGTGAATAACATTATTTTTACGACATTTGACGATTGAAAATGATAATATTTATGACAAGAATCAAGATTGCACATAAATTAAAGAGAGATTCACATTCCCCAATTTTTTCAACTGGTTTCCTACACCTAGTCTAAATATATCAATCAACACTAGTGAACAGGTTCGTAATTTTAATACTGTAGAATAATTGATAATTTTGTGCACAATATTCCATATAATTTTCGTTCGTGGAAAGACGGGACAGTTGAAAAGTTTGAATTAAATAAACATTCAAGCATAAAACTAGAAAATCGATCCAAATCAACTTGCCTTCAACTTTCAGATTTTATCTTGAAAATACTTCATAGAATTTAAAAATTCAAGAGTAACTGGGAACTTTTTGCTTAAATACGAGAAGTTTCAATGCGGTCAAATTCTCAAAGACTCCAGGCATTCCCAATTAAAACAGACCGTGTGCATTCTTTGTGAGAGCATAAGTAATACATAGTATCCAAATATTTGCTCGTTGGTTCACAAATTAATGGTTCTCAGAAATGCGCTAAAAACCAATTGAATTTTCAAATCCATTGCAGATTGATAAGTTGGAATGTTTAAGTAGAGCATTGATCTTCAATATGAAGACAATACTTGAATTATTAAAAATACATTGAAACTATAAATATTTCGGGGCTAATAATTGGGAATTATCGTATAAATAATGTGATCACCAAATACCTATTTCAAAATAAAGGGAATGACACCAACTTCAAGAATACTAAAAAACCTATTTCTTCTAATTAAGTGATAAAAAATTAATAGATAGGAGAAATGACAGTTGCGCGGATAAGAATTTCAATTTAGAAATTGAATTGATGTTGATCAAGTAATAGAATACTAGTTCCGAAAAACGAGGAATAAATGGTGTCATTTCATAGAGCTGGCAGGTAGCAAGAGGGTTATAGCTAATCTTACAAGATTTTCAATGACCTCGTAAAACTAAGAAGTGGTCAAGATATTAACAAATATTCCAATAGAAAACTTCTTAATAAAACATATTTTTAGAATATGAAAGTAATCATAACAACTATACAATAGGAAATAGATTTCTTCAACAGATAATATTAACAAGTCAAATAAAGTTTGTTCATGAGCTTAATAATAGATTCAGTGAGGAAAACCACTAAATTTACTTTCAACAGCTTCGACGTCATGTAAATGAAGTATTAAATGCATGATTTATCACATCGACAACGTAATGCATTAAATGGTAGACATAAAAATGGAAATTGAATTGTTTTTCTGAATATCATATGTATTGTACACTTCAATGCATTTAATATTTAAATTAATTGCAAGAGTTGAACTGAAGAAGGAAAAGCACCATTTAGTGGTTCTTGTGGATCATCACTTCTAATATTGTTCAATTGATTTACATCACAGTAATAGTCACGTTACAATGATTGATGATGAAGAGCAAATGCAATATGTTAATCTACAGAATCATATTATCTTATAGCAAATTTTATGTTTCCGGGTTATTAGATTTACTAGAGCAAGATAAATCTAAAAAAACCCAAGATTTGTGACATAGTTTTAATTACTAAGCTCTTAGACATCAGTCTTAAGAGTGAGTCAATTTGGCGAAATGAGGCTATACAACAAATAGCTTGTTAAAAGTCTAGACAATTCATCGATTGCTTCATAGAAAAACAGTGCAAAACTACTCAAACTAGGATAGATGTCTCTTAATGCTATTCAAAAGGAAAAAATAAAGAGTTGAACTTAAAAATTGTCATGGCTAGCACCTGAGTTACATATAGTATAATAAAATTAGTGTAGAATGACCTTATATTTAGTTTAAACACAATAGAAGAGGAGAGTATGGAATGGAGAAGAATACTGGAGTTCATCAGCCAAGAGGCTGATTGGTGGTTGGAAACATGGCTAGAATGGCGGCACATATTTTCTGCGGATTGGTTTCGTTGGGATACAGCTGCAGCACGGTTTGCACCTGTTCCTCGGGGAAGAGGGAGGCGAGGTGATAGTGGAGGCGGCGCCGGGCCTCCTCGGCGGGGTGGGGATGCGGGGGCGGGGGCACGGACCAGGCGAGGGGCGGCGGAGGCGCAGACAGGTTGAGCTGAGGGTCGGAGGCGGAAGACAGAATGGCGGCGGGGGCGGGGGGCATGAGAGGGGTGGGATGAGGGGCGTGCGGTGGGTGCGCGGGTGGCGCCGAAGCGATGCGCGTCACGTTGGGATGTGGCGCCACATGTTGCTGTTGTTGTTCGTGTGGCAGGCACTGTTGTGACATGTAGCGCTGCATCTGGTAGAGCCGCGGATCGCAGACCGGATTCAGTGTGAGCTGTCGCTGCAGCTTGCGATGCAGCCCGTCGCCCCGTGACTGCGGCTGAGCGGCATGCATCCACGGCGCCGCCCCTCCCGCCGTTGTCGCGTACATCGGGTAGCCGGGTGGCGGACTGCGGTACGTGTCCAGGCCGCCGCCGCCGCCTTGTGATTCGCCCACAACCACGTTTGACTTTGTTCTGGAAAGAGGCGTTTTCCGCACCTCGGCACAATCCGATGCTGCTGCCATCGGCCCCCCCGCACCTGGCCCAGCACAAGTGTTCGACAGCGGTAGGCTCAACGATTTGCCTTTCACTTGATTGGCTGTGAACAACAAAACATCATTTTCAAATAAATATTCATAACTGGATTAAATAAAAGATTGATCTAATTTCATTATTATGGGTTGCACCAAACGGGATCAACTATTTCGAATCATCTAGTCACACCTGCTTAACTTCGTGCTGATCCTGGATTGAAGTGATTTCGTTTGTTGCATCCATAGGATTATTATGATATCATCGTCATGTTATGATGGAGGCAAGTTACATAAAACAATAAGACATTAAAGAGCAAGACTTGAAGGAGCAAGCTGAATGAACTCTATTTACCTGGACTCTGATCTCTGCCTCTGGCTTGTAACTGCCTTTGAGCATGTTCCACTAGACGTTCAGTGACAGACTTATGAGGCAGAGGTCCTCTTTCTGGATGGTGGAATTTGCATTTGTTGCCGTACGTACACTTCTTGCCATACGGACAGGGAGGCGGAGGATGAGGTTGGAAACGCAGGAAATTGTCTAGTGTAGGGCCGGACCGGCCCAGAGGGTCATCCGGTGGCATGAATCTGTTGACACACAATCAACACTGATTAGAATATCAAATGTTATCTAAATGTATTATCAAATGTATTAAAATCTAAAAGTTAAAATGAATACTAAAAAATATTGAGCAGAACTGAATTAATCATTAATATGCGGCTACATTGAACTATAAAATCTTTTTATTTTTATTATGGCGAAATAAATATTCTATTCTATTCATCTTAAAGCTAGAGTTACATTACAGAAGTTGTGAAGAGATTTCTTGTGAATTATGTAAACCAATAGAAAAGATAAGTTCTCCGTTTCTTCAAGACCAAAATCATACTCCACGATACAAAAATGAATTCATTCTTTACATGACCCTACAAGCATCCAGGATTCCATGCTCTACAAGCAGGTAAAGAACAGTTCTTCTACCAGGTATTCGTATTGTATGTACGACATGTCATACCTGTATGTTCATTACAATTGTGAGTACATTATATCAAGTTTAAAGATTTCCTCCCAGAGAAAGGAGAAGTAGAGACTTCTTCATTTACAAGATTGTAGCCTAATTTAATTAGGCTGCCTAAAACTATTTGGTTTAATAACTATATAAAATGGAAAGGAAAAAATAGGGGGAAAAACAAGAATGTATATAGTAATAAAAATATCAAAAGATTTTAGCTTTCAATAAAAGCCTCTAGAGGGGCTGAAAGTTAGTAGGCTATACCGCAAATTCACAACCAAAAGTGAAATTGATAACTGATAATTGAAACTGAATTTTCATTTATTGTGGAGATGGAAATGATAGAAGACCAATAATTTTCAACTAAAATTACAGCATTAAAATTAATTGCAGCTATTTGTGATTAACTCACCGATCGTTGACAAATGAGTACATAAGGATTCTTTCCTCAACGACTTTCCTGAATTCAGGACTTTCCTGGGCAAGGTCCCTATAATTGTCATTTGATACAACGATGCCATCATTTTCGGCCGCAAGCTTCAATATGTACCGATCATCGTAGCAGACCGTTCTCTTGCCACCAAGTAGTCGGGAGGGTGTGAACACCAGTAGCCTGTCTCTTTCCAGTTCGTTCAAAATTTCCTGATCTGAAAATTAATAAGTTCGTTTTTGTGACTTCATTACAAATAAGATTTGTATAGAAACATGCATGCATATCTTCAATATTAGTTATGAATAAATAATAATCCATTTATCAACAATTACAAATTAAAGATTTTGCAACAGTATTCCTTGTAAGGAATGAGTAAACATTGTTTCTCTTTCTCTTATTTCTCCAAGAATGTTTATATCGTTTGATTGTTTGAAACATTTTTACTTAGGAATGTGAAGAAACTTTATATTGATCTTTTTATTGCATGAAATTTGTATTGATTTAGATTAACCGTCGTTACCAACATATGCCAACGGCTTCATGTAAATTATCAATTGGCTTTTATTTTTGTGAAAAACGCAATTACAACTTTTGGTAAATTAATGTATTCTTTTACAGAAACATAAATATTAATTGAACAAAGGATGTGATCAATGAACAGCCCAGTATGAATAAATTATAGTAATGTCGATTTCATGATGAACGTTGATGATAAGTTCATTGAATGAAGTTCTAACAGAGGAAATTGAGCAAAATATTGCCTCTAATATTTACCTGTAATCGGGTTATCAGGGCGTGAAGATTCTTTCCTCCACTTTGGCACAAATACAGTGATTTCTTTGTGTCCTCTTGATCTGAACCAATCGACACAGAGTTTTATTCCGCGGCATGAGAATACTTCCTTGTTGCCATGACTGGAAAATAAATTAAATTTGTTATCTTGAATAAAATGACAACAACTGAAATCTTAATAGCTATTTGATAATTAGAATGCAAATTCTAATACGTTTTACATCTAAGCAAAACTGGACGCGAAATCTAAATACAAAATATTAATGAAATTTTCAACTGAAGTTTACATAGAATACGAATATATAACAGAAATTCACTTGTCAAATAACATTAGTTAGATTAATGAGTTGACTAAGAAAAGTCTATTTTCTAGTAGACTATTCAACCGCAGTTTCATTCGTATTTCCACTGATTATTAAAAAATATTCAATTTTACAGGTGCAACAACCACTATAATGATATTCACTGAAAGGAATGGGAACTTCATTTTCGTCAATAATGGATTGCTAAAGCTTTCATGAAGTGCAATAGCTATTTAAAGGTAGTACAACACTAACAGAGTTTGTTAATAAAAAGTCAAAATTTCAAGAGGATGCTTCACGCTTATAACTAAAAAAACATAATATAACAGAAGAAACATAACTATTCAACTTGTGAATTCAGTTGTGTTACTAATATCGTGAAGGAATTGAGAGTACGTCAATGCATTTAATCTAATAACTAGCACATTTAAAAAGTGGATTCAAGGGCATGTTCAAGCATATTCATATATATTTGCTCTCCACATAAAATGAGATAACACAATGAACAATTCAATGGAATAAATAATTTTAATGTAATTTTTTATTCCATGTTATCACGTGTACGTTATCCACGTAATGACGTGATATGAAATGATGTAGGGTAATTCTATTTTAATAAGAATTTTGACATGGAAATGATTTAAGGGGTTAATAATTGTTTCATACATTTTAGAAGTCTTGTGAAATAGGAAAAAGGCGATCACACACTTGATTTATGAGTTTATTTCATATTTCGCAGTAATATTAACGTCCAGTGTATGTACGCCTCTATCCTGTTTACTCTGCTTCTAAACTTTTATGAAAGAGGCCAGCACCAGATGCCATGTTACTATTTTCATGAACTACTAATGACAAAATTCAATAATTTACCTTTTGGCTACGTTGCTGCCATCTATGACCACAGGCCGAAGTCTCATTTGTTCTGCATGGGGTTCGCCGGCAATGCTGGTTAGCGAAGGATGTTCGGGTAGACTACACGATGATGGCAAAGATGCCAGACTATCACTGATACTATCGTCCGGGGAGTTCAACAGTGTGCATCCCAGATCACTCTCCGAGCCCCCAAGACGAGTGCCCGATGTCTGTGCTCCTAGTTTGATAAGCTCCTGAAAATAAATAAAACCGTTTAGTAGAAACACAATCTACATTTGAATACATAAAAAAACGTTTGCAGTAGGTACCTCTTTTTCAAATTTGAAATTTTTGAAATTTAAATTCGTTTTTATGATGTACAAAATTATTTGGCTTACCGAAGAGTTCAGATATCTACAATGTAGTTAAACTATGTTATTTCTGGAATGTTAGAAATGGTGGGAATGGTAGATTACGTGATGAATATCCAATGACTGTCAAGGCATGACAGTTGATAGCTACCGGTACGCATTTAAATGAGGAGTTTTGGGAAGAAGAATTGTTTAACCTATTATTAAACAATTTCAAAATAATATCGCCAATGAATGTTCTTGGTTCGCTAGCATTTAGATATCATGACTACATAAATGTACTTAGTATCCTCCAGACGGCACTATGCCGACGTTTTTGTATACATTACTTGTACAACTGTTACCTGAAAAATTTGAATAAAGACCGTTATTTTACTTCGTTTTTGCAGAGCCTTCTATCTATTAATTTTCTAATAGGAACTAAATCATCTATCAATTTCTTCAATTAGAAATTGAAAAATGGAAAAAAACTCAATATGAAATTGAAAAATGGAAATAAAACTCATCACTACCAGATTTACCAACAGGGTAGTTCATTTCCTAGTTTCACCAACAGTAGTTCATTTCCTAGTATCGATTTGGAATTTTTCACCTTCAATTAGAGAAGAGAAGAGAAAACAAAGTTAGTTTGTTAAACACTACCAACAGCGAGCAGTTCATTTCCTAGTATCTATTTTGAATTTTTCACCTTCAGTTTGTTGAGGGGGCTACTTACAGCGAGCAGCTCATTCTGTCCCGGATTGGGGCCGAGCTTCTGCAGAGCGGCCTGCACCTGGCGTTCAGTGTAGCCGAGCTTGAGCGCGAACTCGACCTTGGCGGTGTAGTTGGAGTGGTGGGGCGGCGGCGGGGGCGGCTGGCCGGGGGCAGCACTCGACACGTAGTCGGCATACTCGGCGGCCAGAGTGTCGGAGGCGGTGCGGCTGACGTCGTCGTGGCGTCCCGCCTCCGGCTCGGCGTCCGAGTCATAGCTCGAGTCCTCACCCTCCACCTCCGTCTCCGCCTCTCCGCCCTTTCCACTGCCGCCTCCGCTACTGTATACCTGGTCCACATAGTTCTGCAACAACAACCGCAAATTCAACACTAATTAGATTGGATACACTAAAATAAAAGACGCAATGGCATTAAAGTATGATCAAATACTTAAGATTGTAGAATTAGATGCTTTAGTATATTGATAATATAGATAGATAGATAGATTTAGTATATTAGTATAATTAGATTAGATACGCTAAAATTAAAGTCTCAATGATCCTTCTATTGTAATAGTTATTGAAATGATAATGAATTATACACATACTCCACATAGTTCTGCAAACACCAAAAACAATATCAACACTAATTAGATTGGATACACTAAAATAAAAGACGCAATGGCATTAAAGTATGATCAAATACTTAAGATTGTAGAATTAGATGCTTTAGTATATTGTTAATATAGATAGATAGATAGATTTAGTATATTAGTATAATTAGATTAGATACGCTAAAATTAAAGTCTCAATGATCCTTCTATTGTAATAGTTATTGAAATGATAATGAATTATACACATACTCCACATAGTTCTGCAAACACCAAAACCAATATCAACACTAATTAGATTGGATAAACTAAAATAAAAATCTCACTATATTAAAGTATGATCCTTCTATTATAATAGAACTGTATAAGAATTATGATAAATTGATGATGCACACAATACTCCAAGTACACATACTCCACATAGTTCAGCAACAACACTGATAAGATTTGATACACTGAAATGAAAGTCTATTATATTAGTTAAAAGTATTATAATAAATTATTTGTGTTATCGATCATTGCTGAGTAAAGCCTGTTCTACTCAATCACGGGAATTAGGCTATAAAGTTTTAGAAATAATTAGCATTGTTTTAATTGTTTTAAAAGTTCTAATTAATTAACTGTAGTATTCTAGTAGTGAAATAATTTCATTTGAATTAATAATATTTATCACGATTAGGGAAGGAAAATATAAGACTCAAATGTGAATAGAATGATATATACAGTTTACAGAATAGATTGAATATCATGTCACAGATTATTTGAGACCTAAAACTAAAAACTAGGATCTATCGATTTTGAATGTATAATATCACTGTATTCGTATCATAATTTGGCTAGGGTTGTTTTCGTTTTCAAAGTCATCTCTAACAATCCCCAATGTCTTTCAATATAATATAATGAATAAAAATATATAATTATAATATTATATTGAAAGACGTTGGAGATAGAGCTTGAAATGGCAAAAGATCAATTACAATAAAATAGAGACTTGACTTATGATACCCATCAACGGAGAAACACGATCAGCCAAATAGGTACAGTACTTTCTATCTCCCAACACCTTCGCTTTGGATACTGTCCAAAGTGAAAGCAATTTACTACCATCAATAAAAATATAGTGACGACAAACGATTAAGTTGTAGTTAATGTCAAGGTTTTTCACTTTTACCATGATATTAGTCTTTATGTAGTCAGCGAGAATGGAGACATATGGGTCTCTAAGAATTATGAGTATGTAAACGAATAAAATAGTTTATAGCGGCTACACAAAAATGCATGTAAAACACCATTTTGCACAAACAGGATGCTGCAGCAGTACAATTAAATCTTACAAGGTATTTGCTACCTTGAGAGTTGAGTTTTCTACCATAAGTCAACTGAGTAGGGACTGTGTCTGAGAAATTTCGAATTCTATACTGATGAATATACAATGAATAATATATATATATATATATATATATATATATATATATATATATATATATATATATAATATATATATATATATATATATATATATATATATATAAATAATATATTATATGAATATAATACTGATAATGTATATGAATGAATATTATTATAATACCAATTATTGATTTGTAAATGTTTGTATCCTAATATTATCCTTTCAACCAGTAATTTTTTCTTTATCATTCAAATGATAGGTAATTTACCATACAAAACAAAAATGAAATAACTAGTTTCAAGACGTTATCTTTTAAAAGTTATATTCAATGACTGAAATTTATAATCGAACTTGAATAACTAATCAAATAATCGATATTAAATAACTATTGAAAGTGGATCAAAATCCTTTGAACAAGTTTCATATTGTGACATTACATTTTTGGTGAAATAATTCCTGTTATTCAATTTAAACATTCATCTGAATGTTGACTACAGTATTAAGAAAAACGGAAGTTGAGCAAGAAGTTTTGTAGTATTATTTCAAACAAATCAATGTTCAAAAATAGACAATTCAAATAGGATTTCAGTTTAGTAATATGTTCAAATCTAGATAATGAAACTAACATAAAGTGTATCTGAAAGTTAGTTTCAGTGTTATTTTTTAATGGCTTGTCAAAATTGTATTTTTTTTAGGATTCTCATAAAATGAGTGAAATCAGATTTTTATTCAACAACATGTATTAAGATTTTAATACCATACTTCATCATGGAGCTTTTCAAATTCTCTTTACATTTCAATATGACACTCAGTGGTAGATAATATTATGGAGAGCATTATGTAAGTAAACCATTAATTTGAAAATTATGGTGAAAATAAACCATTTTTCCAACTATCCTTTTCATAGATCACATCATAAACGGTACTGATTGTATCATAGGTCATCAAGTCACATAGGTACTTTTCTACATCAAATCACATAGGTAACTTTTTTTATTGAGGTGAAGTTAGGACTCGCAAGTCCTCTCTTATAGTTACCGGCACCTCATTAATTCCTCTTGGAAACAATTATTATTGAAGTAATAAACTTATTAATTGCAATTTTCACGAATGTACCAAATATAATTCGAACGTGATAGATGGCAAACAAATAAGTAATTTAAGATGATTTAATAAGGTATTACTCAGGAAATAAAGGCAGCCAATCAATTAATCAATCAAGCAATCATCATCTAACTTTCAAATTTCTTATTACCAATCCATAGTAAATATGACACTCAGTAGAATAGAATAAGTAGTAGAATTGTCTTTGGTAATAGCAAGAAATGTATAAGAAATTATGGTGAAAATAACATAACTATCCTTTGTATATCACATAATAAACTTACTATCATCAGTACTATTTTTACATAGGTAACTTTTTATTGAGGTGCAGTTGGAGTCTCTTAGGTGTATCATCACTCATTATGAAAAATCTTAAATAGAAACAATGATTATCTTATAATGTACGGTATTTTATAAATTTTGCAACTTTTCCGTCCTGGGCTAGGCCTTATTCATTGAACGTGATAGATGGAAATAAATACAGTTGTTCATTAAATTTTGTGTGTGATGGATGAGAGTTATTCTTCTAGATTTTGTATTGAATTAGTGTTTAATTCAATAAAAATTGCTATGGCGAATAAGACAGAACTTGACACTTGCAATTCCTATTATACCATTAGAGTATGGTTTCATCGGTGGGAAGCCGTGACGTAATGACTAAACTCCTCAATGCCTAAAATAATTTCATTACAATACGACACAACTGAAGACTTGCAAACAATATGAAAAGTGCACGAGAGGCAAACTTTCCGATCTTAATAAGTTAGTGTTTATTTCAATGAAGTTTGCTACAATGAATACGACAGTTGTTCATTAAATTTTGTGTGTGATGAGAGAGTTATTCTTCTAGATTTTTATATTGAATTAGTGTTCAATTCAATGAAGTTTGCTACCGCGAATACGACTTAAAAGCACTAGCAATCCAGGTGACGCTTTCAGCATACACAAAATAGAATAATTAATAATGATAAGTGAGTGTGAGATGCGAGGGAAATTCCTGGGTGAAAATCAGTGCGAACTCGCATTATAGTTCATCAATATTCATGAGCGCCGCGTGAATATGACGGTGGCAGTGCATGATTGTGTGAAAGATGGAGCTGCATGAGTGGACGTGCGTCACAAGACGCCGCCGCGATCGACAACTGATAGCAGCCAGCCAATCACTGCTCAGCAGCGGGGGAGAAAGAGTCGAGCGAAAAGAGAAAACAGGACCTGAAAGCGCTGCAGCTCGCTCTGGCTCTCGTCAGGTCATCTCCCACACGGATCTCCGCTCTCTTTTCTCACCAATTGAAGCCGAAATAATCGCACCAGCACAATGAATGAATCCAACACCAGGATTGCGCTTTTCGCACACGTGTACCAATGCCATTACCGTCACCTCAACGCGGATCCGTCTCCCACCGACCAGAAACACTTTCGTTATCCATCGACCACACTTCACTTATTGTAAGGAGTATCATTGACAACTGTGAACTACTGTAATAGCAAATGACCTTTATTAAAAAAATATGATCTGCTAAAAATTATTGAAAAATATGTGTTGGTAAAAGATAAATTTAATATTATGAAGTTCTCTAAAAAATTGTTCTTAATTTTATCAAACGTAGTTTATTCATTTATTTCCTTATTTAATACAAACATGTACGGTAGCAACAGATGCAATGATCCATTTACGACAATAATAATTTCTAATCTACAATGTGCAGTGGCAATTATACACTTTCCAGATTGTCAAAAATGTTTTGATGACCGACCATTATGTTCATATAAATTGAGTTGAATTGTTTAAAATTTGGACTACATTGCAAGCAGATCTATTTCCAATATACACTATCTCAAATGTGTAGGTGCCTACATCTTTCACATTCCTACTCATGAAATTTTATATTTACTATAATATTCGTTCAATATTCTAAGACAAATAAAATATTAGAAAGACTAGTGAAAAATATAAATATTGGAGCAAAAGATGAATTAGAAAATAAGATTGGAAAATAGTGAGAAATGTTGGAACAAAAATAACAATTTAATTCTCACAATTTCCAACTATCGCTTTAAACTTTCTCCTAATTTTATTTCAGTCTTAAGTTTCTTACTTCAGCTACATGTTTTCCTACTTCTACCATAACGCGATTCGACCATATTTTTCATGTAGTCGATTCTAGAGAGTAAGAAATTTAAAAGCATATTAGCACCTTTAATATTGAGAACACTGAAAATCAATTTCATTGAATAAAGAACTGCAGTCCTAATTTCAAACAATTCATCTGATCAACAACAACAACATTCATTTACAAGATAGATTTTGGTACAAAATACTAACTTATGTGTGTTGTCATACTAAGGTTGAAAAGCAACATGTTAAAACTTGGTTACTACCACTCTATATATGAACACAATATTTCGATCAAACATTTATTGTGTTCTCTGTTCTAATATCTATAAAATTCAATGAACAAAGACTCGATAGTAGGATCACCAAACATAAAGTTCAGCTAACACGGAACTACCGCTCAATTTTCTCAGTAGGCTACTGGACTAATGATATAGTAGCCGTGCTGAGCACTGTTCTGTGTGAATTTATTCAACACGGTCAAAATGATAATTTTTCAGAGGTAGTAGAAACAAACGACCACTTTCGATCAACTCTTTGAAGATTGTAGAAGATAAGGTGACAGCGAAAACCGTCAGACCTTGAGAGGAGGGGTGGAGTTGGATTAGTGGGCAGAGTAGGACCGGTTGCGATTAGAGTCGAACCGCGTGGGCCGGTCCAATAAGTCACGGTGCACCGCAGTCGCAGCGGAGACCTTGCCACTGAGCCGTGCCGCACCGCACCGCACTACTAGGAAACGAACCACCTATCAGTGGCGGCGAGGCGGTAGCTGGCTGAACAGATCAGAAGGGCTCACAATCACAATGACAACTTCAGCGGCCTTCTATTCGGCACTGGCACGCCTACAGATTTAAAATTACACAGGCTAAACTACACACTGTACACTCTTTGTCCGCTTTCGTCAATCAGGACAAAGAAATTGCATCATCCGTATACTATTACAGTATAAGCAACAAACAACTTATCGATTTAGCGATACTTACATTTTCCCTAATGGATGCCTACTTATCCATTAGGCTAGTACTTCAACGAAACAATTTACTCATTAAAATTATTCTATTCACCAAGTATGAGCCTTATTTTTATTTGAACTTTATGATTTTTTTGTGTTATGTGGGCAATAATTGGGTCTCCCCAGCGACCACATAATACATTTGTATACAAATGTATTATGTAGTCACTAGGTCTCCCTGGTATACTGAAACTTTTCAATAAATAATAGATTGTAGAGAAAACTTGGGTAGCGAACACTTCAAAACATCAATTATCAACAATCTGTTGCTTCCAGTACCAGGATGTGCTCTGAAACTTGATCTTGAATCATTTCATGCAGTTCAATCGTAATACGGAATTCATCAAAAACGGGTTAGGACAATACAAACTTCGAAGTTTATCATTAACAAGATGAGAGTGAATTTGACGAATATTTCTGTTAGAATAAGGTAGTATTCCGATTAAAATACAGAAAATACAATTAATGAAGTAAAATTATGGAGAATTTCAAGAATGAAAATGAAAATAATAAATTCTTTATTAGGCGGAATTAGGACTAGAAAGTCCTTACAACCTTAGAATAAAAGAATAAGAGTGAATAAAATAGTGTCAGTCAAAAGGAATTTGGAATGTTATATTTTTCAGGAAAAATATACATTATTTTCCAAGAACAGTACCAGAAAATGAGATGAATCAATACTGAACCAATAATAATAAATTACAGATTCGCAATTGCTGAAATTTATTGAACGTATTGACAGAGCTCTAGTCAATATGGATTCATGATATTATTCGACTTGCAGGCTAGTCGAGCTAGTAGGATGAGGTTTTCATTCATAGAGCCACTAGAGCTACTGGGTAAGTAACTAGTTTTAAGTAAATTAGTTGTTTCTAAGTATTGGAGAAAAATAAATATATTTCACTTGGTTATGGTCAGTGATACAAATAGTGTTTTAAATCCGAATGAAGCAGTAGACCTTGAAAGAAGCTGTTAGGGCTCCAGACATATTTTGCACGGTGTCTTCTCAGTTTGGTGTAGGATGCATTTTTCACCTGGGGGCTGGGATTTTCCATGTGAACAGCAACGTCAAGAGTGTGTGAATCACTACGTCAAGTCAAGAAATTGTTTTTCACACACAGAATTTTGTAACATTCCCGACTATTACAACAAACAAGCGGAACAAGCCCAACAGAAAAATACATTCAAACAACTAAAATTCCACTATTTCTTCAATAACGTGAAACTTCAAATTTGCATCTCTTTTTGCACAAGGATCAGACTGCTTGATTTGATGAACACATTGCTTTGAAGTTCTTCAATTGAAACTTCATGTTCAACTTAATTGTTCTTGAGATTTGTGCATTAGTTTCGTTTGTTTCAGGATTGAGAGCTGTCTCTCTAATTCAATTTTATAATGATGACATATTTCCAAGAAGAATAATCTTGCATACGACTGTTGGTGTTCCATAAGCTTTTGTCACACCAGGCTACTTTCAAGCTGCTAGCGAAATAGGTGCTACTAGAAAATAGTAACGAATAGAAAAATACTCTAGTAACTATCAGAAATAGTAGCAAATATAACATATATATGTAGACCAATAGCAGCTACCAACATCAGCTACTTCACTAGGAGCGACTGAGTAGCGGCAATAATTAAGTAGCCTGGTGCGACACAAACTAAATATTCTAGGTGACAATTAATATTAAATTTCAAAATAAAAAATAATATTCGAAGTTTCAAATCTTTGAATGATTAAATGTTGAGAACACCCTGAATTGTCATGGAAGTGTAGGGATATATAGTAATAAGCGTCTAATGATAAGCAGAATAGTTCATTGAAATAATTTCCAAACAATACAACCTATAACAGTTTTCAAAAGTTCGTGAACTATGATAAGACAAATTTGGGCTCTTCATCTTTCATTAAAATGAATGTGATCATGTTATACTTTTCAAAAATCCTACATTTCAAATACCGTCACCCGGAAGAGATAAACAACAAATGCTACAGCCCAAGAGATCCTGGCGTGCAAATTATTATCAGTGTCATAGCTGGACAAATCCGATCCGGTCGTAATCTGAATATAGCGTGAGGTGATGTCGGACCAAATAGAGGCTTCGGCTAAGTAGAACTATGCCGGTGAAGATCAGATGCGAGGGTGAGGATGAGAGAAGTGGGTGAAAAATGGAAGCAGCGCTTCCTGGTCGTAAAGGGAGCAGGAAGACCATTGCAGGTCCGGGTCATAACAGGGCGCAACGCAGAGTGCAGAGCACACACACACACACAGAGATAATCAAACGAGGTCTCTGCTCTCGGTCTTATCACCGTTCAGGTCCGGCTCGGCTTAGGGACCCCCCCGCACCCCTCCCGCCCACAGCCCAGCCACACAACAAGGGTCAACCTAACGGCCGACTGACTGCTGCTACTGCTACCATTCACTACTCTGCACTGCATGCTGCATTGCACTGCACTCTGCACACAGATGCATCTTGCACTACATGCCTTGCCTATCAGCATCCTATCCAGAAAGATCAAGATATTATAAGTATTATTAGACTTCAATTAGAGGTTGTTGCCATCAAAACCATCAATAGTGATTGTTGCAGCTAAACATTACTAGTGGTTATTGCAGTTAACATTTTATTAGCTAGGTTATCATAATGTATTAGCTAGTTTAGATATCGGCATAGACAAACATAGACTGATAGTCAGTTTATGATTTTTTTAGATTACATCTTGGAGACTCCAGTTATTATATCGGTTATAATATTGCAGCCAAATTGCAGTAATTGAAATAATTTACAGGCAGGCTTTAAGGAGTACATCCATTACACTTAATAATGTATTTGATAAGAACAATTGATAGCATCGGTTATTCATAAAATTAAGGTTCCTATCCAGAGTGATTAAGGACCACTTTTAGTTCAGTCAGTGGCTTTTGGAGGTGGTTTTATTTGGTTTAGAGGTGGTTTTAAATATATCACCAATACAATCTTGGGTGCAGACTAAGGCCCAGTCCTAGCTGAGATACAAGAAAAAGCGAGCGAATTTTTGTCGCTCAACTAGGACCGGGTTTGAAAGTGAGGATTTGTTTAATTTAGTCATTCTCTAGAGCTCTAAAGTTTAGACTGAATGTTGGAGAAAATGATAGACCTATTACTTGACAAAAACTTTCAGAGAGAAATCAGTTATAATAAATAATCATGCTTTGCCTTCCAGAATAAACTAGACTTGGTATTTGATTGTTACTGTGTAATTTTAGCTGCAACCAAATGGGAAGGAGGACATGCTAAATTTAGTCATTTCATTGACTGAATGTGAATATTGACGAGAATGAGAAACGCTTAGGCTTACTTTAATACGTAACGTTTCAGTTTTACCGATCACCACCTATAACTAAACTAAAAAAATTGATCAATTTAATCGCGAAATGAGCTAAAAAATCGTAATTTCCCATAAGAGATTAGCCGCTTTAGTAGTTTAGTTACTTAGCTGTTATTGAATGAGCCCTAGATTTACATATGGGCAGTTTGGGCATTTGCCTACAGCGCCAATTTCTGAGGGACGCCGGCAGGCTAATCATTATCTGATTTTAATATTTACTAGCCTATATTAATACGAGGTAGAATTAAAAAATATTTTCAAACACTTGTAACAGATTTAAGAAAGATTGTGTGCCCAGAGCGCCAGCTACCTTAAACCGGGGCCTGTCAGAGACGTTACAAAAATTTGTGTGCGTGAACCTATCACAAAACGTTTTTTTGTGATATTAATTAACTCTTTATTAATTAATTTACATGAATTTTCAGCATAGCATTTAGTTTGATATGATGTGTACAAATTGGTTCTAAGTAATATTCATAATATTTACGTCTATTACATTATACTTCACGTCTATATGATAAATATTCAACAATAAATTGAGCCCAACATTTTATGCCCATAAAATCACATTGGAACCTCAAAAACTCCTACCCCTCCTACTCTTCTGATCTGAAATTTGAATCCACGATCACACACAAAATCTGGCTAAAAATAAAAATAGAAAACAATAAAAAATCATTAAACCAGAAAAAAACAAATAATTTATTGTCAGTAAACAGTCCATAAATAATAAACAAAAGTTTCAACTTGATATCAAAATATTTTAAGGTTGATTTGTAATATTAATATTAATTACTTATTCTTGTCCGACCATTACAGACAAATACTATCCAATCAAGTAGTTAGTTATCACAATTCACTAACACTATTATCCGTCTATGTCCTGGCAGAATTCTAATTCAACTCTGGAAGATTTTCAAGAATAAAGACGAGCTTCCATCCCCACTGAACAAGCTCGTAGGCAGGGAATTGAAACTTTCAAAACTTTCTCCCTCAACTTCTCGTTTTACTTTCACCCTTTTCTAGTTGGCCAATAAAGCAGTTCTAATTCATAGCTCATTCTCATCTTATGAAATTTAACTTCGATTGCTGGAAATAAAACTTTAATAATGATAGACCAATAACAGGTAGAATTTAAATAAATTTCCTACTAGATCTTGGAGATTATGACACCTGAATAATTTTTCACAAACTTCAAATTAAAATTTTAGTTTTAATCGATAATTAAAAAACAATCGCGAGTATTCTATTCTGCTATTTTTTCAACTTTTTATTTTTTCTTCTAATTTTGCAAACAATTATAAAATAGAATTAGATCTACATTCCATAAGGTTTTACTTATTATAATTACTGTTTCTTATTATATGAGTCAAATTTTAAGCAAACATAATTTTTACTGTACTGCATATTTAATGAACACTTGATAATTAAAAAGTAAGAGTATAATAATCAGAGTTCTGGGACCATGATTAATCAATATTCATTTCACCAAGCAAACTACCTAACAAAAATTCATAACAGGAGTTAACTCATTTTTTAATTTCATCGCACTTGAAAATATCATGTGACATGTTGCAGTCAAAGCCGGCAAGCTTATTAATAATTGAAAATTCCCCAAACTATCATTTTTACTGCTAATCACATTTCAGGCCATTTGACTATTGACATAGACTAACAATACTGTTGTCTGTGCTATTGATCTCAATTTCTGAATCATCCAAACATCATTTCAATAACAATCAAAATCTTAAGAGAATTTTTGTATCGCATAGACAAATATTATAATGTAGAATTATCACAAGAAAAATGTGTAGGCCTTACCATTTTCTTGAGACTCCAAGATGCATAGTGATAACTAATATTCAAGAAAATAGCATGGGTTAACAGACGTCTCTTCTAATTCAAACAAAACGGGAAGAGTTCCAACAACCAGTGATAACTCAGACAGATAACAGAGATAAGAATTTCTACTACGGAGTAGCTGTGAAATGACAAACGAAACAACAATATGCCTAACTTCCTAATGGCTCATCATTAATTGCTAATGAATTTATATATGCGTCGTGTCGTAGTAATAGCAGAAATAAACGAGCTGAGCCTGAAGACCTGAACATAACACTCTGGATGGAGTCTATCCAAAACTGTTACGTATAGGCTGGAGAAACTTTCTCAACTGAATTGAATTGAATGACTGCCTTTATTTTAACCTGGGAGGGTAAAGTTAGGGCGCAGTCGGCCCTCTCTTACACTCAACCCTTTATCTGCATGGTCTTCAACTGCATGGTCTCTATTGACAAAGTAAACCGAATTCTCCAATTTTACACAAAAATTTATAATAAATTCCATAAATTGCTGTTGCAGTTAGTTACTTGATGATTTTTTTCAAAATCTCAAAGAAAACAATTTTGAACTAGCAGAATTAAATTCCACCTAACCCTTCAAATCAAAATATTGAAATTTCTCAATTTTCAACGCATTATACAATTTATTCAGAATAAAAGGGATTCATTGTTAAAAAATCAATTTACTTAGCGAATCATCATCCATCATGTCTTCATCATATGGAAAATCTCTTAAAATTAAGCAACAAACTCAATTGAAAGAAGCTGAATCAAAGGAAAAAACCTGAGACTAATCTTGAATTTTTGAAAACTACACAACTGTCAAGTAGTCAATTAGAATTTAAAACTCAATGAATGCTTTTATATCCAACCATTACAAATAATGGAATTCAATTATGAAATCTAAAACTCTTTCGTTAACACAAAATCGTGTTTGCTAGATAAGATACCTCTATTGTGCAGGTCCAAATACTATTCACACAGATTCATGTTGCTTGTAGCCAATTGTAAATCACAAAGCAACCCTTTACAGACTCAGATTCAGTAGAACCTTGGATTCTTCAATTAACACTTATCAATATTGAACTGCTTGACTTGTCACATACTTGACTCACATAACTCTCATTAACTAAAAATTTACAGGGAAGTAAATCATACTTCAATAAGAAGTATTCACAGAAAATCACTCAATCAACAGCTATCTAAGAGATACGAGATACCACCTGACAACTCAACTCTCACTAAATAAGGAAAATTCGATACACATTATAACAAAAAAGTGGACAATCCCAAAAAAGAGTTCAAATGCTGAGTGATTAAATTATCCAGAACCGTAACTAAAAAGCTCAAGAAGTAACTCATGCTTCAAGTAATCGAATTATAGAGAATGAACCCAAAAAAAGAAGAGTTGAGCCAGTGCTTACCTGAGTGATAACAGTATCCAGCCCCATGAAGGGGTCGACGGTATTAGTGAATGCGACCACCAATTAACTACCCGCCAACACAGAAGATCGAGCACTCTTAAATAATATTCAATTAGGTATTGATCCGTTCACAAACTATAACTAATATAGGAATAAAATTAATATTCAATTAGCAATTGATTATTTCACAAACTACGAAAAATCCTGTTCACAAACTGTTTGAACTGCTAGTGCGGGGTGGTGAACGAGCGAGTGAAGAGAACAAGGCACGCGAAGAAGCGACTAAAAGCGGCGTGACAGCGGCTGCGACGCACAAGACATGGCAATGTTGGGATCCGGGAAGGCACCGGGCGTCTACTAGGACACTGACCTGGTTACTGCCGCTGCTAGACCAGCGATGCTGCCACCGCCGCTTCGTACTTCCGCCTCGCAAGGCCACTCTGATCTCCTCAACCCCCCCCCCCAAACACCCCCACCCCCTCACCGACAGGCATCGTCCATCGTGTGCGCAACAATGAAACGGTAATTACGAAACACGGATGGATGGATGGGCTTCATCACCCACTGAGCCGTCAGAGGGCAACATCTTCAACCTTCAGCAATCGGTATAGATCCGCAATCTTCAAGAACGTACATTGGCCAGCACTCTTGGCAAAATAATATGTGGAAAACGAAATGTATTATGTAATTAAAAAGACAGCTTGAAGAGATATTACTAAAAGAGACAAACTTGAAGAGACATTACTCGAAGAAACAGACTTGAAGAGATATTACTAGATGAGATTAAAGATTTATTGACAAGATTGATGAAAGATTGACATGAATGAAATATATACGTATTAATATGTATATAAATAATAATGTATACTAGGTACTCGTAATTCGTAATGCACCATATCAATTAAGTCCAAATGTTTCCAATTTTTATAATATCATTTTCACTAGACTAAAAAATTGTGCAATTTGGCGAGGTGGAACCTACCCGTAATGGTCTCCCCACCGATAAAAAGCCATACGATGGAAAAAAAAAAAAAAAAAAAAAAAAAAAACTAGACTTAATTGAAAATATCATTCTACTGTCACAAATTTATGAAATGTTGCCAGCAAAATTTATTGCAAATAGAATCAGTGTTTCATATATGAAGTGAAAATGTACTTCAGTCTCGAAATTTCTGATAATCTTGACAACCAGTAGCTTTGTAGTATAAATGCCTTTCAGGATTAACTTGAAATTTTTACTTCTGTTCTCTTGTCATATTGTATTCAACATTAAGTGACTTGAACGTACATCTACCGAACTTACTTATAAAATTATTTTAACTCCCTCCCAGAGCTCAAGTTTTGCTTTTCTGGGAGGGCCCAGAATTTTTATATCATAAAAATATTTCAAAACTTCTTTTAGTATCATTTTCATTGTAAAGCAAGATTAATTTTAGTTTATAAGATATATTTTGTTTCAATAAGTAAAATAATTAAATAGATAAATTTGAATTTGTAATTGAGGAGACATTACTTTTTGATATAAGTATTCTAGAATGATTACAATGAGAAATCATTCATCAAGTGTTCTGAATGGTTACTGTATCTGGATTCGGCTTTGAAAAATACTCTTCACTATGAACTGTAGTAATCACACCAGTGAATGAGGTTTTCATCCTTCAGCTGGTTGATTGCAGTTCAATCCATATACTTCTTTTCTGTTGCAGTGTTTGAATAAATTAGTGATGATCACTGTGAGCTATGTAGTTAATTTATTTACAGTAAGTATTGTTAAATTGAGCAATTAGAATGCCTGAACAATAAAAGAAATATTATGAAGTAGAATTGAACAAAATGTAGTCAAATAAGGCGAAATAAAGTCAAATGAATCAAATTCAAATCAGCTATCAGCAATACAGGTAAATGGTGATAAGAAGTTTCCAATTTTGAAATTACAACAAATAGCTGGAGGCGGGGTTAGAGCTAGAAATTTTGCAGCCGCTCAAGCAATTATATAATAATGGAAAGTTGAAAATATTTTTTTACCTCAACCTGATCTATACTAACGTATAGATCATTTAAAATACAGTATTTAAAAGTTCAAGATAATCGGTGATTCAGATACGAACCTTTATAAAGAAGGTCTCTGCTATAGTAACCTTGATCATCTATTATTGAAATCTATTATCAATTAATTTAAATTATAATTTGTAATTATTGCTATTAATTACTTTTAATTCCTATTAAATCTTTCAATACAATACAATTAATTACAATAAATATTTTTTATCTCTATTATTGACATCTATTGAAACTTCAGGCCTCTTAATGACTGTCATTCTATTCTATCTCGCCTAACACTTCAAGCCCATAAGTAAATCCAGTCCTGGATCCGAAGGCATACATGCCATTGTTGATTTGTTGGGTTTGAATATGACTAACGATTAATGAACTATGTAGGGCCACGTCAATCATAGAATAGGTATTTATAACGGATAATTGACATTTCTTGTCATTGCCGTTACATTTCAGAAGAAACAGAACCTCATAAATGTACCTCTTCAATGTGTTGTATTTACTAAGCGATATTTCCTCCATCGAAGGATTCAGTCTATTCTATACACAAAACGTCCACAGTAAATGTTATATTGTTATTGAATGTGAAGATTTTTCTATTGATTTACATTTAAAATGACTTTTGTCTATGACAACTATACTACTTTCAATTTATTTTTGTAAATGTACTGTTTGTGTCAGTAAAAATATTCTTGATTCTTGATACAATTGTTTTTTTCATAAATTTTGGTTTGCGGCGCAATTATTAGAACAGATTCACTAATGAACCCAATTGCATTCAAACAAAAAATAAAATTAAAGAACTTTAAAAAAACAATAGAATCGATCGCTTCCAATTGTTGGGTTGAGGTTAATTGCAATAAATAACAAAGTTATGGTAGTATTGTACATAGTGCGCATAGTCGATGTCAGACTAGACTGGAGAATAAAGAATAAATAAACAATCCACTCTAATAAATGGCCTCGTTCCAAATCAATTGACTGTGCGATGCATGGTAAAGGCAGGCCCAATACGCAAGACTAAACGATAATTCAACTTGTAAACAATTATCAAGGATGACAAACTTTATTACCATTAGAAAAATAGTTGAGCAAGGACTGGGAGCTAAATACAGTACCGCTACATGTACACAATAGAGTCTAAGCGCAGTTTGCTAAGACAATGTTTATCACAGGTGGCGTCATCCAAAGATATTGTCTGATTCACCTTATGATAAAAGACTATAATGAAACAATATGGCCGATAACACACTTTCGATGAGCTTAACCCAATAAATTCCTAGGCCCCCTAAGTACTCGATAACGTTTACAGCCAATCTAAGCACACAGGCTTTCTACAAGGTTACAGCATAAGCATTGTGACGATAAATAAGGAGTAACCAAAGAATATTGTGTTGTAGCATTAGTTTGCTAGATTATTGGTACACTCCACATGAATGCACTGATGACAACAGAGGAGATTGTCTGCTTCAGTAAGGAATCGATCTCAGAACCAACCCAGTACGGAATGATAAGCTACCTATTTAGAGAAGTTGAAAATCAGACAAGTTTCATATCAACGAGCTTTATCTAGAACTTATATCAAGCGAAGACAAGCATATTATTTATTGTACAACAAAAATCGATAGAGATGGAGGCTGGAGAGTCAATTGAACACTGCACGCACAAACTGGTCTAATTTGTAATCAGATGAATAGTGAAAATCAGCATGGAATCTGGACTGGAGAGATAAGCTATTTTTAAATAAGCTGGAATTGTATTTGGACTGCTTTGAAATAGCGCACGAAATAGAAAGTGGACAAGATAACGACATATAGTCTAATTAGAGTAAAAGAGAGGCCTCCTTCGACCACTGTTCGTTCAGTACGAGCTGGTCTGTTTTAAGGTAAAACGAGAGAAAATAGTCGTCAAGTGCAAGCGAACGGGTTAGCGTTGACGGCAGTACAGACCGAGTTGTTCCCAGAACGTGAATGTAATGAGAACAGGACGTGAAATACTGTCTTGGCGGCGTTTGCTGCACCGAAACAAAACACTTTCTCCTTCTCGACTCTCAACTCAACAAAGTCAACAACAATATCCACCATCCCGGATGGAAAGAGAAAACAAAATATCCGACCAAATAAATAGCCACTTTGCCTTCATTAAATACACGCCCTCGACGCAACGCAACGCACAGGCTGTGTGCGTCTTTCTAACGCAGCACATACTTTCATAACATTATGTTCCTATTAGTGGTACAAACCTGTTCATCTCCTTCTATCAGCCATTTTCTATTTCAATAAGACAAATTACGATTTAACAAAGCGTATCTTATACCAAGCACAAATTACAAAGTATACCACAATAGAGAATATTTTTTACCTTCCTCAATTTACAAAATATGGTATACAGTTTTCGTTATAACTTAAAAAGAAAATCATCAACATCTTTTTGAGAGAAAAAAATTTAATGATTTTTAGGTAGAAGAGACCGACGTCTCCTAAAGACGGGAGTGGTCTGGGGAAAATATCTTCAGTCAACTGGGGTGAAACCTTTGGTTTATTAGGCAAGCGACGATACTTGAAGAATATTGCTAAACTAACATAAAATCATAGAGTACCTATTGCTTGTAATGAACGAAGCAAGCCATTGGAGAGAATTTATCAATCCATGTGATGTACAATAAAGTGGTGAAGACAAATAAGGCAGAATCAAATGAATTGTGGTGAGATCAGATCAGGTTGTGATAGATAGAAGCAATTACGAATGCGAAGACTGGGAGTTGCAGTAGCTGGGCGCCACGCCACAACCTTCCTCCACTTTCTACTAAAGTAGTAACACTTTCTACGTTTCGACTTTATTTGCCTGGAAGCCGGTTGCAGACCCAATATACCTGCTGCTCCTGCTGCTGGATATATTATTTGATCAGCCGGACAATATCTAATCCGAAACAAGTCCACGAAAATAGCAAGGTAACCTTTTTCAGTAGGCTATACTTTCAAAAATATTATAAGTAACATGTCCATTTTTTCAAGAAACTGGGTTGAATTTTTTTTTTAATATTACTTGAATATTTGTTAGAAATTTTCAAGATAGAGAAAATTATTATTATATGGATTTGAAACGAAGCAGACTTCTCCAACACCCAATCAAGAAGACTTGATTAGGACTTCAAGACTATTGACTAGGCTATTAGAAGATGAAGACATTTGGGATCTCTTCAAATTCATAGTGAACAAATTCAAAGTCACATGAACTATGTGTGAGAAGCACAGCTAGGGTGGGCTATCTGGCACATAAAGAGAACGACTTTACACTCACAAACTTTCAACCATTAGGACTAGCGAACCTACTGATCAATTAAACCACTTGTATTGCATCATAAGAGCAATTAATTCCAATTCGTGGTGTTGTAATAAAAGCAACACAATCATTTATGACAATGTATGAAAAAACAGTTGAATTAGTAATATAATTCGATAGTTAAGACGCA
The DNA here is from genome assembly GCA_017141395.1 of Laodelphax striatellus. NCBI lineage: Eukaryota > Metazoa > Arthropoda > Insecta > Hemiptera > Delphacidae > Laodelphax > Laodelphax striatellus. The sequence continues at coordinate 46,075,254 of CM029532.1, read as the reverse complement.
ACTTAGTACTTAAAAAGGATATGAAAGAAGTAGACCTCAGCGCTGAGATAACAAAGAATCAACATGGGCGTTGTTAACATAGCAACTAATAAACGTAGATTTAAATTCAGCCTTGACGATGACAATAGTGTTGGTACAGCAGCCTTAACGATATTGATAATAAACCATACCAAATCATATTATTTAATGTTAGTGAAGTTGAGTACATTGTAATAATGTAATTTCTATTAATTGATTTTAAACGTTTTATTTTTCATGACGCAACTGAAAAGTTTTCCTGAATGCTCGTCAGGTGAATAAATAAATAATCCTGCTAGCGCTGAAGCTGAAGAAACATGAATATGAAAAAGGTACCTGATCGCCAGTGATATACTTGGATTATCAATTTCTTCTCAAGCTTATTTGAAACTGAATCACCTGGAAAAACGTGTTGAGAGATGTTTTTTTTAATGTATCAATTTTTCGTTTAAAAATTAATTAAACTAATAATGACACACAATGATAATATACTCCTGACAAACTAACTGTTCAAAACTTAGGTACCTACCTTATCTCAAAATGTGTAACAAATTGCGAAGAGCAAAGAATGAGTCATGTAAGACTTTCGTTGTAAAACTTTAAATTGGAATTATCTTCTAGCTAAATTGGAATTGGTGTAATATTGTTAAGTGCCTTTCATCAGAAAGTGTTTAAACCCCTAATAATATTAATATTGTACAAAAATACAGAAACAATGGATACTGTACAGGAATGACACATATTTTCATAAAGTAAAATTTCAGAAAAATCTCAATTTAATGAAAGATTAAGAAATAAGAATGAGAATAGTCAGAAAAAATAATTACAATTATGCCTACAAAATTTCTGTGGAGGCGCAATCATTGATAGCAGAGAGATTTTTAAGAAGACTTTTACAGTAATTCAACGGATGAATCCACTATCAACAAAAGAATCACCTTGAGATTAAGAATTAGAAACAATGGAACACTTAGAGATGTCTAGTAATTTAATGTTTACGCATTAATTCAGGATCTACTAATACTTCCAGTGCCGTGAGTAGCAACAAGGAGGAGAGTAGCCTATCAGGATTCCTTTTCAAGCCCATACTAATTTCAGAATCTCATACAAAATATAAAGAATTCGAACCGAACAGAACCAAACCGAAACCAGTGAAACATCCATATCATCCAGCACATATTAAAATCCCAAATCCTTGAAAGTGGGAAGATGAGTCAATTTTTTATTATGATTCTCATAGCCTCATCACGTAGCGCATAAAATGAACACTACAGTTTGGTGATTCCTGGTGATGCTCATACTATTCACGGCAGTATTCACATTCATACTACAAGCTCCACTCAAAAGTTATGAAATGAAATATCAAGGTTCAATAAATCAACTCTCAATATCAGACAGTTAGAGATCAAAGGGTCCATAATTTAGAACACTTCTTAGAGCTAAACCACACGAGGCGGTTACTTGATACTTGATGTAATCCCACTGGAAACGCCAAGGCGTCGTGGTCGTCTTACTCCTCCTGGAGAAACTCCTCAACAGAGTAGAATGGTCTGCAGATCAGATAGTTTTTAGTTCCTGCTTAAACTTTTCATCGTTTTCTATCTCTCGCATTGTAATTGGTACTTTATTGTAGATCTTGGTGCATAAGAATCGAGGCCCATTTCGCCGACTTGGCAAACCAGTCGCCGCCTCCATCAATGTTATTGAATGGGGCAAAACACACGATAGAAGCGGCGACGGTCAACTCAGCAAATGGTTCCCCTCGTCTTTTCAGCCGGCACATTAGCCGAGTCGCCACATCATTTCATGCAAACAAGTGGAGCAAAACACACGCGAGGAGCGGCGGACAAGCGGCACCGAAGTATAATCAAGCTGACAGACGAGCGTCAGTGTTGAAACAGCGCCGCTCAATGTGTTTTTGATAAGCGCGGCTCCCGACTCGGCAAAAAGCTGCCTCGTCTATCTCTGCCCTTATAGCGCGGTTTCACAGTACCAGTAGACGTGTAGGTTACTGGCAGACAGGTTGATCATATGATCTTTCACTCTATACAAACAAATAGGGCAATGTACACTGACAGGTGTTTGTATGGAGTGGATGATCATATGACCAAAATGCTGCTAGTAACCTACCACGTCTACTGGTATCGTAAAACCGCGCCATTAGTGTAGGCATGCTGTTCCTTACAGCATCCCATAGCCTACATCTATGCGTTGATACTGCTGGAGAATGCATGAGCTTGAATCATGCTTGACGTGCTGAGAGCAAGACAAATTCAACTAGGCCTACTCTAATAGCATAAGTCTGGTGTTTCCAAGCTTTTATCTTCTCTGCATTCGCATTTGAGAAAAATTGAGAAACAATAAGATTGGTGATCTTTTTTGACATCAATTACACAAATTACAAACTTGTCTAGTAAGGTAAGGGTGTGCCACAATCAAGTCGGTGATTATACTGCATCTTTTAAATGCCTCGTACAAAGATTAATCAGTAATCAATCAAGTATCAATATAAGGTTTATAAGTTAAATTTTTATAAAAGGGATTCTTCATAATTCATTTCAATTGTCTGAAAGCCGTTTCCTATTCTTTTGCGAAAGTTTCTATCAACTGAGACTCAACCTGTTTTTCTCTTAGTTGAATGAACTTTATTAATACTTCTTACCTAGTTATTGATCTTTAAAGTAAACAGTAAGGGCCTTGTCATATACGATTGTGGTTTGATTTACTTTACTTCACTTCACTAGCAAAGAGCTACTTTGATTTACTTCACTTCACTTAAAGGAAGATTCTATTGCTAGTGAAGTGAAGTGAAGTAAATCAAAGTAGCTCTTTGCTTGTGAAGTGAAGTAAAGTAAAGCAAACCACGATCGTATGTGACCAGGCCCTAAATCTCCTGGACAAACTGTTTTCAAATTAATAGCCTAATAATTATAAGCATGAATTTAAAGAAATTATTCTTTAGCATTTTTAAACACCAAATTGGAATTCAGGAAGGTCTCCTTCTTAATACTCATTAATTCATCTAATTAAAAGTATTCTTGCTCGATTCAGGATACAAAACTAAGGTTGAGTTAGGTTAAGTTAACCTAAAAAAATATTAAAAATACCTCATGGAGAGTGAAGCTCACAAACATCCAATGAACTACTATGAATGAGTTTCAAAAAGAGGATATATTTGAATCAATTCAAGTTTAAATATGCTTATAAAAACAAAAATAGATAGCCAACTACAAAAAAATCACATTTGTTCAGGTTACAAATTGTTTAGATACTCTTACGTTATTTACCTGTATTTTTGATACAAAAACTGGATCTAGGGTAACTGCATCATCCTTCGATTTCAATTCAACATTAAAAGCCACAATTTGTTCATTTTTACCCGAAATTTCATGAAGACTAACTGAGAATAGCTCGCATATTTTGTCTATATTTTCATACACTTTCGAAGCCTTTTTTCGTTCAACACGTATGACATTGTAACTGTGTTTCAATTCATCCATATCTTGAGGAACTGTCCTCCATATCTCTACTACATTGTCATTTATCGCGAACAATACTACAGAACAATGAACAAGTTATTAAATTCACATCCTTATCCTTATTCACTGAATCCTAGTGAAATCGAAATCCAAAACGGACATATTGGAATTTTCTGCCAGCTGCCATAACAGCTGATGTGCTTCTCCTCAAGAGCTTCTAAAGAGAGTCACCAAAAGCGCTACTTTCGCGGACAAATATCAAGAGCGCACAAATTTGAAATAGGTCCGAAATTTTTAATGATTGAGCCACAGAAAATTAATGCTTTTGTAAGAACTAATACTATCCCTATCTTTATTAGATATTTATCATAATTCTACACTCAAATAATTTTCGAGAAAAGTCAAAAAAAATTTATATAAAAGTCGAAACGTTTTTGTATAATTGATGATTGAAAAGACTTAAAAATGTACAAACATGAGTCAAAATTAACTAAAATAAGTAGGCTACTATTCAAAGTTTAACGTGATTTACGCCCTATTTTAGATACAGCAATTCTCAATCTTACCATTCTACGATAATATATCATCAATTTTGTATCAACCTTTCACAATTCAATCATTAAGTGGTATCATCAATAGGTGTTGCTTCTCGCAGCTTTTAGTGGTCTCAGAGAGTACGGATACCGAACTGATTTAAAGTACTTTTATCAAATTTTCATGTCATCTTGTTGCTTTAGACTCTTCTTGCTAAATTTAGGTTTTTTTGAAGTTGAATGAACTTCCCGCTATGAATTTGTAATGTTACCATCAGTATGGTTTTGTATTTTAAACATTATTAATTCCAGAGACATAAATTATTTCCACACAAATAATATTTAAGGCAGTTCAATTACAAACATTATGTTTTATATCTTATATTTCCATCATTGGTTTCATCTATTTACGTTCAATATTATTATTGCAACAATCAATGTCAGGAGACAAAGGTCATTGATATTTCCAGAGACATTCAACTATTTTACACATTACAGATTTAACCCATTTAAACAAAATTCGATATTGATACAAGGTTCTTGAAATATTTTCTGATATTTCATCTATTTAACTCGTTTCAATATTATATTTTATATCAGTACCCTATCTTAAACTCTTTTTTGGATGAACGTTCAACGATGCTTTTGGAAATAAGGTCAAGTTCGCGATATCTTTGTTTCTTCCTCTTAAAAGTTAACTGAAGTGTTACATTTGAACATCTAACATTGGTTTATAAGTTACTGGAATAAGTGGTTTATTGAATATTTATCAACACGATGGGTTTGAAAACATAGACATTTTTACATTGGTTCAATGTTAACCCTATCTTCAATACTAGCCCGTAAAGTAAGCAGAGTTCAGAACTCTGTCTCTCATTTGAAATCACCGCTAGTTGAAGTTTGGCAGCTACTCGTCTATTCGCTACTTATTCACGATGGTGGTGGGATAATACAGTAATTCGATTCTTCCACTTACTGCTCATCTTCGGAAATTTTAATCTTCTAGAAATTGAGATAAACAACTAAGGCGAGCTGCGGTGTCAAAGACAGCTTGTAAAATAACTAAAAAATGGTAAATAATTAACTAAAACTAACTATTTCTACCAATAAATACATGTTTGGATCACTTGACTCAATAATGTACCTTTTGGCCACATGATAAAATTCATTGTTAGAATAAAAAGTACATGTAGTGATGAATAATAATACTGATTGATAGATCAAGGAAGAAAATGTAATTTCTAGAAAGAGAGGAATAATATTATGGGTAACCCACTAATTACACTGCAGTACAAATCTTATACAATTTTAAAGCAATGAATCACTTCGTTTGTGAAATCCTGTTTCAGAGAATTGATTAGATCCAACCTTTAAATTGCTGAGTCGTCCTTAGTTGATTCAAACAGAATAATCAACTGTTCATAGTAAAGTTGTCTTGACTTAGAGGAGATTCGACGTAAAAGCAAATTTATTAGTCGATAAATTTCCTATCTCAAAATGTAAAAAAATTTTCTTTTAACCAAGACCAAATCCCTGAATATGAGGCAAAAAGTCTTCCTGGAATCTACGTATGACATCATCCAGAACAAATACTTTGGGAAAACAATACTGTCTTTGGAACTGTACTTACGAAAAGCTTAAGCCATGGAATTAAGGTTTACGAATTAGGAATAGATGAGCGATTTGATCCAGCACCTCAAATGAACCGATAGGAGAGACAGACTGTCTTTGAAAAGAATGCCAAATTGATAAGTTTTCACACTGTTATGAAGGTTGATAACAATAGATGTCTTCCAAACAACTAGCACCCTGCATGTTTGTAGTATCGCACCTAGCTGAAATAATTCTTTGAAGTATGGAGTTACGGAACTTTTCTCTCTAAAATTGGTGAAATAAACGCAACCTTGCATTTGGAAGGTTGGAGCGACACCTATTCCAGTCTGTTTCATGTGATTTGTGAATAAAGATTTCTACTTTGTTTCGATAATCCGATAGATCCCAATAGTAACCTTATGTAGGCCTAAGAACCAACCATGATTTTTTTTATTGAAAATTAGACTCGATTCTTCAAAAATGTTATATAGATAACCCGAGTAAAAATACCTGAACAAAACGGTGTAAGCCCATGTGAATTAGAGTTACCAGACTTAATACGGGCTTATGTCTCATGAATACTCCAAATTTGATTCGGATCCATCAAGGAAATTCGAACCATCTTCGGGTAAGATTTCCAACATTTAGCAATGGAACGAATATTTCGTACCAAATTCAGGAACACTGCAGAATATTCAAAAAATGTAATTACCAATTAATATCAAACACCATGATAAATCATTTGTATTAGAACACTATATCTGTTGATCGGAAATGCAGAAACTCATCATTTATTTTCGTGCTCGCTTACATAAAAGTACCAATGCATTCATCCTACACGGTTGAGACGTCTTTGAAATATTGCACAATCATAACGCGAACGCGTGAAACATCTTGTAAAAGTTCGTTTTAAATCTTGATTATTCATTATAATAATGTTTAGACACATGCGATATTAATTTTGCGGGCATCAATATAATTGAAAAATCAATAATAACCAATACTAATACAAAAACAAACATACGAAAACTAGTAAAAATTCTAAATTATATTACTCGGCTTCACTGGTTTAAGTCATAGACCTATCCTTCCATGATGAATCATTTCCCGTAGATTCATGATGCTCACCCATCCCATTTAGAAATAAATCAGAACATTAATGCGCAGTTGATTGACATTTGTAGACTGTCACACATTATGCACAGAATCACAATATTATGTGGAGAAAGTCACACTGATTCCATGGTAAGATTATAAATGATTGGCTGAATAATTTTCTCCAGGTTTGTAAAACGTGCATTTGACCTTTCTTGGCTTTGTAGAATATTTATCATGAACTTGTTCTACACTTTTTCTTTATCGTTTTGAATACTAAAGGTGGAATCAGTAGGCGTTTCATACATTTTATTAATTACTTTACGATAATCTGACTGGGCAAATTGTCTACAAGGATGAGTCAAAATTAGCTCAGTCGAGAATTCTATTACTACTATTCAAATGGAGTTTAGCAGAACATAAGAAACATACCTTACTCATAATGTGAACAGTACATGGGTGCGTCCAGAAACAATCGTAAACACTAGCCATATCTTTATTCCACTTGCTCGTCAATGTAATGACGTCAGCAAATGTGACAGGAATCCAGCGAACGTATGAAATTCGAGTGAAAAGATTCTTTCAATCTTATTACATTTGGTTCTGTAACCGTAATGAAAGGGTACCAAACTGATCATGGGTTTTAAACAAATTTATGTTTAACATAATAGTACATAGTTTAAATTTCTAGAACTGATTATTTTCATGAGTAATTAAGTACTTATTATATGAATATAGTATTTAGTCTTAGTTTGGAAGAAACCTATGAGACTGTTGGAATGTACATCATGAATCTGATATATACGGATTACCCAGATTAAGGGTAAGTGACAGTTCAATACATTAAAGAATATCTGATATTGACGTCATTGGTCATGAGACAAAGTTAACTGCAAGGTAAATAATGCCAGGGACGTCCCTTGGCATTACCCGTTTCCTACTTACCATGGTTAATTTGTCCTTGGATACCAATATAGCAGGAGGCATCCTAACATTTAGCAAACAAAATTCTATTGATAACCTTCGTTGAATTTACCCTTGAAATGTACACCTTAAATTTTCTAAAAACTTCAGTAAATTACTTATTCAAATTTATGCAACTGTGAAATATTCAATCATGTTGGTACTTTGTTACCAGTCTTTGAGTAAACTAAAAAGTTTCCAAGCCATGAAAAAAGGTCCAAGATGCTGCACAACTGGCAGACCTACGGTTCACGTACCAACGTTCTGGCTAATGAATTTGAGAAAATTTCGTGCACACTAGTGCAGTTAAACCAATAATGCGAACCAAAATTTTAATATCACCGGGTTGTTGATATTTCATTTCAGATATTGTAATTGAATAGAATTTCACGATTTATTTCCTGATAAAAGATTGACAACAAAGTTCAGAACTCATAATTACTTAATGTGGTAAAATTTGAAATCACCGGTGCATTTGGAAGTTATATTTGTTTCAGAATTCACGTATTCTGACGAACAACGCATTTATTTAGCTTTGACTTTTGTTTATAACATGGAAATTATCGATTGATGAATCCCTTTTTAGACAAATTAATATAAAAATCCTGTATTTCAACCAGAAAAAGGAGAGGTCAAAGAGACTACTCGTACCAATAAAATACGAATCACTTCTGACCGTTATACAAGTGTAAAATACCACATATAATACTCAACAAATTGGAATAGTTGATTCTAGGTAGATCAGGAAAAGTTTTTTATTAATTTCAAAAGGAAATAATATTATGTAAGTACCAAATTCAATACCTCAATATCATCCAAAATCTGATGAGTGCAATTGATAATTAGAAATGGATGAAGTGATCCAGCGCCCTCAAACTTTGGATGCTGTACTTTTATTAGGGCGGACTCATGGCTCAATTTCATTTCAAATGTAAGTAAACGTTTTTCAAATTCAACTCTCTATACCAGCATAACTTCGTTTTCAACTTGTTATTACCTGAATATTATAAATCTGCAGATGTAAAACCAGCTGCATATCTCAAACTTTCAAAAGTTTTAGATGCTGATAGAGGATGCAACCCAAACTTTGAAGTCCTCTTCAATACTGAATGTGAAAAACTACTTCAGTGGATCAGCACCTTTCAAAGTAGGCATTAATCATTGCTCCATGACGTCTTTGTAAAAGCTTGAAAAATATACAATGTGAATAAAGCGAGACCATCATCTAGATTTAATCTTGAGTTACTGAATGGAGAAAAACTTGCAAATACTTTTTCAAGTTTTGTTTATCATCTTTCATCTTCAATCTTTTCATCTGTTTATGGTTTATCCATATTGTTTGGCATAGAAATAATGAAGGTGTACATAAGAATTGTAAGAAATAAAATCAACTTACTCGTCATGTATTCTCAGATATCAAATTTATCCAAAGGATCAAATTCGAAGATCTTCAAGGAATTGGTTCCGAGTGTAAGGCAGGGTGATTCAGATCACGGCGAACATGACCGCCACTTCATAAATGGATAAGTAAAATGGTGCCTTGGAATATCACATTATGTTTTCTTTATTTAATGTTCATTTATAATTTCAAATATTTTTGTATTGCCAATGCATTCATCCTTTATTAAGATTGAAATGTTGCAAATATCTTACTGAAAAGCATACTCCAATAATGCGACTCTTCTAGTCTGCGTTAACGTGAAGGACTGTCTTCTCATTCTGCCTGACACTTGCGCTTGTAAAGAGTAGACATGTGATATGTTCTGCTGTCAGACAACGTCGATAAATAACTATCTAAGAGAAATTAATACATACCGTCCAACTAGAATCAAGAACAGTTCATAAGATTGACTTCTATCTGAACCACCCTGTACAAACGCAGATGTTAACGAGAATTAATTTTCATCATCCAACAAGAGTTTTGATGCCCAGAAGCCATCAGTTTCTAATCAGATGGACATAATGCATCCTGATTGAAAGGAAAATAAATTGAATATTGAAGACACAACAAAACTTTCGTTGAGATACCCTAATTACAACACTTAATATAAAAATAATGGTAGATTAAAATATTTTCTCCAAAGGTTTTAAGTGCGTGAAATATTGAGCTTGGCAGTAGGTTCAGTAGAATTAACATATGTGCTACCTTTTTGTGTTCGTGTAGGCTGCACAACTGGCAGAAACAGATGGTGTCACGTACTCAACGTTCTGGCTAATGAATTTGAGAAACTAGTCGTGCACATTCAGTAAACCAATCCTACTGAACCAAAATTGCACCACTTCACAGATATTTTCTAAATTGATTTAAATTTGTAAATTGAATGATTCTATAGATGGATTTTTATTAATCTTCTTGATTGAGGAGTTGCAATTAATTCGATTCACCTGCCATTATTGGCCTGAGAAACAATCGTGAACTGAAACATACGTTATTCCACTCTGCTCGCAAATGTGTAATGACGTCAACATCATGTGACAGGAATCCAGTGAATGTATGAAATTCGGAGGAAAAGCATTCTTTTGTTTCATTACATTTGGTCTCCTGTAAATCGTAATGAAAGGAGGGGTGTTATTTGTAAACAAATATAAATAATAGTATATCATTATTTGTTTGATTGTTTTCTGAGTATTAGGGGATTGTAAGGAAATATAGTGTTTCTAGTTCTTTAGTTTAAAGAAGTCCCACTATTTACTGTTGGAATGTACACGAATCTGATATATACGGGATTAATGCAAGTCAGCAACCCATTAATACAACGCAGATGAAATAACGAGAATTAATTTCTCATTATTAATCTTCCTTTTACCCAGAAGTCTGAAAACTAATATAGGCATCATCCTCAGGAGAAAACAAAATGAATATTGAAACAACAAAACCTTCGTTGAATATCCTAATTACATTTTAAATACAAAAATAATGGAAAACTTACTCAAATTTATCAACAGTGAAATATTCATTGGCAGTATCCAGTCTTTTGAGTAAATTCACATTTCCAATTTTTTTGTGTCTGGTGTAGGGCTGCACAACTGGCAGACCTAATGGTGTCACGTACTCAACGTTCTGGCCACGAATTTGAGAAACTAGTCGTGCACATTCAGTAAACCAATCCTGCGAACCAAAATTGCACCACTTCACAGATTTCATTTCAATTTGTAAATTCGAATGGATTTTCACATGCATTTTTATTTCCTTCTTGATTGAGGATAAAAATTCAATTCAATTATTCATTTACTATGTGGTAAAATTCATTTTATAATATTTATAGAAGTATTAGATTCTTATCATTTTCAAATGAACGATTCTGGATTGAACAAATTCATCTTCTATTTTGATGAAAGAAGAAATTACAACATAGAAATTATCATTGATGATTTTTTAAAACAAATAATATATCTTGTATTCTACCACAGAATAGGAGAGGTTTACTGATATTAAACTTATTTACTGACGTTATACTGATCTATTATAATACTCTGAATTATCCCTGATTCTAGGTATTATATTAGTTTTTTATTAATATTTTAACGAATCAAAAGATAATTTTCAATACCTCAATATCATTCACTGTAATTTAATATCATTCACGCGATGATTGTAGAAAAATTTTGGATGCTGTACTTTGAATGATAAACACAAATTTGAATAGTTGAAAGATTTGCTGCTTAGTTGAAAGAAGCAGCAATCATGTAACTCAATTTCATTTCAAATTCAATTCGTCTAAATACAAGTAAACGTTCTTCGTCTATTCAACTCTATTTATACCAAAGTATAACTTCAAGAATTATTACCTGAATTTCTCTGGTGGATGTAAACATTTCTCTCAAACTTTCAAAAGTTTTAGATGCCAGATAGAGTGATGCAACCCAAATAAAGTCCTTCGGGAACGAATCAATATCTGAAAATTGAATTAGTAGGTTTAATATTTTGAAGTCTTGCAAAAAGTTATTGAAAAAATATACAATGTGAATAAAGCGAGACCATCTCTAGATTTCATCTTGAGTTTTATTGAAATGGAGAAAACTTGTGACACTTTTCAAGTTTTGTTCATCATCTTTCATCTTTTCATCTGTTTATCCATATTGTTTGGAACAATGAAGGTATAGAAAATTGTAAAAATAAAATCAACACCATGCCTACAGAAGGAAAATCCATCAATTCCACACACGAATTCTCAGATCACAAATAAAGGTTAAACGTGTGATTAAGTTTCAAACATTACGACTATACCCCGTGCAGCGCTTTTGCTTGCTTGCTCAGTACTGCATCGTTTGGGAATACAGTATCATTGCAACAGACTTGTATCAGTGTGAGTTTCCTCTAGATTCCACATCAAATCTCGCAGTGTTGGAAGCACAATAGAAAGGATTGCGCCAAACGTTTATTAATATAACAGATTTTAGTTTTAAGAATAGAACATATAATTTGAATAACCTCATAAGAAATGGCAAGAAAATTTTCAATTCAAACCATTTTATTTATTCAATGATGTGCAAATAATACTTCATGGAAGGTTCAACAGGCATATACGCTCAAAAGTGTCTCTTTTCCAATTTAGAAAACAGTCTAAATCTAGGTTGAGTTAAATATTTTTCGTAGTAAGAAATTTTCACTCCAAAAACAATTGGAAATTCTTGTCTGACACTCACCTTTCAGTTGTTTGCCGATTTGAAGTTTAGCGCCATATCTAGTAACACCGTAGACAGTTGTCATCACAGTTTGCTTGATAACTTTTCGTTGAATAAATCCTTCCAAAACTTTTGCCACTTCTACGCCTTTTGCTGCATCCTTTGCTCGTTCTCGTTCAACCTGCAAATTAATTTACAATAACTTATTCCATTGATATTTTCCAGACCGACTAAACACACACTAAAGAAACATAGTACATAACTTCTATGAAAAAAATCCATTTTTTGAGATAAGAATGCAATTTTGAAAGTAGTAAGATAAACTAATGAAACAAATATTCTCAAATCCACATAATGAACACATCATTCGAGTTCTCAACATTCATTTATGAATCAAGTGTGAATTTTCGAAAGCATTGATTTTGAATCATTATATAATTATAATAATGTATAAGTATATCAAGAAGCAGTAGGCTGTGATAAAATTATTAATGTATACTAAAAATATACATTCATTACTTCAGATACCCACAATTATAGTTGAAGGTACCTGATTATTTAAAACCTCCTTGAAGGTGAAATCTCAAATTAATTTAAATTAAAACGGAATTTTCCATTAAGCAAGTGCTAGATTGCAGACAAATTTCATTAGAAACTCAAATAAACGAAAATAATACTGTCCAATTTAATGGTTTTTGAGCTTTGTGTCTCAAATCATCTTTAGATTGTAAAAAGGCAATAAGAAGTCTAACAACAGTAATGAAATTAGAAATATACTGAATAGATTAAGCGCAACCTTGCTTATTCAATGACTTGCACCAAAGACTTCAATAGATATAGTTTAACCAGTAATTCACTGTTGAGGTTTTAGAAACAAGCAAAGCTAAGCTCTTTTGAAAAAATCGACATTTTTAGGAGACATGCGAAACTTGGCTCACTTATTAAAGACAATCGACATAATTCTTACAATAGCTGCAACACAGCTGTAGACATCTTGTGGCACTTCCGATGACGACAGATTGACACTCTCGGCGCCGGCCCGATCTCGACCCAGAGCCGCATAGTGTTGGAGCCCGTTGCAGGAGCCGTCCTGGTGCACGGGAAAGTGGCACACGTACGAACTGGGCCCGTCCGCACACTCCAACGCGTTGCGAATTTCCATACAGCAAGCCAACGTTTGCCATGGCACTTCCGATTCGGCCCACCACATGCGTCCCTGATGAATACATATTATGAATAAATAACAGAACAATATAACGGAGGTTTCGAAATAAGATGTACAAAACTGACATTTGATAGTTTGTTTTTAAATTATACAAGTAAGACAAAAAATGCTTACCACTGAAATTCAATGTTGTAAAAGATTCATCCTCGATTGTATTGTTCAATTCAACGCCAGTATACAACTTCAAGGGAAATGAATGGAAATATGAATAATTTGCATGAATAGACTATAATCACAGTCTAATAAATGTATTTAGCAGTCGATTATGTATTGTCGAAATGTATTTAGTACGTATTATAGCATTCAATTAGACTGCTATAATAATAATTTAGGGCCGGTTCATGAGCTCGGGATTTAGCCAAGTCCCAGACTAAAACGGGTGGCTATCGTAGCATCGACAAACGTTTGTCTCGACAGGTTAGTGGGTTAGCAGCATAGAGAGCCCTTAGTACATAGTTTCGAGGCTAACGTTTGTCGATGCTACGGTGGCCACCCGTTTTAGTCTAGGACTTAGCTAAATCCCGAGCTCATGAACCGGCCCTTAATGAAGTAGAAATATACTAACGTCAACTCACGGTATGAGCACATGATGATCGTTTCGCCTTGGTAGAAGGGGAAGAACATCCTCAGTCAGGGTCAGGGACGAACGTCACTTGCTTATACAAGGAGTTGAATTAATTGTTCTACTTTGATGATATAAATTTAGGTTGACATTCATCGAGGAATATAGATAATTTAGGATAGAGCAAATCTGCTCTTGGTTTCAAAACTAGATAACAATACAAGGGACAACTTCATGGGAGAAGAAGTAAACGATAAACGTAAATATTAATTTTATCAGTAACTGCAGTGTGTCTAACAGTACAAATTATGCAATTTGATTTATACTGACTGTACTAATATAGATAAATTATACATTTTTACGAGTTCACCCCGTGCAGCGCAAAGCGCTGCTTTCTTGCTCAGTACTGTATCGTTTGGGAATACAGTATCATTGCAACATACTTGTATCAGTATGAGTTTCCTCTAGATTTCACATTAAATCTCACATAGATTTCACATTAAAGTGGTGGAAGCACAGTAGAAAGGAATGCGCCAAAGATTATAAATATTCATTATAATACTGTAGTTATGCTACGAACTATAGTACTGTAGCAACACTATATTAGATTGGGATCCCTTCCTTCTCGCTAGTTGACTAAGGCATTGAAACTAGCCTGATCAGAAGAGGCTTAAAGGCAACACGGTTGGACTAAATTAATTAGTGTTAATACAGTACTAATTTGAATTTCTCAATTCAAACTCAACCCGACTTCATACATTCTGTTCCTAGTAAGAAAGATTACTTTTTACTCACGGTGAGAGGATTGTTGGCAGAGTCAATTATGTCTTCAAGAATCTCATTAGCATACGCTAATCTGCTACCTACTGATTCCTTTTTCTTCAGACCAGTGAGGTTGACAAGATGAGTCTGTAATAACACAAAAATAATTTGAAATAAATATAATTCAAGAATTAATTTATCGTCAAAGTTAAAAAATAATACCTGTAACCGTTGAAAAGGCTGCACCAGTCTTCAGTATAGTTTGTTGTCAATGAAAGGTTTTAATAGAAGATTGATTATGTTCTGACAGTCTAACTTTCCACGTTGATTATAATTGTTTGCTTAACTAGGACTTCCCAGGTAACATAAAACTGCGACTACTGAACAGCAAGAAATCATTTCTAATTCATCTCCTCCTCCTTCTCCTCTTCCTTCACCGCCTTCTTCTTTTGCTTCTTCTCCTCCTTCTTCTTTTTCTGTTTTATTTTCTTCTTCTCCTTCTTTCATTCTTCTTCTCTTTCGTCGTATTGTTCTTCTTCTTCCCGTTCTCTTTCTTCTTCATATCCTTCTTCTCTTCCTTCTTTTTCTTATTCTTCTTTTCCTTCTTCTCTTTCTTCACCATCTTCTTTTTTTTCACTTTCTTCTTCTCCTTCAGCTCTTTCTTCTTCCCCTTCTTCACTTTATCAAACATCTACTTAATGAGATCTTTCAAATGAGACGTGAACGAACAAAATCGTTGATAAACCACGGAGGAGTTCTGATTACAGAAAAACATGTTCGCTTATTTTATATGAAGATTGGCTTGATTTGTAAACTTATGTAGAGTGGAGCCTAGTTTTTATTTCATATCTCCTGGAAAAGAACAAAATATTCAATGCATATGTCAACAGCCCGAGGTTCAACTTATTGCAACCCCGTTTTCACGAATACTCCGATACAACGAATTTGCTTATCGGTTTCTTGAACTACATAATACCGGGGCCCCACTGCATTACTTTTTTCTCAAATGAATCAATCATATTCTAATAATAAAATAGTGACTCACCTTTAACCAGTCCAGACCATTGGGACCAAGAGGTTTTCCCTTTCCAAAACACAATAGGGATCGAGCCATGTCAGATCCGAGATGATTCAAATGTGGTGGGCAAGGATAGACTCTCCCTCTGAAGTCCATATTATGTGGAAGCAAGAAGATTCTATCCCGAAACTGAAAAATTCAATAAAAAATCATATGAAGATGAACAGACAAGATGACAAAACTATTACTAAATTACCATTGAATTTTTACACCGAAATGGATACATATACACAAAGATCACTTTATACAAAGACTTAATCACATCCACCTGTATATTACTGCAGTACTAGATCTTTATCAATTAAAGCATTTTTTTTCGAAATGATACTGTGTCTGATAAGATCTTTTAAGATTCCTACTTAAAGACTGAACAACTATCCAACTTATCCCAATCTCCTCAGCTAATATGAAGCAAAGGACAATCTTTAATTTTTACTTTCGATAATTCATACCCTATCATGAATAGGCTAATTGAAACGAATCCTCTGAAATGCTATTTATTGACCTGCAGACTCTCGTAATGATGAATATTGTCATTGAAAAAGTCTTTAGAACAAATAAATAATTTCGAATAAATTATCTCATATTGCTCTTGTGCTGGAAAATGCTTAGATTGCCTTTAGTATATACCAATCTTAAACTATCAATTCTTAAATAAAAAATATTTGTATGGAAATTCATCTACAGTTGTATTGAAGATATGCGTAATAAAATATCACCTCCCACACAACTAAATTTGCAGTGGAAAAACAAAGAAAACTCACGTGATTGGCAAGAGAGAATCGACATAAAGCATCACACCACAGATCTGTACATTTCAGATTTTTCCTTCCTCTTTTGGGAGCAATTCTCTGCCTGTAAGCTTTGAAACGTCTCAAAGCTGACATTTCCTGCAATTGGTTCTGGTGCTGGACATGATGAGGGCGGTTCAGGGAATATCTATTTGACGAGCCTCCGCTATTGAAAATTTCAATTATGTACATAGCATCTGAAGCAGACAAATAAATCATAGTTAGATGAATTAACGACGATAATCCTCTCCAGGAGTCTCCACAGAAGAGGGAGTTCGATTGCAGGCAGCTTTTTAAAAAGGCATAGTAGCTACACCACAGAGATGGAGAGTTCAAATGCTTAGTGGGGACTTTGGTCAGTCCAGCTACCAGTTCGAATAAAACTAGTTCTCCTCCCCTTCAGCCTGCGTGCTAAGAATCAGAATCACCAGAAACGCTTTTGTCAGAAAGCTGATGTCCGAATAGCCGACCATTTGATTCAATGTTAGCATCATTAAATCCAAATGGTCGCACGCCGTTCTGGACATCGGACTTTCTGACAAACAAAACGTTTCTAGTGAGTTAATTGTTCTTGAGCACCTAATAATAATGGACAATTAGTTTTATTCGAACTATAAGTTCTATTATGTAAATTTGTTAAACAGTTTAACAAGGAATGAAAAAAACCCTGAAACAAGAAAAATAGCGCCTGTGGTATAAAAAAGTACTTGCGTCGGAAATGTGTATGTGAGGGTTGAGGCTGAAATTGAAATTCTACAACTACTTACTAATCTGCAAAAACAGACCAGACAAGTGAATGGAAAAATATATTCATAGTGGATCAGTCAATCCACACAGGTGGCAACTGCAATCGCATTGCATCCGCACGTTGGTGACACTTTCGATTAGTACAGCCTGAGTGCTAAGGTGTGACAATTGCCGATCAAAATGCAACCGTAACGTGGCTCAAAATTGCTGCCGACCGTCCTGACTTATTTGCCTCTATGGTCTGCTATGCCATGTCAGTCACAGAATGGAGTGCTTGCATCTTGCTCTATGTTAAAAAGGGGTGCAGGCTGAGTCTCGATCACGCCAAGCCTGGACGGAGTTTCATGCATTTGAATTCAGAGCCCGAGAAGCCGTTTTCATACTTCACAAGACTTTTAGAAGTTTTTTGCATCTTTTGCGGTATAAATCAAAACTGTTGAAAAGAATATGGTTAATATCAGCTGTCATTAGAAGGGTAGAATTATCGTATCTTCCCTATGTTGAAAAGTGGTGCAGGCTGAGTCTCGACTCACGCTAGTTTGATGAGTTTTAAAGGCTGTATTTGAATTCAGAGCCTTTAGGTTAAGTTTCATTTTATATAAAGACTTTTAAAAGTTTGTGGTATCTCTCTTGCGCAAACCAAAACTGTTGAGAGAATATGTTAATATTTACGCAAATATATAAATACTTTTGTTAGATTCTTTGTTTTTTAGGTTTGGTTTGAGTGAAGTAGGTTGTGTTTCTACTTCTCTCAAAGTAAGGTTAGAAATGGTCTATTCACTAATTCACTAATAAATGGTTAACTTCTAATGTCACACGTGTATCAAACTTTTGACGCTCAATATAATTAATCTAATATCGCTATGTAATGCGCTTTTGGAACCATCCACTATTCAATCAGAATCAGCTGTAATTATTATCAATTTGACGATGCAGCCAAACACACCGCCATAAAATGTCCGTCTGGAAACGAAGTGTCCTACTCCCCATTTCTCTGGACCACGTCCCTGAGATGTCAGGTCCCTGGCTATGCCACCCTGCGACATGCGGTTGCTGCAAATGTCGCTTACGTGTAAGCAGGCTCAAACTGATTGGTTTCAGGTGTCATAATTGGACATATCCTCAAAATTTGGACTATTTATGAAACAATATTTAGAAATTGGAGACGTTTTGGGCCACTGCCTGTTTCTCCTTTCTATTTCTATTGGTTTGATTGTTTGAATGAATTGTAAACTATTCGAATTCATTTGTTATATAAATAGTATGTTAAATTATTTCACAGAGGTATCTGTTCAGACTGATTAATATATTAGATCGTTTATAAAATCGTTTGGTATGTTATAAATAGTATGTTAAATTACTGAAGATTTAAGTATTTATAAAGTGAATAATGCAAGAAAATTTACTGACGGGTGAATTGACTCTCCAAGGAGTGTTTTAGCTGATTGAGGGCATCCAATGATGGGTAAAGCTGATTTGGAGGAACTTCCCGCATTCTGTCATTTTTGTTGCACAGCTTGAAAATGGTAGCCTGGAAAAATAAACACATTTTATAACTAATCAACAAAACCTTACATGTGAACAATTGACAACGATATTGAAGAATTCTGTATAATTGATTGTTGCATTTTCAGATTGGTTTCTACTTATCGCAGATTTTGACGTCTAGTGAGATCAGACTCCCCCAATAATGAAATGAATGAGTCTACTTTTGTGAATAAATTGAAAGTGATAATAAATTCAATCATTACAAAATCCTTGAGAACACAAATGGTATGTTTAGAAAATATAATTCAATTCTCATAAAACATGAAGATTCAGTCAGAGCTTTACTATTTTAGGAACAAATAATCCTTACGGTGCAATTCGTGATTTAAATTTTATGATACAAGGCAAGTGGAAAAATGTGAAAAAATCATTAAGGGTATAGTGACATACTGACATTAGTGACTATACTTTTACATTCACTGAATGGAGCTGGTTTTCAGGACATATGGCAGCTATTGAAAAAAGCCGTGTTTTGTTTTGTTCACAATCGTAAGCAAGCTATGTCTCTAGTTATAAGGGCATGAAGTGGTTTCATGACCAGAAAATGAATTGGAAATAGAAAGCAAGCTCCTGAAAATGTTCTATCCGTAACAATCCCCACTTTTCATGCATTATCAACAAGTGTTATCAAAATTACCAAGTAATCAAAATTATAAGATTAATTATCGATCTTTTGTTACCTGATCAAGTCAGATTTGACAACAAGGTAGCCACCACTATCTACAGACGTCCAGGGCATGGGGGGACAAAGCATTGGAACCAGATTCACATCAAACTTCAGCTCTTCTTGTTGTGTGGCACGGAGCAACCTGAAACACGAAATTATGGGAAAATTGAATACCGTACCTACAATGAAATCAATGAGATAAAATGCTCAATTTATTTTTCCATCGGTTAAAAGAAGAGAGTGATAAAACCATTTCAAGTATGAAACAAAATTACTTCCGGAAAAAAAGATTCAAATTAAATCAAATCAAGATTAATTCCTAAATACAGATAAATCTATGAAAATAGATTATCAAGATAATTGTTATATTATCTCTCTAAATTCGAAATTTGTTTAAATTTTTGAGTAGATACATGACTATTTCACAATAGAACAGAGCTGTGGACGAAGTTAAGGTATAAAAGCTCCCTCTTCCACTCTTATATAAAAAAAAATGGGGTGAAAATTAAAGTGATATCTTACTTTGGATTGAAGTCTGCTATTTCTTTTTAATCGCTGTATTCATTAATGCATTGATCAGTTAACAAATTAAAATTTTTAATGGTAGTGCCTGAGCAAATATCCATCATTCAACACCAGTCATGTAAACAACATAAAATAAGAGCATCAAAAATTCAAGTTTACTTTGAATAACTGCCTTACTTTGAGAGCAGCGGATGAGGTTTGACTTCTTCTACAGATCGGTTGCTCTGTCTTCTGAATATCAGATAGAACGCTGGTAGATAGTGCCTGAAATGAGATGAGAAGAAAATTGTCGTGAGCTCACATACAAGAAAAAACAAATCGACTTTTCTAAGTTAAAATTCTATTACAGTATTTTCAATGCGAATTTTTCAAACATAAGATAATAAGATTCTTATTCATATTGAGGAATTGGATTAATATTTTAAATTTCCTTCTGTATTCTCAGGATTTTTCATGAGAAACGCAGACTTAGGCCTACTCAATAAGATAGAGAAAACTGATCAAACTGTTACAGTAACTGATAGTTTCTTCTCTTCTTTTATAGTGAAAATATCACAGAATTTTTTTTAAAAAAATTGATATAATAATAAATATTGTATTATTTATTGAGATGTGAACAGGAGAGTTCTGTCAAACGATTATTTTCTACATGATTGTCTCTTGGATTGTATTTTTACAGTATTCGCTGATAACTGGATATAAAATTAGGTTAATTAGGTGAGTTTTCTAACAATACTTAATATAGGGATAGGGTGATGATAATCTAAAGGAAATACACCATATTTCTTAATTAGCCTACAGAATAAAACTTCAACAGTTACTTACTCATTTGTTTTATTTTCTGCCACTTTCAAACAGTTTACATCAATCTTGATATCATGTAGAATTATATTGTACAAGAATTTTCCGATTCCAATAAGAACAGCATTTGGCCATTTTTTATCCTCCACGTACTGGAAAAGATAATAAGAATTCATGTATCAACTATGTATGATTTGTAAATTTATTTGTGTTTATACTTATACGTTTTATGCTTATCTTACAATTAACTTACGCAGAGAATTAAGACCAAAGTGAAATGAATCTATATCAAAATTATCATATTCAAGAATGATCTAGTGTTTTAGTTTAAAATATTCAATTTCACCTAATTTCATGATTGGTTGTAAAATTTGCTGAATAGTGAGTATATCGGTTAGAATATATATATTATTTTTTTATGTAAAAATACAATTGAGATAACACATTGATATAGCATCACTGGTCAATATACAATGTAACAGCACAATTTTCACTTGTGTTAGTAAGTGAAAATTGAGGCAGAATGCAATAATAATTTATGTAAAATGACATTTTACGTGAATGGTTGGAGTTAGGACAACAGTTACACATGACGTTTTGGTTATAAAGATAAATACATTCTTATTCTGTATCATATTCTTTAATAGACAAGGTTTAAATGATAATTTATAATATAAACGCATCACATTCACAATACACATGATATTGTAATTGTAATGTGTAATCTACCGGGAACACAGATAAGATAGCAAATACAAGAACAGATTTGTAAAAAAATAATCAATGATTAGAAAACTATATAGGTTCAAACTTACCACAGATGAACCTTCCTGATTCATGTGTACTTGCTGCTGCCATTCATGTCTTGAATTATTACTCAAATATTCTCTACAATTCGGATCCGCATACCAATCACAGTAGTTGCGGTATATCAGCTGAGACTTCTCCAAAACGCCTTGTTGCTGCTTAAATTTGACTACATACCTGGACAAACATTGGAACTATTCTAAGATAGCGCATAGAGCTGACATGAAAATGGAATTGAAATGATTTCGTAATAGGAATGCTTGATTTCATACTTATATCAATGAACTTACATCAATTGGAAGCACATTTTTAATTACTCATTAGAAAATGAAATTTCAATAGATGAAAAATTGGGAAAGCTAACGAAATTTCTATAAACCTCATTTGAAATTATACGTCAAGACTGAAACTACAAGATTCAGCAAATTTTAGATAATATCAATTAATCAATTTTATTGAAAATAAATAATTACAATTTCGGTTCCTGCTAAACCCGTAGATTTTTATTTTTTCAAAATAAAGAGAAAAAATTGTATGGTTCCATCAAATGAAATTTGAATGATTTATTCTGTATATTCTGAAATATACTCTGAAATATATATTGTGCTATCGCTAATGACTAGTGACTTGAATGAAAAAATACATATGGGTTTAGTTATTAGAGATTTCTCCTTGTCATGAGTATAAAAGATTATTAATTGCTATAGTGCTGCATCCAGAGTTTCCATCCATGCCTTTCTACACTATAATCATTATATTCATTCTAATAACTTATGAAACTGTGAAAAGTGTTTGCTGAATATTCCACGTTCTTCAACTAACTGAGAGCAAGCTAAATTTGTGATGAGGCTTACCTTGATCTAACCTTCTTTCCTAAATCTCGATAAAGCTGTACAGTAGTTGGACTAAAAGCTTCTGATCCTTCAGCAAGCTTGATAATTTCCTGTGAAAAGTACAAAGTCAAAGGAAACTTTCAAAAAACTGAATTACACTTACAAGCTGAATAATGGTTATTAATACATGGCAAATTTTATTTTCTAGTTAAGGTGAGAGAAAATTATGTTTACTGGAGCGATTGATAATCTTCATTTGGAAATTTCTTAGTAAATTATGTCCAGTTCTGTCGTGACCTTCCGGTTTTCTTGTTTATTCCACGACTATCAAAATTCATTAATTCATTATCAACTTTGAAGCACATTTAACGTTTCTCATTTAATTCGAATCATGAATTTCAGAAAAATCATGTACTATGATAGTGAGAAACGAGTGAAATTAAACCTAGTAAAATTGAAGGAAACTTACTTGCATGATGATATCCTTATACTCCTCTGGGTCTAATACTTTCAAGTAAGGGAATAAAGTAGCATATTTATTTGTTTTCATATTGGTTTGAGCAGAGTTCAAGGCACTTATGTCTCGTTCCATTCCACGCATAATAGACCTCTCCCACAACTTCTTCAAATTGTCAAGTTTTTTTCGCTAAAAGCAAAATAAAATTATATACAAATCTATTCATACATAAGTTGAGAATAATAATGAATCAACAAATTAGGTGTTGATTCTCCAAAAAAAAAAAAAAAATATTTATGGTAAATTTGTAGTCATTATACTAATATTGAGTGACTATTGTATTATCATGTTTCTAGAGCGTAACGAGAAGTTGTGTGTTTAAAGTGAAATAGCCTCATCACACTCATGAAAAGATCATGAAAATCTATTAAAAAATAAAAATTAAGTAACAGAAAATGTGTTAAAAAAAATAAAACTGACTAAAAATATAATCATTACATTTATTTTTCGGGATTTAGATTTTCCTACACAGATTTTTCATTTTTCAAATTGATGAGAGTCAAAGTATAAGAATTCAACAGGTAGCCCTGCCATGAAGTTGTTATGTCTTATAATGGACAATGGCTAAGCTGAACTCCATCAACCTTGAATGAAATTTGCTTAAACGTTTCTACTGTTTCTTTATTGTATGTTTTGACTCCAGACACTGAAGAAACACTGTTAGAGCATCGGTTTATATAAATAATTCATGAAAAAGTAATACTTGAAGAAAGAATAATGAAATTTATAAATAAAAGTAATAATGAAAAGTAGTATGTTTGCAAATTGTGAGTTTGTCAAGGATATTGAGAATTTTTGAAAGTACAGTGCGTTTATTAAGTCGCGCGCATCCAAATAAAAGAGTGTGAAATGTACTGTTTCATATCAATAAGTTTACTATGGTATATAAATTCTTGTGGCTAACAAAAAATAGCACCAATAGATAACTAAAATAGATTTAAAATAATAAAATGAATACCAGATTTGATTAATGTGCGTACAATAGGTCTGCAATATTGTTAAGATTGCGGTAAGGTAAGATTGTCGTTTTCCCAAGAGCAGGTTATGACCACTGCGGTCTCCCAATTTAATGCCTCCAGGATTTTTCCTGTGGGGCCGTCTTAAAGAAAGCGTTTATAAGAATATGCCACATACACAGGATGAACTAAAAAGAACATTACAACAGAGATCAACAATATTAGTGTAGGCGTTCTCCACAGAGTAACAACAAACGTGGTAAAACGAAATCGTGCTCGTATTAATGAACAAAGCAGCAATTTTGAGTTTATAAAGTATAAAATGTTGAAAATAAGTATTTATAACATTATTAAAGTTTATATGTTCTAGCAATAACAAATTAATAATACTATATAGAATGCATTAATTCACTTTTTTATGTGCGCAACTTAATGAACGCACTGTATATTCAGAGTAAGAAGAATAATTCAATTAATTACTCACATAGGCTAATACAAGTGCTGTCGGCTCAGCACGTTTTTCAACCGATTTCACCACAACAGTGCCTTGTATCTCGTTTTGAAGTTGTTCATGAACCATTTCTCTTATTATTTCAGCATCCAGTATGCCTTCAGTCGCCGACACAAGACTCGAAGAGTTTTTCTGAAATTAAAATGAAAATTTTTCTTACAAATTGAGAGAACTCCCAAGGTACAACGGTTCTCAGAACATGCGACTAGACTTACTATAATGACATTTGGTCTATAATCTACGTTACAAAAAGTAATTCATAGTGATTTCAACTCAATCAACGACTCTATTGAGAAACATGCCACAACATGCTTTGATTCACGCCATAAAGAATATTCATCTGAAACATCGCATGCATAATTATTGTACAATATTTAATGAATCACGGATTATTACATGAATATCATCTTCAGTCTGACGATTTGTAAAGATTCAAGTCTCAACTTGACTTGATTTTATTACAAATTGAAAACTAGATAAAGTGTGAAATGAAAATTGTAAAACTGACAACACCTGCG
Source organism: Laodelphax striatellus (assembly GCA_017141395.1). Lineage (NCBI taxonomy): Eukaryota > Metazoa > Arthropoda > Insecta > Hemiptera > Delphacidae > Laodelphax > Laodelphax striatellus. Next base: position 46,050,099 of record CM029532.1, on the reverse strand, counting down.
AATTTCAAAATTTTCTAATTGAACACCAATTCCAATTATTTTGTTTTATGCAATTATGTTATGTTTTCCAGGTTTATGCTAAAATGATAGTGTTACCGATTCGAGTTCGAGTATTTGAAGTACTTAGGGGTAGATTATGGATAAATATGATCATAATATTATTGCTATTTCCAAAATCCTACTCCTTTAATTATTGTTATTCACATAACTTCATGCGTTCTGTGGAATTCATTTACGTTTCCAATTTACTAAAACGAGATTGATTGTGAAAGTGTTATAAAATACCTCATTCAAATGCTTTAATAATTCGCACGTGTAACATATATCTGTTGGTAATACTTTAGGCTTGTAACTTGGGTCCACAAGATGGATTGCTTCTAAGACTAGATTTCGTTGGTCACCAAGGAATGTGCAGTTTTCAAAAAGGCCGTCCAAATTGTAATTCTGGAACAAAAATATACATTCATCATAAATTTGTAAAAACACATAATAATAAGAATGGGATCACATAAATTGTACTTAAACAGAATTCAAAAATAGATTGATTCAACTTCGACGAGTCAAAATATCATAAATGATTTTATCTGTTGTTTCTTGTCATTAAACTAATGGCTCAGTCATGTACTATAAAGTATTACCTATTACATGTTCGTAGATTTTTCTTATAAATATAGAACTTCCTTGGAAGAATACACATAAGACATTACTTTCAAATTGAGAAGAATAATAAATGATGATCAATAATCTGTGTATTTATAATGTTTGAATAAAAACTCACAAGATTTTCCATATCATATATTGTATTACTGATATCCATTTGTAGATTCCTTGGTTGAGAACGAATTAGACACTCCAATCGTGCAGAGAAAGAGTTGTACGATGGAGTCAGATTCAGACCTCTGGCTATTCCCCACACCTCTTCGAATTTCTCTATTTTCCCCTGAAAATTCAAATTCAAGTTGAGTTTAATATCAGCCTGCTTCATACTACAACGCCTAAATAGCACTCGAAACTTTTATTATGCTTGTAGAAAATTTCAAGTGAATCTTTGATTTGTATTGGAGATAAATTAATAAAATTCACTCTAATTATAAGAAAATATTAATTATTCTGGATTGGATCAGGTGTTATGGATTATCTTATAATGTTTTGAGCAATAGACTGGGAAGCGATTAACTTCGTGGTTGTGCCGGTGTCTAATTGAAATCGTAAGACTAGATAAGAGACTTGCACCTGTTACTCCCATTGTAAGAGTGACCACTTCAGATTGAGACCTTTTTCCGCTGAATGTCATTCATTCATGATAATCAAAATCACTTCCCGGTGGCTCGGAACCCACCTCAAGCTGTAAGTCCACTCATCTCTCATCATCATCCTTCACATTACCCATGCACAAGCTAAGAGCTTATGTGGACATCACAACAGCAAAAAATACGAAATAAGTGTCTACTTTACAATGAATATCTCAATGTTTTTCTGTACATTGATTGTATGTAACTTTTAACCCCAATAATGTAATGAGCACAATAATAGAAACTAATATTACTGATCACTTTTGTGTCAGCATTCACATCGATCTTGCTACCGACATTGCTAAAACAACTAAACCTATTCATTCAACCTTTAAAATAGATTTTAATAGATTGAGATTATCCATAGAATCAGAAAACTGGGATGACTTGCTGGAGGCTAATCTACACGTTAATGAACAAATGAAAATTTTCACAGATAAAGTATCCAATCATATTGAACTCGCCACAGTTAAGGTGAAAATTCCTCATAAATTGCAACCTTTAAAACCTTGGATCACGCGTGGTCTTATTAATTCAATTAGAAGACGTGATAAATTGTTTAAAATTCTAACAAAGCAGCCTTTCAATACCCGTTTAAAAGATGAATATCTTTCTTATAGGAATTCTCTCAATAAATTACTAAGACAGAGTAAGTGTGACTATTATAAAAACAAAATTAATCAACATAAAAATAATACTAAGAAGATTTGGGAAACTCTAAATGAGCTGTTGGGTAAAAAAAGTAATACTAAAGTTACCAAACTGGATGCTGATTTACTAAATCATCATTTTGCTCATGTTGGGAAAACTTATGCTGAAGAATTGAAAAAAAATAATCCAATCTCAACTGCAGGCAATAATTTCAAGGACTCATGTATACCAGATTCTTTCAACTCCTTTTTCTTAACACCAACAAATGAAAATGAAATTTCTGTCACTTTAAATTCTTTAAACATCAACTCAGCTCCAGGTGTTGATAAGATTGGTAACAGGTGCTTGAAATTTATCTGGCCATATATTGTTAGACCATTGGCGGTAATAATCAATAGATGTTTTTTGGAGGGGCATTTTCCAGATAGCTTAAAATTGGCTAATATTGTACCTTTATATAAAGCGGGTGATCCCTCAAATCCTGCTAATTACCGTCCAATCAGCTTGTTGAGCAGTTTTTCCAAAATAATTGAAAAATTGATAAAATCCCGTGTAGTTAGCTATCTACTAAAGCATAATATTATTCATAAACAACAATTTGGTTTCCAGTCACATAAGAGTACAATAGATTCAATCGCTCTCCTAACTCAGACAATTACAGATAATTTTAGTAACAATATGAAAACAATAGCCATCTTTCTAGATCTTGCCAAGGCCTTTGACACTATTCCTCATTCAAAACTGTTAATTAAAATGGAAAAACTAGGCTTTCGTGGAATACCCCTCAAACTATTCACCAGTTATTTAAGCAATAGACATCAAATTCTAAAGATTGACAATAAAACTAGCTACAAACAGCTCACTGATTATGGCCTTCCGCAGGGTACAGTATTGTCACCGGTTCTCTTTCTCTTATATATTAACGACCTTCTTAGGTTGGAAGTGGAGAATTGTGTGACGATCGCTTTTGCGGATGACACTTCCTGGTATTCACTGGAGATACATGGGAGGAGGTCAAAACAAAATCAGAGTCTGGCCTTAAAATTATCAAATCCTGGCTGGATGAGCATATTTTAACACTTAACATTAAAAAAAGTAATTTCATTACCTTTTCGCCAACTGCTGCAGGTCAGCCACATGGTCTTGACCACATTAATATTCATAATTTAAACTGTATGAACTCAGGCTTGATTGATTGCCAATGCTCAAAGTTGAATAGAGAAAAGTATGTTAAATATCTTGGTGTAACGGTGGATCAACATTTACGATGGGATGTCCACATAAACAATACATGTAATAAACTCAAACATTGGATAGGTAAATTTCGTAATATAAGCCAATTGAGTCACAAAGAGGTTTCAAGACTTATATATTTTGCCTACATCCAATCTTTTCTGGGATATGGAATCAGAATTTGGGGTGGAACTTATTCTAATCACATGGAAAGGATTTTTGTAATTCAAAAAGCACCTTATTAGAGCTATACTAGGAAAGCCGATACTGTATCCAAGTGAAAGCCTTTTCTTTGAACTTGATGTCTTTACTGTCAGACAGCTATATTTAAAAATTAATAATATATATAAACAAACACAAAGATCAATTCAACTTGCGTGAATCATCATATAACCTCCGCCCATCATCCATCACTTATCAGGTAGCTGATACTAATCTATCTATTTGTAGACGACAATTTTTATACATGGTAACTAAACTTATAAACATTATCCCACATCATTTTATTACAAATAAATTCAATTAAAAGCTAGTCTCAGATATCAATGTATGGATAGTTGCAAACAATTCAATTTGAATATTTTTAGGCATATAAATTAATAGCTCCTCTAGGCAAAAATTTAAGTTTACTTTCTAAGTGGTCTCCTTTTCCTTTTCCCCATTCCCGTTGTCCTTCCCTAAACAATACCCTAAGCATATATTATACCTCATGAAAATGTTTTTTGTATCCTTAATAAATGAAATTTTTATTTAATTTTCAAATATATTAAACACTCGGCCACTGCGCACAGGTTTCTTACCTTGCAGGGACCTTCCTTTTGTACTATTTTATTCTTATATGTATTATATTATATTATTATTTTTCAGTTGTAATTTTTATACGGTACTTTTTAAGTTTCATATGTTATTATTTTTTTTTCAAGGATAAATAAATGATTTGATTTGATTTGATGTATCGTTCATTGAGAAATACAATTATTTATCTATCATTAACACGCAACTACTGTCAACCGCTAGTAACTTGACTTCTGAAAGGAATGCGACGTGACGTAAGGCATTAGAAAACAAGGCAGTGAGAATAAAAACACTATTAAAATGGTCTATTTGCCTTCGCCAATGAATATAGCAGAAAAATGAATAGCAGGGTTTGTTGTCACACTACCGAGTCATTAAACAAACATCGAACACCTGGCGCCAGGCGTTATCTCCCGTCTCCCCCTCATACTTCACAAGTCAAGTTACCAGCGGTGGACAGTAGTAATTAAATATGGAATTTTGAAATAAAAACAGACGATTGTTCAAAATGTATTCATCAAATATACTCACATAGAGCATGTTTTCGTTGATAAGGGGTGATAAATTCTATTTTTCCTCTATGCGTCGCGTGATAACTGTCTTGCTCGAGCGCTTTACGCTTTTAATACACAAATAGCTACTTCGATTGACTACATTTTTCCAATTATTGAGGAATTGGAGGAAATTATATTCAAGAAAAAAGCCAAAACAGCTAAATTTGATTTCAATTGATGAGGAAAGACGTCTGAATATCAGATTTCGACCACAGGATAGGCCATTCAACTAAATAATTATTTTTTCCGAGTTTACACAAATAAATACACAGAGTGGCCCAGAGTAGATTTGCCTCATAGTTTTCCTTTTTTGATTTTACGGCCTTTTTTGGATAGCTATTGATATGAACCCCAGAATGAAATACAAATTCCTAATAATTGTCCAGTTTATTTGGATATTTATTGATATTGACATGGACCCAGACACCAAATCGAGTTATGATTATGTTTTCCATTAATTTCTTATTCGTGAAAACAATTACCTTTGATGCGAAGCCGGCGAGAAGAGTGTCAGTTATTCTGACGTCAGTAGGCTTCACAGACCGAATACCTCCACGCTTAACGTAAAAGTTCAAAGTTGCCAAGGCACGATTCAGGAAGCCACAGCTCACCTGAAAAGACGACATCAAGAATACAGACAAACTATACCCTGTTCATCGAGAGTTGACAGAAAGGCTCCTCCTATCGGCACGGTCAGGCCAATTCACAAGCGGTCCCAGCGCTATTTTAGACTGCGCTATTTTAAGGGATGACTGTGACCTGAAAACTGTCACTCTTCGGACGATGACCTTGCTCTGTATTGGCCCAGCGCTCTGTCCCGTTAGTTTTTAGGAGGAGCCTTTCTGTCAACTCTCGATGAACAGGGTATAGATAAAACACTAGTAAACCAAGTATTTTAAACTGTTGAATAAAATTGAAGATTTAATGTTACGTTAAAGATTTTGAAGTGTACGTTTCCATTCTATAAAAAGTTTGCAATGCTACTTTGCAAGACTATTGTCAATACAAACTCTTTTTTAGACTATAACATGTATGTTAAATCTGAATTGAAAAAATTATACTTGCTCGAAGAATGTAAAAGAATAAAAACTCTAAATCTGCGGAGTGTTCTATTTTTGCTATAGCATATCCTTCATGCACAAATGTTTTACATAGTATCGAAATAGCGGTATTTGTGGGCAAGACCAGAAGCAGCATCGCGAGGCGCGGCTATTAAAGCCGTTTTTGCTTTTGACGCTTCTTTGTCGATTTTACCTCTTTTGAAATTCTCACCGTTAGAATTGTGTACGAGCCCTTAGGAAGATTGCTGATCTACATGAAAGTGAAGGGTGCTGAAATGCGAGCAGAAAGACTAAAGATTTCCTCTCTGAAGTGTATTTTTGCAACAGTCATCGATTAAAATTTAAATGCAATAGTTTTGATTAATTTTTATGTTATGTAGGTAATAACAGTAGCATATTCCTCAGGAGAGGTAACACAGGACAACGTTTCCAAATGTAAACTTCTTAGTATTAGAGATACTAATTTAGTTGGATATAGCCGGAAATTTTCTTACACAAGCATCTATGTATGCTAAGAGCACTGAATTCAAACTTTCAAGCTTCCCAGCCATTTTTAGTTCTCTCAATTTAATCTTTGCAAGATCCTCTCTCACGATATCTCTGTAAAAGAATTGAAAATTGAATGAGACAAACATTCAATACGAGTAATTCAAAATAAGAAACATTCCATTATGAATAGTGTAGTGTGATACTATGATTAAGTTCGTAGATAATTTTCACTTAAAATAATTGATCAAATATAGGCTGAATAGATTGAATAATAATTTAATTCTCTTCAAATTGAAATTTATTATGAAAATTGTAATGTTGATAACTTATTATATCTAAAAAAAATTCACTTCTACCATTAAGGAAATAGCGATCTTAGTAATAACAGTATAGACTGGATAGTATATAGGGTGTTTCAAAAAGGACTTTATAACTTTGGAAATAGATATAATTTTTTTAAAGAAGAGGTAAAGAACTGCAAAATATTTCAACATAATATTTCATGCTCCAAATTTTTAGTTCAAAATTTCATATTTTCCTGAATATTTCGTCTTTTTGTGATGTGTTACTGTTTTATAAACTTTTAGAATTTCAAATAACTTATCAAAAAGAACTTTTTTCAAAATTATTGACATTTTGCAAAGTAAAATAGAACTTCAAACTAATGGAATTAGGTTATACACGTCGAGGTGGAACAACCTTCAGGTCCCCTCACCAACTAAAGCCATACACTAGATAGCTAGACTGCGGTATTCAAGAATTGAATACGCAAACCATCTACTCACTTCTGTTTCTTTTTCGATCGTTTCTTCTCTTTTTTGTCACTAGTATCGACTTGAGGTTCAATAGGCTCGTCCACTGACAGCAACGTTTTTTCCATTTCATTTTCGGCCACGGTCTCACCGAATTCATGCTCCTCAGCAACAATATCGTTCTCATTGATGGCTCCAACTGGTGGGAAAGCCTCTTCCGGAAAATGATTCTGGATAACCGAGATAGGAGGGCTATTCTTTCTCAACTCGTGCACCTGCTCCAATGTTATATTCGGATTTTCAGCAAGCTGAGAAACATCATTGGCCTTCAGATTTTTCACTCTTGCTGTTGTCTCACTGTGACTTCCACTACTCAAAACTGAAAGCAAAAACAAATCAAATTTTATTTCCTTTTTCTCATCACAGTAGACTTGATATCAAAAAACTACAAATGCTTCACATCACTGTAGATAGAGATAGAATGAAGATTTAAACTGCAAACTCTTCTTTCTTTTCAAAAGGATGGCGCGCAAGTTTCATGCAGCAATGCAATAGTTTTACATGGTGGAATGTAGAATAAAATTATACTTTTCTTTTCACACATGACAAAGTTTGGACTGTAATTTCTACTCTACCAATTAACAACGTCGAGAAAAAAACAGCGAATAAATTTCAAATAAGTTCAAAAGAATATATCTAATCAACCATATTATATAAGTCAAACAGAGGAAAAAGATGGCATATATTGCAATATTCATTTAATTTGGCGGATGGCATTAGATAGATATCATTTTTTTTGCCATCGGACACTATGGTCATCAGCAACGTCAAGAAATGTTATCTCTCTATCTATGTAATGCCATCCGCCAAATTAAATAAATACTAGTATACATAGAATTCATACTCAGTGTCGACTCAATGCGACAAATAGTGCAGAGAAATTTCTTCCGGGCTATTAATAAAATTGACGAAGTTTCAAATGACATTTGTTTTCAAAGTAACTTGGATCTCAATTAAGAAAAATAATATTGTTTTTAACGTATTGTGAAACATTTCATTCAATTTTATCTAAATTAAAATAGTAGCCTATATTTCCTACTCTAGAGTCTGAATACAAAGCAGTAAAGTAGATGATAAGATCAGTAACAAATGAACTAGGACGGCAAGGAAATTGAAGATAAGAAGTCATTCACCTACAATTGGAATTGTAAACAATGAAAGAGATTGATAATAAATATGTCAATTAAATAGATAACGAGTTGAGTTTTTTAATAGCACTTATTAGCATTCTATTAACAGTTGATAACAGGCAAATCGCAATTGAACTTTAGGCCTAAACATTTTAGATAATAAACATTCAATTCACCTCTATTACGAATAATTGGTTTTTCGAAATAACGGGAAGTGGAAGACATATACCGTATTCCAGGGTGATCATAAAATATTTCCGCATTAGCTTTGTGGTGGCATACTGTGTTCTGGTTAAAGAATCAATTGATATGTTACTCCCCTTTATGTGGAATTATCCAACATTATCTTGTTGGTTTTATCTGAACAAGTGACAGATCCACAGTGTAGTAGAAGTGAAGTAACGTTATTACCGCGCACTTGAGTGATTTGGCGTTTACTTGTTTATTTCACTGCGGAGGGACTTTGAATCAGCCAGTATGGATAGAACTGTATTATCGCTGGAATCGGTTATAATAATAACATGGAGTTACAATGCTTGGTTAATTTAAAATAATTTCTTCTATTTGCTTAGAACAAAGGTCTGCTAGTCCGACCACGACTAAAGCCCGACTGGTAAGGAAAGGACCATTCAATGAACTGTGGGGTATGGATAGGCGTCAGTTCACGACGCTCGTTGAAAAGCTACTTATGTTTTAAAGCTACTAAGGATAATGAATTAAACGTTGAAGGAAGCATTAAATATGATCACTCCGACGCTGTAAGGAGTACAGAAAGACAGTTTGCAATGTTCTATAGACAAACATGTCAGAAAGAGGACAGACGTTACAATATTATACAAGAACATCGGTTTTTGTTGAAAGAAATGACAAATGTTGAAAATTATAAGGTAAAAACTTATTAATGGCAACTTGACAGAGCTGGAAAGACGTTCCTCTCTAAGTGAGTGATCGAGATAGTTTTAAGAATAATATTATTGTAGGAAGTGCACGCTGCCTAAGATCATTTATGACCGCAAGATCCAAAGGTTGGAACATCAAATGGTCTCTGATCGTACGATCAAAAAGCGCAGTTTCATTTTATTTTAATGTTAGAGCTGGACTTATTCTAGTAATCAATTGGACTGGGTCGTGGTTGTTGGCGTAATAGTGCACGCTAGCCCTTACTAATGTCATATACATTTTGAATGATATTAATATGAATCTATGAATATTGGATCATTAATAATTTGGCAAACCTGGCATACAAGATACCTATGTTATGTAAATCAATTTGTAACCACAATGATTCACGACAAAAGAATCTCCCAGTTCATAGATTAGCTAGATTTACTTTGAGTAAAGAGCATCAAATATATACAGTGTAATATAAATTGAAGAATTAGAATATAGCAGAACACTAAATTTAAGTTACTTACTTTCAAGAAGTTCGGCATACTTTCTCTTCTGCTGTCTGAAGCGTCTTCGTTTATTCAACTCACTAGTGATGCATGCCAGATTATAACTTGTCGAATGGTGTCTTAGACCTTTTGACAGAATATTAATAGAATCTGCAATGATAAATTTAATTATAAACAGATTGAACACTGGAAAATGACGGCTTACGATGTTAATTGAAATGAAAAATGACACAGACTAGACTTTACATTCATATCTTCCATACAAATTCAAAATTTCCTAAATGTAGAGGTGTAATTTCAGTTTAAACAGTGTTTTATGAGTTGAGAAAACTCTTGGTTCAATCGATGTATTGATGCATCCTATTAGCACCCCAATTGATTTCGTTTTTTCGGCTATACAAACGATTTCACGAGCGAAAATAATAAATTTAAAGTAGCCTACACACGTTAAAATTGGCTTATCAAATATAGATTTGATCAAGCAGCAATTGGTGTGATAAATTCGAATTGATCTGACAAACCGAGTTAGACATATTATAAATCTGTACAATCACATTCTTATTGATGAGCCCCCGTATGTTCTACAGTAGATATACAAACACTTTCACGGACCATCAGGGGGAATGAGAGTTCTAGATGAATTTGCTAGAGTTAAAATAAAACACGGGGCTTACTGTTGACAACTCAGAACGGAAGATAATAAGTGAATGAGGAATAAATAAATAACGCGTTAATAATTATCACAAACAATATGAAACAGGATACAAAATAAATACTACCTAGAGGTTCTATACTTACCTAAAACGCCCGGAATAGTTTTTGAGGTTATACACTTGCAAAATGTACATGACCTTAGAAGTAAGGCACTAGAAGTCTTCGGAACAAAGTTGTGACTGTAAAATCTCAAGCTTCGTAACTTTGAAATGTTGTACATTATTTACAGATCAAACAGTAATAGTTTTTGATAAAACATCTATTGCAAGTTATACGATATTAAATTGAAATCATGGATTCGCTTCCAGAAAATTTTCATAACCATACCATACCACCATGCCGATCTGTCAGCTGTGCAACGCCAACGACCAAACGACTAGGTAGATATATGGAGTTACAGGTGAAATAATGGAGAGTTACAAGAATGATTCGCAGTCGTAGAGAAATGAATATAATTCAATCAACTGTTTTATAAACATTAAATTATTGAGACTGGTTGTTCATTTTTATTGTCTTTTAAAATAATAATTATGACCGTAATTTTAGAGTACAGCCACAAAATGAGTCTACGACAAGCTTGTTTGATTGCTTGAATCATGCGCCTACCGACAGAGTAGGGCTACTCTAGAAGTGAGATAAAGGTCAATTCCCACATTGACGACAACGACACGACGACGACATTCTCATTTCGTTCTGCGCATGCGTCACCAGCCCATGCTCTGATTGGTCCATGTCTATCTTTGTTTACAAATGATAGCTCTCAAGTCTCAAAATTGCAGTACCGGTATGACTTGAAATGGTTTGTATTATAATTTTATTTACTGATTATTATATTTATATCGTCGTACTAATATTATTAATATTAATTGACAATTGATTCCGAACAGCGAACATTCAAACTTCGAAGGCTACCTAGTCACTTAACCTAGAAATCAATTCAGCTGGTTAGAAGTTCTAAAAGGATGGACCAATCAGAGCGCGGGCTGGTGACGCATGCGCAGAACAAAATGAGAATGTCGTCGTCGTGTCGTTGTCGTCAATGTGGGAATTGACCTTTATGCAGAGTTTTCCTTTGACCTTTCCTTTTTGTGCTCTTGATAGGAGAAAATTTGAGAATTAACATAGGAATGTGGATGAAATGATTAAATATTTTTTCCATAATATTTTAAAGGTAGGCCTCTAATGCCCGGGTTTTCAGTCGTTCAATAAACTTATTGAATCAATAACTTTTTTTTGCATTTGAAAACACATGGTTATCGATTCGATAGTGCTATTGGATCCATAAACTTTCTATTGAGCGACTGAAAAACCGAGCATAAGGTATATCTATCTATAGCGTATGGCTTTGGTTGGTGGGGAGATCCGAAGGTACAGAGCGTGCCATCCAAATTGGCCTCTCACTGGAGCATGCGCGTTGATCGCTTTCTCCCACTACAGTACCTGCTGACTCGCGGTACAGTAAATTTCAATAGATCATTCAGCTGGCAAACTCAACTTTATAAAAAAATTCATATTCGCTCCGGTTACCCAGCAGTAGTATGATGTTATTTGCTTCACTGATGTTATCTTTCAATGAGAATTTTGGAGGTGACTGTATTAACCATAGCGGCTGGAGGGGAAGCGTAGTGGGAGAGATTATCCATCTCTCTCGCACACCCTCCCCTAGACGCCAATTTGGATGGCACGCTCTGTAGTTCCATCTCGCCGTTTATAACCTAATTCCATTAGGTTGAAGTTCTATTTCACTTTTCAAAATGTTCACTAATTTTGAAAAAGGTTCTTTTTGATATATGAAATTCTAAAAGTTTATAAAACAATAACACATAAGGTAATTAGAATACAAAGTAGTGTTCACGCTTATCTCATGTCAATAAGCGTCCTTTAGCTAATTAATAATATAGATGGCTGAATTCGGCCGAGATAACTAATCAAAAGTGTGACATGCAATGTCCACACTGTTACTATACACTCTCTGTACTGTGTATCAACCTCGTGAACACTAGGCCTACCTTGAATGGAACTTTAGAGGTGACGTCGCTGTAGTAAACAGGGTTTCCTGATTAACACTAGAGCACTTACCGAACTTTAGTGCGCATTTATCAATGTATATTATAATAGTATGTTAGGCAACAAGGTTTGGAAAAAAATCCACTTTGCTCAGTGTTGTTGAAATGGTATAATCTCACTCCGTCCAGAGAATTTGTAGTGACAGCAGTAAATTATTAAAAACACCTAATCCCAGTTTTTTTCTTGTGGTAACTGAAATCGTATAAAAATTAGTTCTCAATACTCTCCTTTCCTCTATTCTATAGTATCTGCTATATGCATCTCTAATGTCTGAGGCTAAGGCCACACTACAAGTGCTAAGCTGAGTGACAAGGTAGGAGATATGTTAGGAGCTATGATACTCAGTGGTCACATTAGGAGGTTTCTAGCTTGGTGACACTCAATCCATTTTCGCCGTGTTTTTTGTGAGAACAAAAAATATGTTGCTCTCTAAATAGAATTTTAGTTGTCTTGCTTCAATATTCAATCATCAAAATTCTATACAGTAGTATAGATCCATAATATCATAGCCCCCTCTAAACTAGAGGGGGCTATGATAATATACTATTGTTTTTGTTAACGTGCTGCTGTCGTTTGCTAGGTTAAACGGCGCCATTATGTCTTGTTGCAACATCAGCTATCGCTTCGGTCAACTATGCGAGTCACTTGGCTCTCAGTACCAAGCAAAGCTCCAAGTAGTGTGGCCTTACCCTTAAGGGCTGTATTTTTACAGCCTGTATAGCATGGCAGCATACCGAAGTTTCCACTCACCTCACTGAGAAATTCTACCATAACTTTTGAAAGTTCAATAAATTATTTTACTATTACAAATCCTTTACTGTACATAAAGCAAACCATAATTCGAATCAAGCAGAAACTCTTTATTCTTCATTATTTCTTTACAGTGACCGGTGACAAAATAAGTTCAACATTCTTGACAGTTAGAATAGGTTGATTCAAATAAACAGTTTAACAAATTAATAAGTTACTTATAAAATAGTTTTATATACAGTATTTATTATGAATATTTTTATTTAGAATAAATCCATCTCAGCAGAGATTCAACTTCTTCCATTCAATTTAGATAACTTAAAATGGAACTGCTATGTGATTGATAAACCTTGGAATATGCTATTACATAGAAGTCAAACAATTGTTTTGAATATCTTGTGAAACATTGATTCTTTGAGAAAAATAATGGCAAATTTTACCCAGAAATACATAAAATATTGTATTAATAATCTTTCTTTTGACATTGGAATAAAACAATAATACCGTAATTATTCTAATCGCCTTAAGGTCAATTCCCACATTGACGACAACGACACGACGACGACATTCTCATTTCGTTCTGCGCATGCGTCACCAGCCCATGCTCTGATTGGTCCATGTCTATCTTTGTTTACAAATGATAGCTCTCAAGTCCCAAAATTGCAGTTCCGGTATGACTTGAAAAGGTTTGTATTATAATTTCATTTACTGATTATTATATTTATATTGTCGTACTAATATTATTAATATTAATTGACAATAAATTGATTCCGAACAGCGAACATTCAAACTTCAAACCTAGTCACTTAACCTAGAAATTCGGCTGGTCAGAAGTTGGTTAAAGTTACTTTCAATGTTGTTGAGTGTATACTCTTGTTAATACAACTTTACTGAATAAAGATTATTTGAATTTGAATTTGAATTTTGATGGACCAATCAGAGCGCGGGCTGGTGACGCATGCGCAGAACGAAATGAGAATGTCGTCGTCGTGTCGTTTTCGTCAATGTGGGAATTGACCTTTATTGAAAGTATCAGTTGAGATAGGGTAGATAGGGATATAGTTGATAGAGGAACCAGAAGCTGAAAGTTTCTTAGGTCTTCTTTACTATTTAATTTACTGTTTTTTTCTTTAATGTGCATCAGAAGATGCATTTCGAAATGTTATTATTGACATGAGAATTGCATAACTAGCCATATAACCCTATTAAATCAACTGTAGAGGCTCTTAGAATAGGCTGAAGTAATATCTATGATAGTTACCAGAGGTACTTTACATCATAATAGGTTCATGCCCTAGTGAAACAAGCTCACTTTCTAGTTGGGACAAGCTCACTATAAATAGTTGGGATTTTTCATCAATTGCATCTGGCAACGCTGGGTCGGGCTCCGCTGCGGCACTCGGTCGCAGTAACGAAAACCCACCTTTATACGGGCAACAAAAATGCGATAGATTATTCCTGACAGATTTTAAGTGACTACCGGGCAATGGACTTCCCTGTGTTCAGGTTATACGAGCATTCTATCTGTCGTTTCGGGCCCTGTAAAGTCAGCGTCAGCATCAACGACGTGTCTGGACGCGTTAAATGTGCGGAAGAAATGACGCCAATCGCTGTTATACGGGCAGTTTTGACGCTATCAACTGATTTTTATTATATTCTATCAGCTGATAGGGATATATTCTCACCCCCAACACAAGTGTTGCCAACTCTCTCTATGATAAGTTATTTGTATTAATTTGCCAGTAATTTGATGGTAGCAACACTTGGCGCGAATCGCGATCGCTTGCTTGCCAATTGCTGAAAGCCAATTGCTGGCTTGAGGTTGGAAGAGCCATGTATGAAAGCTGGGACAAGATGAGCAGCGACGATCAAGATAAATTAGGGCACCCTCGGTATTACCGCGGCGTTTTTGCTGCTCGTATAACAGCTCTGTTTTTTATAATTAGCTTGAACACGTTTTATCCGTCGACCGTCGCATTTTTGTTGCCTGTATAACCCAGCCCTAAGGCTATTTTTTTGCTTACAAATGCGTGTATCATGAAAGTCCTTGATGAAATAAAATTGCCTCAATTATTGACACTTACTCCTTCAACATTCGAAAATAAGCATTTATACCATGTTGGAAAACAAAATCAGCGCCAAACCAAAGGCCAACTGATCATCTTCATTTCACTATTTCAACCACTACTGAATAACCTAAAAAATTATAATTCTCCAGCACACTCTTGTTAAGCTTTGTCTAAACTTTTTTTCTATATTAACTTACTTTTTATTTTTTGTTCAATTAATTATTGCTCAATTCATTAATACTTATAAGTACCAAATGAGAATTGAGTTTTCAGATGTGAATTATTATCAGAACATTAATTATATGCTGTGTCAATAATTTTATATCCAAAGCATTATTTTATCCAATTATTGACACATGTGTCAATAATTGGGAATTCCTTGAAACACTGTCCTGATACATAATAGGATATTTTAAATGATTTGAAACACATTGGTGCTCTTAACAATAAAAATAAATGAACGGATCCAATTTTTGACAGGGGATTTCAATAACAGGTCAATGTGCATGTCAATAATTGGAATATTTTACACCTATTATTGTCAGTTGTAACCCCCTATTATTGACACTACCTTAACATGGCTATTTTAACACTAATTAGTTTCTGGTACACTTATAGATTTAGCCTTTTTGAATATACAGACTATGCTGTGTACCAGATACTACCTATTCATCCAATGACTAAACTCCATTTTGTCTTTCCAGTTTGTCTTCTCAAATGGCACCAACAAACTCTTCTAAGCACTACAAGAGGAAGAAGGAATGTCAAAAGAGGAAGGACCCTGAAAGGAGAAAACAATATGGAGAAGAACAAATGTTAGCTGCTCTAAATGCTGTGGAAAATGGTGTTCCGGTTGCAACAGCAGCACATAACTATGGTGGACCTTGTATAACTTTACTATACAAGGCTACTGGTAAGACTCCAATTAGCTGTAAGCCGGGACCGTCAAGTATTCTGTCACAAGATAAGGAGAATGTCCTTGTTTTGTGGATAGAAAACATGTTCAAAGCAGGATTCCCTGTTACTGCTGTTCAACTAAAAGTCAGTGTTCAGCATCTTCTAAAGTAGGAGCTGAAACGGAAATCGCCTTTTAAAGATGATCGACCAGGGGAAAAGTGGTTTCAGTGTTTTAAAGATTGACACCCATCTATTACGAATTGAGATGCTGAAAATTTGACTGCCAGCAGAGCATCTATAAAGAAGGAAGACATCAGAAGCTGGTAAATGAATCAAATGTGATACTAAAAAAAGAAGGATTTTTGCCCATTATTAAATGAGGTCATACTCCAAATAGATCCATCAATAGTAGTAAAAGGCTTCCGAAAATGTGGACTTGTCCCCTGGGATATGCATGCAGTTCGAATTTTCACTGATGAAAACACAACTTCACCATCTCTGAAGCTACAGAGCGTGCCATCCAAATTGGCGTCTCACTTTCAAAGTTAATTTTTTATTGATAAATACTGTACAGTACCAGTACAAATGTTTTCAATACTGTAGTTATTTTTCAAAGTATTATTTTCATATTTACCATTGACCTTGTTTTAATACCAATGCCAAAATTTGTAGGTATTATTTGGAGAAAATTTGTAAGGCCTATCTCCAGTATGTGTTTTCTCATGTCCAAACTTGAGATAACACAGGCTGGGACCTGTTGCATGAATGGACTAGTAAAACTATAAAACAAGACATGTTACATTCAAGGCCTTAGCCAGTAGGAGGGGGGTCAGAGGGGTTGAAACCCCCAGACATATTTTCCAGAAATAAGTATTTTTAAAACAAACAATTCTAGTTATTTTTTGTTGTAGTGACAATTTATATTTTACATTATAACAGATTCCAACCATTATTTTGTGCTTTTATGACTTATTCCTTGTTTCTATTTGGAAATAAATTCATGAATGCAAAACATAATATGTTTGCCTATCTTTGTCACTCAAATGTTCTTAAATATTTACTATTACGTATTCACTTTCATGAAATGCAATAACATTTCTGTTTTTTTCTAGTTATTTATTGAATCTTTGATTGTTACATCACACATCACAATCGCTTTCCAATTTTCTAATGAAGAGTATTGTGATATTCATAATGTATATGGTTGAGCATATTGCAATTGCACTTTAGCTAAGCGTCTATACACTAAACAATTTCCAAACCAAAAAAATCCATCAGAAAATACTTTTGTAAGAGTGAATTAATATCTACTTGACTGTGCTTCCTTTGCACCCAAAATCCGAGATCAAGGCAGACCGCGAATAGTGAGGATACCACAGGTAGAAAAACAGCTATTGAATGAAGTTAGAGAAAACCCTTCAATAAGTGGAAGACAACTATCTCATGTAAAAAATGTTAGTCGTTCATTGGTGTGGACAATTTTTGTGAAAAGAAGTAAAAATCTGCATCTATATCATGTTGAGAGAGTGCAAGAACTATTGGAGGATAATTACTGAAAACGTTTGGATTTTTCCCCAAGAGATCTTATGTAAGTGTGTAGAAAATCCAAATTTTATTTCCACCACTCTGTTCACTGATGAAGCCAGTTCTGATAGACATGGTGTTCTAAATCATCACAATTTCCACCATTGGGCAGAGAAAAAACACCATGTAATTGTGCAATCAAGATACCAGCGCAATTTTTTTTTAATGACTGGGGAGACAACAAGACTGGCTACATGTTTTTATGGCACAAAGGGCAGGCTGGGCGTGGAGGGAGTGAAATAGCTTCTTGTGTTTTAAAAGGACTGACTAGTGAAATCACCAAAAAAGAAGTTCTAACTATTTGGAGTGACAACTGTGTAGGACAAAACAAAAATAGAATGTTTATTTTTCTCTGGCATTATCTCATAGCCAAAGGCCATTTTAAAGAAATAAACCAGAAATTCTTGGTTAAAGGCCATACATTTATGCAGTGTGATAGGGATTTTGCGTTAATTGAAAAGAGGAAAAGGGTTGCGCAATTTTTCTTTGAATGACTGGGGAGGTATTGTAGGTGATAATTTGATTGGTCCCGTTTTCCTACCTGCAAGGCTGAATGGACAAAATTATTTGGACTTCCTCATGTATGAGTTGAATGATCACCTTGATGATATACCTTTAGCTCTAATACATCACATGGGGTTCATGCATGATGGTTCACCTGCCCATTTCTGTTGTTATGTGAGAAATTATTTGGATGAACAGTATCCTAACCATTGGATAGGGAGAGGTGGGCCATTAGCTTGGCCGGCGAGATCACCAGACTTTAAGCCACTGGATTATTTTGTCTGGGGTCACTTGAAGTCTATTCCAATGCAATCCACAATGTAGATCAACTGAGGGAAAGCATAATTGAGGCGTGCAGTTTCAAAGTGGGTATTGTCCACAAAAATAACTTTTTGAGTTAAGCACGGATTTGGAATCTGCATCTGAGGTAGATTCCTTGTATGAACCAAATTCAGATTCCAGAATTCCAGATACAGATTAAAACTCAAATGGCAGCTATGATAGTTGCATCCCTGACAATCATTGTAGACAGGAAGTAAACTCAGCTATGACTCAGGATTCGATTAGGCCAAAAAAAGGGAGGAAGAGGAAACACAAAATACAAATGTTTTCAACAAGGAAAAAGGTGTAATGTTGCAAAAAAATCCTGTCCCATAGAAAATCGCGTGGTTGTTTCAAAATGGGTCTTGTCCTCAACTGTTTTGCAGCAAACTGAATCTGGTCCATCTGTTCATGTTTTGCAGCAAAAAGAACTTTGTCCAACCAAAGTAAGATGGCTGACTGATGGTGTCAAATCAAACTTGAATCTTGTCCATATTGTAGTAGGCTAGAAGCATTTTCATAATAATTCAGTTTTTAACCCTAGAATACTAAGGCGTCGTCTCACAGACTACTCAAGTGTGTGCAATATCTCCCCCACCACTTTGCCACCAACTTGTCGCCTTGAAACTCCGTGTACCTTCAGTCTGTAGCTAGCCAACAACAGAGTCACATCGGTGTCCTTGAGCATGCTTCTGTTACAAAGATATTCATTCTGCGTCGTCTGTCAGTCTACACCTTAGTATTTATGCTAGTTTGTGAGTTATCACTGTAGTCTGCTGGACGAATCATAAGTGTTTATGATTGTGAATTTTTCTCTATAAAAACTATTATTTTTGACAAAATGGACAGTCAGGAAGATTTTATATTGAAGTGTTTATTTGAGGGTGATTCTGATTTTCACGACAGTGCTAGTGAAACTTCGGATCATGAAGAATTGGAAATTCATGAGAACACAGATGACAGTGACGCCGATCCCGACTACTGCCCAGATCAAGATATATCTCCAACCCGGCCTAGACTGAAATTTCCAACATCCTGCCATATTTTTACCGATTCTGAAGAAGAGGAAGACACTCCTGTAGAAAATACTGAACTTGAAATTCCTTCAACATCGACAGACGACCATGGTGGGCCTGGTTGTAAGCGTAAAACTAGAAATATTCCACCTGATTCAATCAGGGCTCCAGCAAAAAGGAAAAAACAAAATATAACTCCAAATTCAGTTTTTAAAAGATCAGAAAACAACCAATATATCCTTGAATGTACTCTGGATGTCCTACAGAGCCAAGGTAAGAAGACTACACAAACATGGTCTACTAAGCCTACTGCACCATCTAATAAACCTACAAGACATGCAGCCAGGAACATAGTGCATACTCAAAGAGGTACTAAAGGAGCAGCACAGAATGTAACTGACCGATAGAATTATTTGGATTGTACTTCACTGCATCTTTGAAATCTAAAATATTTCTAAATCTAAATATAATATGAAATAATAGAATTCACAAACATGGAAATTAGGAAAAGACAGCCAAATTACAAGGAACAATCTTCAACTATCTCTGCATTAACAGAAGAGGAATTTGATGCTTTTTTTGGGATTGTTAGTTCTTTCATCAGTACAAAAGGATAACCATTTAAATGTTAGGGAATTGTTTGATCCGGAATATAGTGGAAATAGATATAAAGCTGCAATGAGTTGTGAGAGATTCAACTTCATTCTAGATTGCTTACGGTTTGACAACACAGAGACCAGAAAGAATAGAAAATCAGAAGACCCATTCACAGCTATACGAGAGATATGGGAAATGTTTATTGCAAGCTGTAGGGATCTCTACAAACCAGGGAGTTATTTGACGATCGACGAGCAGTTGGTGGCATTTAGAGGACGTTGTCCTTTCCGGATGTACATGCCCAACAAACCCAATAAATATGGCATTAAGATTTAGCCCGTGAAGAAATTTCCCGTGTCAAACTTCAATGAATGGACTATTTTCATGAAGCCATCTGTTTAACATAGCCGCCGTGCACTAGCGTGATCATGCGTATTGAACTTTAATGGACGTTTTCTCACGTTCATGTGAAGTAAAATACAGATTGTGATTATTCAAATTAAAGATAATGAAATGCTCTACATTTTTTGTATTTAACATTTTTCTGTAAAACAATCATGTAAACTTTTATTTGCAGAAGTAAACAATTTTTAAGCAAAAAATCTCAACTCTTCTTCATTCTTTCACAAATAACTCCGGAACTTGTGGAGTGAGAGTAGAATGGTAACGGAACAAATTATAGAAAAATTAATTTTCTAAACAATGAAAAAAAGTTTGAATCGATATCTCCATTGTAAGTCGAGATACTTACGATATACGAAACCCTTGCAAACTGAAACTTTGAAGGGGTGCTGGGGGGGAAGCAAGAGGGGTAGGGGTCAGGACTTTTGCCAGGACACTTGTCTATATGATAGTAGTAGATGGTGAAAAAATCAGCTTGTTATGAATTTTTTCCCCTAAAAACCACTCATTGACTGGACTAATTGTGATGATCTGTGACACTCAAACTCATTACATGCTAGATGCAATTCCATGTATTGGAAAAGCAACTTATAGAGGTCCTTTGCCTTTGGCCCAGTATTTTGTGTTGGAACTTGTAAAATCTGTTCGAGGGACAAATAGAAACATTACTTGTGATAACTGGTTCACCTCTATACCATTAGCAAATGAACTTTGAAGCAAGAAAACAAATTGACTCTCATTGGAACACTTCAAGAACAAGCCAGAAATTCCTAAAGAAATTGTTGATTTCAAGAAGAAGAGAAGTTGGAACAAGCATATTTTGCTTTGATGGAGCAAAAACAATGGTTTCCTATCAAACCAAAGCCAGCAAATCTGTCATCCTTCTTTCAACTTGCCATGAAAGCCCTGCCATCAATGAAGACAGCAAGAAACCGGAGATAATAGAAAGTTACAATGCTACAAAGGGTGCAGTTGATGCCTTGGACCAGATATGTAGCAATACTTCATGCAGCCGTAAGACAAGAAGGTGGCCTTTGTGCATTTTTTTTAATATTGTGAATATTTCAATGGCAAACAGCTATGTTTTGTATGTTCAGAATTGTGTGAAAGCCAAAACGAATTTTAATAGGAGAAATTTTCTAAAAGTTATCCACAATGAACTGATAAAGACCAATCTCCAGAAAAGACTGCAAATGACGAATTTCCCTCGGGAAATACGCCAATCGATTGCGTCTATCTTGAAAGTCGGAGTTCCTAATCAAGAACAAAGACCACAACCTCAAGAGAGAAAAATCTGCGCATTCTGCCCTTCAAGACTTCGGCGTATGACTAAGTATTTCTGCAGTCGCTGCATGAAAGCTATGTGTGGAGAGCATCATGCTACAATTTGTTGTGAGTGTCAAGCTCAGTAGATTATTTTTTGATTTTTTTTATAAAATGTTTCTCTTTATTCTAAAATAATAATTCATGCATAATAAAAATATTTTCCAACCCTTATATTGTGTTTTATTATAAATTTCCCCATAGTAGTTTCACAGACTACGCCTTAGTAATAATGATTGGTGAAAAAGGTCTTACTACTCTAGCCAACTAATACTAGTTGGCTAACCTGGTGCAATTCAAAATCATATGATTGATCTCTTGCATTTTATTTCGTTCTACTTCCTAACCTAAAACCTACAGACAAGACGTGATTGTACTAAAAGCATTACCTACCTATTCAGCATTGTACCTGTCCAGACGAGTTTCTGAAATGAATATTGAAACTAATACTGTGAAACCCGTTGAGGATGGATTAGGGAGAAAAAAGAAGAGAAATACTGAAAAGTGCGAAAGATTCATTGAAAAGAAAAAGAGGTAAGCTTATTGTTTTTATTTTAGTCAAGGCTTTACAGTATGGCATGACTGTTCTTGTGTCTTGCTTCCTATTCTAGTGTTTTGATAATACTCACCAAAATACAGTTCTTTAATATCTCACTAAAATAACCAAGATAATTTGATATTTTGATTTAATCTGATAATCAATGTCATTGGTCTACATTTCCTTATCTTTCTTCTGTTCTAGTATCAACTTAATCTTTGTGTAACCTATTGATATTATGGTAGGCCTATCTAATGCTTGCACATCATATAAATAATGGTGTAAGTTTGTTTATGATTTTCTCCTCTTTTAGTATTAATTTCTATCCATATTTATAATAACTTTAAAAGTTACAATGCATACTATTAAGTTATGTGTGTTTGTTTTGTTTCAGGCACTCTTCAAAAACTTTGCCAAAAAAGCCAAGCTGCATACACAGAGGGACCCATCAGTTTGAGTGCAGATCACTCACTATGCAGGATGTTCGAAAATTTCATGACAAATTCTATCAAATTGCAAAGACTGAAAGTGAAATTAAAGAGAAACAGGACTCATTTATTTTAAGGTTTATCTCAATAGCTACACCAAAGCGGTCACGACCAAGAACTGATCATGGAGCCAGGAAAGGGCTATCAGCTAAGTATTTTATTCCATGCATTCGACAATCAGGAACTGGTAAAGTTCAGGTATGCCAGAAAACTTTTTTATCAATAATAAATTTGACAAAATCAAGAATACAAAGACTCCTCGTCAAGAATCAAATAAAAGATGTAGGATCCATCCCAAAAGAAAACCGAGGTGGTGATCGAAAAACAGTTCTGTTTTCCCAAAGAAACAAAGTGTAAAATCTTTTATTGAGAAACTGGAAGCTACTGATTCTCACTACACTAGGCCGAAATCTGTTCGATAGTACATAAGTAGTGATTTGACTGTGCGGAAGCTCTGGAGAATGTATAATAACCAGGAAAATCTTGACATAGCTCTTAATTAAGGTGAAGTATAACTTCTTTAGGAATATTTTTGTTACTGATGTTACATGGTCCTACCAAAAATTCCTGATCAACAGTGTTACTTTAGTAGGCAGTTCTATGTTTACAATTTCACCATGTGTGAAGGCTCATCAAAATCAAAACAAAACACAGAAAACACATTTACATATTATTTTACATGGAATGAGCTTCAAAGTGGTAAGGGCTCAAATGAGATTGTTTCTTGTGTTCATGACTGTCTTATAAACACAAACTTTAATCCAGAGCACTCAGGAGTCAGGTTGTTTGCCGATGGCTGTGGCGGCCAAAATAAAAATTCTATATTGATAGGCATGCTGAACAAATGGCTCCTTGTAGAAGCACCAAAACAGATTAAAACTGCGACTGTCTACTTCCCTACTACTGGTCACTCCTACATGCCACCAGACAGGGTGTTTGGTAGAATAGAAAAAGTTGTGAGGAAGAAGGAAGTCATAATACAGCCTGAAAAGTATCATGAAATATTTTCTGAATTCGCCACTATAAAAAAACCAGAAGATGGCTTGCTGTTTTTTGGTTGGAAAAATTCAGTTTCAGAAGTTTTGAAAAAGACAGGTAAATGGCATTTTCAATTTGCGCCATCAAAAAGATTTATTTTAAGTAAAAAAGGAAACATTTTAGTGAGAGGGGAAACATCCTACAACTGTGACACAGGAATATCACGATCTGTAACTCAGCTGAACAAATCACCTCGTCAAATAAATCCACAACTAATTCAAATTCGCCTTCCACCTAAGCCTGCAAAAGCTGCAGATGCTGAGAAGCTCTTAAAAAACATTTTGGGCCGAATTGGCAGAAATGAAGGCATTTATTGGAGTAATTCTGAACATGGCAATGAATCCTAAGCCAGAATTACAAGATTTTTTTTCTGAACAATGGTTGGATTATCAACCGTTTTTCAAAAATGTTTTCTCAAGGGAGAGATTCTTCCAGATATATTGGTGCTTACATTTATGTCCACCTGAAGTTCAACCAGCTACTAAAACAAGAGGACAAAAATAAGAAATGTGTCAATTTATCTAAATGATAAATTTAGGAGTACTGTTCCAAGTGAAGATATCAGTATTGATGAATCGACAGTTGGCTTCAAAGGAAGATTTGGTGCTAAAATGTATAATCCGAAAAAACCTACCAAATGGGGACTGAGAATTTATGTATTGGCAGATTCTCTCACAGGCTATGTCAGTGTATTTGAGCCATATTTTGGCTCCCAAACTACAGACTCTCTACTCAGGCCTGACTTGCCATTTAGTTCAAGAATAGTTTTGCATTTGATTGAGAAGCTGCTAGAGTCAACAAACGGGAGAGGGTTTCATGTATATACTGATAGATTCTACTCAAGTTATTTATTAGGTATAGAACTGTTGGGATTAGGGATTCATTCTACTGGAACAATAATGACAAACAGAAAAGGTCTCCCACCGAATTTGAAAAAAGAAAAATTGAAACAAGGTGATAGTAAGAGCTTTGTGAACAGAGACAAAAATACTATGGTTCTACTTTGGAAAGATAAGAATCTAGTTGCCAAGACCACAACCCTATATGGGAATCAAAACGAAACTATTGAAAGAATTGTAAAAGAAGGAGAGAAGAAACAAATCACAAAACCCACAGTGATTCACAAATACAATCGTTTCATGAGAGGTGTAGATCTAGCAGATCACCATGTTGCTCCCTATAGTTTCACAAGACGGTCAAGAAAATGGTGGAAAAAATGTTTTTTTGGCTTCTAGATGTAACAATTGTAAATAGCTATGTTATATATAATTATAAGAGGAAGGAACTGGGCCTGAAGCCAATGAAACAGAAAAAATTCCGTCAAGAATTATTTCTGGAGGGAAGAGAGACTGTATTTTTCTGCAAGACATGTACCCGAAAACCTGGGCTCCATCCTGGTGAATGCTTCGAGAAGTATCATTCAATGGAGGAATATAAATAAGGTAATCATCAAAAATATTACTTACATTAATAGCACGTTAAATTAGATTAACAGCATGCAGTAGAAGAATGACAGAATTGAATAAGATAGGATGAAACTGTAATGTATGCGCACGCCAAGTGCAGTGCTGTGATTAAATGCGAGTGGGCAGGGAATCCAGTTGTAGTAAACTCTGAGTGGGAGAGGAATCTGGCAATGTCGGGGCTCTCCCGACACACGAGCGCTAAGGGTTAAATGTAAAGAATTTTTCGCAACACCGTAGATGCTCACAGCGAATATCCATTACAATGTAAGGCTAGGCGTACACCGGTTAGTCAAGACAGGATAAGACGAGTTTAGTCACAGTAATTCACATAGTTGCTTATGAAGCAGTACACACCGGTACTGCCTAGGTACCGGTGTACGCCTAGCCTAAGTATAATATTATATCACAAATAATCGATTGCACTTCTCTAGACGTCGCTGGGACATCAGCTACTGACAAGCGTAGCCATACTTTCCTCATCACTATCGAATTCAGCTTCAGAGTCTTTAATCCAATTTCCAGATGCATCCTTCAGCCATCCAGACCTGCAACCATGAAACATAGTTAAGACATAAGTTGAGACAAAATCAACTTACATGCAAATCATAATTATCTCTACGTGATCATTTTGAGCATAATACGTGTAATTGAACATATAATTTCTAAGTGAGGAATTGAAGTTAAATTAAAAGTGAATTGATTGAAATTAATATATAATTCAAACTGGCTTCAAACTAAAATGAATCATAAGCTTTGTGAGGCACGGAGTTTAAGCATCGTCAGTCAACCTCAGCTAATATCATAGTTTTGTTGAGGATGATGGACCTGTTTCATAAAAAGTCCTGTACAACAGGGAAAAGGCAGACACACACTGGACATAAATATCACAGCATTCCTTGTATAAATTTAAGTCTAGTGTGTGTCCGCCTTTTTCTTGTATTGCAGGACTACCAAAGTTTTATGAGACAAAAACAAAAGGAACCTGGTCTAGATTTCCAGTTGTACTAATATGTAAGGAATTGAATAGTAATAGTACTATTATTAATGAGACAAATGATAAAAATCATATTTGATGAAAATCTCCAAACAATGCACAATTCCCCGATAAAGTGTCTAAAATCACTCAATCAGAAATACAGTACCTATAATTTGTACACTTTGCTCAGGCATCTAGACTGAAAAAGAATTATTTTGAATACAACGCATTACAGCCTTTTACAATGTTCAAGTTGTAAAATAGTGATAGGCGATTGTGAAGTGTTCTTATCGATTGTTTCAGCAAAGTGATTGTTTCGATAGTTTCTGTAACTAATGAATGGAACAATCGATAAAGAATCCGAAGTGTTCTTAACTAGACAATCGTTACAATCTTACCAATTGCTCCTGAAACGAATGAGTAATACAAACGAATGACTCGAGCGATTGTCTCGTTAAAAACACTTCGGATTCATTATCGATTTTTCCATTACTTGAACAATTTGGTTATGTTTTGAATAGTTCGCAAACTGATAGATTGTTGGCGGCTAGTGTTTTTAGAATATTTTCTAGATATAGTTTCTAGAATCACATAGCCGATCATATAAGCTATCAATATTTTTGAAAATGTCGACTGGAATAATCTGTGGTCCTTGTACTTAAATGTGTTCCACTATCGTACTCAAATGGTGGGTTTGTTTGATAATGTTCTGGTACAGTACATAAATTTAGATGTTTCAAATTTGATACTACTTTTTGAAATCAGAACTGCAATAGGCCTCTGTATCTATATCTAAGTTAAAAAAAACTAAGTTCTAACTTCCAAGTTCAAAAAACTCGTATTTTGAATGTATATTAGCTTCGTTGGAAATTGCCTGAACACATCTAATTTTATATACATATTTTTTTTTCAATTCAACAGCATATTAGCCTATATGGAAATAATAGTTTCTCAAACATTTGAATGAAATGAGACAATGATTTCAATAACTGTCTTAGCGAGAGGTTTACTATCAGATTGTGAACAGTTCGATTGTTGAAACACTTCGCTATCGCGCATCACTAGTGTATAAGATTTCATCCACTTCACTATACAATATTAATACGGCTGCATCACAGTGGATGCATTTTTATACGCTTTCATCATTGAAAAAAGGTGATTCATTGTCACTGAACAAAGTTAATAAACTGTACACAGTGATTTATCATTTTTATTTCTGTAATTTACTTACATATGGCGTTCAATATCCTGATTGACAGGGGTAACAGTTTCCGAACGTCTTGGTTCGCGGAGAGGTTTTTTCTTGATTGATGGGTTTTCATCAATAGTCCTAGTAGATCGGGATAGAGGACGTTCCCTCATTTCTCCAACTAATTCTGTGAAAGACTGAGTCTTCGAAGACTTCTTGATGTAACTTTTTAGTTGAGAAGAGGCACTTCTAGGTACAGGTGTTTTTGGTGACAACTTGTCTGCAAACAACAATTCATCTTAAAAATGAACTTTATTCAAGACACACAAAAAAATAATACAGTAATAAAAAAAGAGGGAAAGTCACTGATGAATGAGTTAGGTAACATAGGCACTACTCACACGTGGATACTCAAATTGCGGATACTCTGTGACTCGAATGACAAACATCTGTTTTTAAATTCTGACGCTCACACGAGTCTGGAATAGTTTCGTCTGAGCTTAATGTATTTAAAAACACATGTTTGTTATTCGAGTAGCTTAGTATCCACAATTTGAGTATCCACGTGTGAGTAGTGCCTATGTTACCTAAATAATTTATCAGTGACCGTGTGAGCAGTGCCTAACAGTTAATTAAGCATGGATGCTATTCAATATCGAAGTTTCATTGTTTAAAATTGAATAATAGAATTTGATTCATTGAGCTGATCACTCTCAGGCTCCCCTGTGGAGAACCATAGGCTGAAAATAGTTTTATAATGTAGAATAATTTTATACTGATTCATAAAGAAAATGTAGAGCAGGAAAAAATTACTAATTGAAAAGAGAATTTAAAGTTTTTCAAATAATTTAAAATACGGTACTCACTGAGTATCAACCAATTTATTTAACCCTTCGAATTTGTACATTTTCTAAACCAAAAAAAGAGGAAAATTTGCCATATCATGCTTTACAAATCAGGAAAACCATCCATCTACCAAGTTGTAATCTGATAAATGGGAAAATTAGACCTCTAGATGCGCACTAAAAAAGCGTAACTTTAAGTATGAACGTACAATATAAAAAATGTCTCAGATAGTCACAAATGAATGTTTAGAACCTATACGACTCTACAATAATCAAGTTACTAAGAAATATATCTCACTGGAGTCAATGACGTCAAGTCTTGGTTTTCTCTTCATGCCAATGTGCTTGAACTTGGCAGCTTTACAACCCAACAATGATTTTTCAACATTTTGTTTGGTTTCCAGTTGTTTGTTTCTCATTTCCAACAAAGATAATTCTTCCTTTCTTCTAAGGAATTTTTCCAATTCTGAAAAATCAAAATTTGAATAAATTCACTACATTGAATGCAGATCACGGTCACTTACAGTTATTACAGATTCTAGATTTAAATTAGGCCTGCTGTATTATTAATTTTCCAACTAACTAATAAAATGCCTTTTAAAGACATTCAATCATCAAAAACTTCAAAAATAATAATACTGTGCAATTGAAATGGTGGACTTCGGACCTGAAACAAGGTGGAGTACAGTACTATCCTGAAAATGAAAATAATTACTCATTCTAAGTACAGTGAAATTCATTTAATTTGACGCTTGGCCTTAGATAGAGATATTATTTCTTTGCCATCGTACTCTACTGTCATCAGCAACCTTGAGAAATTATATCTCTCTATCTATCTTATAACAAGCGTCGAATTAAATGAATGCCACAGTACTTACTACAGTACAGTTAAATTCATTTAATTTGACGCTTGGCATTGTATAGATAGATAAATAGAGATATATAATTTCTTCACGTTGCTTATGACCGTAGAGTACGATGGCAAAGAAATAATATCTCTCTATCTATCTAATGCCAAGCGTCAAATAAAATGAATATCACTGTAACACATCTATAAATTATTGAAAAAGAACCTTTGGAGCACAAAAATAAAAGAAATATACCTGATAGGTGTCGCTTGCCTCTTCTGTGAACTGATAACATATTTGTCGTGTCGAAAATTGGTCGATGTAAACATATCAAGCAAGTGATCCTGGAATCAAAAAGTGACTGGAATCATTAATATTAGTGACATTAGAGATGGGTGTATTTAAGCAACAAATTTGTTGAATAAACGGGGTTTTTGCCATCAAAACTGATTTATTTTCTCAGTCAAATCAGCATTTTCAATAATATTGGATTTAATTAAACGCATGGTGGCAACTTGAACCCAAGGTATACAGACCTGTATAGAAACCTTGACTTAACTCTAAGTTTTCATTGAATTCAACTGCAATTCAATGAAGTTATTTTATAGATTACCCAAATAGGTGTTATAACTTCTCGGCTTTATTTTGTAGTCTTTTTAAATGAATTTGTCCATCACATTAAGGACGCCTGTCTATCTACTGCCCATAATGACGCTTTTAGCCTACTCGTTACACCATTGGCATTTGCTAGTCGTAGGTTGCCGGTGCTGGATTTCTAAAATTTCAGGAGTACTATTCTCTTATTGGTACGATTCTGATGAGCACTCGATCATTTAATATCATCATTTAAAATCATTCATTTTATTGATCTGTGGATGCTTAATAAATTATTTCAAGTATCATTAGCGAATTATTTCATATAAGCGGATAGCGTTAGGTAGAAAGACAGAGATATTATTTCTTGGCGTTGCTGATGACCGTAGAGTCCGATGGCAATAAATAATATTTCGCTATCTGTCTATCTATCTAATGCCATCCTCCAACTTGAATGAAAACTACTATCGCTTTATATTGTGCGCATTTC
The DNA here is from genome assembly GCA_017141395.1 of Laodelphax striatellus. Classification (NCBI taxonomy): domain Eukaryota; kingdom Metazoa; phylum Arthropoda; class Insecta; order Hemiptera; family Delphacidae; genus Laodelphax; species Laodelphax striatellus. The sequence continues at coordinate 46,019,969 of CM029532.1, read as the reverse complement.
AAAAAATCTTTTTGTTAGAGAACTTGACTTTTTTCTTCTACATGCATTCATGAAAAACAGTCCAAGTTTTCTGAAAAATTACTAACCTTCCATTACTCAACAGCTTTGCTTCGTCAACTGGTATATGATCCCCCAACAGTTCCTTGACACGAAGATCCTTGAAAAATACAAAGATTATTGTAGTAGGCTAAAAAAAAATTCAATTCAATTCCAGCCTTTCTTAATTCTAAAAAAATAGAATAGCATTAAAATACAGAATAAAATAACGGGTCTACAAGGAATATTTATCCTTCATTTGCCTTATAGCTAGGAAAACCATATTGTATTCTGGCCAGATCCGGACATTTCTTCCGGGGGGTCTGGGGGTGTCGAATACCCCCTTGTGGAAAGGCGGTCCGGTATTTTTTTTTAATTAGGCACTTTAAGCTATTTTAGCTGCAGTTTTAGCTATTCTAAGACGTAAAGAATATTATCAAACTTAGCTTGATTTATAAGCTTGTTAAAAATTATGGGGCTAATAAATTACAAATTTATTATAATTAAGACTTTTATTAAGACTTATAAGCTGGGACAGGTTCTTTCACCACGTTTTGGCTCATATTAGTAAAATGTAAAATCCGGACGTATGGTAACCTAACCCTACCCATAGGGCCTGGCCACATACGTGAGGGGTTTGATTTACTTCACTTACTCGCAAAAGTATATCTATATCGTATGGTATAATTATATATATATATATATAATACTTACTTTTGCGAGTAAGTGAAGTAAATCAAACCCCACACGTATGTGGCCAGGCCCATAGGCTATAGGCATACGACTTGGTTGATTGCGCGGGGAAATTACAATTCACCTCATGTTTTTTTTTCTTAGCGAATTGATCACTAAGGGCCTGGTCCCATACGATTGTGGTTTGCTTTACTTTACTTCACTAGAAGAGCCACTTTGATTGTGGTTTGCTTTACTTCACTTCACTTACTTCATACCATACGATTTATATAGAATTACTATGCGAGTAAGTGAAGTGAAGTAAACCAAGTAGCTTTGTTAGTGAAGTAAAGCAAACCACAATCGTGTGTGACCAGACTTAGGAATTAGTCGAGCTTGAAACAAGAAAATATAGAATGCTTCAGCATACAGCCTCATGGTTTGGTGGAACCATGATTATTCAAGTAGGCCTAGCCTAATAAAGCACTTACATTTAGACTCTTTTTCATATCCAAAGTACAATTTTCTGGTTGAAATGTCATTCTCCAATATAATACTTTTCACGATACCTTGAATTCGATTCAAGTTAAACTCACATGCACTCAAAACAACATTTTCCTTCACTTTTCTACTAGAATCTAGCATTCAAAACATTGTTTCGATTCTAGCAATGCCGAATCGCCGAATGCCGCATGCCAGAACACAAGAGATTAGTTAACCTCAAATCTCAAACTCAAAGGCACTACTCAGACCTGGAAACTTCAACATCGAAAAGCAACTCAACGCTCGGCGACTCAGCGACGCAGCATGTGTTTTCAAATGACGACGCTCAGACTTGGCGATGTCGCCTAGGCGATATCGCCTAGGTGACATCGCCGCGCAACGAAGTTGCTTTTCGATGTGACATGCTGGTCGCCGAGCGATGTGTGTACAGATTCTATGTACAGAAAAGTGAGGTTAGGTGATATTCTAACCATATCAAACTGGTAAAGTAGGATTATTTGCTTTAAAAAGTAGTACGGTATTTACGGTATTACGGTATTAGTACAGAAAAGTGAGGTTAGGTGATATTCTAACCATATCAAACTGGTAAAGTAGGATTATTTGCTTTAAAAAGTAGTATTTCATCATTTTTTGGTCACTTCAACTTATAAAATATCGAAGATAAGTTATAAAATTTTCAAAATATTTACTTTTTGAGAATATTGTGATAGTAGTCGAACAGCAACTCTGGCAACTTGAGTAGCGGCTGTGAGTATGACAAGCAACTGCTGCATCGCTGAGTTGCCGTGCGATGAGTTGCTTTTCGATCTCAAGTTTCCAGGTGTGAGTAGTGGGAAAATCAAAGCCATCTCTCGGAATCTGTTTCCTCCTGAGAGTTCTGGGAACTTGGCTTTGTTGGCAAGGCAAGGCATCCCAGCTTGCAATGACGTTGAGCTGGTGTACTAGTGACGCACTCTAGTGAGAGACAGAGTGAACAATCGGGGGGGATTTTATCATTGTAATGGCTGGCTTTCACGATTCTTGTGGACGTTCAAGTTACTGGAGGCAGGTTGGTAATATGATAATCCGTTCTATACAAACAAATTGTTTGTACAAATATGTTGTACAAATATGTACTTTTGTACAAATTGTTTGTACAAATATGTTTGTATAGAGTGGTTGATCGTATGACCAACCTGCCTCCAGTAACCTGAACGTACACTGGAATCGTAAAATCCAGCCATCAGAGAGAAACAAAACACGATTTTGAGATAGAATTCAATTAAATCAATAATTAGGTATCATCAATACTTATTTCTATATATTATTTAGTGGTTTCAAGGTGTTCTAATGATTGTATAAAGGTCAATATTCACACATTGACGACAACGACATTTTCGTTCTGCCCATGCGTCACCAGCCCACGCTCTGATTGGTCCATCCTTGTTGAAAAATGCTAGACTTCTGACCAGCCGAATTTCTAGGTTAATTGACTTGGTACGAAATTTAAATGTTCGCTGTTCGGAATCAATCGTTTTCAGTACAGATTCATAATTGGAGTTTTGGAATTATAATTTAACAATGAATGTTTTTGGTTTTGAAGATAGATTCAAGGTTTTTGGAAAAGTAGATTAGAGAAGCATCTATCCTTAAATAAATCAATTCATAATCATGTTTTTATTTTAATCTGAATTAAAATAATTGATGTAATCACAGATTAATAAAATTGTCTTGTTGAAAAATACTGATGTTTAATAATAATATGTACAGTAATAAATTAATGTAACTTGATTATTAGATGGAATATAGAGTAGAAAATAGTTAGTGGATAGAAAAGCAGCAGAAGGCAGATAAGAGACAGATAGTAAGCAGGTATAGTATAGTAGATTGAATAATATTTGTAAAGGAATTACGAAAAAACCACGAATCTTGGAAATACTAGTATATACTTTCAATACCTACTCCATTTGAGAGCCCCCAGAGAATAATAATTATTATACATGAATCCACCCCTGAAAAAGAACGTGTTACCACGTGGTATCATCTTCTTGGTATAATTTCTAGGAGCTAGTGCCATCTGGAGATTGCGCAAGCAAAGCTCTTGTCATGATCACCACAGCATCGTTCTGCTCTGTGCTCGTCAAACTTGAGTATAAAGTTTCAACAACTTTCCAGAACTGCTCGAGCGTCTAGACCACTAATAAACTAGAGGTCGTAAGCTGTCTGAGCTTTACATGGGTATCAATATCATTGTGGACCGAACCTTATTACTTGTGCAAGTTCATATCAGGTTTCGCTATTAAAAACTCAGAACGAAAATTCCACAATCTTTCTGACGGAGGAGGCTGATACCACAATAATCAGGATGGTTTTGTGAACCTGAACTTGGAACAGGAACGGGATCCAATATCACATTACATTCATGGAAATCTATAATATGAGCATTTAAGTTCTATACTTTGATATTGTTGTATGCAGAGATGATCTTCTAGCATTCTAATATATAGTCAATATAATTATGTTACCAAATGATTTGTAAATAGATTATTATTTCAAGTTTAAATCAAATCAAATTATTTTTAAAAAAATATACGGTACCACCCGTGCTTTGCAACGGAGCTCCACAAAACAGCTAAATAGAATTCTCCTCTACTGCTTGCATCGAAGATTTATTTCAATTCTTTTCTGGAATAGTCCTTTGAAATGTTGTTTAATATTATGTTATATTAAAACTGAATAGCCTTTACTAATTTCAAATTTAAATTCAAATTGAAAAGGATAAATATATTCAGCCACTTGCAACTCAAATGAATTCCACATAATTATAGTTAAAAATGTATTCCTCCAAACTCTGGTAAGGTTGACTCATGAAATAAATGTGCAGCCTTTCCCAGTTGGTAGAAGCATGAGTAACACAATCTCAGCACGCACCTTACTGGAATGAAAAATACATCCATAAATTTTACATACATTAATTTTCATTATACAAAGTAATCCAATATTCAGCTAATCAAAAACAGCTAATTGAACTTAAGACCTAGTGAGCCGTGCGATGCATGTCTAGTGTGTGGACAGCAGCTGCCGTTCACGATCTCCTATCATTTATGATTTGGATCTAGATGAAAATTTCGAATATGACGAGTGTCTTTATTGATTGAATGATTAATCATTATATCAGTTTAATCATTACATGATAATGTAATGATTTTATGTAATTGTTACATAAAACTGATTACATATTGAACAAATAATTATATAATACTATTGTATTATAATTGAACACTATTGCATGATTTTATTAATTAAATGAATCATTTTATATGATTCAATGATTATTAATCATTAGGAAAAACTACTTGGGAGATAAGAAGGCGCCACTGGCAAGACAGAGAGGAGAGTGAATTTCACCGTTAGTAGCGAGTGAGGTGATCGAATGGAGGCAGCCACTCTGCGTAGTAGTACTCGGGACCAGTTTCTGCGGGGCCCAGCCCCCTCTACCCCCCCCCCTCATCGCGGACACCGCTGCAGGCGTCGCGCCCCACCTTACCTTATTCATAACCTCTTCTTCGAGTTGTTTTTATTCGCGTCGGTCGCCCCAGTGTCAGTGAGGACGCGCGTCTTGAGTCAGCGCGAGGTCAGCCACAATATTCATCCGACTAAATCCAGTCCGGCGCCGCCGCCAGCCGACGGCCTCCGCTGCCCCCGCACTATTCTAGCCGCCGCCGTCTCCGGTGCGGTGTGCTGCCAGTTGTCGTGTCCACCCTACTCTCAGTGCAGTGTCAAGTGCTACATCACGAAAATCGTTCACTTGTGCTCAGTACTGGATTGTACACCCGAACTACTCAGTAATTATAGGTGAGTAATGTGGTTTACATCACACCAACCACAAAAATTGTATTTTTTGCTCAGTATTGGATTGTTCACCTTAACAGCCTAATTTTTTATTGGTGAGTACTGTCACAGATTAGGTATAAACAGAGGTCTATCTCTAGTCTGTGGTACTGTACGTGTTGATTCTCATGGGTTAGCAACTAGGCCTAGTGCCTGTTAAAATTCAGAAGTACTGTAAACAGGAAAAAGGCGAACCCACACAAGACATGACAAGGCTTATGCAAACTTGTAAGTCCAGAGTGCCTTTTTCCTGTATTAATGGACTTATTAATATTTATTCCATTAACATGTGCAAATCTGCGAGTTATTTTGGGTGTGGGGTAAAAATTACCCCAGAGATATAATTGACCGAGCGAAGCGAAGACTGAGCGAAGTTTTGTTTCAAGTCGATTGGCTTTCGTCTGTTTGTGTGTTTGTAACGCATTTACGGCTAAACGCATTGACAGATTTCAATAAGATTTGGCAGGAATGTTCATTTTGAAACTGCGCGACGAGCCGACGATGTATATGAAAGGGTTTTTAAATTTTGCATTTTAAGGACGAAATAGAAGGAAAATAAAATGGATACAATAGATATGGAACACGTGATAGGATTTATTTTGAATTGAATATAAACATCGTCATAATATTATCGTCATATTATGGAATGATCATCAGCTGGGTCACAATAAGATTTTTTCGCTGTAGTCAGGGCCCCGGGCGCCGCAGTCCGAGGTGGGACGTCGCGTATGTTTAAAAAATAAATAACTAAGGAATAAAATAAATAAATTCATTTGTTTTTATCTATTTTTAAGAAAAGTTCTTCATCACTTTAGTACCGGTAGTGTATTCGGAACGTTTGGGATGCGCTGACTAGCATGGCTTCTTCGCGAGGTCTACTGTTCACAGAACTACTAGTAGATAGTTTACAAACTCACACATTCACATTCGTCTAAAAAGACACATAAGCTGACCTGAGATGAGTGTTGAACCTTAGGCCGACCATACACTATCAGGTCACCTGACAGGTACGCCTGAACCTGAAAATGTATGATTAGCCAATTTTTGTTCAAATATGATATCTAATAGTAATTAACTGATAGAATATTTATATGTGCTAGCAAAGAGGTACCAGAACGCCGTTACGGTGCGTTCCGGCTGAAAAAAGCCCTTCTTATTTGAAATTTTTCACAGTAGAAAAACATCTGACTCACATTGTTTCGTCAACAATTTCGTCCTGTTATTGGACATCATCAGACTCTGTAGTATAATTAACAGATAAAATAAGACAGTTCTAAACTTTCAGTTTTCACCAAAAGTTTTTGTTTTGATTTTTATTGATAATTAAACTCTGACTCAAACAGTCATTGCGTTATTTATACTCGTACTAAACCTCCATTCGGGTTTCACTACTACCTCATCAATACAAGTTGACGCGAGAAAAACGCTCTTGTCACTGTGCCGTGCCTGGAAGAGTCCAGGCATCGCAGAGATTTTAAAAGTATAGCCTATTTGTAGCAGTGTCAATGAAGTGTATGGGAACACCGATTATCATACGTTCCAAAAGTCATTACATGTTCACCATTAAAGTGATATTTGGAAATTCGTCATAAATCTCTCTCCTTTACTTTACTCCATTCACTTTTACTTCCTTTACTTCGCTATTTCAGTAACGAATACACTAATTCCTCCGTTATTCTGCTTTACTGATGAATAGGAATATTCTCATTTAGAAGACTCACCTTTATCGTAGACTTTTTCCAAACACAATCTACTTCTAGAGCATAATTTTTAGGGAGGCGGCTGAATCAAAAGAGGCCGCTGGTATCAGCCGGTGTAAGGGAGAAGCGGATACATGTAGGGTCATGAGTATGATCACTACCACCTAGAGTTACTCTAGGTGGTAGTGGTATGATGCACAACAGTGTATGCAGAGAAAATCAGGCAGCGGATGACGTCATGCCTCTCAAAACTTAGGCCCGCCGCAAAGTAATCCACAAAACGTGGGTGTAGCCACGCCATGGGTTTAAGGCCGTGAGCCCACGGAGCAACTGCTATCTGTCTTTAGTCAGCAATCCTATATAACAGCTGACAAGTGGAATTTGTCTTTCAATCTTTCTGTCGCGAAATTCAAATGAAAATGTAATATTTTAGGAATTTTTAATATTACCGTATTCTTGTTTAATTAATTTTACTTTGTCATGTAGTAATCTTAGAAATTTAAAATTATTGTTAGTTAATAGGTTTTTGGACTCACAATTTCAGTAAGGTGAATCAACAACATAACCTATGGACTATTTATCAAAATTTGGGAATGAAGCAGTTTTGGACAAATGTCTGTTGATTCTTCCCACATTGTAATGTATCTTGACAATAAATGAATGAATAAATAAATAAAACCCAGTGTTATATATATATATATTACAATATATGTTATTTACAAATTAGTTTGAAGCTAGTAATACAGTATGAATAATATATTCATTAACAAGAATGACCAAATTCCACCATTACTTCTACGACTTCAATTGTATTTGATAATTATAATATATAATAAATAAAGCCTTTATTAGTTTCCAATTTTTCAATACATTCAAATTCATCAAAATAAAATAAGATAAGATAGAATGAGATAATTCTTGTTTAAAATATACAGTAATATATTCTTTCCTTCGTTATAATGAATTTATTCTAATTCAGTCCTTGAAGAAATAGTAATGATAAAGTTTACTATGCTAATTTTAATAAAGAAAAAAATATATAATAATAGATATAAATTAATTCATTTAACTCATTCTCTTCAAATGAAAGTTCTTCAAATAAATTTCATAATTAACACCTTTATTTGGAAACTAGGCCCGCTATCCGGCATAGGCCTCCCCCAAGATTTTCCATCGTTGTCTATTTTCAGCCACTAACATCCAGTTTTTTCCTGCCGTCTTGACAATGTCGTCTTTCCAACTAGCCGGTTGTCTCCCTACTCCTCTTTTTCTTCAAGTTGGCTCCCAGCTGGTTACTTTCTTGGTCCATCTTCCATTCTGCAACCTTGCAATGTGTCCAGCCCATTTCCATTTGAGACCTTTTATTGTTTCTGTTATATCCTCCAATTTTGTTTATATTTTTCATAAACGTGTTCTAGACTTTTTGCAGTCTTCTGATGTTTAATATGCTTCTTTCCATCGCAGTTTGGGTGGTTTTTAGCTTCTTGTACTCTTCTTACAGCCCCATGTCTGTGCTCCATAAGCTAGTGCTGGTAGTACGCATGATCTCAGTACTTTTACTTTAGTTGCTACATTTACTTCTTGGCTTTTCATTATTGATTTCAAGAACCAATACTTCTTCCAAGCTATAGCACACCTTCGCATTATATAGCCTCATCCAATGAAATTGACAGTAAAAGTAGGGTTGACTTCACATGAAATGGGGTAGCCCGTTTCTTTTCTGTTGTGTAATCGTGGAATGTTGAATCCAATTAATTCGATCCCAGCACCTTCCGGATTGCCGCCAAAAACCTTTATGAAAAGACACAATTTTTTTACATATGGTCAATTTAACTTCGAAGCATCACTTTTCCATAACAGCACCTAATATCATTTTAAAATTATATTGAATGAACTACAATTTGATACCAGGATTACAATCAATGTTATAGGCCCAACAGTTTGCGAGATATAGCTCTTCAAAGTTCATCTATGTTAATAATACACCTGAAGCTATTTCTTGCTGTCTCGCGGACATCACGTGGAATCGCAAGAAATCACGTGAAATTGTGAGAAATCACTTGAGATGCATAGATAGAAACAATGGTTCTCGGTTCAAGTTAAAACTAATGAACATAATATGCAATAATATATTGTATATAAAAATAACTTCAAAAAATGTTAAATTATTCAAACTTTTTTTATTTTTTCCAAAAGTTTTTGTTATAAAAAGGTTATAATGTACGATTCATCGTACATTATTATCTTGAAGTGTTTATATGACTGACTGGAATTTCAAGGTGGCATTAGATTGGGTTTACAATCCTTTTTATACGATATTAAATGCAGTTTAAATTCATATAAAATCAATAATCAACTAACCCCCCCCCCTGGTCGTCGGTATGTAGAAGCCCACCCCAAAATCCATTTCTAGATCCGCCACTGGAATTTATTGATACTATGAGAAATCAATTTTTTTGTATTTTTAATTTGTCTAGGGTTTTTCAGGAACAAGATAATTCATATTTCACTTTTTATAATTGTTTTTCTCATTTCATTTCTTCCTATACAGACATTAGACATATTTACATTAGACATATCTCGTCTTTCAACTTCGCTTTCATGTAATCTGGGTGGCTTGTATTGAACAACACAGAATATCCTTGAACGAGACAAATCAGCCTTTCCATATCCATTTTCAAACAAGACTGACCCACGACCCACGAAAACTGTGAAAGAATCACAAAACGACCCACGTGTGGATGTTTACTTCTTGAATTGCGCTGAGCTGGGTGGTACGTTGCGGTGCAGAATTGCCAACCATGTTTTTACAAAACTTCCCACGGCGTGGCAACACTTATTCCCTTATCTGGCAACACTGAATGGCTGACTAAAGTAAGATAGCAGTTGCTCCGTGGGCTCCCGGCCTTACACCCACGGCGTGGCTACATCCACGTTTTGTGGATTACTTTGCGGCGGGCCTTAGGCTGGGATCTGAGCTTGACTGCACCGTTTATTCTAGAATCCGTGGACGCACCTACAAGCGTAGGTCACCAAGCTTGTCTGTCACCATCGATTTCAAAAACATAAAGTTTATGAAACTGTAATAAACTACTAGTAATACACTTCAATTCCAGCTGGTACTTATGTTTTTCAAATAGACTTCACTTGTTAGACTGATCGATTCATTCTCGCAGACTGTACTTATAGACTGGACACTGGACACAGAACTGAGTAAAACATCACTTGTTACCAATGATATATTAAATAACTAGTCATCTAGCATCCGCCTTCCTAAATTATTCTACTTCATCATGAAAGAGCTTCATTAATCTGAGGAGATCCTACTTCTCGATATCAGGCTGATCATCAAAAGCATCCAATTTTCCTATGCATTGCCATTCCGATGCACTGCTAGTTGAGGTTGAGAACTTCCTTTCCTTGTCGCTTGCTGCTGCATCCGAGAGTAATACCACCCCCCCCCCCAACCAGGTTGGAACCCGTTGACCTAAGCAGCTTCTCCGCCTCTGACCCACATTCGCCATTCGAGCTGCCCTCTCTTGTCATCTTCCGCATCAGGACGAAAGGTCCTCATCTTAATTATTCTACATAGATTATGAATTTTCTTTCAAAATTGGGATAGAATTGAGCTAATAATAATATTTGTTGTAAATATCGCTTGACAAGATCGTTGCTCATCAAGCAAGCCAAGTTTTGAACAACAATTCAAGAAGCCATAAACAAAAGCTTGAACAACAATATTGTTATCATCAACTATTCATAAGGCCATGAACAACATAGGGGGTTAAACAACATCCATCAACAATAATTATTCATAAAGCCATAAACAAAATAGAGTGTTAAATATATCTTTTTTCAAAACAGGCATCACGATTCATGAAACCATGAACAACAGAGAGGCTTCACATGAACGATAATTTCACTTGTACTTTTTAAATAAATTTTCATTCATAAGTTTTCTCAGTAAAATTTCATAGATCTTGGGTAATAAATCTGACTGACTGAGTTGTGTCGGTCACTAGCATAGATAACTTGAAAGCTCTGAAGTAGAGAGCTTTTGAGAGTTGACTTTTACTGAATTTGATTCAGTATTTTCTAGCTGTTGATCACGATTTCATTATTGACAGCCAATCTTTTGATAGATTGTCCCTTCACATGATACTTCTGAGGGGAAATCAGTCAAAGTATTTCAAAGTATCATTTTATGGGGAAATGTACGACTTCCAAAATCTGAAGCAAATATTCTCCTTCGATATTTCTAATTTTTTTCGATTGAAAACAAAATACTCGGACTATTATAATGATTAAAATTATGTACATAACTGGAAAATTTGTTCTTTTTGAAATGATATATATTATTAATTGGCTGGAGTTGGAGTACCTTAAGAAGCATTTACTCTTCATTTCGCCCTCCCTCTTCGATTTGCGATTTGCTCGGTTTAAAAGGCGAGAAATGGGTTACTGTACTGAATTCATGTCTAACGCAGCGTGACACAGTTCAGTGCGGCGCATCCACTGAAAGCACAATGCTCAACCTGGAAAACTAATTATAATTTCAATTTACTGCCACGGCTACTCAAACACTTAAGCATGGGTACAGGCAAGTACGTGTTGAAATGTATACTTGTGTGAGTATATGTATGGTTTGTTTTGTAAAAAAATTGTGGGGAGCGAGAGAGAGAAAGAGGTCTTAGGAGATTCAAGAAAGAGAGAGACAGAGCGAGAGAGTCTTCGATCTCTCACACGATACTGGAGACAGTACTCTCATGGTCTCTCTCACACTCATCTACCTACCGTTTTTGAGCACCTCTCATATCTTCTTATTCACAACACACCTTCTTGTACTTCTAGGTTTTATTTAATGAACAGGATGATAAATTTTGTATACTAATAACAACCTTATTTCTTATGATTTGAATTGTCTTTGCTAATACTATACTGCGCTTCAAAACAAAGGGTAGATTTTAGTTTCTAATTGGAGTTCTTATAGTTTCTGAGAGCTTCTGAGAGTGAAGAAGGGATGGAATCAACCGAATTATTCGCAGGGCACACATTATGATCCTCAATTCCATTGAAGAGAATAAGCTTAGAAATGGAAGAGTCAAAACACTCTGTTACTTATTAAATGGGAAATTGTTGTTTTAAAATTATTAGCCGTTCATATCAGAAAATAGAGTGAGAGAAATAATCTTTGAATGTACTGAAGCAATGTATAGTAATATTGTTAAATATTATATGGTACTTCTTGACCGTAAATTTTCAGGATTTGGAAAGTTCACATAGGTCACTTTTACAGAGCTGATAAAATATAAATCAACAATAACTAGTTTCTTTGTGAAATATGAGGTTCTGGAACTAATGATGGTAACCCCTGACAACCCTCTGGTAACCCCACCAAAAATTGATTGATGTTAGAGTCACCACCTCCGAAGGATTGCGGTGTGGCTAATACCCACTACTCACACTGGAAACTTCAAATCGAAAAGCAACTCATCGCTCGTCAACTCAGCAATGATACTCCACAGCACTATAAAGGTTGAAGTAACCAAATTCAAGGCTAAAAAACATTTTGAGTTTCAATACAATATAAATCCAATATAAGTTTTAAACTGCAACTTCAATATAAAGGTTGACAACTATAAAGGTTGACAAATTCAAGGCTGTTTTAATACAATATAAATCATCAGTATAAAAATGTAACACCATAAATTTAATAGCCTAATATAAAGGTTGAGGGTTGTCAAATTCAAGACTGTTGAATAAAAGCAATGTAAACTAGTATCACTTATTATAATCTTCTTACAAACTCAATTCTTCCTGGTGAAACTTCCAGGAACTAGATTTAATTTCAAATTATGATCAACTAAAGCCAGAAATTTTAGTAATCAAGTAGCCTTGTTTATGTCAACATCAAGCAAGAATTATGAATTATGCTTCTCTCGATAGAGGATTTTCGTTGTAACTGCACCAATACCGGTACTATAGACTATTGAAAGTACTTGAAATCATTATCTCAAGTCGAAATGATAATAATAAATGTGGTAAAGTATGTCTTTCGAATGTGACGAACCACTTTCACCAAACGGTCACTCTGCGGGAGGTCGCCAGCTTCTCTTCTGAAAGAGGTGAACTCGTCTCCTTTCTCTGACTTGCGTTCACGTTCATGGAGTCCTGTCCTCTGCTGTCGCGCCCATAACGGTTGGCCGCTTTACTTCCGGCGGCCACATCCATTAATGCAGCACTACGTTAATGCAGCACTCATGAATGCTGCTGCTCTTGCTGCTAAGTTGTTCCTGATGATTGGACACCACTCAGAATGTTTAAAGCACAAAGAATTGATAGAAAACACTACCTATTCAATATTTCTGCTCACATTTCTCCTTTTCATTCTTAAAAGATGGAGAAGTGTTGCGCAAGAGCACCAAGATTTGTTTGTCATCAAGTATATTGTTTTGGTAATTTTTCATTAGCCTGTACATTTCTTCGATCTAATTACTCGTAGTTTTAAAAAAATCATTTATCACTAGTGCCAAAACCTTAAAAATATTGTTCTGAACAATAGATGTACAAGTTGCAACATTATCGTTTTAGTAATGAGTTCATAAAGAACCTATACATTCGATTTGTAACAAACGATGATTCGAAAAATTTCAACATGCTATGGTGGAAATAACATATGGATCCATGATGTAAATTTTGAGTCCTAGAGTTTCATATAATAACTTGCTAGCTGGTCTGTTTACGATACTGGATATTGTATTGTTGCAGACTTTCCTGATCAATGAATAAGATAGTTTTTATTCGATCAAAACAGAGTTTTAGTGCAACAGGAAAAGTAGGTGATATTTAAAGAGCCGAGCAGCAACTCTCTTGCTGCACCTCCAGTTCTCGATCGTAAATCTAACACTGTTCGTTCATTTCCTTTCATTTTCCTAGCACCACCTATGACAGCCCTCTTGTCCACCGGAACGCTTATTACATCTTCAAGTTTACGACAAAATTAGAAGAAGATAACACTGTACAATCTCCTCCCATGTATCACGCAGTCTCTCCAGCATTTAGCATGCTGCATTTCTGTTGGTGTTCGGACCTCAAGTTTGAAATGAGATTCAGATCTAAATTATCAACCGATCAATAAACTATTGGTTCCATAATATACCATACCGTAACTATCTATAGGCCTAGTTATAGTATTACCAAATCTATCCATCTACTAAAACAGGGAGTTAGGATCTCCTTGCCATCACTTCATACATTGAAGAATTTATGGATTTATGCATTATTGCCGAATTTATCTGCACATGACTGAAACTCGAAATAAATTATTTCTTCCTTGAAGATTGAGCTCCCTCACCAAATCAACCGTTCAATAGAGTATCACTTCTTTTTTACCGAATCCATGTTTTCATCTCTTGTTTTTCATTTATTCACTCTTTTTAAAGTATACCTATATATTGTGAGAACTATTATGAACTCTTCTCATATACTCTCATCTAACTCTTATGAATACAATAGATGAATATTAATGATGGTGCACCCCGCTGCGTTGTATACATGGGTAAATGTCATGTTGATGAAGGCCATCGGGGTAGTAACTCCACTTGAAATGCTGCAATCAATTGTTTATGACATCTGTGGCCTGCAACCAACCTAGCAAGTTAGCATGCTGGTCGTCTGTCTAAGTTCACTACATCGAAGAATTTCTTTGAAATGTCGCTGACTTTGAGGTCGATCCATCTCGCCACTGTAAAAGGTGAAATCGCGCTTACAACAGGTGTCCTTATTCAGTAACTAGCCATTTTGTCTGTTTTGGAAAGTCCACTTTTGGTGCAAACTGTTGCTGCACTGAGTCTCGCCGGTTTGCATTACAAGCAGGTTGTACCTTCCCCACTTCTCTGGCTCTTTCTTTTAACACATGCAATAGTAGGTACACCCAACTTTGGTCTCATGTGCAACTTGCAATATGTGAGAGCAGTAAAAAACATACCGAATCCTCACTCTCGCAGTGAACTAGCCATATTCTCGGTCTCTGTGTTGATAAACTCTCTTGAGGATTGTACTGAGAAAATTATATTTGAGAATTGTACTGAGAAAACTCAGTGCAAAAGTTGTGGGAATATAGTAAATTAGTCTAGTGTAATGTAGAAGTAGAAGTTGAAAGCCCAAGTCAGAAATTACTCCATTTTGACAGCAATTAACAATAATAATTTCCAGCTAGTAACCATAACTAATAAGTTACAGTAATTATTAACTAACGAATTAGTAACTTACCTTGCTGTTAACACTATGATGTTTCTCATATTGCAGTCAACTTTTTATGTTGTACTTTTTCCAAGAGTGTTGTCATATCAACTCAATTCTTTGATATTCTCCATCTTTTGAGAGAACATTTTCCTGATCTTAGATTTTTGCATAAGAATAATTTTCAACCTAATTGTTTTGCTGCTTTATTATAGTGATATTCATTTAATTTGGCGGATGGCGAATAACTTTCATTTCAACATTTCTATGGTAACGGGTGATGTTCTGTTGAATTTTTTTCGCATAAATTCTGTATTTATCATGTAAAAATCATATTTAACAAAGAAATCAACAAAACATCACTCGTTATCGTATAGAAATGTTGAATGAACATTATTCGCCATCCGCCAAATTAAATAAATATTCCTATGCTAGTTGTGGAAAATTGCAAACAGAGAGAATGATGATAAGCCAAATTATGAACAATTTTGTCAGTAGTTGTATTTTATGAAGAGCTGAGTAACTCTAATATAGACTACTGTGGGAGAGTTATCAGGGAAGCGAGGAATTATAGAACAGGAATCGAAGCTGTAAGCCCTGTAACGAATTACCAGAATGGTGTGTATTACAACTTGAGATCGGTCTGGGCGCAGTGATGGCTGATAATACAAATTGCACGTTGGACTTCATTCCACAGCGATGACTGCCGGTACCAGCCAGGGCCAGAGTAGTGCAACAAGTAGTTGCGTGACGGCCAATGAAATTCAGCCGACGTCCAACTCTAAACGCGTCGGATTAGGCCAGCTGTCCTTGTTCACTTCATCCACTCACCTTGAATGCGCATGTTGCAGTTCCGTCTCTCTCTCATCATTGTTTCTTGGAATTTTATAGAGCTTATAATAGGTGACAATGAGAAGAAATGAGAGTCATTTATTGGTGCAAAAACTGTATGGAACAGTGAATTCCTTCTTGAAATTAAGTTTTCCAAAGAGAACCATAATATTGAAGTAGAAATTTTATTTTGCTGAGTTTTCCCAAGCTGAGATTCTCATCAAGAAAATATGATCAAAGCAACTTTAATGTGCGAAATTACAATCATGTCACTATCGACAACGATCAACACCCGAAAATTGGTGTAAATCTAACATCTCTGCAATGCGGGTTGCATAATTTTACCTTTCTAGGAGAGAAAACTCTGAATTTGTCCTGGCATTTTATCTGTCATACCTTAATTCTTATCATGAGTATATCAGGATCTGGGTATCGGTAAATAAGTTAGACTTTGGTTTTTAATTCATCATAACCGTGTTTAATAATGTTTGCTAGAAGCCCATAACGATGAATAGGGAGGGTTTGATAGATAGGATACAAGGTCTCTTTCCGGGAAAATTGTTTTTCAATCCTCTCGATATTGGCAAATACATCGATATTATTTGGAGATAAACCAGAAGTTTTCGTTGTTGAAAAGCTTGAAACGATTATAAAATGTGATATTTATTGCGGAAAATGATGTGAAAAGGAAGGAATACACCTGCATAACAAGAAGCTGAAGCGACCTTGACTGCAGCACTTGGGAGTGGGGAGAACTTCAAGGCTGCATGAGTAGAACTGGACCGTATTGATACGCAGCAATAAAACGTGTATTAAGTCATTCATTAGAACAAATACCTTGTGATAGGTCTACGTGATTCTTTTCCTCAAGTGAAAATCATTCTATTGGTAAAGTTCTGAAGTTGTTCCACGTTGTTAGTTTTGTTATTGAAAGGATACCTATGTCGTGAATAGAAAGAATTCCAGTTGAATAATAAATTATAATAATATTATTATTGGATATGGTTTTGGAGCTAAGTATTGATTCCTCTTTGATTCTTTTGATTCCTTTTTGATTGAAGGAGTCCCTTTGAATAAGGGAGGAGCCCTTAATCTTATAGTCTTCCAAAAATAATGCTACTTATGAAGTGATCCTATATGTAGTCCTAGTAACTTATTGAGTTCTATGTAGGTAGTCCTTATGTAGTAAAGCGATGAGTAAATAATGAAGTAAAATGTTTATATTCAAGACACTTAAATTAATATTGTATTACAATATATGGTTTATTTATGTATAACGATCAATGATCAAAGAATCGATTTAATAATTCAAGTGCCTATAATTCCTGATGAATCGAACTTAGTTTTTTCTTTGACAAAAAGGTGTTAGGATATTGTGATGGTCATCGAGTGTAGGCTACGGTTTAGCAGTAAGTTATTGATGCTGGTCGCTAGTCGGACATGCCGACTTCACTTATCCGTACATCAGTGAAGCAAAGCTCAGAAATAACTTGCAGCCCTGAGCCTTGAGCCGTGAGACAGACTTGAGTTATGTTAACAGGGGCGCCTCTGGAACGTTCACCCCTCTCCGCTCTCCTTCGATGTGATTCTGCTGCTTTCGCTCAGTGGAACAGAAATTATGGGCTCGGCTCATAAACTAATTCCAACTGTATGTTATGCCGGATACAGGCGAAGCCTATATGTCTTGTAACTGAGCTAGCAAAGCTGCAACAAATTCCTTTGTAGTAGATCAGATAAATGCTGCCAACAAATTGCAGTCTTGAACACGTGGCCAATATACGAGGCTACTATTAGTAGGCTACGGTACTGCTGTTTTATCTTTTTTGGTGTTAAAAAGGAAGTGAAAAGTTTATCACCCCTACTGGCATGATATTTTTTATGAGAAGTACTAGAACAAGAGGTTTCGGCTACTGAAAATTATTGTTCGTGCCATTTTATTCGAATACTGAGCATTGGTGGTTCTACTGAGATTACGTTTAAATTTCTATTTAGAATTTTCAAGTTCCCGTTGGATCACCTTCCAGTGAGAGAATGGCATTAGCCCACACTGTTTATGATTTAATAAAATGGTATGGATCAAATCTTTTTGTGGATATGTTATGATCTGCTAACTTTCTTCTCTAAATTGAAAATTACGCACTTTTGATACCAAACCTTATTTTAATATGTGATTTGAAATATTAAATTGCTTAACTCCATGAGGGAAACAAGTGAAGTAGAAATGAAGGAGACAAGAAAAGGGTTCATCGAGTGCGGTAAGCATTTATTTTTTATACACACTTCAAATTTACTATAAATAATATTGTACATAGTCAGCACTGTAAGAAAAATATACTACTATGAGGTAAGAGAAGATCAGGGGCGGCTTTAGCGGGTAGGCAACAGTAGGCTACCCAATAACCCAAGGCATAAGCCCCTTGCCCCATTATGCCTGGGGTTAGATTTCATAAAATTATTTGTAAAATTTGATACCTCCAAAAGTTTTCTACCCATTATATTCATCCTAAAGGAACCCCTGGACAAGATAAGGTGAGTACTCTTGAATACATGTGAGAGATTTGAGAAATGAAAACAATTAGACGCAGAAACTCAATTGCTCCAACCAAATTCAAATTCTTTTATTTCAATAATATTATGATAATAATTATCTACAATGATTATTCACGAAAATAAACAATCAGATCTTAGGGAGTATTAAATTAATCAGCAATCGAAAGCATGTGAGTAATAGGCCTAAGTGGAACCATAGAGAAGCGATACTCTCTCCTAATCTGTTCTCTGTGGTGGAACCAAATGAATGAGTTGGAAAAAATGTTAATCTAATTAAAAACAATGCTGATGACAACCGAGAGACAACCCTGATGTTTTCTTGAGATAATTAATAGTAGCGTTGTTGTCGTTTGATAAGTATTGCGCTTCATTTCACATTCAGCAGATACAGTTAACGTGTAGGCGGCTACTGCAATCAGAATCCCAATACTGGTCCGACAGTTAGTGAATGTGGCTATCAGCGACAAACCCAGCCCAGCATCACCTTCTTTGGAGGTTAACAGTTGCGGTCGGTCCGCTTTGAAATGGCCGCTGGCGTTTGCGTTAATAGGGAGCAAAACAGAGAGCAGCCAAAGAGTGTGAGAGAGATAGACGTAGATAGGGATAAGCGAGCAAAAGAGATAAAAATGTACGAGGAGGAAATAAGTCAGAGAACAAGCATTGCATCCCCGAAGCGATGGGATGGGCTGCTACTCGCTCGATACACGCCAGATTCCGAACTGGTTGGCCTGGGGCTATTTTGCAAATTGCCCTTACCCTTTTGCGAAAACTCGGAAACTGCTGTTTGTCTTGTTCAGTAGCAATGCAGCTCTCACTCTACCAGGTTATTTGGAAATCAGTCTGGAAATACTATTCAGTTTTTTTTAACGCAGATTTCGTGAATTTTAGGAAAACTTCTTGAAATCAATTTTAAATTCCTTAACTGAACATGAGAAACAAATTTAAACTTCATATTGGTCAAGTTTCTCAAGAAAAACAGAAAAAATGCAAGGAATGCTGGAAAAACGTTGATATTGGGCGCAATTTGAGGAAGTTTTTGAAACCTTCTCAACACAAATACTTCCAATACCCCAGATGAATCTGAATCAAGTTTGCGTTTTTGGTTTAGTCTTTCTCGGAAGAAACTGGTACAACGCAAAGAAGGGCACCGGGTTTCAGAGTAATTTTTAGATATTTATGAAACCTTTCTAGTCCTTAGCTGAAACTATATTACAAATTTAATTTTTGTGGAATCATTTTTGAAAAAGCTAGGAAAATGATGGATAAACGTAGATTTTTTGTCTACATATGGAAAACTTTTAAATCCATTTTTGGTGCGCTTCTCTATACAAATAACTAAATCAAATAATAAGTCCAACTGATCTTACCACCTCCTATCAAATTTCGAAGTTTTTATCAAATAGATTTTTAGTTCTGCTGATCAATGAGAGAATGTATTAATAAGGCCATTTCGTTTTAAAATATCACAGATTTTTGTACTCTCAAGAAAAATATGAGTGTACGCATGAGAGGAATCAGTGATATAATGAGTTCTCGACAAAATTACTCGAAAATCGTTTACAAGTTCGTTTTTTCAAGTGAGTGTACCTCGCTAGATTTGATTTCTCTTTTTTGCAAATGCCGCAATGGAAAGTGATAGCATTCCTCTTTTTTAATCGCATTCTTCTGTCACCTTCGGATGCTGGGTAAGCTCATCGTCCTATTTTACGGTCGGCAAAGTCGACGCTTTATTTCTTAAAAACGTTGTTTTTTGTGTGTGTGGCGCTGACTGTCCGTCTCCTGAGGAGTGAAAACCACAAGAATGTCATTTTTACGGCCTATAAAATGCAAGAGGGCGATAAAGACCATGTTATAAATAGACCCACAGCTACAACCTTCTGTTATAGCACGTCATAAATTGAACTCATCATGTACTTCCTCTCACATAAAATCATTTCAACCCCTTCACTCAACAATCTACTGAACTTTGCTCCTTCGCCACGTCCGCAATTTTCGTCACCTTATTGTTGTTTAACTAAAAAAGTAGAAATTCAAGGGTGTACCAAACTTTTTGTATAAAACAATAAATAATATGAGTTACAAATTTTTTATATTACTCGTACTTTTGAAATACCTAATATGAAAGTGGGATGGATTCAAAACTATTTTTATAAAGACCTCTTAAAATATTGTTTTGTAAGTTTCCACAAATGGTTCACATTTTTCCTTATTTGGGAACTTTTATAAATAGCCTAATATCGTTAAAATGGATGTGTTACTTTAATAAGAAATTATATTTTCATGTAAATTTTTATCTCATACTTTATTTTTATATCACTATTAATTTGTATCTCTGTTTAAGTTGTGTAAATATCCTTGATTTATAGACGCCATGGATCACGAGTTTTTTGAGTGATGCAAGTTTGGACTCACAAATTACCGCAATCAAGTGAACTTTACTTTGTTATTTTTTATTTTTACTCATTTTCCTTTTGTATTTTTCAATATTATTCATTTTGAGCCAAAACTGGTTAATGTGGCCAATAATTTCTCTTCTGTAAAGTGAAAATTTATATTGTACATTGTCTATGAGAAATAAATTTCAATTTCAAAGTTGAGATACTACTAAGTCAAATTTGTATGAAATGGTTGATCGTTGAAAGAATTTCTATCTACTCATGGCAGCTGAAGAAGCTTGAGTTAATTGTGGCCAAAGTCTTTAATTAACTAATGGAATGATGGGAAGATCATCAGCATAACATGGCGTTGTTGGTGTAGAATTTGGCTGGGTGGGCAGCAGCAGCAGCAGCAGTTTCAGCAGAGGCACTTGGCCTTGAAGAGTTGGATTCCACACCAGGAGGCGGCACCAAGTGCAAAAAGAATAGGTCACTTCGCCTTCTGCGGAGATTATAAAAACAGGTGTTAAATTCGTCAAAAAAAGAAAACCTTAAACGCCGAACAACACACGTGAGCTTGCTTTTTCGATTTCATTACAGGCAGGACACGAATTGCCAGCAAATGGCCTACACGTCTATAAAAGAATAGCTTACATTATATGGAACTCATAATCTTCCTGCCGCTTCGCATGAATTACTATATCACGCATGAACACATCATGGTGTGAAAATAATATTGGCATAAAGTAGAAATAATATTATCATCTATCATGAGCAACTCACATTAATTGCATGCTCTTATTGGGCCATAATCGTTCAACTTTCAACAGGTAACATTTACACAGATGAAAATTTTTAATTTTTTTTTTTGTAATTCTCTAAAAACTGATCCTAATTTCACAAAAAAGTCAAAGTTTACTAATTTGAAATTTTTTTCGCCTACCGATACCAAAGCATCTCACGTTTATTATTGGATTATTAAATTATACCAATTTAAGAGTCACCTCTCTATGATGTGGGTTTCTAGTTTGATTACCGACAAAAAATGGATTTTTCACGTTATTTTATTTCTTTGTTTCATTCATGAAACACCAATAAGAAGTTGTGGTAGCAAGTGCGGTATATGAGTTGTAAATGTAAATGCAAATGAAATAATAAAAAACAACAAGCTACCTTAGCATCCCACCCAGTATTACATAATGTACATTGTAAACAATTTATAGTTACATAAAAATTGTATTGTATAAGTTTTTACTCATGTGAATATTCAATACAGCAACTCACTCAAAAATGGATATGAGTCAGCTGCATGAGCTAAATGCACCTGTAACGGCTTTTTATGAGGTTTCTTGTTCATGGCTATTGAATATTCATGACTTCTTGTGATTTTAGTATTAAAACAAGCCGATTGGAATATTAATAAGGCTCACCTGGACATTTTCGCCTTGTCAATTCTTGATATCCAGTATAAATATTTTGATTTACTGATTCTAATCAGACAGTTTGGTAACAACTTAATGTAATAGCAAAAGAACAAGATTAAAGACCGGCTTCTTTGGAACTTATTTGATTTTTGCATCAGAATAATTATTCTCGTCAAGTGAGCTTACAATGTGTCAGCATAAAATCACAGAGTAACTGTAGAATATATTTAACTATAGACTAACCCTCGCTATTCTGTGCTTTTATACACCGTACGGTACCCAACCACGACGCACGAAGCTTACAAACACAGTAGGCACCGTACAGTAAAAGCAAAGACGATAGGAAACTATTAAATTGGAAACTATTAAATAGGGAACTAAGTATTCTAATAGTTTTTGGTAAAAGTTACCTAACTCGTGAATTTTAATCAGGAAAAGTAATTTGTAGTACGTTACGGTTATAAGCTGTATATTTTCATGAATAGTTTTAGGAAAACGTTACCTTTAAGATCCTTTCCATGCATGCTTTTTCGTAAGGACGATAAAAAACGCACCGTTTCCAAATAGAACTAGGCTACATTTTGCAGCAAACGCGTGCTCAATCCTCAACAAATAGTACCGATACCGGTATTGAAATTCTAGAATGTAAATGTACTGAATCCTAAATGAAGCCTACCGTACTAAAATACATGTAGCCTAGCTAGGCTATCAGACATCTAGATGAAATGATATTAAACATCTAGATGTTTATTTTTTAGTTTCATTGGTTCCTTGTATTATTATATTTGGAGTCTGCTACTAAAATACAGTACATGCACCGATAGATGGTTTTTATTTTATGTTACCGTACTGTAGTTGAGCAACATTGGTCCCTTGTGTTACTTATCCTCCCACTCAAGCTGTATTTCTTGAAATCAAATTGAAGCAGCAAGTTGAGTGTTTTGTAGAATAGTTGGCAGTGAAGAGTGTGAGCAAAGCGGCTGGCGCCTGCGACTTGACGCGACAGTAGACTGGGCCGCCGCGGCTCATCATATGCGGCAGTTAGGGCCAATATCGGGGCGCCAAAGTCCGGCTCGCGATCAAAATTTATGCGATCGGAAGCCGCGACTGGCACCCCTGCCCCTGCCCTTGCCCCGTCATCAACAGAGAAAGAATGAATGAGCAGAAGAGAAGAGGGAGAGAAGAGAAGTGAGAAGAGGTAAAGAAAGTGAGCAGAACAAAGTCACCGGTTATCCTTCGCAGGGCGCCACCTCGACGCCTGGGCGCCTGCTTCTTGCGTCTGCCTTGTCATTATCATTTAGAAGAAAATTCAAAATACATTTCTCTCTCTCAATGATTTCTTTACGCCTAAATAATTTTTCTCTCTCTTCATCGTTCTTATCTGTTCAATAAGCCACATACAGGGACAGTATTTGCAGAGGTAATCGATTCATTTGGTTTATATACAGAGTGTTTCTAAAGTAGACCGACAAACTTCGAGAGCGGTTTTCTGACATTGAAATTAAGAAAAAAGTTCCAGTAAACATGGGTCCTAAAATGCTTTATTTCATACTGTAGCATTATTATCATTACTATATCATTGCATATCATTACTATAGCATAATTGAGTTTTGTGAATTTTCAACAAATGGCAATATCTGTCAACATCTACTGTAAAGAACTGAATTTCAAGGTAATAAATATATATTGAACTTGTTATCACTTATAACAAGCACTTGTCGTTCAATGGAGAACTTGTTTGTACAACTAATAACTTGTTCTTATAACACTTGATTGAGTGTTTATGAGTGTTGATGGATTGAATATTTCACCGCGGAGGGACTTTCTGATCACTCTTATTACAATACCGGTTTATTATTGACGTATAGTTCTATGACTTTTACAAGTTTGGCTCCACTGTAAGTCTCATCTTTTGTAACACTGGAATTTTTTTTCTTGTCTTGGATGTAGTTGGAGCATTAAAGAAAATAAATTTATTCAAATAGACAAGTAGAATAATAAGATTCCATCATCTCCATCGTAATTGAAATTTTAAATTAAAACTATTCTACAATCTCATTCAAATAGAAAAAACGTTATTGAAATCAGTTTTGAAGGGAAATCAAATTTATCCTATAAAGTACTTAGAATACTGAACACGTAATTATGCCACTGCAAACTATGTACCGGTATGTACACACTTGGTCGATTTTCTGTGATGCACATCATGCTACCAATGCATATATGCTGCTTGTGCAGCCCACAAAAATCTACCAAGTGTCAGGGGCGCCATTTTGGGGCCTCTGACGTTGTTCCCCAAAGATCGGATAAATAATTTGAAATTGGTGAGCCTATCAATAATATTATTGTATTGAGACTTTAGATAGACAAAATGAAGCTTAAAATCACTTTTTTAAACGTAATATTTCAAAAAATTTCCGGGGAAAAACCCCCGGACCACCTTTCTATGGGGGGTATTACATAGGTACCCCTCCCATGCCTACTGGTGTTTGCTCCTCCTCCCCCAACAGTTTGGTGAAATGGCGCTCCTGCCAAGTGTGGACATAGGGATTGACAACAGACAACAGAGGCTCTCCATGACGCTTATCAAATGTCTTCAGAATTATTTATTGCGTTATTTGGACTTCCGTTCAACTATAATTATTATGCATTTATAACAGCATTTGATTAATTGAAATCTCCAAAAATTTCCTTCCATGTTTAAAAGTTTTTGTTTTACTGAACTTAAAGAAAGTACAACATCCTGATTTTACAAACGTTTCGTGTTTATAATAAACCATCAGAGGCTGGATTGTTTGTAGGCCTATTTGAAAGCATTGGCACGCGGCGAAGGAGACATATTACAGGTATTGGAAAAACAACTAGGAAAAGGTGGTGAAACACGGTGTTTGTTGTTTCAGATAACGAGGAAGCAGCCAGCAGCAGTCTCGTTGACAAACAGCAGCAGCAGCGATGGAACAAAGAGGCGAACATGGACATGCCACGATTTACCTTCACGCGGTGTTGCTGTTCTTTGCGGCGACATTTGTCTCCGGCAACACCGAACACAAGGTGATGTTTTATTGCTCTAGAACTAGAATCACACGCATGCTCCTATATCTAGTTTCACCAGCCGTGTTAGAAAGCCTTCTGTGAAGTAGCCTATAGCAACCGTCTTCATCATGCTATTGTTTTAGTAAAGAGATCATGAATGTAAAGTTTGCTTTCTTGCTTTGAATAATAGTAGATGTCACTGAAATGGTTGAAATAAATTTATTTAGCATTAACTTCAAAATATTAAAAAAAGTTTTCAGTTGATACCGTTTAGGCCAGACCAAAAATTTCAAATTTCTACGCTATTATCAAAAATCATAAATTTACTGATAAAATTCATTGTGGATGTGACTGAACTGGTTGAAAAAATGTATATAATTACCTTTTTTGATTTTATCAACTTCAAAATAAATGAATAAAAAACAAACCAATGACTTCTTCAATCGATACCCTTCAGGCCAGATTAAACATTTCACATTTTTACGCTATTCTCATAAATAAAAAATTTACTGATAAAATTACGCAGTACAAAAATTATAGAAAAAGGTAAATAGGTGTAACAAGGGTTTGAAAAACTGATGGATAAAATTTCGTTTTCAATTTAGGAATGACCTGAGCCGCCTTATTATGCAGCTGCATTTGAGGCCTTCGAAGGAAAGGAATATTCGTGAAAATATTCAAACTACCGTATACAATATTACATTAGAACAAATAATAGAGATTAGAATAAAAAACAACAATTGTAGATGAATCCCAATGTTTAGATTCAGAATATAAATTTCCAAAAACAGCCTATTAACTATTTTTAAATAAAGAATTATCAGTAGCATAATTAACAATGAAATTATTATAACAGATATACTATCATTAGAATATGAATAAAATAGTGAATGTAATAATAATAGTTTATCAAATGAAAGTAATCGATTATTTCATCATTATCACATTTCTCTATCTATGGATCCACAACAACCGAAATTTCTCTATCAGTATAATATTGTCAGGAACACTACCCTATTGAATGTTAATTCAAATATCAAAATTTTCATAATCCTAGTCAACACATTTACAAGTCATCAAGCCTATACTATAGATGTTTTCTGTTGAGAAACGTTGCTCAACGATAGGATTTTCCAGGTTTTTGAAGTGTTCAGGAAGTGAGTGAATTGAACAATTTTATAGAGAAGAATAAAAACTATTTCAGAGTATTGGACGGTGAGTGTTCGAATTATTTTCATTTATATTTTTCACAATCTTTTCCAAATTTCTTTTCTCATGAATCAAACTTACATTAACGGAAATTGATAGTGATGAATTCAAGATTTCCTTTCACTGGACTCACTAAGAGCCCGTATTATAAATAAAACATACGAGAAGAGTTATAAAGAGTAAATAGGAGTTATAAAGGCACTCAATAGGAGTAGTATTAGAGTGAAAATTTTATTATAGGGAAGCGGGGAGGGCAGAGAGTAGCGGAGAGCGTATTTGAGAGGGGTTAAAAAAGCATGTAAGTAGACGCAGCAAAAGACAGTAAACGGGAAGCATCTACAGGACGACACCTACAGCTACAACTCTCAGCTAAGCTCTCCTCTACTCTCTGTCCTCGCTGCCAACTAACTTATATATTTTCATCCTTAGAAAAGAATAGAATAGAATTTTATAGAAAAGAATAGTTTTCATTAGAATAGAATTATCTATTTCCATTATTTTTTCTACTTTCATTCGTATTCTCTTTTCATTATTATAATAGTAGGCCTATGTGAAAATATTAAGTAATGTAACTATATCAGTCATATTATTATTTATATCACATTATCTATAAATACAGTATATATTTTATGTTATATAAATTTTAATTAATATTAATTATTGACTCAAACCATATGCATACATCAATCTAGTGTACACTTTTTCTTTTTTTTCAAGCATTTGTTTTTCTTTTTAACAAGTCTCTCAAGATTATGCCATTAGTTTTTTATTTTGCTTTTCTACATTGTTTGTGAACCGCCGCCATCTCATCAAGGTCTAGGCGCCAGAATTGTCTATTAATATAGTTTATAACATGTGGTCGCTGGTTTTATAACATCGTTAAATATTTGACTCAACTCGCTCTGGTGACACAGGCATGTGCCCATAAGTAATGTAATATATTCATATTTTTTCAAATGTATTACTGTTATGTTATTTTTTTGGAGAATAGAGAATTTCAATTTCAATAAAGGATTTGAAAAAAATATATAAATATAAATGAATAAATGTGCATTATTATAAGTAGTGATTAGTGGTAACGTGTGTGTTGTTGTTAGGTGCACAACATAGTGCTGTACCCGGACAAGCACTCGTGGTGCAAGACGACGGCCATCGAGCAGGTGATCGGGCACCCGGGCTGCGAGCCGGTCACGCTGCGCAACAACGTCTGCGTCGGCGCCTGCTTCAGCTACAGCATCCCGCGCACCCTCCCCGCCGCGCCCGGCGACGTCCTGCCCTACTGCGACTCCTGTCAGCCTTCCGTCTCCGCCCTCCATCACGTAAGTGCCTGTCCAAATATCAACTTAATAGTGACCTTAAAAATCTAGTTCATGAGTATTTATCTGTCTCTTTCATATTTCAGATTAATAAGCACAACCTCCAGTAAGGGCTTCGATAATTTTTTTATTCATTGTTTGTTAATATTTCGTAAGAACCATAATTTCATTCATATCTATTCTCCAACTCAATGACAAGTTCTTTCTGTACTCGTTACTGATCTGTTACATTTCATCTTCTTCTGAGGGAGTTTGCCTTTATTATGAGCATCACCATGGAAGTATTTTCACTCAGTAAGATGTTTTTAATGGATCGGAAACATGTGTACTTACTGCTGGGGATAACTGCTGTGTATAACTGCTGAGAGTTTTTGAAAGAAAGGTGGTGAGAAGAATTGTGGGCCCTGTTTTTGAGAATGGTCTTTGGAGAGGAAGGAAAAATTTTGAAATAGAGCAGTTCTTGAACAATGAAGACATTGTGCGGTTTATTAAAACTGGCAGAATAAGATGGATGGGACATATGTTGAGAATGGGAGATGGAAGAGTAGCGAAATGTATATGGAAGGAGAGGATATACAATAGAAGAAGACAAGGCCGACCGTGAAATAGATGGACAGATGATGTGGAACGCGATCTAAGGATGCTTGGAGTTCGTAACTGGAAGAGGCAGGCCGAGGATCGAGTTAGATGGAGAGGCTATGTGAGGGAGGCCAAGGGTTGTAAAGACCTATAGAGCTGAGGAGTAAGTAAGTAAGTAAGATATATGTTTTTATGAGGTAGGAAGTATTTATGTGAAAAGAATGTACTAAGGAGTTTTATATATTTGTGTTGTCAATATAACCCGACAATACATGATAGATAACAAGAAATGCAGATTCAGGGATTCCACCTGAATATGGGCTCTCATTGAAGAAATATCGCTCAGCTTACGATTCTCTTCGGTACCATTCTTATTCTGAGAGCTAAGAACAGCTCTCTTTTGATATAAGATTCTTCTACAGTTTGTTTGTTCAGTAATTTTGAACAAATATCTCATAATATTAGGAGTATACGTTTCATTTATTGGAAGTCATGGAAATTTCTAACAAACAGCAGTATTTTCACCTTTGAAGAATTTATATCGTAAAGAGAATTATGACTCAACGAGTGGATCAAATTCATTGAAACTTGGTAGAAATGTTCATTAAGAAATGTGCGACGATGTATACGTGAGGATTTTCGAAATACTTCAATTTAAAAAGGATAAAGGACTTAATTCTTCATCACTTTAGTATCGGTAGTGTATTTGGAACTTTTGGGATGCGCTAGACTAGCATGGCTTCATATGACTTTTGTAGTGAAACTGCTGTATGAGAATGTTTTTCATCGCTGAATTTTTTGTCACTGCAGTAGTATAGTGAAACCTTATGGAAATTATGTAAATTGAGAATACTTTTTGTTGTGTAATGATAGAGTTATTAGTTTATTCTTGGACATTTTTATTATTAGGCCTATAAAAATTATTTAGAGTAAAAAACGCCAATTTAAAGAAATTATTCTTCAAAGTTTTTCTCAACTTATTTATTTTTCGGTTTTGAGAAAACCTAACAGGAAAATAGTACTGAGCGCGAAGTCTACTGTTCACAGAACTACTACTTTAGTCTTAGCAATGCTTAGTATTTCACAATTCTCAAGCAAACTGCTTCAAAGTCTTCAAAAGCTAGTAAAAGATTCAAGATGTTTGGAAACTGTTACAAGATGTATTTCTATTTGCCAGCATAACAGAATGGTGACTTGCTGAAATACTGAGCTGTGATTGGTCGTCGGGAGGGGGATTGTCACGCCTACTTTTAACACTAGCTGTAGTAAATGGTGGCTGCAGTTAGTTCGAGAATTCACCGCTAGATAGTGGCACCAACAGGGTTCCAAACTTGAAATGGCTGCCGGTCAGCTGGTAATTGGATACTGCGTTGTGATTGGTCGGTGGGAGGGGGATAGTCACGCCTTCTTTCAACACTAGGCGGAGCTAAATGGTGACTGTATTTAGTTCAAGAATTCACCGCTAGGTAGTGGCACCAACAGGGTTCCAAACTTGAAATGGCTGCCGGTCAGCTGGTAATTGGATACTGCGTTGTGATTGGTCGGTGGGAGGGGGATAGTCACGCCTTCTTTCAACACTAGGCGGAGCTAAATGGTGACTGTATTTAGTTCAAGAATTCACCGCTAGGTAGTGGCACCAACAGGGTTCCATACTTGAAATGGCTGCCGGTCAGCTGACAATGGAATACTGTGCTGTGATTGGTCGGTGGGAGGGGGATTGTCACGCCTAATTTTAGCACTAGGCGGAGCTAAATGGTTTTTTGCGATTGATGAAGTGATACAAAATAGTCTAATTGTATTCTTGACACTTGAAAGTTTTCGCTGTTTGGAATGAAATCCATCAACTTTTATTCGAAATATCTTTTAAAGTACAAAATACTGGAAAAAAATCATTTATTAACAAAGCCATTTTTACATTATAAACCATCAACTCTACTAGCATTCTAGCAATGACTAGAAAAATAAAAAATACTTCTTCCATTGTTTATGACAGACAAACATACAATTAGGGGTTGCTTCGCCTATTGCCAGTTGTTAATAATTATAATGGACCAGAATTCAATGGATGTAATGTGATGCCATCTGACAAGAATACTTGGGAAAATAGTGCAGTATTTCAGGTAAACTCTTCATAAACTTCAGAGTTCCTGTTCTCAGCTTAAGAAACGGCAAAGATATAAAAGAACAGTTTTTTACAGCTCATTTTTGACAAATTTAGAAAATTATGATCGATTCCAGAGTCCAATGAGAAATGTAACACAAAGAAAGGGATTATTCGGTTTTCTCTCAATTTCACCAGATTTGAGATCTAAAAACTCAAGGAACATTAAAGGAAGCGGTTTCAAACACCTTCTTGTACACAGTTATATACGGTTTTATTTGGCTTATATTATCATTTCCTAAAAGGCATGAAGCACTCTCAAATATCTGCATCCCATGAGATTCCCAAAGATTCCTACATCCGTCACTTATATTGCTAATATCAGCATAGTAAGCGTTGAAAAAGTCTTTAAAATCAATCTTTTATACAGTTTTTAACGTTTCTATCGTTTTCCTTGTAAAATTTCGTATAAAAATGATATGATGCATTGCTAGGCTCTTCTATAAAAAAGTTATAGACAAAAATTTTCAAAATTCAAAATGGTGAAAAATTAAAATATATCTTCAATTTGATATTTTAAAAATCATGAAATCAAACCCATTGATCATAAAACTTTCTAATAAACGGGAATAGATCTTGAAAATGTTCCTTTATAAGTTTTGTCGGAGCAAATATGTTGAGAAATGTCGTATTCATCGAGAATTTCGAAAAAAACCAGACCGCAGAGTAATGATTTTACCAAAAATTTTCAAAAACGTTTTTTGATGATGAAATTGACGTTTTAGCCGATACTGTGTGATGACAAAACATTTAGAACATTATATTTTCAATCGAATCCCGTTTATTACAAGTTTCTATCATTCATGGTTACCGTTCTACGAACGTTTATATAGAACGCGACATCCGCCATTTTGAATCTGCCATTACTCGACTCAGACGCGACCCCTAGAGTAACATCAAGTGGTTTGGATATCCCTAGATACCCTAGAAACAGAATATTGGGGTCTGTTGCTTTCTTCACGAATAGGCAATCAAAAGTACATAAGGAACCCTACTAATAGATTTTATAAGCCTCTCAATAGTAGATGACCAGACACGTTTCTTAAGGGTCATATTATTATATATACGTGGAGGTATTAACGCGGCTTCAATGCCGCTCGTTTAATATGGTCCTAAGAATTCCAGTTCATTCAATTCGATTAATATATTCCAAATACGTAGCACTATACATGATAAAATAACAAAAATACATGGTTTAATTATTTTCCCGCACGAAATTCACCAGTTGTAGGGTTAACAGCCATTTAACAGTGGCGTGCTGCATCGTCAGATGCAACTCTTATCTCAGTGGGTGAAATCTGTTATAATTTACAAGTTGAAATTTACTGTACAATGAGTGCTTCTATAGTCTAAATGAGTATTTTGATTAATAAAGTCAGAGTCTAATAATATTCTACTAAATTGAGTATTGCAAGCTCTTTAACCTGCTTGATGCCGTTATTTGGCCAACCAGACGTACGGTAATGTATTTCTATCTACATTTTAGAATAATAAAACTACATAAAAATAAGTTCAAAAAGTAAAAATAATATTCTACTTTTTACACTTAACATTAATTAAGTTAGTATAGGTGGAATCTTTCATTTTCTTCAAAATTGTACAGCCCAATATAAATTATATTCAAGTTCAAAAACGTTCAGGCGGATAACAGGAATTAGTTTATTTTATTTTGTACTGTATAGATATGCTGAGATTAATAATATTTTTCCAAGTTAAATTTTGTCATTTGAGAGACAAAACTTTCATTCACACAGGCTCAATGAAGATAACACTTTCTGTTTGTAATGCACAACTTTTTCTTTTGTGAGACCAAACATTCCTCCACACAGGCTACTGAGGCCAATGAGGAACACTTGTAATAAAATGTACAAACAAGTGCTCTCATTTTTTTCTGTTTTGTAATATGTTGTTAATTTTGAGTGAAACACATCGGTTGGTGCCGCAGGTGACACTAAAATGCAAGAAAGGCGAGGGTGGCGACGGGGAGGAGAGCGAGACTATGAACAAAGTGGTGGAGGTGATCACCAACTGCAGCTGCATGACCTGTTCGGATGCAGCTTCGCGTCAGCTGCCGCCCGATGCAGCCGCTGACGACGATGATGCTGCCGCTGATGCAGATGACAAGGAGCGAGACGTGCCGCAGCTGCTCAGTCTCATGCAGCGGCGTCCCTCTGCACCCTCCTCCTCCCCTGACGGCACACCACTCGTCCCAACAACCGACATCACCAACACTTCTCACATCATCAAACATAAGTACAGTCACAATTAAACTTACTTTTTGATTTATCTGGTTTTTGATTTAAATGCTTTCGGACGTGAAGTCCGAAGCTCTACCAAGTGAATAGTAGTTTTTCTATCTAACAGTAAGAGAATATTGTCTGCAATTTGAAATTGTGTTTAAAGTAAACATATAGCATCACTGTAATTTATACAAAATATTCAAAGCCCATTATTTCATTATTTCATGTGCGTTCATTAAGTCGCGCACATCCAAATTAAAGAGCCTGTAAATAGGATGGTTTTCATATTAATTCTTGTGGCTACCGAAATATAGCATCACTGTAATGTAGACAAAATATTTAAAGCCCATTATTGTGCGTACAGGTGACAAAATAGGTCTGCAGTATTGTTTAAATTACGATAAGGTAAGCATGTCATTTTTCCAAGAGCAGGTTATGGCCCCCAAGGTCTCCCGATTTTAGCCTCCAGATTTTTTCCTATGGAGCTATCTTGAATAGAAAGGTTTATGAAAATAGGCCTCATACACTAAATAAACTGAAAATGAAGAGATTACCAACATTAATGTATAGGCGCACTTCACAAAGTGTCAACACGAACGTGGTAAAACGAATATGTGCTTGTATTAATGAACAAGGAGCTAGGCCATTTTTAACATAATATTATGTTATAAAACATAAGATGTGGGAATAAGTATATACATCAATTTATAAGTATCTATGTTTATAATAAAGTCATAACAATAAAAAATAAATAATATCAAATAAAATACAATGATTTAAAATTGTTGATGTGCGCGACTTAGGAACGCACTGCATTCCTAGTAGTCCAGTCAATGAGTGGTTTTTAGGGGAAAAAATACATATAAAGCTAATTTTTCTCCCATCGACTACTATCATATAGACAAGTGTCCTGGCAAAAGTCCTGACCCTACCCTCTTGCTTCAGCACCCCTCAAAGTTTCAGTTTGCAAGGGTTTCGTATATCGTACGTATCTCTGCTTCCAATGGAGATATCGATTCAAATCTTTTTTCATTCTTCAGAAAATTAATTTTTCTATATTTTGTTCCATTACCATTTTGATCTAACTCTAGTAGTTCCGGAGTTATTTGTGAAAGAATGAAGAAAAATTCAGATTTTTTGCTTAAAAATGTTATACTTTTGCAAATAAAAGTTTACGTGATTGTTAAACAGAAAAATGTTCCACATAAAGTTGTAGAGCGTTTCATTATCTTTAATTTGAATAATCACAATCTATATTTTACTCCAGATGAACATGAGAAAAAGTCCATCAAAGTGCGATCTGCACGATCTCGAATTGCTCGGCGGCTGAGCCAATGCATATAAACAGGTGGTTTCGTGAAAATAGTCGTCAATGAAGGTTCAACACAAGGAATTTTTGCTTATAAATGCTGATATCTTGGAAGTCCTTGATGATAGAAAATCGTGATTGGTTTCAAATTATAGATCGGGATTTCTTCTTTCATTTCCAATTGAAAATTTTTTAAATATTCATTTTACATGACAGAAACGATTGATTCTGTAAGTCCAAAAATTTACAACATGTCTCGTTATTTCACATTTTCAGCATTATTTTAATTAGACAGAGGGTTTGAAAATGTTTCTAAGATATTTAAACCTGTAGAAGATGAAATTTTCTACAATTGAAGCCCAAATACGTGATAATATCTTGCTCAAATCTTCATCTAGAGGCTATTTACTAACTGTCAAATAGTGAAAAAGTTACGGTAATGATTTTTCTAATTCTTTAATTAGGTGTAACTTTCTTGTTTGAGAGTGAAACATAAAAATATATATTAGATTTTGAAGAAAAATGAATTCTCTGCAACTTGATCACCATTTGCAATTTTCAACGTTGGTATCTTCCTAATAAGAAGAATTCAACTTACTATTGGCATGCATTTCTAAAACAAAACACAATTTTCAAATTGAAACTCTTTTTATACGATGAATAATGGAGTTAAGAATCTCGAATGGTGATCAAAATGTTGAGAACTCTCCACTCTTCAAACACCAATATAAAGTGGATATGAATATAAAATAATGAAAATGTGGAATTTGCAGGGTGCTTTAATTTATGCTGTTGTGTTCATTATTGATGCAAGGAGAGATGATCACATCATGCCTTTTCGAAGG
This sequence comes from Laodelphax striatellus, assembly GCA_017141395.1. Taxonomy (NCBI): domain Eukaryota; kingdom Metazoa; phylum Arthropoda; class Insecta; order Hemiptera; family Delphacidae; genus Laodelphax; species Laodelphax striatellus. Next base: position 45,985,074 of record CM029532.1, on the reverse strand, counting down.
AGCCTGCAATGGTTAGAGTTGAAGGAGAGAAGGCAATATTTCCTGTTATGTCTTGCCTATCATCTCATTGTTGAAGGCAGAAGTCTATCTATAGTTGGCTACTTGGAAGATATAGCCTATTTACTATCTTTGCATAGGTTATTTCCAGGTTGTGGTTGACGAAACAACAGTATCTAAATAATGTTTCTATTCTACAGTTTCTTATATTTTTCAGGACTATTAATCTGTATTGGGTGTTGGATTTTTCAGAAAAGTTATATAATTCAACATTTATTTCCAAAATGGCAGCCAAAACTAGGGACGATAGGAATGATAATTTGGCCTGTAAAGTGAAGCCACGCTATTATATCTAAACAATTTAGTTGCGACTGAAGTTCATTATCTCAGACAATGTTATAAGACGTTTTGTAAACCTGAACTTAATGAAAAAAAATTGTAGGACGTTCATCATCAACTGAATCCGATTACTAATTTCGTTGAGGACGACAATGAGTGCCGGTATTGATTCAAAGAAATAATTGCGTGGTTTTGTTACAGACTTTCAAGTCTTTGATTATTTTGAAGTCAAGAATTTAATATTTCTTTTAAGATCGATTAGTTGTATGAGTATAATTCATCTTGGATGAAAAGTACGCATTTACATACTAGTCACAACGTAAGTTTGTGGTTCGATAAATTGGTAAATAAACGTTGAGGGCGATTGTTGAATAATTTTCTTAGGAAGATAGTAGGAATTATTGAAGAAGACATACATTTATAATGAATTATGGGTGTGGAAAATACGCAAATGAATATTTGAGTACCTACTAGAAAATGCAGAAATTTTATCCTGAGCATGTACAACTCATCAGAGTTGAAAAGCCTCAATGAACTCTCTGATAAGATAGACAATTCAAGTGTAAGCAATTAACCGTAAATATTATTATTCACTTATTTTAGTGAAATCTACTGATAACTTATGTAGCAAGACTTACACCAGCAAAATTAGTTACCAACATTAATTGATAAGATATAAAGAGATACTATCAATGGAACATTATTTGTCAAAAATAAACGTATTCTAGATTTTTTCTGAGAGAATTGGACTTTTCAATTACGTAGAAATTATCTGTAAACAGTTACAGCGGTGCCCTTCAGCAGCAATGGTGCGGCGGTGGCCATTGGTCTATTTAAAGCACAGATAAGGTATAATCTTATAAAGATTGTACATTATCTGTGATTTAAAGCCATCATATCCGCAGCAAACATTAAAATAGTAGACACATCTGTTCAAAATCAATCGAGATGTTCATAAATTCAATTATTGTGAAAGAGGGATTCGTAATACTATACAATGATAATATATTATGTTTCAAATCACTTTAGGCTATACATTATGTAGGTACCATATTAGAATAAAAAAAAATGGTCGCCAATGTAGAAATTTGAATTATAACTTTTCTGAAAAATTCAACACCAAATACAGATCAATAGTCCAGAGTAATATAAGAAATTTTTGGGTTAGAAACATCATTTAGATAGATTTTTCAACCACATAATAAGCTACGCCTGGATCAGTCCATCAAACGCAGCGAGATCGTGTTTAGCGCACATTAATGGACGAATTAAGATTATAGGATGGTGATTAAATATGGGTTATGATACATCATTTTGAAGATCTTGAAAAGATCTACAAGTTTTACATGTAAACCTTTGGTAAAATATGCTTGTATAAACTTTTATTTGCAATAGTATAACATTTTTAAGCAAAAAATCTGAATTTTTCTTTATTATTTCACAAATAACTCCGGAACTACTAGAGTTAGATCAAAATGGTAATGGAACAAAATATAGAAAAATTAATTTTCTGAAGAATGAAAAAAGATTTGAATCGATATCTCCATTGGAAGCCGAGATACGTACGATATACGAAACCCTTGCAAACTGAAACTTTGAGGGGGTGCTGGGGGGGAAGCAAGAGGGGTAGGGGTCAGGACTTTTGCCAGGACACTTGTCTATATGATAGTAGTCGATGGGGAAAAAATTAGCTTTATATGTATTTTTTCCCCTATCGGGGGTTTTTTGGAACTCATTGACTGGACTATAGTACCGGTACTATCACATAATGTACCGGTACTTTTCAAAAATCCTTCATGTCATTCATCTTTTAAAAATATGAAGAACCTATTTCTGGCTTTTCCAAGGTACTTTTTAAAAATCTAACATGTCATTCATCTTCCTCTTTTTCAACCTTCTTTACACATATTTCAATTTCATAACATTTGCAGACTTCTGTCACTGCTGACTGAATTGAATTCGGGTGTGGAGGAGCTGAGCGAGCTGAACCAAGTGACACTCCGAGAACTGCTCGGTCAGGTGGAAGGCCAAAATCATGAAGTCGATGATGCTACACTCCAGGGATTAGTAGAAAAGGTATTAGTAATATAACCAATAACAATATTAAATAGCAAAGTTTCAATCAAGTTGAAGCTATATATGGGTATGATTGTGAAAAATATTATCTAATACATCTTTGTCAGGCATGCCTGGAAAAATGTAATTTATACATAAAAATGTTCATAATTGAAAGGATACATGAAAATCAAGAAAAAAATCTAAATAATGATTGTATTGGGTAATAATAGGGGATAACAGTCAAGAAAAAATAATACTAACGAACTTCTCTTTACAATAATTAAAATACTACATTGATGATCAGGAAGTAAAGCAATTCAATTAAAAGTTCTATAATACTGTCTACTTTTTCCGTTCCATCAATTTCAAGGGAAACAAATTTTTTATTCATAATTGGTACGTTCTTGAAGAATAAATAGTAATTATTATAATTAGGTATTTATTGAAGATTTATCAGTATTAGATTAACACATTGTAGGAGTTTTTGTTCTATAAAATACTTTAGTTGAACAGTAACTATTTTTAATTGTGCTTTTTTGCTTCATTTGTCCAGGTCCAAAAAGAAGAGCACATCAGTATAGACATCAATCAACTGAAGCACATTCTTCACAAGTTTGAAAGTTCAGAAAAGCAAAAACTTGCAGGCGAACACAATCTGAATGCTCACAGGCATCAACATGTTCATGGGCCTCATCACTCACTGGTAAGCACTACACTGAGATTAATATCGATTTGATTAAATTTTGATTTAATTATTTTAAAATTATTTTTTGGAGTAAACACTCAGTATAATTTTGAAGAAGACCTTACATGGGGAAATTGAAGCCACCATACAAATTCAGAGGAAAAGGTCTAAAGGATTGTGTTTTCATGATGTTTAATAAAACATTATAACTTATTTCATTTTCAACAATAGGTAGTTTTCCTTCAGTTATAGATTCCAATATGGAATCATATAACTCTGAAGAATAGGCTACAGTAGGCCTACATATATAAATTTAGGAAATGACTGGATGTAATTGAGCATATTTTGAATGTTCTGGATTCCAATATAGAATCATAACTTCGCAGAATACAGTATATATTATGTAAATGAATGGATGAACAATAATTTGAAAACTTGATGTGATGTAGAAACTTGAAAAATGTAGACTAACGTGCTCGAATAATTATTCATTAACAAGCAGTGTTAGTAGTAGTCTATGAATTATTATTGATATGTAGTGGTAGCCTACCACTGTATCACACATATTAAAAATCTTAATTCATCATTTTTCTGTGACTTGAATACAAATTAGTTGCAAACTCGACTGAGTCAGTAACTACCGGTACCATTGATGATGAATATAATACTAAGCTAACATTAGGAGAAGAGATAGAGATAATAAAAGTAGGCCTACTGCACAAGTTTTACCCAGACAATCTTCAAGTTCAAATAATACGTGAAACAACACCCTCTATCATAACTCAAACAAGTGTTGATCATTTCTTCGAATGTATACAACGTAATATAAGAATGTTCAACAACGTAATATTGCAATGAAGTCAATTAGATTTAACGGTCGTAAAATGACGTCATTTGATCGATTTCAATAGGGGTTAGTTGCATAGGTTGGCAATGACGACATTTTACGGCCGTTAAAATTATTGGCTTTTGTGCAAGAATATTTAAAAAAATTAACACTTGCATCAGAGATATTGTGGAACTTCTCCATAATAGGTGAGAATGAAAACTATTTTGTCTATTCCAATTAATATTATATATATAAACAAACTTGTTTCAATGCTCATGGCATCATCTTCAGTGTTGGTTTGATATATTAATGTGGAATAGACAAAATTGTTTTTATTCTTACCTATATTTAAAAGAGTTTGATCATTCATAGCAGCTCCATGATTCCGTTCTCGATCCTTATTATTGTAACATTATACTGAATCTGTACTACTACTAATGAAACTTATACTGAATGATACTGCAATAATTGAACTGTTATAGTATAGTTATAAATAACACAGCAGTAGGCTATCTAATTATACTGTTTTTCTCTAGGTATATGGACAAAACGTTCATGACAGGATTCATTCAGGTTTGGTGCTGGCACCAACCTTGGACGTCGAGTCGCATCATCTGAAACCAGCTTTGGCTGGCTCTGAGCTGAGTTACCACGACAATCTCGTCCAGGCTGAGTCAGAGCACCAACAAACGAGCGAAAAATCAAGAGACGATCATGACGTCAAAATTTAACACTATTATTAATTTACAAGTAATTAAATTATTATCCAGCTCTTATATAACATGTTGAAATATTTGTTGTTTGGTAACAATCTAGCTATTAATAATCTACCTTAGTTTTAGTAAAACATGGCTTTAAGTTATTCTAAGTACAGTTATATTGATGATTGTTCTAGTTAAGTAAGAGTTAAAAATGGTTTTATCCTTAGTTTTTCTATAACTGAAGAAGTGGCTGTATGAAGAAGAAACGAAAAAGTATCAATACCAGACTGAATTTCACAATATTATAGATGTAATAGATGATGCGATTTTTCTAAACGAAAGGCAAGCAAATTTGTTTCGACCAGAGTAAAAGATTAAAAACAATGTTGGAAACACCATAAGGCCAAAGTATTATAAAAGGTCATTGGTTGGAAAATCTGAGTATGTGATTCAAAAAGATTTAACAACGTTTTCGGAGAAGAGAAGTTGAATATTGAATGAGCTTGATATTTGGATGGTTTTATATTTGATCATTCATGACAAGAGCTTACTTTTGAAACAAGGGAATAAGGAAATCTCTGGAGATTCAAGTAATAAGGAGAAAAAGCGGTGTGGCGTACTTAATGACTAGATTAAATTCTTCGAATGACACATAGTAATGGTCAATAGCTAAGTCTAATGTCTATTTCAAAGATTTTGATCATGGTGCCATAAATAGTGAAATATTAATAAATACGTGTACCATAATACCATCAAATCCAACTTTCTGTACGAATTGATTACTTTAGGTATTTAATTCATGGAATATCGGTGCAGGAACAATAGCTTGATAAGTTCAGTCAATCCGACTTTTAAAAATCATTACAATGATTTTCAATATAGTACCTTTAAAAAGTATTTTATTAGTCGAATGAACTTGGTATTGGTATTTTTCAAGTACCGATCCAACACCAGTTGAAATGATTTGAAATTGACATGAATTGTTAAAATAGACTTTTAGTTCTGTCCTTGCACAGTAAAAATGGTGACTGTCAAGTGCACTGTTACAATACAATTGGAGTTTTTGAAATGACAGACACAAAACGTTCTTCCGAATTAGGTATCAAAAACATTATAATTTTTATTAGATTTTATAATTTTTCATTAGATTTTTATGTCTTACATATTGAGTAAAACTAGTTTTAAGTTTAAATAATATATAATTAAGTCAATTGAATGCTTTACATACACATCTGTGGCTTTACTGTAGGGCTGTGTGTTACAATCATTAAAATTTTATGTTTTACAAAGTTAACCAAGAGATGTGATTAGAAAAGGTTATTAATTGTTGTTTTCATTTTTAATGTATAAGTTGTTTATTAGTGAGTATTGAATGTTTTTATTTAAATTTATGAATTTAAATTGTTTGATTAAGCCTTAATGTTTTTTAGTATAGTTGATTTCTGTCCATTCAATGGGGAAATATAAAAATGACTAACAATCTCGAAAGAAGGATACAATAGTTGTACTCAACATAATCAAACAATAGAAATATATTTTACAATGTATCGAATTATCTTGATTTGCTTTAAAATAAAATTCAATTTCATCAAGTATTTACAGATTTTGAATATTTTTTATATTCTTCAATTCCCATCCTGCCAAAAGTTATTACTCATAAGATATAGACTTGAATATTGGAAGCTGGATTTCCACTTCTGAAGGCGTCTAGTGAAGAACAAATTGTACTAATTTTAGTTTGTACTAGCTTGAATTGAGCCTACATTAGTTGAAAATCATCAATAACCTGCCTAAACTAAATGTAGAGGATATCTTTCCTGGATGAATAAATAAATTTTCCTTTATAATGAAAATTTTCATCCAAAAAAATTGAAATTTGGCAATGTAATTGCGATTATCGAACAAGTATACGAGACAACACAAATGAATTTCCAGTAATTGATAGTAATGGAATAGGTCAAGAAATATTGCGAACTAATTTCTTACACAGAATATAGTAGCATTTATTTTAGAAAAATTACACAGCCATATAGTTGATTTCGTTAGAAAACACTTGAAACAATCATCCATAATTATCAAGTAGTGAAAAATAATATATCTATATTAATGATAATGAAATATTAATAAGAGCATGTAAAGGAATAGTTCGTTGAAAATTCATTCAACAAACAAATGCAATCGAATATTATATTGAATTGCTTTCCCAATGCATTGAAAAAAATGAATGAAATTGATAAAATTAAAAGAAAACTAAAAGTATTATCACAACAATTAATTAAAATGTAAATCTTGAAAAGAAAAATTGTAACCAAAACCGATTCACCTGTAGGCCAACTGATACCTTCGAACCGACAATAAACCGGAAAATGCACTTGAACTTGAAACGAAAATAAATTAAAAATTTTTATCATCTTATAGAATGAATGGAAATAGTCCAAAATATAAAAATATAATCTATGCAAAATAATAAAACCTATGTTAGGTAAAAATCATATCAAGATATATCTGAGAAGGAAAACTTGGATATGTTTCTAATCAATTCCTTCTCTTCTAAGAGGAATTACATCTAAATTTTAGAATTTCAATCTTCAAGCTTACACAATATGACAACATTAGAATATTGATCCTTACATAATATATAACACACCTGAGACTAATATTAGATTTAATGGTTGGCTTCTAAAATTGAACCTCACAGACGAGTTTACAGCAATTAATAAGGTTGTTCTATTTGGAAAGATAAAGAATTATGATAAGTAGTTGAAAAAAAAAACTAGATAGATTCATACAAGATCAAAGGATAACCATTTGCATCACACTTATCAAGATTTAAAAACCGTAACGATAACAACCTCTGAGTAAAAACCAAACCACTCATACTGATCAAATCGGGGTTTCCAATACACAATTAGAATTCAACTACTATCAGGATTTACTATAAGATTGGGTTGTTTCTTAGATTTAAGTAGTTTACGATACGCGTTTCAGGAAGAATATATTATACATATATACAGTTCAACAAGAACCGTTCAATAACTATATTGATGAAAATTATTAAATTCTTCAAGCCCATGTTTCTGGGAAAGCAAATAATAGGGATAGACTTCTTGAAAGATTCTAGCTCTACTAATGAAATTACACATTTTACTCATTTCGTATGTCATTGACTGTTAGAAAAAAGATGACCCTGAGAGAATAATTATTATGAAAACAAAGGATAGTGAACCTTTAGATGAAAAACTTCAATTTTTAATTAGAAGGAAATCTAAATTCTTAAATTATTATTTGTACTACACTTTTCAACTAGTTGGAGATTTTATTAAATCAATACTATTTTGATTATAAAGATGACTTACAATTGAATTGTTTAGAATTTTTATTGTATACTATAAATAAAGCAGTTTCTGCAAAAAAACAAAAGAAAGCTGTTTTGAAAATGATAATTTTATGGAGAAGTTTTCTCAATTTTTTTCCATTCTAGACTAAAACCCCAGAATACAACGAAATAGGAATTGATCTAGAAGGTGTTAACTCCTTTGATTTTCAACGCGTATAAGATTCACATCAATTAAAACAAATTATTGTAAGAGCAGCTATTTTTTGTCATGGTGAGTTAAAACCTGCTGACATACTATGATTAAAGGTTGCTTGTTTTTCAGACTCCAACAGTTATAGGAAGGGTGGCGGATAAAATTCATAATGCCGATGGCTTATCAATAATGGTAACTCCAGCATAGCTGCGTCCTATACTCATGGTGGATGAGAGCATTGACCAAGAGTCAGTTTTCGGATTGTAGACCTCAACTGAAGCCAGATTCGAGGAGCCGTCATCTCCGCCAACTACATACAGTAGACCGTTCAATGCAACAACTCCTGAAAATGTTGCTTCATTGATTAATTTACTCTACACTCGATTTAATTAATTGAATTTCAACAATACTTATTTAAAGTAAGAAAAATTATTACACCTATACACTAAAAATAGAAAAACAATATTGGAACGGTGTGAATAGAAAGCCTCTAGGTGAAAGTGTGGTTTATTGCAGAATTCCATGAAGATTCGTTAATAAAATATTCTTCACATTACTACTGACTCAACAACCGGACAGTCACAGTTAGTATCCTCCTCCAATTAGAAATTATTTACAAATGAGAATATTGGATAGCAAGTACAGTTGGCTAACTGAAATCAAGTTTGCTAATAACTAAGAAAGCCACTTCTGTGTAAAAAATATTTTTTCCAGATCATAAGAAACAAAAATTATTCAGATTCATGATAGTTTTTCAAGTTAATGTCAACAATAGGAAGGATTTTGATCCAAATACAAATTTACTTGAAAACGTTATAAACATTTTCACGTGAAAAACGTTATAAACATAGCTCGGAAAAATATTTTTCACCACTAAACAATATTGATGACCATTGACTCAATTAGAGTAAAACTTATTTATTGATATTGAACAAATATCAATAAATAATATTAGCCTCCAAAATGTAATTCTTTAAAGGCCGATGGCAATCGTCTGTTTCAGGATTGAAATTTCCAAGAATGTTCGGTCAATTGAAAGTTTCTCAACAACAAAAGGTACTTCCAGTTTCAAGTGTCGAAACTAAACTAGTTGACTAGCCAAAACTAGGCCTCAATGAGGCAAAAACAAAATAATCAGTCTATGAAAAATCAAACTATTTCCAGTTTCAAGTTGAAAGCAATGAGACAAAATTATCACATTATGAAAAATAATTTCTTCAATAATTGTAAGCACCAATACGCCGCAAACATTTAAAAAAGGGAACGATGGCGTGGAATTTTGTCACAGGTTCTATAATTATTAATCATCATACCGTAATCGATATATTTTATGGGTTATCTACGTAAATTATCGAGTGAATTGCTAGTTTGTAAGCACATGCTAACCTGCATTTCGCCTGCATAAGGTCATGTCGGATACCGGTTTCCACGTTTTCTTTTCAGGATTGTAGGCCTCCACACTTTTTCTCACCAACGGACCATCGTGTCCTCCCACCGCGTAAAGTATACCATCCAGAACTCCAACTCCTGACCACACAAACAAATTAGTTTCATCAGCAAGCAGTAATACAACATCAAAACAACCGAATTGTTGAGAGCTTCATAAATAGAACTTCAATACATTTTTAATAATTCCCACAATTTCCCGTAATAAGTTGGATACTATGAAAAATAAATCATAATATTACGAGTTTACCCCGTGCAGCGCAAAGCCCCGCTCACTTGAATTTTCTAAAATTCTTAGTTTTAAATACAGTAGTTGCTATTTTGACTATTTGCAGCTGACAGCAGCTCAGTCGTACCAATGAAATACTACATTTTACAGTGATTACTGGTCACTGTACTACTTTTAGAAAAAACTTTCTAATCTCTATCTATGGGGAACTTAACAAACTAAACTCAATACATTTAATTACTTAGTACATTTTATGCCAACAGATAGTGCCACAGAAAACTATTTCATGTATTTATCAAGTTACTCCAATTTAAAATGATTATTTTTGCAAAACAAATAGAGCCTGCAAAAATTCAATTTTTTATCTTTCTTTTGGCGCAAACCGCATCAAAATCGGTCCACTCAATCTTCTCCACGAACTTACCAAAGTCGGACACAAAATTATTTTTATCTATAAGATTATTCTTGCTTCCAAGGATTAGGCATTCGTCTGTTCCGACTCACAACTTGAACAATAATTTTTTAAACCTATTCTCAACATTTCAGTGCTTTTTTCCTGATCTTTTTTAGTTTTTTTTTAAATTTCATAATCAATAACATTCCTACTGATAAAACCAATAAAAGAATTTTAATGAAAAAGCAAGTCAGCGTTTTGATCTATACTATACAATTAGATTTCAACTGTATTAAAATAACACAAATCGTCAAAAAATTCTATTCAACTATGATAGGATCATCAAGTGATAAATTCCGACTCATGATAATGTCATTATGTTATGATAATGTTGAAAGATTGTTGATCGCTTTGATCATTATGAGTCCATATCAATTGCAGGATTTTAATATCCTCACAATATGGAATTCTATCATTAGTATGATAATTATCATCAAGAGATCAACAGAAAAGGGTCCTAAAATATTATGATAACCTACAAGTCTGTGTGAATAAATGAAATTAAGTTAATATAATAATTACCTGCGCCACTTCTTCGGGCAGACATTTCGGACACAGCCGTCCACGTGTCAGTGTCTGGAGAATAGCATTCCACTGAACTCAGACAATGTCGTGATGCTCCATCGTAGCCCCCAACCTACAAAGAACAAAATCAATCTATACTTTCAAGTTACTCATAGGTTCTCGAAGCCCAATTTTGAACAAGATTTTTTATAGAATTTGTTCGATTTATAGATTTAAGTAGTTTAGGAAGATTTTAAAACTGAAAAGATTGTCGAAGATAATGAAATCCTCGTAACTATGGTTCTTAGCAGAAATAGAGACAGAGCTTTTGAAAGTTTCTACCTCTATTAATGTTTTTCAATAATGTGATATTTATTCTCTAGCAAGGTGACTATTGGTAAGGCAAACAGTTCATAATAATGATCTAGCTTACAATGACAGTTTTTTTGGCTATTATTAATAATGCAACGGAAAATTCAATCCTTAAGAACAATGTTTTTGAGATATGCTTGATGTAACAATTTCTTCTTTCAATAACTCTATCAAAAGTTCAATAGCAAACTTTAGCAATATCAACACTCAAATAGCAACTTATAGAGAGATCAAATATTTCTTTAGATAAAGAAATATTTTATCTCTCTTATCGTAACTCTCCAACAATTCAATCGCATAAAAATTGAATCATATCTTATTCACATAATAACATTTTACATTGTTAAAATAATATTTAATTCTTAAACTAAACTCTATTTGTACGATTATCATGAACAAATAAATTGATTCATTTGTTTACTCCGATACACGTAGAATTTTCTTAAAGTAATTTTTAATCTAGTTTCAAAGTAGAGTAGAGTTTTCAACATTTGATAGAACAAACTTTTAAATTCAATTCACTAAGGGTTTTCAAAATCAAGTTAATTAATGAAGTTGGTGAGTTGATGAAAGATTCATGAGTAGAGCAGGAGTAATTTAACTTGTCAGAAAACAGCTGTTTCGACAGTCAATATCACAATACTTAACCTACAAATGCTGAATCTCGCAGATTATTGAAAAGGTCTTTTAAAAAGGTATTCTTTGAAAGGTCTTCTTTAAAAAGGTCTTTTAAGACTTTAAAGGTCTTTAAGACTTTTAAGCCTTTGGATTATTGTGTCAAAGCTGCGTAAAATCACTGTTTACTGATTGCCGAAACAGCTGTTTTCTGACAAGTTAAATATTAATCCTGCTATAAATAAATAAACAAACTGATTAATTAAAGAATTGATGAAAAAAAAACTTACAGCATATAACAAATTGTTGACAACCCCCACACCAACACTGCTTCGCCTTGTTGACATGGATGCTATCATTCTCCACTCCTGCGTTTTGGGATCAAACACTTCTGCTGAATTAAGCCCACTAGAGCCGTCAAAGCCTCCCACCTGTAAATGAAAAATTCCTAAATAGAAGACAGAAGACGGAATCAATAGTATGAGAAAGCCGCGTCAGAAACTAATCTGAAGAAGTGGTTCAATAAGGCATTATTTTTCAAAATTATCACCTAGAAACCAAGGATAGCCAACATCCGGAACGCATAGCCACTACTTAAAGAATAGATTTACTTCAAGTTCAATATAAATTTTTATCTTAATTTCAACTTAAATTCAATATTTTCCAAGTCTAAAGAAGTAAGTATACGATAAAAGTTTTCATCCAATTCAATAAAATAAGAGAGCTTTAGATATTGTACAACAATGAGACAAAATTTGAAGTATTTAAATAGTTTAAAGATCGAATAGTTTTGTGAATATTGATTTTTTTACCTCTAATAAAAATGAGTATTATGAATATCGCTCAAAATTGCTCTAAATACAAGCAAAAAAACTGAAACTTTTGTCAATTTGGAAACCCAGCAGCCATTTTTTCATTTAGACATTTCTGAATGTTCTAGAAATTTCATCAATAAATAAACACAAACGTATAATATTCAAAATGCATATTCACGTCACACTCGCACCATACTTCTGCGAATTCAACACATGAGTCCTAGCGTGTATTCTAGTATCTGTGGGTATTTGGTTGTCGCATTACTGACCGCATAGATGCAGTTGTTGAGCACGGCGACGCCGAGCGTGGAGCGACGCGCCTCCATGCCAACACACGACGACCACTGATCCAACACCGGGTCGTACACGTCGACAGTGCGCACACGCAGCGAGCCGTTGAAGCCGCCGACCGCGTACACCTTGCCGGCCACCACAACGACGCCGGCCCGGCACCGACGGCCCGGCATCTCGGCCGCACTCGACCACGACTCCAGGCCCACGTCCAGGCACTCCACGCTGCGGATCGCCTTCGGCGCCTGTCCGCCTACCACCAACAGCACCTGCAATGCAACACCATATGACTACAGTCCAATGCAACAGTGCTGCAATTTTATTACTTTCCATGAACTATCAAGGACTATTCACACAAATCCGTGCCGTATCCGGTCATCTTCGTGATTTCGTGTTGCGCATTAATGCGCATGCGTCATGCGCCCAATGCTCTGTGATTGGTCCAGACGTCAACAACCAGGGACCAATCACAGTGCATTGGGCGCATGACGCATGCACAACACGAAATGAACGGAGATGATCGGACACGGCAAAGTTTTTTGAATTGGATACTATCAAACTACAGTATCAAAATGGAATGAATAGATTCCGGAGAAAAAATTTTTTTGTTCATCAGGCCGGCATGGAAGTTCTAAGGAATATACAAGCTTATTGATACAAACAGTCGACTGCACGAAATCCAATTAAATTCAACCACCATGAAATGGCGCCATTGAACTGAAATCCCTGTTAAATGACGACATTTTATGGCGGTACAATTTAATTGACCTACATTCAAACAAAAAATTATGAGGACAGAATGCTAATTTAGATTAAGGCACTAAAGGAGTATTGAAGAATGTGTAAAATATTACCTTGGGTAAACCAATTGGTTGACGAGGCTTTGTTCTAGGAGTCTTGAAATGAGTCTTTTGGTCTCCTTTAAGTAGATGATATTTAAGTGCTTCAATAAGATAATCTTTACCTGGAAAGTATGAAAACGATTAAGTTAATGGCCAAAGTAATAAGATTACCCTCTTATTCAGTATAATAAAATACACAAATTTTTAAAACAAATCTATAAAAGAGTATTTCTGGAGATGAACATTTCTTGTAACTATTTGCACGGTAACCTATTCTTTAAAAATTATAATGATTGACAGTGAAAATGGAAATACAGTACCGCACTGTAAAAATAATACGGGTTATACATGCAAATAGCAGTAGTAATTGATTCTACTCCTGAAACTACGACTCATTCTTCTTTCCGTATCTCAGAGGAGACATTAAGCCGTCGGTCCCTTCTGCTAAAAAGCAGATGTCATCTCTCATCATTACCCCTCCCATTACCCACGCACAAGCCTGTGCTCATGTAAGCAACCTCGAAGAAAAATTATCGTTACCAATCTATTAGGCCTATTGTGAAGGATTAACTTTCCAAATCATGGAGGATACTTACATCTAAGATTGGCTTTTAGAAGAGGTTCCTCTTCAACCCTTTGCACGAGGTATTCCTGAGGAAGAAGAGGCAGTCTGACATGCTCCATTAGCTCGGCAAGGAAGTTTTGTCGACCATCAAGGTCATGATTTACCCAACTTATCACACACTCAAAAACCTATTAAAAGAAAAAATATAAAACCATATTTACTATAAAAATATGCTTAAAAAATTAACCATGTTACAATATACTTTAAACTTGTAATGTAAGGAATGAGTTCTTGAAATACAAAATATTAAATAGGTCTTCAATAGAGAATAGGATCGGATCTTCCATAGAATCAAATGTCATCTATATCAAGCAGTAAGAAGCAACCACCTGTACCAGCTACAACAGGTGACGCAAAATACTTCATTGTTTGATTTTTCAGTCTTGACGAGTTTAACTAAGTAAAAATGTTTCATCGAAAGATACATTTTATGCTAATATAGCGATAACTAATACAGCTAATATTTAGGCCTGAATATCTAATATAACACATAGCGATAACTAGGTTTACAATCCCTTGTTCGCATTTTTAAATCAACAATGGCGGCCACTAGTCCACTACTAATGAAATTAGAGAATTTCTAATGGTTTTACAAACTTTTTGCAGAAAAGAAAGATTGGACCAGAGGTAAAAATTTGGGGAAAGCAATGGAATAACAGAAACGGTAGCCCAATTACTGAGACAGTAGGTTCCTATCTCCATATTGATCCATTTGCACTCTTTGATTCACCTTTGACAAGTCTTCCAATTTATTAAGGATCTCTTTTTTTACTCATGGTACAAGTGAATTTGAAGAATTGTAGAGGCTGAGAACTGAATGGTAGGCTCGAGCAGAAAGAAAACTTACAATTGAGCAAAATATAAAAAGTAATGTAATAACCTTTTCTTCAGATGGCACAGTCAAGCGATCACTGCAAATTAGTTTCGATACTTGATGGTGTGATAAAGTTAGGAACTCTTCACATTCAACAACCTCTCTGAAAAAAAATATTTGAAATGTTTAAAGCCCAAATTTATTTTATGGGAGAACTTATTTATAAAATATATATTACAGAATTTTGATAATAATCGTTAATGACAGAAAATAATTCACTTCTATTTGCAGAGATTGAAATTTCCAGTACAAAGCATTGATTGAATAATCCTGGATTTCAAAAGTATTTCACTATTTTCATAAAATGTTTTTTTTGTTTTGAAGTATTTTGCATAATTCATGTTTAGTTCCCAAAAAGAATGCCTCGCAATACAGAATTTTTATGCACAACTACAACAGAGTTAATTTTCCAAGTCGAATTTAAAGAAACTAAATAAGACACAATAAAGCTTCAACTAAATTGATTAATACAGCAGTTACGTTGACTTTTTACAACAAAGGTGAGTTACAAAGAAAAACATCCATAATTATTCAACGACAACCTCCTTTTTGTAAATGTTAAAAAGTAAATGGATATTATTAATGAAAAATCATTATGCAAAGTTCACAAAATATGTGAACTTTGAACGTTGTAAAATTCTAAGTAGAATGGGGTGTGATAAAATTCATGATTACTTTGATGTTAATCATATTTCAATAATAAATTATGAGATCATGTCAACTTTACTCTTATTTTTACATTGATTAATTCAAATTATTATTTGGGTGCTGTTGTGATAAACTTCTGATAATTTTCATAATCAAAACATCTTATAATAAATTCTGAAATGTCAACTTCAGTCTTATGTTTACATTGATCAATTGTAATGAAATTTGAGATAAATCCATAACTCACGGAAAGTGTTGTTCGATATAGGTTTCTGAAGAGGACAGTAGTTCAAGGCAGCCATGCAAATCGGCAAATGCTCTTATGCCAAGACAATTGGTAGGGTGAAGTTGCGCCTGAAGAAAGTCACAACATGCATCCCTCACATCGGTTAACTGTAGAAGGTTGGCTGCGGGCAGCAATACCTGTTAAAAAAATATTGATTATAAAAAAAACATCGAGATCACAATAATTTCGTTATCTTAATCACAATATCAAATTATTCCTTACATTAAATACTTTTAGTTATTAATATCAAATATTACATTCTCTTTTAGAGTCTTATCAAATTATTCATTACATTAAATACCTCAATCACAATATCAAATTATTCATTACATTAAATACTTTAAGCCTATTAATATCAAATATTACATTATCTTTTAGAGTCTGGTAAGGTCATGGGTTCTATTCCCATTAGCCCTAGAGCTTATAGTTTCGTTCAATCTCATTACGCAAACCCACACAAGTCACAGGTCAAGAATCACTCACACAAGCCTAAAATCGGCATCATTATTACGATAATAATCATCAAATGTGAAACTGAGAAATTAATTGTACTGCACCTGGACATTTTCTTCAGTGACATGCACTTCGGAAGTGTAGACATAGTCTACGAGCAGTTGTAGAGCTTGAGAGTCGATGCTCTGGAGTACTATTCGTTCTTGTTTGCTCTCCTCGAAGCTGGTAAACATGGCGTGAAAGTAGGGACTGCAAGCAGCCAACACCATTTTGTGAGCTTGCACCTCCACACTCTCAGCAACCAGGCGAACATCGCATAGTAAATTTTGTCTAGACAAGCAAACGAATAATCAACGGGTAAATACAAGAAAAATTGGACAATAATGTATCAAGGTTCATTGGTTTCATATTATTCATTTTTTGAAGAATTTAAAACAAGATTTAAAAGGATCAACAGTAATTTCCATCCAAAATTGGGTTCATCACAAAATCTGAATGAAAAACGTCAAATAGGCTACTAATCGTAGGTGTCAAAATACTTTGTTATATTACAGAGATTCAAGTAGAGACTTTCTCTTTAATAAAGTCGTTCTAGAAAAGTTATTTAAGCATAAGCTTACTTACAAAAAATAGAAAACTATTTTTATAATGTTCGCTTCAGATATTCACCCGTGAAGGGATATCTCTATGAGGATAACTGGCCACCAAGGGCCAGTTAACTTATGTCTAGGACAAATCAGTAGTTATCTAGTTGGGAAACACTCGCGTGGGTTAAACTCTGATTTTATCTGTAGCATAAATTTATACCGAGTTTAAAACTAGATGGGAAACTGGGCCTCAGAAATGTAATAATATCTCTGGAAGTCCTTAGATGATAATAGAGAATAGGTTGGATACGTTTGAATAAGTAAATAATGGAGTAATTTTTATCCAGAATAAAGCTGAATTTCATAGATTATGGCAAAAACCGCATCGAGAACTGTCTGTTAATCTTACATTGCGAAGAGGATTAATTTCAATTTTGCATTGTTTATGAGATGTTATCCACTTCACACGTAAGTTTAAAAATAAGGACAATATTAGGCATATAATGGACTGAAAATCAGTGCAATGCGACAAGGAACTGACAATAAGGACAAGGAGATGGTACTCACTTTCTCATGTTATTCATAACATCAAAAGCTCGATGGGTGTGGTGATGATTTCTATAGGGCGGCTTCTCCCTGCTGCTTGGCCGAGGAATGTGTTTTTGAGAGCTTTCATCCAGAGAGTTTTGACTCGCATAACGCAATAATAAGCAGCTGTAAAAAAGAGCCATGAGAGAAAATCTTGAATATAAAAAACAAATATAATGCATTCATAGAATACAGTTAAATGCAAACGTACTCACTCCATTCCTACTTCTTCCATATACAAATGTTATTTTTTCAGGGAATTTCATAATTAATGGACTAATAAAGTTGTTCCGTTAGCACAGTAAATAAAAGTCCCTATACGCCCAACAGCCTACCGTACTACCTATGCAATCAGCAAGTGCTTCAAAGTAACTGGATCAAAGCAAAGTGAATCGCTTACACTCATTCTACAAACGGTGCATTGAGGCATGGACATGTACATCAAACTGTTCTTCTAAACGCCAATGAATAATAATTGTCATCACTTTGATTTTTAAATAATGAAGAAAATGAGAATAAGAAAGCTCTTTTACGAAAGATCTCATGTTTTCGAAGTAGTATAACACTGTATAACGTGTAGGTAAACTCCAATGTATAAAATACTGATGTTGATGTTAAACTCTAGAGGTGATCAAGTACAAAAAAGGATTTTATGAGGATCAGGTAAACAGTTTTGAACTGTGAATGTATGCTATAACATTAACCCATTGATGTTCTGAGTTGAAGGTTTACTGTATCCATATTCTTAGGCCCCGGTTAGACTGGATGCGAGTAGATGCGATTGCCTCTCCTCCCAAGCAGTGTCACTTCTGTTATCCAAATGATTATTGAAATAGTTATTAAAACTAAATTATTGACTCTAGTCTTAATTTGTTGGAGCGAAGATAATCTTTGATTACTTGGCTAGACCTAAACCAAAGCTTGAATAAAAAAAATACGTTCTACTTAAATGTTAAAACAATGTTTCAATTTGTAAACGGAACTGAAATCTTGTAAATGTAAATGCAAACATAACCTTCAAACTCTTTAGTATTAAAGTCAACCTTGTGAAGTAGGATGACTCAAGGTAACCAAGTGAAATTAACTTGGATATTTGGGGGTCAACACAGTGATATTAGGAATTTAATTTCTTTATGCATAAAAATCTTTCAATTTTGACTTTTAATACGAAAAAAGCATATACGAACCATAATTATGAGGCCTGATAACTGATCAATACATTAAATGTAAATATTATAATAAGCGTAGGCCTATAATCACGGCTATAGTTTGATCAATCATAATAAAAATTCAGAAATAAAACGAAATTAAATTCAATTAATTAGAGTATTTATCCCATTACAAGAATATGAGTAACCAAATTGGCTAGTTGACTAGCCCATTTGGCTACTATTTTACAACATGCATTGATTTTTTTTTCTTGAACAAGAATTCACTTACCTTCCTCTATCACCACATTCACCGTTGATCTCCATGATGTGACTTGAAATACGGTGCACTAAAATAAGTTTAATCTAGTTGTACTGTTGTAGTACCGAAATATTGCTTTGATAATAATTTTTCTCTGACTGAAGGTGGAATTCTTGACCTACAGCTTAGTGCAATCTCATTTCCAAACAATAATGTAAAACTAATTACAACGTAAACTCAACCTTGTGAATATTTCACAATTTTAATCAAGTAGAAGCCGCGGAATAAACAAACAAAATTCATTTTTGTTGTCAACTTGAATTGAAACAGAAACGACAAAAACAATGAATTTAATAATAACCTTTCGTTACACAAACAACAGCTGACACTTTCTTGGTTCACTTGCAAAAATGCAAAGCAAAATGTTGTCTGCTGACAGGCTGCCAACTTCTACGCTACACCCAATTCGAAATTTCCCTTTTGAACTTGAAGCGACAGCTACAAAAAAATCAGCGCCTTGCCTAATTGCTCGCAAATATTATCTTTACTACAGTTCGTCGTGTTATTTGCAAAAGGTTCTATGTGACATTTTTGGTCATTTTGAGTTATGTGTATAATCATGAAGCCTTATGCTTATAGAATGTATTGGCATAGAGACCTAAGTGTTTTTGACAATTAGAAGTTAATAAAATCACTTTTTTATAATGTCCTATGTGATTTGAGTAAAGTTAGTTATTGCCATAACGTTCTATGTGAAGCAAAATGCACATAGAACATTACGGGCATTGACAACGTTTTGAACGTTGAGCGGCTAAAGGGACTATGTGCTACATTGATCACAATGCCAGAATTCAATAGGCGCCAAACAGTTCTATGTGAGGCATATAGAGCCAAAAGCAGGTAAGTAACATCCTGCAAATTTTACAGCATAAGCAAAAAACTGTAGAATATACTTGTCACCAGAAAATTACTCTGCTGTTAACTTGAAAAAAAAGAAGAAAAATCATTTTTTTGAATGAAAAAAAGTTATATACATGTTTCTATATAAGATTTTGAGTTATTAAGTCCTGAAAATGGAGATACCTTTATCTGGAATTAAAATTTGGACTTACCTGTTTATGATTCTTACTCAAGTGGATTTATTTGTTTCTGGTACTTAGTGATTCAGTCAGTCTGACTATCATTACAACTTTTCCTGCTACTAATTATTATTATAACTTGAATTAGATACCTTAATTTAATCTTGAAAACGTTCCATTATCTTATAGAGTAGTAAATCCTCTTCAATATATAAAAGCACTACCTCATGTTAGGGAAATCATGAATTAAAAAATGCAGTTAATTATTTTAATAACAATGTTTATTCAAAGGTAATAATATAGAAAAGTGCATATTCATGTGAATATTATGTGCATATAAAAAATTCATGTGAAAAAGTGCATATATGTGAAAGGAAATGATGTTATTTTTCTCATTGAAAATTTAAATTAAAATATTGTTGTTCTCCTTATAAAAAGTGTCATCTTCATACTCTCAATTCTGTAGATTCCTCCATGGGTTCACATAAAAGCTCTTGTTCCTCATTCATCCCAGAATCACCATCTTCAGCTCTTATACGTTGCATTGTAAGTGCTTTTCTGTAGAATGAAAGTTTCTCATTCTCGGTCCACTTATCCCCATAATGAATTTTCAAAAGTCTCTCAACATCTTTCAGTTTTGCCATCTTCACTTCGTTCCCAGCCTGTATAATTCTTGGATCAATATTCCGAATAGTCTTCCCTGGTACTGTGATAGATTTGAAACAGTTTTGGTCGTTCCTATACAGTTCTTCGCCTCTCACCAATATAACATCTGCTCTGTTCTTAGCAGAACGTTTCAAAATGAATCTTTTACATTTGGAGATTTTGAAGTGTAATTTATTTGTGTCCATTTGTGGCCAACCATCATACGCGATGCTCGACGGAAAAGACCCTATGAGGTGGAAGTCTTGTCATACTCAGATATATATGACTTGAAAAAATTGAAAACAATGACAGTTAAGAGTGATTTGTCACATGATGTGAGTGGTGAAGTGGTAAACTGGATGACAGTGAAGGTTTTACGGTTCCAGAAATCATCACCAAATTACATCCAAGTTAAAACCAGCTTCTGTCAAGAAGAATTTAAACTAATGCCCACAAATGGGATGAAAAAAACAAGAGGAAAAACTTCACTTGAGGTGACTGCCATCCCAAGAAAATACAAAGGTATCCTTCCTGTCACTGAGAGCAAGAAGCATGACCTCATGCAATTGTGCACATCTGGAGTCATCCCAAACATGTACCACGAATTTACATGAATTTACAAACGTCAAATTCACAAAAAGAAAATTTGCCAGAGCCAGACATGATGGAATCTGGTACTGATGATGATTGAATTTACATATCAGTTTTTCATATATCAGTTTTTACATATCAGTTGTACATATTTGTTTTTTTTTTAAATATATCAGCCTGAAGAATTCTATAGCAAAGCGTTTTATTTCTCTGATTTTTCTTATAATAATAAATTAAACCTAGAGTTTCCACAAAACACTAAGCTAGTTTTGACCATCAATCGGTAATAATCTATTAGATAATTTCCACAAAAACACACAACATTAATGCTAAAGTTGATGCCCAAAACTGGTTTCCGTGCTTGCAAGATTTATTTTAGAAACAAAGTATATTTTTGTGGAAATTCTAATAAATTATCAGAAGATTGCAACTTCAAAACTTGGAGCAGTAACTTGATATAAATTGAAGATGAAATCACTTAACTTGTATGGGATACTTTATCAAAATTATTAAAAACAATATAAAAACATGAAGTACCTCTCTATTTAAAACATTTTAAAAAATAATGAATTATAGAATATAAATCATATGAAAATAAGCATATGATCATACATTATCTAATATCAACTTGTTTATTCTTGAATTTAAATAAGAAAATGGCCAGAGTAAGCCGAAACTAGTTGTTTAAAATGTTTTAGATAAAAGGGTACTTCATGTTTTTATATTGTTTTTAATAATTGAAGATGAACATTAGAAAATTTGAAAAATCTATTTCACCTATTTCTAATATGCCACTTTCATGATATTATATTCATATAATTATAATAAAAACTTTATTTCAATACTAATTCAATGATAAAGAGTGAATGAACCGATAAAAACGTTTTAGTAACACTCAAAGCATAAGGTACTATGTTACTTAGTCATTCTGTTGAGTTGTTTGAACTGAGAGGCAAAAGGTTCCATGTGTACATTTTATTGAATTTTTCAAAAAATCTATTAATTTTATCATTTATAATCTTACTTTGTCTATTTAGCTGATATCTTGTATGCATTAGAGTATAAGAGAATACATAAAAACACATGTTTATGACATAAATAGCGCATTCTGTTTTCGAAGAACTTTGAACTCAATTTTCTCCAAACAGCAAGAGAGGCACATAGAACCTTTTGCAAATCACACGACGAGTTATAGCAGGATCCAATTAACTTGTCATAAATCAGCTGATCCAGTAATAATTAAACATTGATTTCGACACAATAATCAAAAGGCTTGAAAGTCTTGACGACCTTTAAAGTCTTTAAAAGACCTTTTTAAAGAAGACCTTTCAAAAAATAACTTTTTAAAAGACCTTTTCAATAATCTGCGAGATTCAGCATTTGTAGGTTAAGTATTGTGATCATATGCTCGTCGATCAGCTGATTTATGACAAGTCAATTGAATCCTGCTATATACAGTAACAGTGTGGACATTGCATTGCATGTCACACTTTTGATTGGTTAGCTCCGACAATCATTTGCCAATTATTCCCATAAGATTTGCATTGTAATGAAAAACAAATATCATATAGAGGAGTAGCTCCTAGATCTGATCAGCGCGCTCTAGGTGAGAGAGAGTGAACAACTTGTCGGGATTTTACCATTGTGAGATAGGGACAAAACACGATTTTGGGATAGAATTCAATTAAATCATTAATGTATCATCAATACGTTATTGCTATCTATTATTTAGTGGTTTCAAGGTGTTTTAATGAATGTATTAATTGGATTAAAGTACTTTTATCAGAATTTTTGTCATCTTGTTGCTGGACTCTTCTTGCTAGGTTAGGTTTTTGAAGTTTGAACTTCCCGCTATGTGTAACCATCAGTATCTTATGTATTATAAACATTATTATTCCAGAGACATAAATTATTTCACACAAATGATATTTAATTTAATCACAACATTATATTTACATCTTATATTTTCCATACTTCATCTATTTACGTTCAATATTATATGTGCAACAATCAATGTCGGGAGTAAAAGTCATTATTATTTCAGAGACATCAACTATTTTATACAAATAATATTTAATTCAATTACAACATTATGTTTACATCTTATATTTTCAATATTTCATCTATTTACGTTCAATATTATATTTCATATCTGTACCTATCTCACTCTTTTTTGGAAAGGAATGCTTTTGGAAAGAGGATCAAATTAAAATTATCTTTGTTTCTTCTCTCTTAAAAAGGCAACTGAAGTGTTCTTGAACATCCTAGCTTTGATTTTATAAGTTACTGGAATAGAGAAGTAGCTCCTAGACCTGATCAGCGCGCTCTAGGTGAGAGAGAGTGAACAACTTGTCGGGATTTTAACATTGTGAGATAGGAACAAAACACGATTTTAGGATAGAATTCAATTAAATCATTAATGTATCATCAATACGTCATTGCTATCTATTATTTAGTGGTTTCAAGGTGTTTTAATGAATGTATCAGTTGGATTAAAGTACTTTTATCAGAATTTTCGTCATCTTGTTGCTAGACTCTTCTTGCTAGGTTAGGTTTTTGAAGTTTGAACTTCCCGCTATGTGTAACCATCAGTATGGTTTGTATAATAAACATTATTATTCCAGAGACATAAATTATTCCACACAGATAATATTTAATTCAATTACAACATTATATTTATATCTTATATTTTCCATACTTCATCTATTTACGTTCAATATTATATGTGCAACAATCAATGTCAGGAGTAAAAAAGACATTATTATTCCAGAGAAATCAACTATTTTACACAAATAATATTTAATTCAATCACAATATTATATTTACATCTTATATTTTCTATATTTCATCTATTCACATTTAATATTATATTTTATAATCAGTACCTATCTTACTCTTTTTTGGAAAGGAATGCTTTTGGAAAGAGGGTCAAATTAAAATTATCTTTGTTTTTTCTCTCTTAAAAAGGCAACTGAAGTGTTCTTAAACATCCTAGCTTCGATTTTATGAGTTACTGGAATATTTTGGCTGAATATTTATCAAATACGATGGGTTTGAAAACAGACATTTTTACATTTGATTCAATGTTAACCCATCTTCAATCCCGACAAGTTGTTCCTCTGTCTCTCACTTGAGCGCTGATGTTTGGCAGCTACTCGTCTACACCGTTAACCCTGCCATTCTTAATCGATCTGAAATACAGAACTACCGGCTCAAATACCTCTCCAACCGCTTAGTCTGTTTGAAAATTTTGCTTATACAGCGACATGAAAAGGAAAAGATTCTGTTGATTTTTGAATTTCAGAAATTAAAGTTTTCAACATTGAATCCGTGGCGAAGCGTGGAATACTTAACCGGTCATCGCCGGGTATATTTCCAGAGGAGTAGCTCCTAGACCTGATCAGCGCGCTCTAGGTGAGAGAGAGTGAACAACTTGTCGGGATTTTACCATTGTGAGATAGGGACAAAACACGATTTTGGTATAGAATTCAATTAAATCATTAATGTATCATCAATACGTCATTGCTATCTATTATTTAGTGGTTTCAAGGTGTTTTAATGAATGTATTAATTGGATTAAAGTACTTTTATCAGAATTTTCGTCATCTTGTTGCTAGACTCTTCTTGCTAGGTTAGGTTTTTGAAGTTTGAACTTCCCGCTATGTGTAACCATTGGTATGGTATGAATTATAAACATTATTAATCCAGAGACATAAATTATTTCACACGAATAATATTTAATTCATTAAAAAAATTATATTTACATCTTATATTTTCCATACTTCATCTATTTACGTTCAATATTATATGTGCAACAATCAATGTCGGGAGTAAAAAAGTCATTATTATTTCAGAGACATCAACTATTTTATACAAATAATATTTAATTCAATTACAACATTATATTTACATCTTATATTTTCCATATTTCATCTATTTATGTTCAATATTATATTTTATATCCGTACCTATCTCACTCTTTTTTGGAAAGGAATGTTTTTGGAAAGAGGATCCAATTAAAATTATCTTTGTTTCTTCTCTCTTAAAAAGGCAACTGAAGTGTTCTTGAACATCCTAGCTTTGATTTTATAAGTTACTGGAATATTTTGGCTGAATATTTATCAAATACGATGGGTTTGAAAACAGACATTTTTACATTTGATTCAATGTTAACCCATCTTCATTCCCGACAAGTTGTTCCTCTGTCTCTCACTTGAGCGCTGATGTTTGGCAGCTACTCGTCTATAGGACCGGCGATGACCAGTTAAGTATACCACGCTTCGCTACGGCATTGAATATGAAATATTTTGGAAATTATTTATTGCAAATGATTCTGAGATTTTGATAAGATTAGAATGGAGAGATTCTGTTCTACAATTTAAGACCAAATACAATTTTCTATTGTATTAGAACAATTGATTAACAAAATTGTACTTTTAATTTAAAAAGTTCTATCACATCTGGATGCACAGAATAAAATTATGTTAATCTATGAAAAAAACATTTAATATAAAACATAGGAAATTGTATAAACATCAACATCTTTCAAATACTTTGTACAGATCAGGCAGGTTGGCTATTTGTAAAATTGTTCCATCTTCCGCATAGCGTCGAGGAGGAATGAAACACGAGCGTAAAGTAGAATATAGAACATGCTCTGTGGTCCATTTCCAGTCTTTTTCTTTTGCTTCATTCTCCTGTGAAGAGGAAACTGATTCAATAACTCATAAAAACAAAAAAATTCAAACATAATCAAAAAATGAAAATAAAATTAACGTGAAGTGTGGACTAACAAATTAATATAGATTTGGAATGGAGAAATTTCGGGCAGAGAGTTATTTTTCCATATTGTGATGATGAGTGTAAATTGTCAAAAAATGAAGAATTGATGTTCTAAATACAAAATATGTAGGAAGTATTCAATTAATAAGTAGAAAAATTATTTTCAAAACCCAACTAATACCTACTGTAATTGAAATAATGATATTATATGAAAAAAGCGCCTAGCTCCTAGCATTCACACAAATTGAGAGGACCTAACATCTCAATAAAATAGCAACTTGGATCTTCGAAAGAGACAAAGGAAATTGAAAAAGTTTGTTACAAAGAAATATATAAAAGATATTATGTTATACCACACAGAAAAACTCCAGTACCATAAATGCTGTAGTACTTCTTTAAAATTAGGCAAACATTCAAGACTGTTGGATAGGTGACCGAAACAAAAAATAAGGCGAGGTGGAACCCACCCGTAAGGGTCTCACCACCGATAAAAAGCTATACGATAAAAAAAATTGAGCACAAACTTGGTGGACAAACTAGATCATTGACTGTAAAAAAATATTTTCTTATTGAAATTGAGAGGAATGTATATTAGCATTGAAGATAACATTTCCAATTGAAAAGGATTGTTTTGAATTTACTTGACTCAAAAAATACAATATTATTACTTACCATATTATTGGTAGCGATTTTACTGTAAAACTTTGCAGTTTCCCTGCAAAATGATTGGAAGCACTCCTTTTCATCATCCCAGTTCACTTCACAAGCAAGTTGCACTATGTACCATGGTAAACCACCAAGGTCAGGAGCGTAATTTTCTGTTAATAAAAAAACACACAATTAGAGAAATAAAAAATAAAATTTAATGTTAGAATAGAATTTTATGACCAAGTTTTTTTCTTGTATTGTTCCCGACGAAAAATTGATCTTCGACTAATTCATGCGAGTGTTCTCTCCAATAATTCAAATAAAATGAATACTTGTAGTATGGATAAAACCTGATACTGCTACATCTGAAAGAAGTAATATAGCCTATCTCTAAGTGACAAAAATTGTAACTTTTTTAAAATAGTTTTCTGTTTAATGGTCAAGTGCAAAGCCACACACAATACAATTTTCAATACTCAATTTACATTAATTTATCAATTTCGCTAGCCATCTTATTAGCTGAATGTAGGCCTATATGACTTACATTTAGTAAAAATATTTGTAATTGTGACACTAAATATTTTATAAATTAATACTTTTTTCTATTTGTATTGTTAATATAGAAAATATTGCTTGAAGTTTCTTAATAAATACTATATACAACACTCATGTATTATTACCTAAAAGTAAAGGAATAGTTTTCAAATTCCCTTCTTCATCAATATCAATTGAGAAATAATCTTTCAACATTGGAGCTTTGGAAACAAGCAACTCCTCAACCTGTTTGGAGTAGTCGTCTTTTTTGCCCGCCTCATCGTCAGTCCAGCCAGCCAAAGGTGAGTCTAAACCCAATTTACACAGTTTCGCCAACGGCAATTGACTCTGGGAAAAATCATTTTAAAAAATATTAAATTCGAGAATGAATTACTTGGGTACTCTGCCTCAAATAAAGATAAAAGAATAACTCTTGCTGAATAGAATGCTGGAAGAATATTATCAACATGATAAAAGTTTAGATCCAGTACTATATAAACATTCTAAAAATGAAAGATTCTAACCAACATCGCTTTTCATAATTTCTACCTGTAATGTATTTACTGGCAACGGAAATAATACATTTTCTAAGAACAAATGAAATTAATAGATACAAATTAATAATAGATAGATAATAGATAATTAATAATAATAATATAATAGATAATAGATATATAATTATATCTATAATAGATATATTAATAATAATAGATAATAGATATATAAATATTAATAATATATATTAATATTAATAATAGTTTATAATTAATAATAATAGATATATTGAAATTAATAGATACATTAGATATCATGAAAAGTTATGTCCTTTCAAAATTACTTCTTGGTGGTTTGAAATCCATCTGAAACGGTAGGACCATTCATATGTCGTTGCCTCCTTCCCTCAGGCTAATAAATTGGTCTTTCGTAGAAAATTTTCTCAATAATCTTCAAATTACAGTATTCTTGAAACTAACAACCACAATTCAAATCAAAATAACAGACACTCACCGTGAATCTAATTTCACCAAGATTGCCAAATTCGTACAGCATTATCTGATAAAACATTTCTTCGCTGGAAAAATAGAATTACGAATCTTAAAAAGTGATTAATAATATTTCTTTAGATATACAGATAATAGACAACTTGCTTTATTACAATGACATATAAGACATTTCTCCTCCTCCTAAGAAAAGACTTGAAGGCTTTAATGAGCAAGCAGGTCATTGCAAATCAGATAAGGCATCGATGAACATTTGGGCATTGACATTTTTGGAGCAGTGAGTCCATTCTGTAGAAATAAGATAAAGATATCAATAGATAAGCTAGTGAAATCCAGTCATTGCAAATATAGAAATTTTACTAGAGCCGTATAGAAAAGCTTTTGATCTTAATTGATTAGAAGTCGATAGCCAATCGGCGAATCACTAATCAGAAAAGTAAAGGTATTCTTGAAGCAAAACTTAAGGAAACTTCTTCATCCCCTGAAATGAATGAATTTCTGGACGGCTTGCATTTTTCGGGTCGCTAGCACAGCTTTGATTAGCACAAGCTACTAAGCTGGATTGTCCAGCACACTAGGATTGTCTATGCTGTGGTGGGCCTCTTTTACTTAGTTGCTCCACTTTGTGTGTAAGAACAGTATTGATTCCCGAAGTATCAAAACAAGATAACTTCAAATTTATTTTTAGTTCTTAATTAGTGGAACTCAAGTTAGGCTAATGGGACTATTAATAGACCTTACTCTCAAATTAAAAAAAAATGTTGAACAGTACAATACTTGTTAAAAAGTGGCAAATTGTAAATTACTCACGCAAGTTTCTTAGTGTTACAGAGAAACAGCGATTTTTCATGTTGTAGCAGAGCACGAGTCGTGTCCACACAACCAACAAATGTCATATTGCCGAGAATTCTCCTCAGCTCTTTATGCTCATCATCCTCAATCGCCTTTCGCAACGTCAGAACACTGGTTAAACGAATCTTTCTCCTGCAAGCAAACGATATTGAAATTAAAATTTATTTATTGCCAAAAGAAATTTTTTAAAAATACTAAACGTTCATACAAGTTCATACAGTAGAATGTTCAACAGTCCAGTATAAAGTCTCGCAAGTTATATATATGGTAGATTGTATGGTATTAAATCGTATTATGGAATAGAAAAATATTTTTTCTTCAAATCTACACCTTTACCCACGTTGCACTTTTTATATTGGAGCAACACTTGAGAAAAAATGAGAGATTGTACTTATGCAGACCTCAAAATAAGATAAATAATACAGTGAATATGTTTAATTTATATTTTATAGTTTTTCAATATTATTGTAATTAATGAATTGTAAGTTACTCATCATTAATCAAATAAAACATTTTTTTTGTAGTTCTTTTTCACTATGCTTATATTATTACATTATTATGCCACTACTGTAATACTCCCTAGTTTGTCTGTCATATAGTTGGTAAATTTAAAAATATATGGCATTCTCGTTAAAATTTGCACTGAACAAATAAACTATTACAATTTGTTCAAGGCAAGCATTGAAACCAACCAGATGTTAATGTCAAACGTAGAGGAGATGACGTGGTAAGGATGTTATAAATAAAAAATTACTTGTTTGTCTGAGATGATGATGACGATGACGATTTCGGTTGCGAAGCGGGGGAGCAACTGGAAGCGGGCGAGGAAACCAAATTGAAAAACTTGTCCAACTTTTGAGCGCCTGAATCAGTTCGAACCAAGTGACTTGGAGCGGTAGTTGTAGTTCTTTCAACTGGCTTTATATTTTCACTAATAGCGGGAACTTTTACCTGGAAATTTAAATGATTAGTTCGTCAACAGGCACCACAAATTTATCGAAATAAAAAAATACCAGTTTTGGTTGAAATTGTTTTTATTCTTCTTCGATTACAGAACACAGCAAAAATACATAAAAATTTGAAAAGGCCCCTCACATTGGATAATGCCTGTGGGTGAGAAACGAGACACGATGGTTGTTAAACCATTATCAATCTCTGGTTTACCAGAAATTACCCGATTGATAACCGAAACCGGTATCTCGTTATTTTAATGAATTAGTGGTTATGGCAACTTTCTAAAGAATTGAAGACTGTCTTTTAATTCAATAAAATTATTCTTAAAATTGAATAATATTTGAGAAAATCATCAATTATTAAAAAAAAAAATGCAGAATTCATAAAACATTGATTTGTTAGTGAATTAATAGATTATATCAATTAAATTGAATTAATGGACTTCTAACAACATATATTAGAGATTGATCCTTGAATTATAGTGGTGGTTGCCAATTTTTCAATCATTGGTGAATGATTATCATTTATTGATTGTTTGATTCAATTTAAATTGAATGTTTTCATTTATCAAAAAAAAAAAAAAATTAATCATGCGGTGTGTCAAAGTTGTCAACAATTAAATCTAGAAACAACAAAAATTTATAATTTAATGCACTTTAGAAAAGTAACGAAATTAATTTGGACTTTCTGATCACCTGTGTTTGGAAGACTCTGGAAGTGTTAGCACCCGACAACTTGGCTTCAATAGCTTGCTTGACTTTCTCAATGATTGAATCCTCGTGAAGAAAGTGAACTTCGTGTTTTGTTGGGTGAACATTGACATCAACATTTCTCGGATCTAATTCCAAGCTCAAATATGCAAACGGATGAGCACCTTTTGGTAAATACAAACTGTAAACAGAGTCCAAAGCTCTTCGCAAACCTAAAATTACAGAAGTGAACGAGAATAATTACTTCATCATTTTCACTTATTCAAGAAAGTACAAATTTTCATGACTTGAAAGGCAACTTAAATTATTCAAGACTTTCAAACTGTTCGATAGGATGCTAAAACTGGATAAAAATTCAAGCAAATTCAAGTTTATCTGGATAGACTGATCTTATTCTTGGAAATACGTTCAGTTCCCCTCCAGTCTGTTATATTTGTAACATACCATGTGCAAATTAAAAGAGCTTATTACTATAATACAAATAACATTGATAGATAATATCATCTCCAGCAAAATCCCTAGCAGCAATTTTTGCATCATCACCGGCAAAAAAAAGATCTCGTTGGCATAGAAAAAAGTGAATTGAATATATTATTATTGATGAGTTTGAGAAAAGGTGGAATGGTAGATAATCAATGAATCTCATACCTGTTGAATCAACAAGACGGTGATTGATAAATAGCAGAAATATTTGTTTCTTTGTGGAGAAGTTAGCGTTCGATATAAAACCATGCAGTTTGAATTTCAAACCATCTTCTACGCATTCCACTTCTAGTAGTT
The DNA here is from genome assembly GCA_017141395.1 of Laodelphax striatellus. NCBI lineage: Eukaryota > Metazoa > Arthropoda > Insecta > Hemiptera > Delphacidae > Laodelphax > Laodelphax striatellus. The sequence goes on along the minus strand of CM029532.1, from coordinate 45,953,320 downwards.
CTCTACAGACAATAAAAACATTTCAAACATAATTGAAGAGAAAAAACTACAAAATCAACGTTTAATAACAGAATATTCTAACAATACAGAAGCCGAATGAAACCAATGAATAATCCAAATTTAAACAAAATAATAATTTATTAAGCTTGTCTTAATATTCAGTAATTTATTGTATTGTTGATTACTAAAATTTCATTATCAACAGTTAATTTTTTTATAATACTGAACATTTTCTGTAAATGTTCTTTAAACGTTTCTGTATTCAGTTCTGTTCAGAATATGAATATCATAATCAAGATAACAAGTTCGAATGCTAATTTAAATATTCATATTCATATATTTATAAATAATGTTGATATAGGAAAAATAATAACTTCTCTTAGAAAAAAGTACCTACTGGACAAAGTACTAAGTACCAAGAAGCTGGAAATATATGGAAAATCTCACCTTGCGACACTATTACCGAAAATGCATTTGATATTATCAACGTGAGTTGAATTCGCTTTTGTTCGAATCTCTGCCAAATTTTCACCAAGCTTTTTGAGAGAGAATCCTACGCGTGGATTGTGAATGGCATATCTACTAACCTGTAAAAAATAAACGTGGATCGTTACAAATTCAAAAATTACTCGAATCATTTTGTTTAAATGGACAAGAATTTTATATAATACTCACTAATTTTCAAAGTATTTATCACCTTAATTCATCACTGTGCATGATTCTGTTCTAATAAACTTGGATAGTTGGATTGGGTTTTCAAGATCCCGAGACGAATGAGCTAGTTCGATCTGGGAATAATTCCACACAATATTACCATTCTTCACTACTTAATTTGATTGGCATTATTCAAAAATATTTGATGAACTTCATTCCAAACATTATTATTTGATGTTTTACTTTAAAAATTTGAATCTGCACTTAACTTTCCTCCAGATTTATCGCAATGTATAACATACATTTTTGGCTAATGGTCATCAACTTCCAATAGAAAAAAGTGTCATTTAATTCACGATTTTCTCTTCCTAACACAATCTCTGGATAGTTGAGCACTAGCGTAGAATAAGTTTTAAGAATCTATGAAGTAATGTTATTGTAATTTCAATTGATTTTCTAATCTTCCTAGTACCTTTTATCACAGCAATGACTTGTGAATTAAAATACCTACAACATCAGCAATCCTAGCATGCTCTTCACTAGGATTTTTCAGAGCTTTTCTTCTAGTGGAAACATTATAGAAGAGATCCTCTGCAGTGATTTGTGTGCCTTGATTACCAGCACAGGGCTTTGGGGGTGCTTTGAGTTTGCCATCTTCATACATTGCTCTGAAAATACACATGAGTAAAAAATTACGAACGTTCATTTGAGCTAGTTTAATAACAATGATGAAAAAGACTGTAGACTGAATAATTTCCTTTCTAACTTCTACAGAATGCTTCGATTTAATATGGAGGAATTGGGCTAGAGGGAATATCCCCAAGGGGTGTAGGAATTTTTTGTTAGGCTACTCATTTGTTATTTATTCTTCACAAATTACGTTCTTCTTCAAAAGAGCAAAGATCCAATGATCAACTGAATTATTTCAAAAACAAATTCAAATTGTTAAGGCAGTTTGCTGGATGTATATTTGGAAAATGCATACTTGTGGTTATTGAATGCTTTAATTCACAATCTAATTGGCGCGTTGAGGGAGTTTCATTTTGTTTGGAATCAGATTATGCGAGAATTCTTCCTTACACACCATATTTATTATCAATAAAATACATCGCAATGTCAACATAAATCCGTGATAAAGTCAAGTGGAAAGTGATTTGATATCCCGATGTGGGACGGTTGCACAAAAGCGGATTAGTCAATACTTGATTACTCATAGATATTGTTTATATAGGAGATTAAACTTGAAACACCTTTGTGCAACCGGGACTGGGACTTATAAAAGCCGCGGATTAAGATTAAAACATCACAACTAATAAAAATTATACAATATCACAACTAATAAAAATATTAATAAACTAGAACTCAATACGCTGTTAGCAAAGAAAAAGAGAATCCAAAGTGGAGTGAAACTAACTTGTAAGCACATTGGTCATTTGATGTCTTCGTTGTTATTGTGAGGTGAGCAACATGACTAATACTGGCTAGCGCTTCACCTCGAAACCCAAATGTCGCAATGGAACTCAAATCTTCGAATTGCGTCAGTTTACTAGTTGTGAAACGCTCGCATACAATTTCCAAATCTTCTTTCCGAATACCACAACCATCGTCTTGAATCTTCAACAGAAATAAAATAAGATTCAATCAACAAAAAGTGCAATAATTAAGACAGTAACTATATAAAGCCAAATCTGATGAATAAGGTTTTGCAGGAGAAGCACTGGAGTTTCTAGCATTATGAGATATAAGTTTGAGATTTATCCAACTGTATTTTTCCTACTTATTCTACAGTTACTGCAATAGTGGAATGTACATAAATAATCACAATTTTAATACCGGTACATAAGACGACTGGAAATATTATTTAGCTAATTCCATTAGGTTGAAGTTCTATTTCACTATGCAAAATGTTCACTAATTTTGAAAAAAAATTATTTTTTGATACATTAAATTTTTTAAGTTTATCTTGATTATCTTGTAACTAACAAGTAGTGCTAAGTTAATAAGAACGTACCTGTAACATTTTTAAGCCTCCACTTTTTACAGTGATTTGTATATTCGTTGATTTTGCATCCAAACTGAAATTTAAATTACAGTGGATATAAAAATGAGAACAATAAACGTTTATGGTACACAGTACACATGAGTACAGCAACCGTAAAGCAGGTATATTTCATACTTAATTCACGGCTTGAATGTTTCACTTAAATACTGTTGTAAATGAAATAGCAATAAATAATATTTGTGAATTATAATTAAAACTATTACGGCTCACGTGGTGGAGCCACACTCTGAGTGTTGATGATGGACTTTAAGTCCTCTACCACGTGAGTAATAGTTTTAACTATAATTCACAAATATTATTGACTGCTGTCGTTTAAAATTGTATTTAAGTGAATCATCAACTAGCAGTTCTTGATGGAAAGTGAAATATGAAGAGTATTAACAGACGATCCTGCAACTGTATTGTCTGAACGTCATCATTTGAAAACACATGTTTGTTATTCCAGTCGCCGAGCGACGCGATTTGAGTACATCGTGAGTAGATTTTAAGTGTGAGTAGAGCCATACACATCAGATTGCTCGCTGAAACCTCAATCATACGAAACCACATTATGCATAGCTTATGACTGAGATCAGGTCTGAAATAATTTTTTGGGGGGTGGGAATCAAAACCTAAGGTTCATGACCCCATACTTTTTTTATGGAATACTTAATTCATATACCTATAGTCCATTCGCTTTCTTATCTTTTCCTTTACCTTATCGTTGATACATTTTCTTTGTGAAAAAGACTAATATCGATGATAATTGAGAATTATGTAGAAGCGTTCTTGATGTCACCCTCTTCCTGCCCGGATACTTGCAACCAGTCTTAGTTGTCACCTTCACCCTCTTGATGTCACAATCTTCTTGCCTGAATAGCATCACCTTCACTTCACCATACAAGCAAGAACGAGACATTAGCTGTGCTACCATGACAGGATGCTCACCATGATCACGATGCAATAAGACCGTGATATCTATCTGGATGTCACGTTCTTCTTGACTAAGAAGGACTTAAGAACTAAGAAGAACGTGACATCCAGATAGATATCACAGTCCTGCTTCCTCCGACGTTCCTGTGTGACTGACTAGAAGATACTGTTTGTGCCATTATATTCCCGACTACTGCTCAGAAGAAAACCGTGATCAGCTCTCCAAACGGGTAATTTTTGTGGTACATTTATAACGTTGTTCTTAAATTGCAGCGCTTGAGAAAACGAAGCCAATGATGTATAATATTCAAAATCCAATTTCTTTGAGATGTCACGGTGTTCTTGCCGAGGCAAGATATTATAATAGCCCACTTTTGTAATAGAATGACATTTTCTTGCAACCTAAATGTCAATAAAGTTTCTCAGCAACTCAAACTCATTTTAATTGCCAAGTAACTGCACTTAAAAACCAGCAGATCTTGAAAACTCACCTATTCTCTAGCAATTCTTTTATTGCATTAGCAGGCCTTTGAATAACTTCACCGGCTGCAATTCGATTCACTAACGTTTCGTCCAACTTCCGAATAGTGCCCGGCACATTCATCTTCAGAGTTTACAGGATCCGTTGAACAGAAGAATCAATCAATTGTTCAAAACAAAATACAATTTTTAGACATTTCCTACCAAACCTCAACAATACAGTAATATTATATTGTTGTACCGTACAGTTTTACATTGTAACCTCAAAGTCAGTCCTTCCTTTCCTTCTGCTTCATGTGGTTTCATGTTTTGATTTTTTGATTTCATTGCCGCGAAACAGCTGAGTCAACAGCGCATGTTGACAGGGCTGACAACCACCATATACAAAATAAAATTAAAAACAAGAATGATTATCAGATTACAAAATAATATCAAGGATTAGTCAATTTTCTAAAAACAAGTGTAAAAATCCTGGTTTCTATCATTTTCTCTCATATTTTATTGATACTCTTCAAGAAATCAACTATGAAAGTAATAATGTCAGAGGATCATTATTGATTATCATGATAGCTTTGACAAAAAATTAATATGAGCGGCAAAAAATATAACCTCCAAAAGTTGAAAAAGTTTGGCTGCCACCTGTAGATTAATCTCGGTAAAAAGTTTTGTCATTTCATCAATATTTTTATTATAATTTCCATTCTTGTTTTAATTCATTTGTTTGTTTCTTACAAACATTAGAAAATCATATTGTTTTGTATAGAATGATATAATTGTTTGCCGGTTTGTGCAGTTGAGAATAGAAAATGCTATAATAACTTTACCATAACGTGGTTCAAGAACAGTCAGATTTTTCCCTGAAATACTAATTTATGTAAGTGATTTTGTTCAAAATGAGCAAACAGAAAAGTATAATGAGTTTTCTCCAAACTACCTCGGTAGTTGGGAAGAGGCCTCTTTTAGATTCAAGTAACCTATCAGCATCCAAAAAAGTCAAGTCTTGTGATATTTCTACCGCTGTGAAAAGTCCATGTTCTTTCACCGACAATGAAGTGATCAAACCAAATGATAGATCTGTTGACTCATCTGAAGAGAATTGTAGCCCCGAATCTGTAGACAAAGACAGCATTTCTAATCCTGATGATACGTATGAGACTATGGCTCAGAAACAAACTATTGAGCAGAATAAGTTGCGAGCGCAAATAAAGTTGCTTTCTAAAAGATTGTCAATTGTTGACCCCGAAATGGGACTTTCTTGGTATCAAGCTCTACAGAAGGAATTCAGTAAACCATATTTTGAAAAGGTGAGTCATTTATTTATTTTTACTACAAATCACCTCAGATAATAATAATAAAATAGTTCAGAATGTAGTGTGAAACTGTGAATGTTCTACACTCCTGCACCTAGGTGCAGATATCTTTAGAACTGATTGTTCTTTGTATAAGAACAGTGAAAGAATCTTACTATACTTATAGGCTACCTACATCCCAACACCTTTGGATTTATATAGGGCACAAGTACACATCAATAAACTTGATACAGTACTTGGCACTCAATTTAAAAATATATCCAAATCAACCCAATTTGTTCATATTATGATCATTGGAGTGGTCCGTAGCCGAGGGCGATAAGCGCCTGTCTGATAATCCATCTGATTTTGACAGAAACGGCCACTCCCGTCTTTCGGAGGAGACGAAAAACCGTCGGTCCCGACTGCCTAAAAACAGTCGTCATCTCTCATCATCACCCCTCTTATTACCCACGGACAAGCCTAGAGCTCATGTGGGCATCACCCGCAAAAAAAAAAATGTGGAGGTGCATACAGACTTACGCGCTGCGCCGCGAACACGCCTCTCAGAACAATGATTCCGCCAAGTTTGTACGGAGCGCGGTGCGAGCAGCTCTGTGGTTCGCGGCGCGCAAGTCTGTATACACCTTATAGGCTAGCTTAAATTGCTAATGTTACTGGATACACTGCATTTTCCCCCGTCGATTATCAAGAAATTGGAATATTCCCTTAATCTATATAAGTTACCACTGCAGTGATTTTAGGATCTCATCACATGCTTTTTCGTAGAAAATAGCACTTCAGAATAATCTGATTTTTATTATTCTTGAACAGAAAAAATGAATCAAGTTACTCTTATTTGATGCATAAGAAAATTTACTGTTACTCTACTGTTCTCATTTGTGTTTTTTCTTACAGTTGAATGCGTTTGTTTCGCATGAATATAATAACTATAAAGTTTACCCACCAAAGGAAAAGATTTGGACGTGGACGAAAACATGTAGTGTGAGTGACGTTAAAGTTGTTATACTTGGACAGGACCCTTACCACAATCCAGGACAAGCTCATGGTAAATATAGTATCCCATCAAATTGAAGTTTGTGAATGGGATTTTTATTTGTTTATTCTAAGTTGATATCTCATGTATTCCTCTTGCAGTTTAAGTTGGCTTTTATAGAGCCAGAAAATTCATATTTCAAAGTCAAGATTTCCATTACATTGTCTAATAGTTTCTATGTGCATCTTAACAATTTGGTGATAAATTCCATATTTAACCATTAAAGGAGAATAACATTGTTTAAAATCTGTTCAAAACAGAGGATATAATTAAAAAGTGATTTTGGTTTTCGGCTGGGTACACACGAGTGACAGTTATAGTGACCGCACCGCGACTGCGATTGATCATTACAGTTACACTCGTACTGTACACGCCACTGTTGACATTTGCAGCGACAGCACCGTGCTGTCTACTTGTTTCAGTACGTCCAATAGTACAGCCGAACTCTATTGCTTATGAAGATGTATTGCTATCGCAAATATCATACACAGATTGAAACACTTTGTTCATCCCGTAGCTTAGCAAAATATCCTCTAATTATATAAATTTAACCACGCAGCTCTATTATGGGTTCTTCTCTATGTACTGGCAAAATAAGCACACAAAAGTTATAACTGTTCTTTATTGATACGCCAATCAATAAACTCAGCATTTACACACAAACTCAGAGACCACTAAAACTATTACAGGCAAGAGTACAACTATACTTCAATATTAACTGTTGAATATCCATTGGCCGATACAAAATTACTCAACACAACTCACTATAGATACATTTCACCAACACTGTCTCTGTCCGTATTCACGTACAGTATAAGGACTTCCATATCCAGTAGTGCGTATCTCGAATCACTGTTCATTTTCACTTAGGATTATCACTACTATCACCATATTTTTTTGTAAACTGATATCTATTATATTATACAACAGTCACTATTTCACAAACTTATCACAATAATCACACTGTCAATCTGTCATACTTTACATCAGTTGTTGGACAAACCATAGAGATGTGCAGTCTTGAAATAGCGGGTTTCGCCATTAATTTTCTCTTGAAATTCTGTATAACATGACCAACTTCTCATCTAAAACAAAATTGATTTAGATTCAATATGGCGGACCAGATTTTTAAAGTCGCAATAAAGTAGTATTTTCTATTTTAGTACGATCCCCAATCTCACCTACTGCCAAATTACCTTTGTATAAGAAATATTAAGCCGTTTCCATATTTTTTACCAACCCTGTATATTACCAGTGCTTGATAGTCTTCACGTTTTCTTTGTATCATTTTTCAGGTCTCTGCTTCAGTGTACCGCATGGAGTGAAAAAACCTCCCAGGTATGTTCATCTTTTTGTGTACTGTATTTGAATACTATATTATATTTTTGAATTACTATTTGAAGGCTACTGTATTTACTAAATTTAGTTTCTATTTCACGCATTAACTTGCAGTTTCTCACTCCTCGCTTATTATTGGACCGAAACTTATTTTTGTAGTCAATTTCAAGCTAAAAATATTTTTAATTGAAAATTATTTGGCATTATGTTTTCAATGTTTCTCATGTAACAGAATCATTTGCTTATGTTTTTTTAATGATATACAAGTGTTTATTTATGTTGTTTCTATTATCAAAACTGAGCTCGTGTTACATCTTAATGAAACTTGAGTACCGTTCTGGCACTTAACATAGGTTCACTTATTTTTATGTCTAGATCCCCATGTGTGAATAAAGTCATTCATTGATTGTTGCCTTATCTATTTCACTTGATTCAGATCTTTCTCTTTCTCATCCATCATGCTCCTGTGTTTGCTTAAAGTTTCCAATATTTTTTGCAGTTTGGTGAATATGTTCAAAGAAATAAAAAATGATATCAAGCCAGAATATGATGACTTTGATAATGGAAATCTTGAAGGATGGGCTGCTCAAGGAGTGCTGCTATTGAATGCTGTTCTGACCGTGCAGCAAAATAAGCCCAACTCTCATCAAGATAAGGGTTGGGAACAGCTGACAACTGCTGTCATCAAACACCTCAATGACAATTCCAAAGGAATTGTCTTTCTACTGTGGGGAGCCTATGCCCAGAAAAAAGCCAGCTTTGTAGATGCGGTAAGTATTGAAAATCTATTCCAATTTTTCTGAGTTAATTTACTTCTTTATTCGGGTCTGACTACCAAATTAATAATATACAATCAAGAGCCATTTAATAACGTAGAACATTTTCATTCTTCACTCTCTTTCTGATCTCCTTTCATTAAATTTCGTAGAACATTTTTATGCATCACTTTCTGATTTCATTTGATAACTTTGTTACAAGCGCTCTTCTATAAAATATAAGGTCGTGGTACTGTATGAGAGAAACGAGAGAGGGAAAATTGGCCCTTACGGCGTAACCGATCCACATCCCCACAAAAAAATGAGTTCCGCCATAAAGATGAAACGTGACTTTCAAATTATCATGTCATGCTCTCGAACTGCACTAATGAAATTGTTAATGAAGAATATTCTATAATTGTTTACATCTTTGTGATGATTTTACCCAATAACGTAATTATTATAATTTAAAATTTATATAATATTTACTATTGTTATTGATAACATTGAGCGAGCGAAGCGAGTTCTTCCTTTTGACTTGAGGCTCAACGCGTTGTGTGTTTGTATGTATGTTCAACGATAACTTTCGAACGCCTTTATCAGTGAACTTCAAATTTTAAATACATATTCTTGGAACGTTTTTACATGCCAAGTTCGTTGGCCAATAAAATTAACAGACTCCATCATTTTGAGGCGAAAAAGGATAGCTTCTCAGTATCACTATTTAAAATAATCACAAATTGTTAATGCAGTGGAACCTCGGTTTCACGAACCTCGATTTAACTTATTTATTCCATATCCCCTTGAAACGTACAAAACACTCAATGTGTAGTGTATATTTTTACGAATACGCCGATACAAAGAAATGTTTTTCTCGGTCCCAAGTAGAACAGGGGTTCCACTGTATCTTTATCTGTGAATAACTGCGAAGTTATCACTATTTTCCCTTTTACTACCGTACGAACGTTACTCACATTAACTGTAAGTTCATTGTAAGACAATAATATGAAAAATCGTTAATATTCTCCTTATTTGAAGATTGAATAATTACTTTAGGCTATTAATTCGGAATGCTGAAACGGATAACTCACATTCTTTTAGTAATGCCACAGATGTCAGTTGCGAGGGAAAGGTATAGATAGACAAACACTTGACCTGCACTGTTTTAAAGCTGCAAACTGATAATGATTTGCTTATTCAGTGTGTGGGTCACATACCTTTCTTTAGTTACTGATGAGAAAATAATGATAGTATTATTAATAAACCCGAGAATTCACTTGAAATTAATATAGGCCTATATGCTCATTTTACTTTACAGCCTATTATTGATACAATTAGCCGATTGTGAATTATTTTTGGATTTATGTTTTCTAGAAAAAGCATCACGTACTGAGAGCAGCACATCCTTCACCACTGTCCGCACACAAGGGATTCTTCGGGTGTCAGCATTTTTCTAAGTGTAATGAATTTTTGAGAAAACAGGGAAAAACAGAAATCAATTGGAATGTTTTAACACAAGGGGAAATGAAATAATTCAACTCTACCTAGTTTCTTTCATACAAAACTGCCATGTTCCACGATTTCCTTCACTTTTGTGAAGTTCATTTGAAACTACCACTTCCTGTACTACCTCATCTACTACATGCTTCCCAATTAATAAGAACCTTGCCTCAAGTAGTAATGCATAATTAAATTGTGATTTTTTCAAATATTTTTCTAGATTTATACTTTTGTAATAACTATTATTAATGATCAGTTAGTTCACTAAGTTGTCAATTGCATTATTTTATAATATGGATGTGATACGATTTTTTGTACGGTAATGTTACTAAGTTCAAGTACAATATTACATTGGTTTTTTGAGAAGTATTTTGTGGTTTCCTTTATGTGCGTAGTAACCATTTTCCCATCAAGCCACCGTCAATCCAGAGCTATTCTCTGGACGCGATAACTATAGCATTCCTTACATTTTGAAAATGACCATATTATAGTCCTTCAGAGTTGAGACATTTTGACGGTGGTAATAAATAAAAGATGTGTTTTGACAGCTAACTTTACACAAATACAAATAAAACGTCAAGTTCCAGATGAGAATGTAAAGTGAATAAAGAAATAAAACACGTTCAAATCTTCAGATTTATTGATAAACTAAATGAAACAATCATTCAATATCTGATTCAAGTTCTGTTTGTTTTATATTGAAATCATATTAAAATAACTGTAATTTAAAAACGGTAGGTAAAATATTCATATCAACTAACACAAAGAATGACTGATCCCAACAGAATAAAATTGATCATTTTGATTTAGCCCCAAAAGCTCCAAATAAAAACATGAAGTTCAATGGAAATGAATTTCTTTCTTTGTCGATGATAAGCTCTTTAAAGATCTAAGTTCGTCATTGGGTATGTCCACATATATGGTCGATTTTTGTGTGCAACAAAGCATGCTACCAATGCTCTAGCAGATACAGCACACAAAAATCGACCGAGTGTGGACATAGGGATTGATAATTAACAGGGAATATAAGTTGCCTAAACTTTACAGTATATGCCAACTCGGCTTATTTCAAGCTATTTATTGAAAAACTTGAATCTAATTTTCAATAATCAACACAGTTTTTTAGCAGTAAATACTAGACATTTTCTTGATCAATGATGAGAAAATTATAAATAATGAGACAAGACAGAATGTCAACTACTACATCAAATCCGAAACTATCAAACCTGACCTTAATTCTCAACTGTAGAACCTGATTGAATCATAATTAATAGGGTTTTCATATCAAGTTCAATGAAAATAAAATTTATAGAATGGCTTGAAAACAGTATGAACTGGCTGCTACACTGAACAACATACTTTTTTCAAAAATTTTAAATTTCTTAAATTGATTGATTACATTCTTTAAACACTACTTTTGAAATATTCTTGATACTGACCTAATCAAACAAACCAACAATAACGATCCTGATATTTTCATATAGAACATAATAAAAAAACAAGTATTGTTATAACTACAATAATTAAGAATTCAATGATTATTTGATTGATATAATATTTACATGGAGTAGATATTTGATAGATAATACAATAATGATAATGATATAAACTTACTTATTTTCAATAGTAATGGCAACTAAGGATTCAATCTGAAATCAAATCTCTCAAGGGAGTATTGAATTTATACGCCCATCAACCTGGCCAATTTCATTGATTTTACCAATCAAGTTCCAAACTTCCAATTCTTGCCAGTGTAACTTTCAATTAATTAGGAAACATAACCCTCTCAGTAATAATCAACTTACAAACCGACTCGACGTAACAAATTAATAACTAAATCAAACAAATCCTATCACAGATTGAAAACTTACATCTACTACACATCAACAGAAACAGTTCTTGAGCAGAAATAGAAGACATAAATTTTTACCTCGTCTAAGATAAATACAGGCAACTAATCTCTCACAAAACATTTTATTGAATAAAAATAATGAAATTGATGAATTTAATCGTGAGTCAAATGATTCAAAATTTTAAAAGTACTGACAGCTCACAGTAACTATTATTCAACCATTTTGAGACTTATGTTTGCTTTGACGTCGCATAATAACCGATTCAAAGTTGGCGAGCCGGCGTAGTCTATTGGGATGGAGCGTAGCCTCTTCAATCTGCTATCAATAGATGAATAAAAGCGATAGAGGTACAGAGTACATTTCGACCCCGAATGTAAAATTTATTCAAATTTAAAACAAATAATCAGAACATTAGCCAGTAGAAAGTGAAAATAGCTGCTAAAATAAGGATTAAAATTGTTTAATTCTATGATATTTTAAGAGACGGTGGAGTTTTCTCATTGAGAAGAGATAGAAACTGCTAAACGATTTTGAGCTGGACAAGATGAAAACAATCGCAATGAAAGCTTTGATAACTAGATAATGAATGCGTCATGTCACATTAGGTACTAAGATACACTAGAAATTCAACCATACCAACTAAATCCTACATTTTTAAACTCTGATTGGATAAATTCGATACGTTATGTTTCTGAGAATCTTGTCAGAAATTTTTAATAACTAGATGTTCAGATAAATTATGTTTCAGAAAATACAGTTCAACTAAAATCATGATTTACCAAGAATTTCAATCCCAAGTTAATAAAATGATATAGTGTGACACTCTTCAATGATAAACGGATTTAGCAAACGATTCACTTCAAGATTTTTTCTATAACACAGCCCAAGACCTACAGTAATGCGAAAATGGAGTAAGTTATTTACAGTGTTAATAATCTTTCCATTTATAATCTACAATACAGTTCAAGTCATGTCACAAATTGTAAAATACAGTTTTAGTCGTACAGTTACCTATTTTGATCTAGAGTTACGACTAACGTGAAATGCAAGATTGAACACAGTACAATTATTTCAAATAACATCATAAAATATTATAATTAAATCTAACAAAATTAATTTTCATTTATACGGACTCCTGAAATAATTCATTAGAATGAAAAATTGAGAGATTCCTTTCCTAAAACTCTCTCGTCTCTCAAATTCACAATCTATAATAATTATTTTGTTCATTGTTCTTGAATTTTACATTATGCGGAGAAAATGGGACAAATATTTGTAATTATCAACTCATGAAATGAATATTTTTTTAAAATCTGTTATTTAAAAGAGATAAAATGTCAGTTCACATACAAGAAATTTTGGTCTTAATCCCATTTTATCCAATACAAATGCAGAGCCATAGAAATTTGCTTCATGTTCGGAAGAAACATAGGAACAACCGAACAATGCCATTGCTCTTCAACTTTCAAAATTTCCAGCTTGTTTCAGTCGCTAATTTATCAAAAGCATTGATAACATTTTTTTCAATTCTTCCGGTTTTTTAATGCGCGAAAATATCCTTTCAAATGAAATTAGCCAGCTAAATCATTCAAAGTTCAAATATGTTTATAAAACACAACAGAATACTGCTGATAACTAGAAATAAATTATTAAGTTGCCAAATAATAGATTATTGAAAATAATTAATTGCATAATGAAACCTATCAAGTGCATCCGACAAGCAACATTACACACTGATGAGCACCAATTGAATAATAATTGTCAAGTCCAGTGAGGTTGCTACAACTAGGATGCTACTGGGAAACGAGGGTCAGATCGATGAGCGCTTACGCAGTTTGGCTTGAGCTTCACGCAGCAGCGAGTCAAAAGACTCGTTCGAACGATGCATCAGCACACCGTTGAACGACCTTTGCAATGTCTGCCTTTCAATGTCTGCCAACAAAACAATCATACCAAATTTTAAAATGGATTCATAAGTAATTATCAATCAGATGGAATCTCAACTACACTTGAAGACTCTTTCAATTCATCTCTCATCATTTCAATTCATCTCTCATCATAAGCTTAAGGCTCAAGTGGGCATCATGCATAGAAAAAAAGAAATCTTTCTTGGATACATTAGTTGTATCAGAGATTTTAGATTTCATAAATACAATTTCACTCATTGAAACGTAGCACACACATACATATACCGGGTTATCATAAAAGAATGGTGCGGTTTCAAGAGAATTGGGGCGATTTTCTGACAAACATTTGACGCGGATCAGTTCATGATTCCTGTCTAATTTATGTTGTTTGGCTTGAACGCTGGTTTCTATAAAAATTCAATTTTCGCACCATTCTTTTATGATAACCCTGTATTTTTTCGTATTCCTCGAGCTAGATTTGAATGTATTCTACAAACAGTAATAATAATAATTCTAATGGAAAAGTATCAATATTCTGTGTTTAAAAGTTTAAATTATTAGTAAATAATTGAATATCTTAACAAAAAAAAAAATTGATCATGTAGAAACAAGAAGTCACACCAAAACATTGATCGGATTTTCAAGCAGTAAACTTAAAAGTGAATTGTAGATTTGGGAAAGAAGTAATATCTTACCGAGGTCAGAGTATCGCTGCTTGCAGAACGCTCTCCTGCCGCCAAAGCTGAGGTCGTACTGTGGCAGCGTTACGTCGTCGTTGCCATGCTCGACAGCTTCATAGGCATCGACTTTGTAGGCGAACGTGACAAATCCATAGTTATCACCATGGTCTCGAAAGTGAACACTTATATCTACGATTGGTCCAAATACTTCGAATCTCTGTCTTAGGTCGGCTTTGGTGGTGCCTTCCTCAATTCTGCCCACATAAATGACTCTCCTCTCTTCGACCTGCCTCATTTTCTCGGCCTGATCCCTTTCATCCAGCTTCGGCGCATCCCTACTACTTCTATTGGAAGACCGTGATCTGGAAAATGGAAATGACGAGCTAGAGAAGAGAGTCGAGGTGAATAGTGTGAATAAAAATTAATTAGGTAATCCATTTAACACTGAATTTAGAATTATTACAACAAATAGACAGAGAAATTTCATCAACAGATCAGAGTGTCAGAATTATTAGAAAACGAATAAGTTTAATGGCCATGTAGACGAGCCGTTATCTCTCGGCCAATCACAAAAACATTTCAAACTACTATATTTGAATAGACGTAACTTCGGTATCGGAATTCATTTTATTCTCTACCTTATACGTGCTACGCCGATACGGAAATTATATCAATTAATGTATAGTCTAATTCCACAGCGCAAAGCTCCACTTTGTTCAAATTTCAACCAGTATTGACTGTATAGTTCAGAATAAATTGTCCCAATGTAACGGCCACAATAGCTGTCTTTAGTTTTGCAAGTCTTTTAATATATAAGGATTTCCGTTCAAAATTTGTATATACTGTATTCATTCTTCTTATATTTGTGACAAAAATAATTTACCATTAATTTATGGGAGAATACATTAGTGATTGAGGAGAAAAAACGTGACTCACGATTGACTATGCCTCCTACGTCGTTCATGTGGTTTGAGCGTCCTGGTGAATCTGTCTTTCGTTTTCCAAAGAGTCTGATTGCGCCCATGACGCCTAGAGCTACTGTTTGTTCGAGACCGATTTCTGGAGCTGGAAAGACACATTGAGAGTGATAAATAAGTTAGATTATCGTTAGCAATAATTGCTGAATATGGAATAAAGATTATGATAATTGAAAAAATCAGTCACCATCTTTCTTGTATAGCTCAATTCGAAAAATAGTAGCCAATAAATTGATCAAATATAAATATTTTTGTATCAAATTGTGGAGATCTATAGTGGATGAAGTATTCTATATTACACATTAAAATAATAAATCAAATCCTAGAAACCGCTGTTGATACTTAGTGTGACGTATTTGCAATTTTTAAATGTTCTACACAATCTTGACCAAATTCAATAATAATAATAATCATCATCATAAATAATAAATAGATTTTTAGACTAATAATAAAAAGACATCATGAGACATCCCAATTATAGGCTTACAAAAAAAGAATTTTTAAATACGTATCTTCACTTGTCAATGGAGGGGAATGGATTCAGAACGTTAAAAAGGATGAAGAAATTTCCAGTAGAAAGAATTTTAGAACAAAAGTTGGAGAATGGAAGTTAAACCAAAGGCAAAGGCTCCAAGAGTTGGAACAAAATGGAGCGAAAAAAGAAAAGCTGCCTTTTCTCAAAAAATGAAAATCTGGTGGGCAAACAAGAAGAACAAGTCCCATAAACGAATCTCATCTCACTCGGCGTCTTCCACTTCGGGAGCTCTACGGTTAATAATAATAATAAATAGACTTTATCGTCGGAAACCAACATAGGTAATTGACAAAGTCACAGTAGTAACTTTGTTAGTAATGGAGCTTATTATTCACAGGATTTTTTCAACTAATCAATTCCTCAATAAAACACTACAAAAATTAGTGTACAAACCTTATTGAGATCGAACTGCAAGTTGAGTAAGTTGTACTAGCTGAAGATGATCTGGATCTGGATCGTGATCGCGACCAAGTGCTTCGACCCCTTGAACGTGACCTCGAACGCCTATCACTGTCGCCAAAAAGAAAAAAAATTAGAAAACAGTACTTACTCTAAATATAAAGTTCATCGGAAGAATACTTTAGCAGCCCACTACCAAACACATCTATTTATTACTAAATAATTTCAGTTATGTCCTAGTTTAATAAAGTTATTGAAATCCTAAATTCTTATACATTGATTTCAAGTATAGAGCTAACCCTGCTAAAAACTTATCAGATTATCATTTTGAAACACTGGCTTCTTGTAACTGTTCGTAAAATGCAATAAATGCATAAAATAGCATTCATAAACTCAAAGCTCTATATTATTTTTACATTCATGCAAAATGATTCATAATTACTGATTATAGATTAGCATTAGACAGTCATGAATTACTCCGGTTATCAAGTCATTTCCTTATGTTTCGCCTTTCTCTTTCTTGAATATGAAATTAACTCTGTATGTAATCCCTTGACTCTTTTGAAAACATAATGTCATCTTATTCTGTAACATGCAATGAAGTTCGATTATTGTGCAGTAGATTTGAGCAGCCTACCTTCTGGAGGTTTTCCTTCGTTTGTGAGAACGGTGGTGCCGACTGACTCTGGAGTCTGTGCTTGTTGAACTAGAACTACTGACTCTGCGACTCCTATATTGTCGACGACGCCTGGGACTATCCGCACCACTTTTTTTGTGCTTGCTTCTCGACGAACTTTCAGTAGCTGCCGTTGCACTAATAATTTCCTCAGGGGTAGCTTGCACTTCCACACTCTTCACTTCAACTTTCTTTGGAGAGCTTGCAGTTTCAGTTACCGACTTTTGCTCAACGCTTTGCACGGCAGTTAGAGCGCCCCAACTCGTATTGTTTTTGGTGGTTGGAATTTTACCTTCCTTTTCTCTTTCTTCTAATCTGCTCCTGTACTCTTCCAGATTCAGCTTCCTTTTCCGTGGCAAAGTCTCGTTAATGTTGTTGCTAGGATGGGTTCCTGTCTCCAGAGCCTTGTCTTTAGGTTCAACTTTGACAGTTGGTACTGTCGCTTTTGGCTGATAATTGCGCTTCAATACTGAAACCATAGGTACGTTCTTGAAGGCTCGAGGAATTACCTCTTCACTGGCATCGCTTACATCGCCAGATTCAAGGCCAGAATCCTTCTTTGAATCTTTATTCGACTTTGGCTGTATTGATTTCTGAGTAGCTAGAGCAGCATAATATTCTGGTAAGCGTGAATAAGTGGCCGGTCCGTAGTCGGCTACTGTGGAATGGTAGAAGTTCGGAGGAAGAGCTGCCGATTTCTCAGAGCCAGCGATTCCATTGCAGTAATCGTGATCCAGTTGAACAGATTCCCCATTCTCCGCCTAGAATAAAAACAATTAATATTCTCTATAATTATTATTTGGACACTATGTTTAGCATTCCAACATAGGGATTGTATGGTCCCTTCCATTGAAGTATCACTGTAATTGGATGATTCGGCGAGGCGGAACACCCGAAAGGGTCTCTCCGCCAAAAAAACCACAAGCTTTATAATAATAATTATAATTATTATTTGGAAAACATTATAATCTAAAATTCGGGAGAGAAATAGTGAGGGCTGAGCCGAGCCAGTTCATTCTCTTCCAAATTATATGATGATTTTTGTGGTTGTATCAGTGACCCAATAAAGAATAGTTTACAATTTGCAGATTCTATACTAATACTGGGTTATAGATAAGCAAAACTGCTTGCTGCGTACATGAATCATTAATACCAGATAATTGGTATAATTAAAGTATGGCTTGTTGAAATACCATTGCCAATAAGAGGAAAATGGATTAAGAATAAAGTATACCTCACATAGGTCTAGATTTTCAACAAAATTATAAAATACGAAAAAAAACAATCAAAACATGACTAAAACCGTTACTTTAATCAACAGTAAACGCTTCCAGCATACCACTGGTATTAATTACCAGATATTAATATGGTAATAAGAATTACCAAATATTAATTTTGATTCTCCTCGCCATGACAAATTTCAATTCAAAATATTAGAATATTATTTTAGTATTATTTTAATATTAATATTATTATAGAAATTTATCTTTTTACAAAATAATGAACAAGGTCAAAAATATGGGTAAGTATGCGAACCTACATGTAGAACAATATTAAAAATCTCTATAAGTCTTGAACAAGAATATAATGTCACTATTAATATAATAACAATAGATTGTATAACAAATGTTGGATTCTATAATAACTTACTACAGTATAATATACACATATACAAGATGTCATGAACCTGATTGAAATGGCATGGAACGGAAAATGCCAGTAGATTTTCTTCAAGAGAGCTACCATGAGACATGATCTATTGTTGACTAACGATCTGACTTATTTACCTTCTCAGTCTCAATCGGTTCGACAGGCGGCGGTGAATCATTGGTGATTTCGTTGTCAGTTTTTTCAACTTTGATTTCTTTACTAGAATAAATAATTTCCGAAGCTTCAAATTGTTCCAGTAAACTCTTAGCATCTTCAGCTTCAAGAGCACAAAGTGAGTTTCCTGTAAAAGTTCAATAATCTAATTATGCAAAAATACCTCGAAAAATGAAGACTGAAGAATCTGTTAAATATTAATTACTATACAAATGGAACTCAATTTAAATATCTTAGAACATGAAATGTAGCAGCCAAGTATACTACATACTTCGCTCGCTAGTGGTTGTTATAATAATATCAGAGAGAACAGACTTAGTAATAGATGTCTTATAGTACGTTAAATTTTTAGACCAGAAAACAAGGGGCCGACCCTAGCAACATCTCTTAGAGCTCTAAGTAACTGGAAAATCGTCAACAAGTAATCTAGCGATTATAGCGCGAATTAAAGGAACTGTCAACTGGCGATGAGACAGTGAATGGGAGTGAGTGAGCAACCGATTGAGAGAGTGAAAAACAGGAACGCCAGCGGCAGCGCGAACTATCTTGACAGCACAGAACTACGTGGCCGATTATTTCACAACACACAGAAAACCGGATCAAAGATCCCTATTCCTTGAACAATCTATTAGAGAGTATTGCTTCTCTATGATAATATTTGTCATTATTATTACAGTACTGTCTTATTATATAAATTATTCATTAACCTCTTCAAATAGAAATACAAGACTAAAGACAAGATATTATTTACATCGAGAAACATAAAAATGATAGTGAGTGAACATTATGCGCAGAATGTTCAACTACTTACTCTTGACTCGTTTTGAAGGATATTTGGCTTCTTCTTCTTCTTCTACTAATTTTTTACATGCTATCTGACTAGAACATGATCCACTGCAAAAAAATATAAATTTTTAGTCGAATAAAATCAAGTATAGCTTTTTGACAATGGGACAAACGAACGAGCGAATCATCATGTTTTATTTGCTTTATATGGTATACTCAGTCGATACAGACATCAAATGAACCGATACAACGATGTATACAAGGACGCGATATGGTGTAGTGTTCAAAAAAGATAATAAGTGCTCCTTTCACAGTTCAAATATTATTCTCGAAAAATTTTCTAAATATTACTTAAAAAATAAAATTATAGTCCCCGACATGAATAACTAGATGAATAATATCATAATCAGCAAAAAAACGTTGACAAGACCGAGATTCGAACCCCGGACCTAGTGCTCCACATGCTTAGTACTGTACATTTGGAGGTTAAAATACCTGCATTTTGTTTATAACTTTTTTAAATTCAACCCTCAATGTTCAAAATCAATAGGCTTCTTACTTGATCTATGAAGATACTATAGGTATTCAAAATTTCAAAAGTTTACGATCTTTCGTTCGTCAGATATCGTACGTACGGTACAGATGGACAGTTGGACGAGAGTACGATCACAATAAGGCATATAAAACCATATTGGATCCTTAATAACGATGGATGACTACCTCCACTAATCAATAAATATTGAAGGATAGATAGAAATACAGTAGATAAAATTCGACATTCAATTGTTAAAAAACACTGAAGCATATGGGCCAGAATAGAGAAAAACAAAGCCAGAATAATAATTATCCTAATACAATCACTCTCAATAATATCAACTATACTGTTAACTATCAATACAACCACCAATTTTCAACACTTACTGGCTTTCCGAGCTTGGTGCCTCATGCTTAATATAAATAGATTCTGATGAATGCTCTGGTAACAATTCATCTATCACAGAGTTTTGAAGCCCAGTTAAAATTGCAGAAGAATCTGGATGCTCCTCATCAAAAGTCTGGAAAAAGCGATTCGATCCAAAATTATAAACCTGATCATTGATATTTCATTAATAAATAGTGAAGTGAGATAAAAGTGTACACTTAAACAGACCAAACTCTTTATAAAGGTTTAGTCAGAAAGGGCTTTCTGAAATATGCGCTTCATCTTCTCCACGCCCAATTAAATTCCAATAAAAATACGACATTAAAAAATGCAATTAAAACAAATAGTGATATTTTACTGAAAATGTAACTCAGAATATTTAACACAGTTTTTATCAAATTCAAGTTGTAAAAAAGTAAGATTATTGACTTACCTTCATAGAAGACAAATGATCCTGCCAATCGTTGAGCATCTGATGGAAGTCTTCCTGTTTACCAGTTTTCTCCGAACTGGCAAACACATTGCTCGCTCCATTGGTAAGATCACTATAATTTTTGATATCATCTTCATCATCCAAATCATCGTGTCTATCGAAAGAAAATACATCATTTCAGTTATTATACAACTACTTACAGACAATATATATATAATTATT
Organism: Laodelphax striatellus; assembly: GCA_017141395.1. NCBI lineage: Eukaryota > Metazoa > Arthropoda > Insecta > Hemiptera > Delphacidae > Laodelphax > Laodelphax striatellus. The sequence continues at coordinate 45,932,059 of CM029532.1, read as the reverse complement.
ATTCAATAGTTATAACTTACAACTACTGTATTTCTCACACGAATATCAATTTTCATTCTAAAAAAACATAAGAATATTTTCAAAAAACTCATTAAGGCTAGTAGACGCGTTTCCTAGAAGGTTTCCTAGACGCGTAGTAGATGTTCTGCGGCTTTTTATTCAGGTCTCTAAACGATGCACAGACATGTCTATTACACAGCGTAACTCAGAATCCACAGCTATAATAGTAATATAATCCACAGCTAAATACACAGCTATTGGTGCACTAGATACGCAGCCTTGAAAACTGCTTACACGAAAATCCATAAGACGAGAATAGTGTGATGCGTCTTAGATGCGCATACATTGACATGCCATACTACCAAGCTCTGCTTGATTTTGTAGTGTCATTTGGCGCAAATCAAACTAAACTAAACTAAACATACGCAGCAAATCTATCACGCGTCTAGGAAACTACATCCTAATAGGTAAGACTTTATATTAGATGCTTAGACTTACAAAAGCCAAGACTGGAGCAAGAAAAAATTGGAAGTATATAGAAATAGGAATCAATAGAATAAAACATTTTTCCAACCATCGCTCGAGTTTTGACAAGAGGAAAGCCCTAGGATACAGCCGTGTATCTTCCATATAATTATGATCACGTCTTTCCCCCTACACTATAAACTATAGTGTGCGTATAAACACTATAAACTATATTGTGCTCACCGTATAAACTATAGTCTGTTCACCGAAACGAGGCAGTGCGCGTAAAGTGTGCGTGCGTGCATCGGAAAACAGCTGGACGACCGAGTCAAAGCCATGTTATAACTAAATTTCTCTCACTCTCAATCTGTATCAGCTGAGTACGCGATTAGTTGCGTACACAACTGAGCTAAATATTATCTAACTGGAGGTAGCAGTGGCTAGGACTGCTATAAGAGACCCCTGTTCCACCTATTTTTTTATCATGCCCTAATCATTTTATGATTAGGCAACATATGATGTACCCACTGTTTTGCCAACCTATCAAAATTAGGTGGAACACGGGCCACCTGATTTTGTTAGGTTGGCAGTACAGTGGGGCATGATAAAAAAAAAATAGGAGAAACCCAGCTTGTTCATTCATTGCTACCTCCAGTTAGATAATTTAGCTCAGTGGCGTACAATGAAATGTGAACATGCCGTCATGCAATACACTCACAAAGGCTCACTCGGTGTTTACATTCACTGACTGGTTTTGGTGAACAGACTGTATACAGTTCCACTATACTGTAACCATGTTTGTGTGATTAGATTTTTCACTATGTTTGGTCTATAATTTAAATGAATATATTGGTTGCATCCCTCCAAGTTCAAAGTGCAACCGGCAATTCGTTGAACATCCCCAAAGCCAAAGCTGGTAAACGCCAGGAATTAATCAATGTTTGGATACTCGATTCTGGTGAAAAAACGCTTGATACATGAAATCTATTTCATAATTGTTTAATACTCACTCGTCAGAGTCCCAAAATCTCTGTAGATCAAACTGCTTTCCACTGGCGACAATGGTATCCAAGCGAAAGTCATCTTTCAACTCAAAATCAAATACCTAGAAAATATTTATTATAATTAGAGTTGGGGAAAACGAATCACGCAGGTTGAAACAAATATCCATACCAATATTCTAATCTTAGGATAAAATCAAGTTACTTCTGAGGAGGAAATAATAGAGAGCGGGTCTCCCTATCAATAAATCACAACACAAATTCATTCAAACTTTATTGGTGGGCAAGGAAATAAAATAAAAATGATAAATGAATTCGCATTTTCAAAATATTGTAATACCGATTTTTTTATGGAATAAATGACAGGATAAGCAGAGCTTAGCAGTGTTGGTTGTGATTATTAAGAGTTCAACAGCAGTGAAATTTTATTGATAACAATTGCTATCCTATAGATGTTATTGTCCAATGGCTCATTCAAAACATCTAATTAATGCCAGTGGAAATGAACAAATAATCCATAATTGAATCCAAAAAGAATCATTGCCACGAATCGACAAATCTACCCAAGCTAAGACAAGGTTTTATTATGAGTAGTATATTTTTTATTCACATATATTACAAATACAATAAACTATAACAAAAAGACAACGAAAAAGAACAATTATACAAAATAGAACAAAAGTAACTACTTCCCCAAAAGAGCAAGCTCGAGCTCGGGGAAGGAAACATTTTATCAACTTGTGATTATAATACATTAAGAATACGAATGGTCAAGTTAAACAAACTCTATATACTATGAGAGTAATATTTATTTTGACAATACATTATGTATACATTGAGAACAAAATACATTGGACTATTTACTTCAATTCTAAGTAACAATTTATGATTATTAGAAAAAAGACTATCAGTTTTTTTATCGTATGGCTTTTTATTGGTGGGGAGACCCTTACAGGATTATCAGTGATTCAAAGGCACTATAGTGCCTTTCATCCTTGAAGACATCTGAGTACAGAAAAAGTACTTCACAACTTTCCGAGCTACCCAATCACATGCCTGCAACTTGTTTCCGTTCCTTTGCAACAATTTTTTACCGTGTGTGCCATGGCTTTTTATTGAACATGGTCAAATTCTATTTGACCAAGGTTGGTGAAACCCAGCACTAGCGGTGATATCAGAATGAAATTTCGATATAATACGCATGTGTGCACAGATGTTTGAACACAATACGACAACATTGCCGGGCATTGCAATTGGATAACGCACCAAGCTGGCCAGTTGTCTTCAAGGATGGAAAGCACTATACACATGTTAACTAATGATCGTACTAGCGTAGCTGTATAAACAAGTCAAATATGGAATAACTTATATTAATACCTCTTGCTTATAATGAACATTCGAAAACGTGTCGTCTGCAAGAAAGCTCATGTCTTTGAATCTTCTCAAATTTTATTTCAGGTTGATCAACAGCGCCTCTGAAAAAACAGTAACGTGTTATTGTTTTTGGCCAATTGCTTATTCAAAACATCTTATAATAAAATAAAATAATCCATAAGGCTATATAACCATATACATTCAATTCAAGAGAAATTGAAGAAACATGTACTGCTTCTTATTGGCCGAATTAATTGAAGTGTGCACTTACAGAACGTTATAAATAAAATTTGTGCCAAAATTTTATACTCACTCGCAGGATATTGAAAAAGCAATGCTATTAGTTTTGTTAACTCCAGCGAACAGTCACATTATTTAGAACATCTAACTTGGAATGCCTCTATACCGTCACAAGAGCGATTCACGTTCACTCAGTAATCTAGACAATCATAATCAGTAATCACCATTCACCTCAGTCCTCAAGCATACGACTCAGATTCATTAGGACATCACAAAAACAAAAATTCAATGCTGTATGAATCTTGATACAGATGAATGAATCCAATTTTTATTTACATTATCGATGTAGAAAAAATATATGCAAATGACGAACATCGCAACATTATCAATTGAATGAAGCAGCTTGTTATATTTGCTACAGTGCTAATAAATATGAATCACTATATTAGTGGTATTGGAAGTTTATTAACGAGATAATTACCGTATCCATAAATATTCACTACTGATAAAATTGTCCTAGGAGCACAAATAATAAACTTTGGACAGCATTGTTGGTAGAAATGCTAACAGTGCAATAATACAATTTTTGATTATTCAAAATTACATTCTTGGAATAATTATTTCGTAGCTTATCAAAAAACTTACTTAAATCTAAAAACAACATAAAATTTCATTCAAGTTATGTATTATGTAAAGTTAATTGAGAGTAGCCTATTTATTTTGTTTTAGAGAGAAATATCTTCGCACATTTATCATGAATGGATGTGTTGAGTTTATGATATACATTTATCAAACAAATTCACCAACATAAATTAATTAAGTTATTTATTTGCATTTTTCGACCACCAAAGGGTTTGGTGGGGTTACATCCGACATTTTTCAAATACAAAATTATACAATGGAGACACCCTGTAGTGTTACATTCTCCCTACTCATCTAGTAAAGTAAACCACTCAATATTTGAGAATAGATACGGTCCCACGTCTATCAAGAGTTTCAATGTATTTTTATTCTGATAAAGTTTTTTCAACTCAACTAATACTTAGTATTCTAACACATCTAATCAAATAGAATAGAAGCCTCGACATATTTGAGACGATTGCAGTCATTTTATCAGCAAGACCATATAACTTGGTCAATTTTCAAGAACTAAGCTTTATTAGACTACAGGTTTTGGGATGACCGTGACATTTATCATCCAACAGCATAAATAATTGAAAAATAATACATCTCAAATAATACATACAGCATAGTAGGCAAAAACTAATCAATATTAATAAATCTCACCATACCATGAGAAAATATTTATTAATATTGAGATTTTTATTTACTTTGGATGTACATAAAATAACTTTATAGAATTTGATGTGGTCCTAATTTGGCAAAGAATCATGCTTCATTCACACCTCAGTTACAGAAGGAGAATGATACATCAATAATCATAAAATACATTTATAATTATAATTCTGAATACTATTATTTAGTCAAGAAAATAATCTGGTATTATAAACAGCAATTATTACATTGAATGTTTCAAGAAACTTAAGTTGAGCCATCCAAGTTTGAGAGAAGAGCTAAGTTATATATTCAGGAGATTGTAAAAATTGTAATTAAGAACATTTCCTATGTAGGGTTAGGACTACATTCAATGTAAACTTTTGGCAGTTCAACAAGTAAGCTTACCTAATGATTAATAACCTCTAAATTCATTGGCAAGAAAAAAAATAAAATTCCCAAAACGGGAATATGGAAATATGTATCGGGTAAAATTTAGATGAGAAAAGAATCAAGAGATATTGCAGTTCCAGAAAAGGGAAAGCATGCTTGACGAATGGCAGGAACAATACGATGGTTCGAATCTAATTTTAGTAGCTTAGTACACGAAATATAACCTAAAAATAACGGAATTTGAAAATGAATGCAATTCACAAATAACTAACTTCTTGGTTCAATAATGAAAGCTCTTTCAATCAAATCCTTATGACTTTGGCAATATTTTAGAGGTTAAAACCGGCAGGCAGACATGGTAAAGGAAACAGCAGGACTTGGCGCCGAAGGCAATATGAGGTTAAGATTCAGATTTATAATTCTTTCATTCCCAAGAAATCAAATTAACATTTAGCTGTACAAGATAAGATTTTCTTTAAAAAAGAAAGCCAATAACATAATAGCAATGTTATTTTTAGAAGCTTGGCCACTTTGAACTCTACCACAGTAAAACGTGGACACGAGGTAATAAAACGAGCTCGATGAAACCCGTGTTAAATAACAAACTTATGAATTTTATGACTATTTTGAAAGCTTAGAGTAAAAAATGATATGTAAACAAGGTAATACTTACAGTAAATTTTAAAATTAAACCAACATACACATGTGAACACGAATCAAAGTTGAAAATAATGCACAACACAACCACTCAACTCACGCACTCACTCTCTAACTAAAAACTAGACAGGCTGAGCTATCACGTGACTCAAGGTGGTTCTAGATTTCTGACACAGGAAGCAGCACATGAGCCGTTCCCTTGGCAACATCACAACTACTTTCTAAATTCAAAACGTACGCGGAAAACACGCGTTTTCGAGTTTATTATTATAGTTCGAGTAAATTTATAGTTTTGCGACTATTCTCTTCCATTTCATTTCAATTTAACCAGCTTATAAATGAGTAGCATAACTTGGCATGGCTTACCCTCCAGAACATGGATGAGTTAAGATCTAAATTATTATTATTATATGTACCGTTAAGTTAGTGCGCTCTATCAGTTACAGATCTGTAATGTCCTAATTATTTCAAGGGATGAAACCACTTGGGCCATTAGGCCTACTAATATTTCACTTTTCAATTTAATTGTAATACCACCTTCCATTATGATAATTACGGTTACCGTATCAATAAAGATAATCTACGTTTATCAGGGACTGATATATGAAATGGAAGCTACATTAACTTATACCGTATTCATCCAACCACTGAGTCTAATTTTATGTAATCTAAGTTCTAACTTTATCTAATCGAATATTGAACTCAGATATTCTCAGAAAAAATTGATACAGAATCAAAAGCGTAGGTATGAATTACTTGGATTATCATCGCTTCAAGAGTTCACTACCGGTACAGTATAGCACGCGGGTATACTGTGTAAGGTGGAAAATAGGTTTTATATGGTACAACTATCGAGAAAATTGTGTCATGTTTGATTTTTATGTGAAGCTAATTTTATGATAGAATATAATATATGTAACCTTAAAAAACAATGTTGCAGGTCCAACAGGCAACCGTGCTCGCAAGAGAGAATTGAACGCAAAGAAGGAGCATCCGTTCATAAGTGAGGTGCAAGCTCGATTTGGACAACCATTGTCATCAATATTTTTCGATTTTCTTGCAGACGAAGAAAAGGAAGAGGTAAAATTGGATTTAATGATTATATTATGAAACACTTTTTACAATAGGTAGATTTTCAAAAATGTAAAAATATTACTTTATGGAGTGTAAAAGAGCACTGAACCATAGATCAATGAGTTTTACATCTGAATATTATCAAAAATGTTCAATGCATAACATCAAAAAATTAGAGGAAATAGTCTACTACAGCTTTCTATCATTCTCATCGTCTATAAACATTCAATGAAGGCCAATAATAAAAAATAATTCAATATTTCAAAATTAAAAAAAAACAAGAACTTGGAAGTTTACTAAACGCAATTATTACCGTAGTACGGTAGTACTGTATAATTATAATGACTCGCTTATACTGTACTCATAAATATTTGCATTTACATTCACATAGAAAATATTCTTTTTTATAATTGACAAGACCCATGAATATATTCATAAATATTTATCATCAAGCATTTATTGGATTGAAATCAATCAGATTATTGATTCATGAATCGGTACATGTTATATTCATGTACATAGTACAGTAATAAGAAATTCCCAATGGTGAAGATCAATTCATGTTTAAAAGTCATTCGGGAAACTAATTCTTAAATCAATGCATTAGTGAATTGAATTATTTCATCATCATCTACCGTTTTTGTTTTTAGCTTGGACTGATACCAACTCTGCAAGGACCAGAATATTCATCACTGTGGGTGTCACCAGATGACTCTAGCAATAACAATATTAAATTCACAACATTTGAGGATACTCGATTCCAAAAGGCACTAACACATCAAAACATTCTCAGTGAGTACTTATTTCTGATTTCATAACAGCCATACCGGTATAATTTTTCTGAATCATGTCATTATTTTAGTCAGTCATTCATTAAATCAGAATTGAGTCATTTATTTTAATACAATTAGAAAGTAGCCTATTAAAAAAGATAAAATTATTTAGGTGGAAACTCAAGGAATATCTGGTAAGATAGTTGTCACTGTACTCCTTTCAGGAATTTGTTCAGGCATTATTTGGAGCTGCTGAATGCATTCATGTGTTCATAAGTTGTATGAATTTGTTAGAAAAATATGATCCAATCAATTTAAACTTCTGAATACCAAAGTATTATTCTCAATTGATGCAGATATCGGTGAAACAATAGAGAATGAGCAGAATTTAGAAAATGACCGGAAAGTAACGGAAGCCACAGATTATGCTGTGAGAGAAACATTGAAATTTCTTACCAAAAGAAAAGAAGACAAGGAAAACGCTCAAAAATCTTCTACAAGCCTCAATGACAAATCAACTTCATATGATATTGAAGATGATTGTATAGAAGATGAATCTGAACCAGCAGTTGAAGGGAAACTATCATCGGTGAGATTGACAGATCATTGATTGTATCCATAGAATATGCTTAATGGAAGTTTCTCTTTTTTTTCTATGGCTTTTTAAATGTCTTGGCATACCCCCCTCCACCGTTCAGGGAAGTTGTTCGGAAACCCAGGATTTTAAATTTTTACCACTAGTCTCTCGGGCAGTTTCTGACAAAATCTTGCTTGGGAACCACTACTCCTTTATTATAATTATTGATTACACCTCTTAGTTTTATGAGAAAAATAATATAATTGTAGCAAAATACTGTAAGATACCGTATATATTTATTCAATTGTACAGACACTTAACGCAACAAGCACTGATATACTTAGTATTCTGGATTGTGATTTGCGTATATATGTATCCACATCTACCAACATTTGACCATTTTATTACATTTACAACGTTTGTCTGAGTTTGGCAAAACTACAGTGAAAAACTTAATACAGAAGAAAGTTAGTTTAGTAATGAGAAGGCAATCATATTCCAACTTTAAGGTAGGATACAAATCCTGTAGTATATTTTGTTTCTACTTGAGTGGCAGTCTGAGTCATTGTAGGCTTACTTCACTAGATTCAAATAGGCCTACATAAAAATCAAAATACAAAAATTGATTCTTCTATTTACTAAGCAGTTAGATCAGTATCTAAAATCAAATCAATATTTGATTATTATCTCAAACAATAATATTGAAAATTGTAACTTTTTTCGAGTTTTCTAATAGTGTGTTTTCAACAATTTTATCATAGGTCGGTGGGCCAGGTGAGGATAATGATCAATGTGAGAATGAATTAAGTCAAAACATTTCACAATCATCGAATAATTCGAATGTGGATGAATCAAAAGATCACACCCAAGAGCTAGAAAGTCAATTGCAACAGGCACTTATTGAAAGAGAACAGTATGTTATGAAGAAAATGAATTATCAAATGCTCTGGGAGTCAGAAAGGCAATATGAAGCATACAAATCCAAAATAATGTAAGTAAAGAGATTACTTATTTTGTTGATTTGTTCTTGGTACCTGGTTTTGAAAACTGTTTTTTTAAATAATTTTTCAAACTGTACTATAGCTCTTTATTGAGATAGCTGAGAACCTATAAAAATATGAAATGATGATCTCCCAAATGAAAAGATGAGGGGAGAAAAACCACCATTTTCCCAGAGAGCTTGTTAAGTTTTTATTGATTTTAGACTAAATTAAAAAATATATACACTACTTACTTTAAAATACTACAAAATTTTGTATTTGAGGGATAATCCATAAAACTATTAGAAAATCAAGAAACAACAACAGAATTTCATTAATTTGAAAATTAAATTGTTTTATTGTATTATTCCTTGGTGAGGTACTCTGTCATTCCTTATTGAACTATCTTCCAAAAAATTAGCTAGCTATTTTTAGATTAGAAACCCCATAGATAGGAAATACAGTTATAATAAAAACTAAATAACTTAAATAATATTGCTGCAATAAAATTCCATTTCCACAGAGAGTCACACAAGAAATGGACCACTTTATACAACAGAGCCAAGCTCTCATTCGAGAAAGAGTTGAAGAAAATGCGATTTGAAATGGAAGCAAGACAGTTAGCAGATTTAATAAAAATTCAAGAAAAGAAAATGTTGGAACTAAAAACACTCAAAGAAATTATGGAACGACACTTTTATGAAGTGATAGATAGCCAGCAAATCGAGATAGAAAAGAGAGAGAAGATTATCAAAGATTTAATTAAACTTATTGATGATAGAGAGATTGCGTTGAAGAACTGGGAGCTGAAAGTTTGTGATATCATGAAGGAATTTCAAGATTTGATGAAATTCATCATGCTGGAGGCTCCTAATGAAACAGAGTTCTTGGTAGATTTTGAACAAATTTTAGAAGAAACATTGCGAGTACCACAACCATCACCACTTCCTAAATGTGTTCCACCGGTATGTGAATATTAATTTTTCACAATAGGGCAATAATATAGTTCTAATAATTATAATGATGTTCTATTAATTTGTTGGTTGAATAACGTGCTAGAAGTTCTTCTCGCATAATCTAAAAAACTTTTACAATAATTACTACAACTCCTTCAAGATTTGAATTTGGCTAAACACAGTGGCGTAACGTTTGCCAACTGGGCCCCCCCCGCAAAAAAATAATTCCGGGCCCCTCCTCCAGTGGCGGATCTAGAAATGGATTTTGGGGGGGGGCTTAAAACCGATGACCGGGGGGGGGGGGTGTAGTTGATTATTATTAGAATGATATTCTTATGATAGGTCTCGCTTTTATTGACTTAAACTGCACTTAGTATCGTATAAAATAGGATTGTATTGCCAAATCTAATGCCTCGTTGAAATTTCAATCAGACATATGAACACTTTAAAAATAATAATAAACAAAAAATCGTACATTATAACTATTTTATAACAAAAAATTTACATTTTTGGAAGTTATCTTTTTGTACAAAATATTATTGCATATTATGTTCATTAGTTTTCCTTGAACCGAGAACCATTTTTTCTATCAATGCATCTCAATCGATTTCTTGCAATTTCACTTGATTTTTTGCTATTCCACATGATTTCCGCGAGAATTAGCAATTAATAGCTTATGATGTATTATTAACATAGATGAACTTTGAAGAGCTATACCTCGCAATCTGTTGGGCCGCCTTTTAAAAATTCTGGTATGAAATTGGGGCTTATTTAAATTGATTTTAAAATGATATTAGGTGCTGTTATGAAGAAGTTATGCTTCAGGGTTAAAATTGTCTACATGTGAAAAAATTGAGCCATTTCATAGAGGTTTTTGGCGGTATTGAAGGTTGCCGGGATCGAATAATTGGATTCAATGTTCCACGATTATACAACATAGAAAAGAACCGGGCTACCCCATTTCATGCGAAGTAAACCCTACTTTTGATCACAATTTCACTGGCCTATATCACTTTTGAAGACGTAGAAGTAATGGTGGAATTCGGTCATTCTTGCTAATGAATGTTTATATTAAGAGCTTAAAAACTAATTTATAAATAATATATTATAATATTTATAATTTATGAAATTTATAAATATTATAATTATATATTATATAATATTTGTATGAATTTACATTCTCATAAAATATTTCCAGGCGTTTTGGGGGGGGGCTTCAGCCCCAAAGCCCCCCCCATAGATCCGCCACTGCCCTCCTTCTAAAATCTCACGCCCCTCTCTTAGCTCCTTTCCCTGAACCGCAACCATTAAACTCATTAATGAGAGCGTACCTCATGAGTGAATAACATGTACATGTAATAAAATAAAACATGCTCTTAATTGAATTCTACAATAATTGTAATAATTATTAGTGATTTATAATAATTCATAAAAAAACTGGTTACTAGATTAAAGTAGCCTGGTGTGACACAGGCTTTACTAACATAATTACGAACAGACACACAGACAACACTCATTTTGAAAGCTAGCAAAATATTTTTGTTCACTTGAAGGAAAGAAAGATAGTAAAGACGGAATAATTGAAAATCGAACATCATAATACTGAAAATACCTGTAGGAATGCAATATGAATCAATTTTTTGTACCGTAATACAGAATTAAAACCCACTTTCACAAACTCACTGCTTACAGCTCATTTCACAAATTTCTAAAAATGAAATAATGAATTGAGATTGACTGAGTAAGCTATAGGCTATTCTTTGACAACTCTTGCATTCTATTTATATTATGATCAGGAATTCGATGGGCGAAACAATATATTTGAGTAAACAGTCTGGGTCTGGGGACCGGATGTCTGTCTCCATTCAATGATTTGTAAACAATATTCATTATTTCCCGATAAGCTACTTATTTCCTAGCAGACCTTTTGTTAATTGTGCAACTATTTACGTTCTTCCATCATAACAACTCTCTAAATGGCAATTTTTAACCAACTGACATTCTAATATTGTTGATGCATAATTTTTTTTTACAATGGACAATTATGAATTATTGAAATTTGTGTTCATGGTTGTTAATTGCCCAAAATAAAACTTTTGCTTTTCTTGTTCAATCATTACTTTAATTTTATTCTTAAAAACATATGATATTATTTCAGGTTTCAGCCTGGGCCCCCAAGGGTCAGGCCCTCGCGCCTGCGGGTTTGCGGGGGTGTAAGTTACGCCACTGGCTAAACAATTAAATACAGCTCAATTCAAGTAGTATTTTTGCTATTAATTCATAGTAGTATTCATTTAAGTTGGCGGATGACATTAGATAGAGATATTATTTTTTTGCCATCGGACTCTACAGTCATCAGCAACGTCAAGAAATAATATCTCTCTATCTGTCGATCTATCTAATTCCATCCAACTCAAATAAATACTACTGAACGTGGCTTTCAAATTCAAAATTGGTTCATAGGCAAAATGGTAGGTTTTATACATTCTTCTCTCTGGAATGTTCATCATGAACCTATCTTGTTAGATCTAATATCAATAACTAACATCAGTGAATAGTAGACACTATAGAAAATAAAGAAGGTTTAAACATGCATATTGTTGATGTTATAAGGGCTCTGTAGATACATCTCTGTAGTGCCTTAGATGTTATTCATTCGTCATCCATATCGTTGACGCAGGGGTCAAGGACTCAAGTGGACTTCCCGCTAAATAGTCAATATTAATGAAAAAACAAACAAATTATTGTCAAATATCACGATTTTTTTAATAATAAACAGACATGTTTCAGCACCTTAGGTGCTATCAACAGTGTTACAATTATTATAGCAATGAAGCTCACTACATCTCACCAGACACTGTGTCAGAAGTTAGTCAATATTATTTTATGAAACAGTCTTCAGATATGTTTTGACTCAGTCCTTGTTTCTTTATCAGTTTGCTTGATGCGTTGAATAAATCAATGATTTAGAATTTTCCAAATTTCAATAATGGAAAAATTTATACTTGAAGTACTTTGTGAGACATTGTTTAATGAGCTTCTCTCTTATTGTTTCTGTGAAATATCTCTTATTTCATTCTAAAATGTTTCAGATCAAGATTGAAATGCCAGATGGATTGATATTGGAAGGAATCGACCACTTTCTGAATCAATGTGACGCGTCTATTGGCAAACTTTATTCGACATCGGTGGAAGTGATAAGGGAAAATAATGAGTTTGACATTAAATTCAATAAAATTTGTACTGAAATAAAATTTGAAAATATGAGATTGGATCAGCATGTAACTTATGACAAAGATAAAGAGCAATCGGAGCAAGATTTTAAAGAAGAAACTGATAATTCTAGACTAAGTACTATTCTTAAAATTTTAAAACGACACCCAAGTTTTCAAAGGATAGTTATTTCTACGAATATTACTAAAAAATAAAGTACGGTAATGATTGTAATATTTAATTCACTATTAAATAAAGAATATCACGGAAATTATCATCGAGATGTATTCTTGAATAACATTGAACATAATGAAAACCTTCGACCATGTATAGAATAGACAAGGTCTTCCCTACATCCGTTGAAGCCAACATGAATTGGATTGAGTGACGTCATTTGTGGCAAGACTACATGTCAAAACTATATGAGCGTTCTTTGCTTTCGTATTATACACTAAATATCGGGGGACCGAGCTCTGCTCAGGAGTACATAGACACAGGAATGGATATTTAAAGAAAAATAAAACATGAAATTAAACTATATTTACTATACAGGTATATTATTATAGCAACCGATGTGTTTCAATATTTTTCTCAATTTTTTACTGGAGACGCTGCTTTTATAGATGGACCAAAACTTCTTGAACTTGATAGCTGGCTGTTACTAACTGCATTAAAAACATTTCCTGCTGCTTTAAATCTTCAAATCCACCCTAATGTGATCATGCTCTCAGCTGATCGTTGCGTGTAGTAGCCCAATATTCTCAGAAAAGTACCCGCACTACCCCCCTCGCCATAGCTCGAACCGGTCGAGCTATAGTTCGAATAAAACTAGTTGTCACTTGGCCTGGTGCTCAAGAACCACTCACTAGAAACGTTTTTGTCAGAAAGTCCGATGTCCGAACAGCTGACCATTTGATTCAATGTTAGCATCATTGAATCAAATGGTCAGCTATTCGGACATCGGACTTTCTGACAAAACGTTTCTAGTGAGTGGTTCTTAACACCAAGTGACAACAAGTTTTATTCGAACCATAAGTGCCAAGAAATTTTTGGTCCATCTATCAGCTGTTTCAAAGAGATCACAATTAACCTACAAATGCTGAATCTCGAAAGGTCTTTTAAAAGTTATTCTTTGAAAGGTCTTCTTTCAGAGTAAGACTTTAAAGGTTCTTTAGATTCAGCCTTTTGATTATTGTGTCGAAATCACTGTTTATGCTGGATCAGCTCACAGATTTATTGAAAGTTATAGCCAATTAACTTTTAAAATCAGCTGATCCAGTAATAATTAAACAGTGATTCTTCAAAAAGGCTTAAAAGTCTCAAAGACCTTTAAAGTCTTTAAAGACTTTAAAAGAAGTTCTTTAGAATAAATTTTAAAAGCCTTTTCAATAATCTGCGAGATCGCACTGTTGTAGATTATTATTGCTCTTTGAGACAGCTGATTTCTGACAAGTTGAATTGGATCCTGCTATAATTGGCTCCTGCTATAGTCGCAGATTGTATGCATATATCACATGTGATCAGCAGATGATTGAAATCAAGTATACACTAGATGAACATCTAGTGTAGCCTTGTTGAAATGCATTATTTCAACAGCTGAAATAATCTTGTCTCACTCCCACTCACTCTCTATGATTGTTGTTCTGCCCTAAAGTGACGTCATGTAGAAGTAAAGATGTTTGCTTCCGAGACTTCTGGCGTGAAGTTAGGAAAGACTGTGTCTATTCTATACATGGCCGAAGATGAAAACAAGGGGATGTTGTCAAATATCACTGAATTTATTAGACAATTTCAGTGTACACTCAATCTAGTGAAAACACTAGGATGTTGTCATCACTGGATTTATTAGACAAATTTAATCCAGAGATATTTGATAAGATCGTATTGTTTTCATTATATTTAAATATCACAACATCTCACCAGACACTGTGTCAGAAGTTGAATATTGAACATTCCCCGATGAATGAACATTGAAAAACTTTTAAATTAAAGTGGATAGAAATGCCGTACAAAAAATTGTATGAGAATCAAACTAAGGAAAAGGGACTCACAGCCTATTTTCCAGAAGTTAGGCTTTATTGAAGTGTATTACATTTCTATGAAGAAACAATCAAATAGTAAAATACAAAAAATTATCACCTAGATCAAAATTGAAAATATTTTCTTAGTCTACAGCTATGTCTTCTGGAACGATTTTGGCTACTTTCCTATTCTCTTTCACATACGTTTTTGGACACTGCATTTGATCCCAACTGATTGGTACCATGGGAACTCCTGCAACAAATAGAAACATTACACATAATTTAATGAATTTTTTTTTCAATTTAAATCTTAAATCTACACCACATACATAGTTTAAACTATCACATACATAGGTATGTAAAGTATAAATCTACTAACCTTGGTTTGAACAACCAACCCGAATATAAAATTCAGTATCAAGTTTCAGTAAAACAAGAAACATGAGCTTTCTGCTCATTTTCAAATTAATATTTTTTGACAAAACAGTCCTCTCCACCACTCAACCTTGAAATGACTCAAATTTAAAGTTTATCACTTCATTCCGAATAGAATATGATAAATAAACAAAAAGAGAAATAATGCCATTAATTTAACATAAGCCTAGAGCTATTCACTTAATTTATCATAGATAAATTGAATAGTTGCTGTATCTCATTATTCCCTTCATATAAAACTAATTGTTTCAAGTCATGTAACAGTAAGTTGTAATGTATGCTTTTTGCACAAAATTAACTATTGGTTCTGTTTGAATATATTAAATGATACTGATACGAAATAAAACAGAAAATATAAAATTAGTTTATAGACGATTTTCTGGTTATCTAAAATGCAACAGAATACAGTTTGATTCATCGTTATGACAGCCATAAATAGCAAGCTGTAATAGGTTCGTAATATGATTAAACATACCTGCTGATGTGTGTGCTATGACTACCCCAAGTTCATTTTCGGCAGTTGACAATTGATAGCTCTGCACCTCATTCACTGGAAGCTGAAATTCTCTTGTCAAGGAAAGGTAATTAATATTATTTATGAAATGTATTTATAATAATTAATAAAATTATATTTGAATAGTTGATTCAGATAGTATATAGATTGATTAAATGCAGTCTGGGTTCGTTCACAACGAGTAAGTCGCGGTCGATGCCACTAATTACATCGCGGTGGATGTCAACATCCATGTATAGCAGGATCCTTTTAACTTGTAGAAAACATATATGTTTTACTCGGCCACCGGTATTTACAATACTTAACCTACAAATGCCGAATCTCGCAAATTATTGAAAAGCTCTTTGGAAAAGTTATTCTTTGGAAGGTCTTTTAAAGACTTTAAAGGTCTTTAAGCCTCTTGATTATTGTGTCAAAATCACTGTTTAAGTATTACCGAAACAGCTGATTTCTGACAAGTTAAAAGGATCGTGCTATAACAAAAATACATTGGAATGGATGGTAGCGTGAAGACGATCAAGGAGGTTTACATCGATGCTTTCCAAAACCAAATCAGTCTGTTTTACCTGGATGCCAACCGCGTGGGTCTTAAGCGATGTTTATCCAGATTGGTGCATTGCCACCCCTCCACAGCTCCCCCACAGAACTGACGTGACTTTCAAATTTAGATAAAACTCTGTTCATTTTAACGAATTGTAAATTTGATAACATTCGAGATGAATAATTCGAATCATCTTCAATATTAAAGAAAAATGTTTCCTCTTTTAACTTCCTTTTATATTTTAAAGATAAATTGCTGATAGATAGGTTTCACACAATTGAAAAAAATAAAAAGTAACAGGACAGATTTTTTATTATTTTACTGTAAATGTATACGAGGGTACTTGGAATTTTTCCCTATACACTGAGTAGAAGGCTATCTTTTGTTTCTAAATAAGCCTATTTTGGAAGCCCTCGATGATAGAAAATTGTAATTTGTCTTAAATAGTTATAGAACAGAACCTCCTCTATCATTTACAATAAATATTTTCAGAATAATAATTCATGGCTTTTTTTAAAAGATAAGAGATTTGAATAAATAGAGCAAACCTCCACAATAAATGATTTATCCTTGAAGAAAGTGGAACATAAAAGTAAGAGACAAATCCCTTGTTATTTGTCATTAGTTGAATGAACTATATTTGAATAGTTACGAACTACAAATTTCAAGTGAAATGAAGCGTATTCTATTCTGTTCATTCAATTTTGAATCTAAATAACTACGGATTCAGATAGATCGAAGCTTAACCTTAGCATAAAAACAACACAAAAGGATACAACCCTAGCAAGAATGATGTCACCAGGTCTTACTGAATTGTAAACTTCTACTTTGTCCTTCTCAGTAGCTCGAATGTCTTCTCTCCTCAGTATTCCTCTGTAGGGCTGACTTAGAACTGTATCTCCTATACATCTAATCTGGCAGATCGCCATCCTCAAATTGATAGTCATGACCTGGAAAGCAAGAAACATTCAATCAAATAATAATGGTTGAATTGAAATTTAACGATTTAATTGAAACTTTCTACGATGAGACAAGTTTGGGTAATGTGTTAGATAAGGTACTGTAAATGGTTCGGGGAGGCGGTTGGCCCAGTTTATAGTATCGAACATGCTCATTCATGTGAGTGACGAAAGCTCAGGACTTGAGTGAAGGGGTTAGGGGAAGTCTAGGCTATAACGTTAGCTTCAATCATGTAATTTTAAATAATTTTCAGGGTGACTAAAACTCACATGAGCGATGAGCCTGAAGTAACATTCATCCTTTCATTTCAATAGCTATGGATTAAATGTGAACTCATTTATTAAATTTATATAATGAAAACAACGAGTTCCCCCCGTGTAAAGCACTTTCATCACGTTCATCTCATTTAAAATGATTATTTTTGAAAAACAAATAGAGCCTGCAAAACTTTGATTCTTTATCTTCCTTTTGGCGCAAACCGCATCAAAATCGGTCCACTCAATCTTCTCCACGAACTTTCCAAAGTTGGACACAAAATTATTTTATTATATAAGATAACGTCCGGATAGACCGTTTTCTCAGTTAATTGAAGTAGTGTAAATATTGCTTTAAAATGAATTGCAACAATAAAGGTCTAAACCCACTACACCGTATCATACTAGGACCGTTATCGGCACGTAACATGACTGCCAATGCCCACTGCCGGTCCGGTGTAGTGGGCATTGCCAGACAGTAATACACGTGAACAATGCTTTCTTGCATGCGCCGTTCCTATAACGGTCCTAGACCTTAAAAACGATACAGTCGCCAAAATGCCAATTGGAAATACAGCGGAATGTTCTTGATGAGAATATATTTTTTTGATGAGAATATAATTTTTTGTTGAAATAATACAGACCTTAGCAGTGACAATATTCCCAGGAACGGGCACAACGCTCTGCTCATTGCTACTGTGTACTTCAACCACAAATCCCTGAAACATGGTAAAGTGAAAGGTAGAAATAAAATATAGAAACCTGATATTGAGCTGTAAGCCTGTAAGAGACCAAATGAATTTTTAGAAGATTCTATAGCTCCTTAGTGATAATATAAGTTAACAGCCTAAGTCGAAAGTGAAGTACCGTAAATTGATAATTAAGGCCGCTCTCCCACCCAGTGAGCTAAATATCTGACTATGTAGCGTATCCCTGGTGGGAGAGCGGCCTTAGGTTTTAGCTTATTATAGTCATTAAGGTAATTACAGGCTAAATAAAAGACATTCCTTTAAACTCAAGAAAATTCTGCATTACATATTTGATCAGTGTCTTTCCACTCGCTACCATCGAATAATGTAGGAGGTTTTCTGTCTTTTACAACAATTATGCTAAACGAGTAAGACACTGGAGGGAGAGAGTGTGCTTTTAGTAGCTTCTGAGTAGAAGATTTAAGATGCAAAAATTGACATTTCAGTATTGTATGGATTACAATCATCATGGATGAATAATAATTCATCGGTAAAAAATAAGAATATTTCCAATTTCCGACTGATGCCCAGGCATTCCTGGATAGATCGCGTCGTAAACACATAATAATCTGAATAGTCATACTTTGAGTAATTGTCAACAATTAAAATTTAGTTCACGTCACTTGATTGGCAAGAGGCGGCGGTGTTGAGGACAAGTTACTCAAAGAACTTGTTCACACTGCAGCAACTCCTTTCAATCAGCCACCGCGTCATTACATTCTTGAAGCTGTTGAACCGAGCAGTCTGAAGAGAGGAGGACAACCTATTGAACATCTTCATTGCCAATGCAGGGAAACAGTCCTTCACCCTTAAGAGTCGGCATCTAAGTAGGTCAATATCTTATCTTTTCTCTTGTATTATGGGCGTGAATCTGCCTTCTTACAGTAAAGGATGCCTGGTGAGTCTTGACGTACAGGAGCAATGCCAAAATATATTGCCCATAGACGGTGTGTGGGCCCAGACGATATAGGCTTACAGTGGGTGTAGAAATCACTATACGTCGACTCTTAGAGCCTTCTTCTGCAGAAGCAGGATGTCCCTCACGTGAGATGAGTGTCCCCAGAGCAGGATGCTATTTATATCTGATGTGACTGTCAAACACTGAATCATACAACATCAACAGGTGCTGCATGCTTAGTTGATCTCTCATTTTTCTAAGAAGATATATTACCCTTGATAGCTTCTCGCATACCTTACTTATGTGCTGCTCCCAACTAAGTTTGTTATCAATACTGAAACACAGAAAATTAACTGAGGCATCACTCAAACAGGCTCTAAAGAGTACACATAATTTCCGGGTCTTACCCTCATTAAGCACCAGTCTGTTGGCCTGGAACCATTCTTTTGCCTCCTTAAAAAGGTCTTGTGCTTTATTCTTGGTTTCAAGAGGTCCATTTCCACGACTAACTAGTGTGATATCATCAGCAAAAAGCAAACTTGATCCATCCAGACTGAGGTCATTTATCATTATGAGAAACAGTAGGGGGCCCATCACAGAACCCTGAGAGACACCATACATCACTGCTTTCTCCTCTGATGAAGCACCCATCATACTAACAGCTTGTCGGCGGTCCTTCAAGTAAATCTTCAACATGTTCCTTGCCTGACCCAGCATTCCATACCTTGACAGCTTACTCAGCAGGACTTCATGAGGCACACAATCAAAAGCCTTTGTGAGTTTGCACAATATTAGGTCCAATGACTCATGATTTTCAAAGGCTGGTGGATTGTTTCTATTAACGATAACAGGGCAGTGGTTGTGGATCTTCCTTTGCGAAAACCAAGCTGCATACTTCCCATCAGCCTATGAACCTCCAGATAGCATATTAGCTGTCTCATCATTACTGTTTCGAGGATTTTTGGAAAAATAGGCACTATGGAGATAGACCTTTAACTACCTGCAGTAGTGAGGTCGCCTTTTTTGTAAATTAGAACTGTTTTTGACACCTTCAGACATGCAGGAAAAAATCCGCTCATTAAACAGGCATTGAGGAGCACAATCAAAGGATCCATCAGGACATCAATGACCCTCTTTAAAGCTGGAACAGAAAGACCATATACATCCTGGCTGTAGGAGGCTTTAAAATAATTGACAATGTATTTATAAGATATTCCTCATCAATAGCCTTGAAGGACTCGAATTTGAAGACCGTTGGTGGCACCTGCATGGCTGGATCAACAGTGGAGACGGAAATGCCTTCAACCAATTCAGTTTGTATCCAATTTGTATCAATGAAAAAGTGATTTACTTCATCAGGGTTGTCCTTACATTCCATAACTGTCTAACAGTAATATCAGGTACATCAAAGAGAATAACAAGATAACCATTGAGTTCATACTAAACCGTTTCAAGAGATTGATAAAATGGGATGATAAGTATACTCACTTCTTCTTTTTGTTGAACAAGGTGTAAAATTCCAGCAAGTGTGGAATAAATATAGCCTTGCCTTTCATAAGTTCCCTTCCCAGCTACATGCTTATTGTCTGCGGCGCATATACGTAAACCTGATGAGAGAAGAATCTTTGTGTTTATGATGATTATGAAGAATGCTTAATAATATTGTATAATACGACTGGATTTTCCCAATCAATTACCGTATTTAATATTATTATAATTAACAAGATTTACGTATTACACACAAGGCATATTTTGAAATAGCCTTGAGATTTTTTTCACCTATTATTAAAACTTTTGATAATTAATGTCTTTTCAAATAAAATATACTTTTCTATAGCCAACAATGAATAGGTTTGCTTGTTTATGATAAGTAAGATAAAAATTTATCTTACCAGTTTATCGGCCAGTTAAGTTGTACAAAAAACAATTGAATTTAAACAGCGTAAAATGACGCTAACGTTAGTTTTATTGTAACTTTTTATTTTGCTGTTTGTATGACTTGTTTTGATTTTGTCAAGTTACCTTCACTGTTATTATGACGTTTCTTATAGCATTGTATTGTGCCTTAAGTGTAGAATAAAATATTCTTATTCTTGAATGATTAAAATAAAAATGACCTTATTCATTCATAGTTTTCTTTTTCATTAGATGGCATCATTTGAAGGCAGTTAAATTCAATTGGATTTCAATGCAACTAGGCCTGGCCGAAAGAGTGTCTAAAAAAGGAAGAGTACAAACTTCCGCCAGTTACAATAATATTTGGAATTATCATGGCCCCAAGATTCAATATAGGTTATTGGGAAATGAGTTAGTGAGTATCTCCCAGCAAGAATGCTTGAATGCTCAAGTCATTATCAGGCTAAGTTAGAGCGAGACTCGGAACTCATTCAACTTAGAACATAGGCCTATAGGAACCTTCTCTTACTTAAAATTAAAGTAATAAATATAACACTATTCTAATAAATATATAATTATAATAATTCTAATAAAGAAACAGGAATAATAGCAGAGATCGAGCGATTGTAGGATTAAAATGTTTATCATAAATGAAAGATTAATATGACATGTTACAGTATATGTTTTGAGTGACAAAACTCACCAACCTGGAACACAGATGATATCTTCTGTCTCCTTGATCTGAGTGTCGGGTGGCATTTTTGAATCAATTAATTGAACACTAGAAAACCC
Organism: Laodelphax striatellus; assembly: GCA_017141395.1. Taxonomy (NCBI): domain Eukaryota; kingdom Metazoa; phylum Arthropoda; class Insecta; order Hemiptera; family Delphacidae; genus Laodelphax; species Laodelphax striatellus. The sequence continues at coordinate 45,910,021 of CM029532.1, read as the reverse complement.
AAGTCAATTGATAAAATAACCACATTTATTTGCATTTGCACGTTTAATTTTAGGTTATGTATTGGAAAGTAGAAAACAGATATCAGCTGATGTGTTTTTACGTATAGCACAATCCATTTAAGTTGTCAGAAATCAGCTGATCGGTAATAATCAAACAGTGATTTCGACACAATAATCAAAAGGCTTAAAAGTCTTGAAGACCTTTAAAGTCTTTAAAAGACCTTTTTAAAGAATACCTTTCAAAGAATAACTTTTTGATAGACCTTTTCAATAATCTGCGAGATTCAGCATTTGTAGGTTAAGTATTGTGATATTGCTCTTTGAAACAGCTGATTTCTGACAAGTTGAATTGGATCCTGCTATATCACCCACCACTACCAACATCACAAAATGTTTAACAGAAAATTCTAGTATCAAGAATTCTAAATAACGTTCTGAATGATGATAAAAATATTTTTATATTCCTAAAATCCATTGAGTAAGAAGATAAGTCATTAAACGACAATTTATCTTACTTCATTCATGATTTTTCTACAGATTTACCGCAGCTTAACGATGTTGGTAATACTTGTAATCGACTCGGGCTGTCATCCTCGTGTTTTGACACGTGATATTGTTTGTCAATAATAAATTTAACAACAGAATTAAAGATAATCTATTGTTATATTCAATTTAATAAGAATTGTCAGTGAGAGTTTCTATTTTCAATTTTTGTGTAGTTATGGCGAGGAATTATGTTATTGCCTGAAATGGGATTCAGGAATTTTGTTAAATAATATTTAAACTTGGAAATTCAACCCTTTTTAGGTTATGAAGTAAAGTGGTTTTTTCCATCCACTAGTAAATATTTTGGTCTTTAGTCAGTGACTATTATGTTTCATCTTAATTGAAGATTATGATGGATCCATATCATGTTGAAATGGATTCCCAATTAACATTGACATCTTTACATTGGGCTGATATCTTATTTATCCATGTACTACCTTATCTAGAAGTCGAAGATTTATTCAATTTACGGGAAACATCAAACGAATGTATGGAGATGATAGACAACTACTTTGGAGAAATGATAAATTTGAGACTGGATCAATTCAATTTTTCTGAATCGCATTTCAAGGTGTGTATTTGTCTCTTTACCACACCATAAATCACCCCTGTGTACTTACTTCTACAGTAGCAACCACTGCTAATTGTCACAATATCAACATGAAAACCCCAATATCCACTTTCTTTATAAACTCTTTCAACACAGTACAGTTGACAAAAATTGTCATTAATTTAAATTGTTGGCTCCATTGAATTGTCATTCAGTTATAGAATTCAGTAGGCCTAGAAGGCTTGGACACAACAAAAATGTCTTTTCTATTATTTGCTCTTGCGCAGAAGATTATTTCTCGAATTTTCTATGCGAGAGCAGATAAATCTGCTTTCTCTCACCAGTAAGAAATGGGTTCTTGTTTTCATATTCTAGCTTCAAAAATCTCCAATTTTACTACTTTATGCTTCCCAACAAAAACACAGTAGGTTCCCAAACACACACATAAGTTCTTGTGTATAGATACAATATTTCAACATAAATTTTAATTTCCAATTGAGTTTTAGTAACAAGAAAATGTATAGAAAGTTTTCAATACTTACTGAATATTCTTACAGTAGCGCAATACTTAATAATTATAAGTTGAAAGATATATAGGCTACATTATTTAATAAAAAATTCCTTTTTTTGAAAATAAATTAATTTTTTGCGCGACAATTGCTCCGTATTGGTATTGCACATCTTTTAATTAGAATAGGACTGATAAAAAATTGAAGAACGGAAATAAAATGAAAATAAAAAAAAAATAAAAAAAAAATCAATTAAAATGAAAAAATTTAAAATAAATTAATAAATATGAAAAAAAAATCTTTTAATTAGAATAGGACTGATAAAAAATTGAAGAACGGGAATAAAATAAAAAAAATATAGGCTAAATTAAAAAAAATTGAAAAGGAATTAAATAAATATATATAAAAAAAATAATTGGAGGGAGGAGGGGGGTGACATTTGATGGGAAAGAGGGGGTTGACATGAAGAGGGATATGTGGGGGTGACATTTGGGGGGAATGGAGGGGGGCATTTGTGGGATGACATTTTTTTGGGGGTGGCATGAAGGGGGGACATTTGTGGGGAGAAGAGGGGGGACATTTGGGGGGGGGGGAAGAGTGCGATACGAAGTTCGCCGGGACAGCTTGTTCATTATATAATATAATAAGTTTACATTTGAATGTACAATACCAGCAAGAAGCAAAACGCAAAAAACGTTAGTAATTTTTCACTTAAAAGTATATATTTTTTCTAACTTGAAGTACGTTACCAGTGAAAAGAAGATGAATCAACATAATAATTATAATTAGACATTAGACGCAATATAATTATCAATAATGTGAGACTATCATTTATCTACTTGTCTGTCTAAATTAAATTTTGCTATTGTCTTTGTTAGTGAAAATGCAACTGAAAGGTAATGGTTTCTGGTTGAAGTATATAAATATCTCAATCATAAATTCAAATAATTCGTTATTTATGTAACTTTCAACTCAATAGTGAAAAATTACTACTAAGTATTGTAAACTGTGATCAAAACTATGAATTTCAGCAGGTTCTATTTTTCGGCTTGTTATAGATTCTTTCTCTCACATGCCATAATTTGAAGAAACTGATTATTCACAATTGTGATGATGTACCAGAGGATGATTTGAAATACCTTTTGGACCACAATAGGAAAATCAGGCACATTGATCTATCGAGTTGCTGTAAGCTTACTAGTCTTTGTCTACATCCAGTTGTTATCCATTTCAAAGTAAGTTAAGTATGACTATTTTGAATAATTTTCTGATTTCGTCTTCATGCAAAAAACATTACCTAAGTTATTTGATGTATTGAAGCTGAATTCAGATTCTGGTTCTTGGATTAGTCACCTTTTCTATTTGTTTCTCTTGATCATAAGATTTTTTAATCATTTTTAGGTTTATTCCAAGTTACTTATAAAGAGGTAAAAATGTACCGCTTCTGCTGCAATTGATAAATAAATATAGGATTTTCAATGTAGACTATCAAAGGAGTACCTACATGCATACTCATTACTTCCAAGACGTGAAAGTTATCGAATAGATCAAATTTTGAATCTGTACCGTGCTAGACATGCTTTCAGTATCCTCTATAAAAATAAAAGATAATGTGTTTTGAACATTTTTTTGCAGGATCTGAATGCTCTAATATTGAATAATAGCATATGGTTCACCACAGGATGCTTGGAGGCTTTTACCTTACATCATTCAAAATTGGAGGTCTTGGAATTGTCACAGTGCTCAAGCTTGGGAAATGTATCAGCTATCAACCGTTTTCTGGTGAAATGCAAAGAGTAAGTTTGTTATACTTGTTAATTTAGAACTGTGACAGATTTTTTTATAAGTATCATTTTATACAGCAGCATCCATCAAATAAATGTTTTGACTAGCAAAGGAAAGTGTTAAAAGAGCTTACTACTAATCCAGCTGGTAGGATATTGATCTAATTATTTTTAAATATGAAAATTACTCACTTTCGAATTCTCATATAAATATTAATCGAGCTCCAATAAACGATTTTTCATTAACCGGTTTGCCAATCTGGCTTGAGTTTTTTGTAGTCTACATCCTTCAGATTGTCGCCAATTTATTGTATTATCACCAAACTGACTGCTTGTTTTTCAGTCTTCACACTTTGAATCTATCTGGAATTGATTGTATATGTGATTCTACAATGGAAACATTATCACACTTCAATTGCAAATTGCAAATATTGGATGTAAAGTTTTGTCCTCGAATCACAGGTTATGGCATCAGGTAATTGAACATTTTTACTTTCATATTTAAGTCAACACACGAAGTATGAGCTCAATCTAAATACATATATAATCAGATTCATTTCATTTGACGCTTGGAATTGAATAGATAGAGAGATATTGCCATTGTACTCTACCGTCAATCCGTCATCAGCAACGTCAAAAAATAATATCTATCTAATGCCAAGCGTCAAATTTAATGAATCTGATTATAATGAATAATGAGTACATATCAGATTATGTAAGTACTGAAATGACAATTCACACTACTTTCGTTGAATTTCAGGAAGATTTTTTGGAACAATTCCATAAATTTTAATTTGTGGAATTGTATGCTAATCCACATAATTTTTACTTCGATAAGATATTTGTTTGAAATTTTTTTTTGAAAAATACCATTAAATTATTGGAGTAATTGTGTTGCCGCTGAACAGCGGAACCCCAAGTAATACGGAATAAAAAGGAATTCAAGCTATTGATATTTTCAAGTCAATATTAACTTGTCCAATTTAAACCATTTTTGTATTTTGAACGTTGCCACTTCCTTTCTTCTTCAGTCGTAAAATTTCTATCGGTCAGTTGCCCGAGAATCCAGTTGAATTTAACCACCGTAAAATTACATCATTACATGGTTGTCAGATTCGTTTTTTATTATGTACATTGGTTCCGTCAGATGACACTTTTTACAGCGGGTTAATTCAATTGGATTTTCGTGAAACTTGCCGTTTCTTCTTCTTCTTCTTTGGCTTTGCCTTTATCCCATGAAACTTGCCGTTTGAAGTTTACAAAATGTGTCCTTCGCTTTTACTGACTATGTATAGAAAATACTATTTTATCCAAGAATAGCATATTTGGCCAGATACGTTATATTTCAGTGAACTTGATCTTTCTAGGATGTTAATCCAATATTGCAACAAACTAAGAAAATTATCAGTAGTCGGGTGCTCCTCTGACGCGCAGAGGTTCGCTTATGATGGCAGAGTGAATGATGTGCCATTGCTAGAGGTTGAAGTCGATGCAGAATATATATTTCCTGTTGTGAGAGTACCACTACTTATGCTCCAGATATGAAGGTACCGTACTGACAGCCAACTGCATTTGTTATTAAATCTTATTCATTCAAGTTCCTCAATAGGTATATTATCTTGTTGGTTTAATATTTAAATCACAGAAATAAGTTCATATCTAATGGATTAGTCCATCTTACAGACAATTGTTTTAGAAAGTGCTTTCTAATGTTCACAAGAGCCTTCCTAGTATAAATAATGACCTGTCAATTTCAAGAATAAAGGTTTCAGTAGACTATAATGGCAACAGCTAATTTAATCAAAATTATTATTCAACAATTTGTAAATTCAATAAAAACATATTATTGGGTTAAATTACACAATAAAATAGGATTAATTAGACGAGATTAATTTTTGAACCAGAAGTCATACAAGAAATAGAGTAATAATTAAAATGAAGCTATGGGCATTAACATTGTGATAAAAAAATTGATTGAATGGATTTATATCTCCTCGTGTACTTCGAACGAGAGAGAAATCTATAAATAATTTTCAATATTTTTTTCACAATAGCTTATCTATTAATTTCACAATTGAAGAACGTTAAATTGATAGTTATAGTTCAGTGAAATAACTTGCGGTACCCAAATTACCTAAAATTCATATGGGAGGTAGGCCTATCTGTTTATTTCAAATACTTCAATAAGTAGTTTTATGTAAAGTATTGCCAATAATTCCTCTACAACAGCTCTAAAACACCGTAAAATAATACATTTATCGATGTATACAGAATGAAAAGTAGTCTAAATTTAAATATTTTTTTACCATAATATAGAAACCGATGATTCTGCTACAACCAAGGATTTCTATGGGGTGGCCTTGAAAATAATTAATGAAACACATCAAATTCCAACTGGAGAAAAATAAGGTCAATGACTGTATTTATTAAACTGTGAAGTAATTCATACAGGTATGTATTGTATATGTAATATTTGCAGGCATAGAAATAATACCGTAATTATTTTGTACTCTATGCTAGAAATTTCTAACAAGTTTTAGTATTGACTTGTAAACTAAGAAGACTTTTATTAAATCAATTAAATAGTTGTAGGTTATCTTAGCACATAATATTTTGTATATAGTATTCAGTATTATAATAGTTAATTCTGTATAATTAGAAGATAAAATAATTTTATTATCAAAACTTGTTCGTTCTTGCTTTTTTCACGATCAATCCTAATAACTTGATATTATAGCATCTCAATTGATGGTATAATATCAATATGATCAAAAAAATTTCATTATCAATGTCATACTGTGTTTCTCAAGGTTTTTAGCCGAAATTTTATTAATAATTTCTGAGTTCACTAAATTTGATACCTACTTGATTTCAACTTTGTAATGTACTACATTTGATACTACTCGATTTATTGTATACTAGTCAAATGAGAGAAAAATTTGGATGCAAAAAGATGTCTTTAATGGATAAATTATACCACAGTTGAAGATGTGATTTTCAACCTAGCCACACGTTTCGAGTGCTAAAGTGAATTTGAGTTCAATCGACAACCTAGCTCTCCGCTCTCCGTGGCTAGCCTTGTAATACACAGATAATGGTGCATTATCAATTTCTGTGCTTAAACTTGGACAAAATCAAATCGACTTCTTGAATTTATCATTAACCTTTATTACACCAATACAAGGATAAGGAGTGGAAATAGAATTGATAACTACTAATAAAAATATCATAATTTATTAAAATCAACAAAAATATTTAAATCACTAAAATACTGTAAATAATGATTAGTATTGAATGGAACTGAATATCAAATTTATACAATAGATTCTATCAAAATTTGTACATCACTGTCAAAATATTAGACTTGGTAGCCTATTTCTCACAAATTTCCTTTGGTAAATGTTATGAGTTACAAATATATTGTATTATAAACTTTATATTGTTCAAGTTTCTATAAAATATAACATGTGATCTGTATATGAATATAAAAATTACAATTTCACTTCAATATTGCATTTGTATGAGAATGCCTTATTTATATTCTACTTGATATGGTTAAATCGACAGCGGAAATTCAAGAATTTGAAAATATTAGTACCATCAGAATTACTTCTAAAACCCGATAAGGCACTTTCTAATAACTTAAGTTTCATTAATGACTAGATTCAATGTAACTCTACATTTCTTTTTTAGAAAAGTTCCCAAGTGAAAATTTGAAATTTTAGTTGAACAGTTCCAAAAAATATGCGCTTTTGCTAATACAGAGCTAAATTATTTGTAAACGTTTGTCACTATTTTAAAAGATTTTCATTATTGTTATAATAATGAAAAATTATCAATATCTGAGATATAATAAGTTCAGCTTCATACATGGAATGCAGGTCCAAATATTATGAACCATTAGTAAGATTAAAATTCGTTCGTAATAATAGGGATGAATAGCATAGTATAATATTTAATAATCTACGATAAATTATGATGAATAAAAAATCAATGACACAATGTTGATGGCAATTGATTTGTGAATCTAAATGCCCTTAGAAGAATCTGAAAAAGTCAGTGATTTACAAATTAAATTAGTTGTATGGAAGTGGAAACAATGATTCTTCTATCTAGAGCATGTTGAAAATTTTGATCACACAGATTATGAATGTATACGATGAAAAAATAATACAATGACTATACAAATGTGATGAATATTACATTATTACAGCGATTGATGAGAAAATGTTCATGAAACTACGTTAAACATTGTGCGCTGAGGTGCCAATAGATAAAAGTCACGAAGCTTACAAAAACTACACATAAAAATTTCAAAAGAAACTTATAATTCGGTTGAGATGAGAATCTTCAATAGTAGTTAAGAACGGAACAACTAACTCACTTGACTATCAAAAGCATACTAAATGGGTCTCAACTTGAAAATCTATCTCTAACGACACAATTTAAATTACGACATGAACTTCCAAATGCTTCACAAAATGACAAGTTCACAAGTGTTAGGTGAGTTAGATTAAATCACATTTTGAACCATCCATATTTCACTACAAGCTTGCTCTAATTGACGGTAAAAAACGAAATAAGTTATAATGATGATGAATTTACTTTTTATTTAGATAAAAAAGTATTGAAGTGGTGTATTATCGAATAAGGTTAGAATGGATCTTAAGAGTACTTTATTAGTACTTTAAAGTACTTTAGTTACATTACTGATCTAGATCAATGTACTATTTTCAAACACATAAATTGCAAGCTAGGGTTACCAAACCCTCAATATTAATAAAATATTGTGACATGAAGAGGTGAAACAATAATAAGTATATTATATAACATACAATAAAAAATATATAGTACATCAATATTGACTGGTAATTGCACATGTGATTCAATCCTAGAAGTAGTCTATGTCATAATGGATGAATAAATAAATAAATATGATAAATTTTACAATGATATATTGATGTTGCAAGTGGAATGATGACCGCTGACTAGCCTACTATTAGCAGGTAGTTGATCATTGTTCATCAGCTGACGGGCGATTTGAGATGGGGTCGCTTGGGCGGCGGAGTGGGCGGCGTGTCCGACTCGACTGGCTCCGGTGGCGGCGGCTGCACAAAACAATATTCAACATTTTTCTATTACTTACAAAATTACAAATACAATTTTTTTAAATAAACAGCAAAAATAAATCAATCAGAATATAGTATAGCAGGATCCTCTTAACTTGTCAGAAATCAGCTGTTTGGGTAATAATTAAACAGTGATTTCGACACAATAATCAAAAGGCTTGAAAGTCATAAAGACCTTCAAAGTCTTTAAAGACCTTTTTAAAGATACCTTTCAAAGAATAACTTTTTAAAAGACCTTTTCAATAATCTGCGAGATTCAGCATTTGTAGGTCAAGTATTGTGATATTGCTCTTTGAAACAGCTGATTTCTGACAAGTTAAATGGATCCTGCTGTACAAATAAAAACAAGAAACTATTTCCACAAAAGAGCAAGCTCGAGCTTGGGGAAGGAGCAGCCGTGCTACAATAGCAAATAAAAACTATATCCTTCTATGAAACATAAAAACTTAGTAATAATATAGTAAAACATTCATTCAATACTTAAAATTATAATCATATAGTATTATATAAGTTTGTAATAATAAACTATATATGAATACTTCATTATAATTAAGCTACTTTTATAATATCAGAATACTAGAAAAAAAACATTTTTTGTAGAGGTGTGAAAGTAAGATATAGTGTGCAGATCAGATTTTTTCGAATATTAGAGACTTCAATGAATAACAGTGTCATCGTCATGCAAAATTAAAATTTGATGAGATAAATTTATGCATGAAGAGTGTTTATGAATATTGAGATACATGAATAGAACTGATATAAGGTTAGATGAAAAAAATATAACATACTATCCTATTGTATTCGCTCAGCCCTATCCCAGCCATGAGGGTCAGAAGATACTTTTTTAAATGCATACTAAAATTCTTTTGGGCGAGTTTGGACGAAAACACCTCTGACATTGCTAGGGAGAGTATTAAAAAATGATGGTGATAGGTAGAGGAAGCTACGCTGACCGGCTGTAGTCAAAAACCGAGGCACAGTAGCCAGACCTGACTCCTCCCGTCTTGTTATTGAACAGTCGGTTCTATTTATGAATAGTGAACACTTTTGTAATATAATATGATGTGTTTCAAGTAAATCTGACAAACATTACATCATTTCATTATCAGACATTACACCATCTCTGCTGAAATAAGACGAAAACTAAAAAAAAACCGTCTTATTCCTTGAGTTAGAATCGCAATGCAACGAAGAAATTCATTACTATCCAAAGCCGTTAAGTAAGTTATACTATCAAATTCCATTCAATAAAATGACCTTGAACAGCTGATTAGGTAAGGTACCCACACACTGGACAAACATGGACTGTTATAACGTGGCAAACTATGATATTCATGTCTTGTGTGTGGATACCTTACTTGATGAGCTGTTAGTTCAAGGTTATTAAACATCGCAATTCGGAAGAAATTTTTAGGAAACATTTGATCGTGTACATACAACTTTTAGGTACTGATTGTATTCAGGTACGACTTTAAGGTACGTATTTAATAAGAAAAGATATGTAAGTGCAGGATCCAAACTCTAGCAACAAATTGCTCAAAATAAAATTCAGAATGACGTTTATAAAGTCATAGATTATGATTTTCGTATTAACATAACCTGAGTTTGGACATTTTTTGAGTAAATTTTGGAACACAAGAAGTTTTGGGCTAACGCCTGTTTTTTCTTACCTTGATATTGTATTTTTGATCAAATAAATGAGAATATTCTGGTAATCTGCTTCTTGAACAAAGTTTGCAAGTCATAACATGTGGTCGCCCGGTGAGAGCGGTTGCTGAATAATCATGTGGTTAAGTAACAAACATTCAAGACTGCTCTTGGATGGGTGACCGACACAAAAATAAGGCGAGGTGGAACCTACCCGTAAGGGTCTCCCTACCAATAAAAAGCCATACGATAGAAAAAACAAAGATTGCAAAAACAGACTAAATGAATTACCTTATTTCTAACTCTTGGTGTACTCGGAGTGCACGGCGAGCTGGGAGAATGGTCATCAATGTTGCAGTAATCACTTTCTCGCTGTTTCAAGGGTAGAGCTGGAGGTGTGTTGTCTTCTTCGCTGGCAGTTGAATCAGTAGTACCTGTCCAACACACAACGAATCAATTAGTACTATTGATAAGATTACATACATTCTATATAGTTTTTGAATTGAGGATAGGAACCCTATTTTAGAAACAACATTTTTCAATATAATACTTCCGACAAAATAACTTTTGCGCCAGCAGTGAGTTCAATTAACAATGAAAGAAAAGAATTGATTAATTTTAGTTTTATACAGTATACAATTATGGAATTGAACCGTAGCTCAACTATTATGATCAAAATACTATAATTTTCAAAAAATAATTTTCAATTTTCTTCCTAGTACATCTTGAAATCTTGAAAAAAGAACACATGAATACATGAAATATTACAAGATCAATATTCTGTAGTATTGTTATCCATAAATTCCTGCACTCTGTAGTAAACATAACCTTTTTCATTCGATTTGCAGATACTTAACACGAACGGACGGTATTATAACATTCTATTTAGAGCAGTAAAAAATAATAATAAGATATTATAATAATATATCCGACTACATTTTCTTGTAACTGCGTAATTTTACCTATCGAATCCCTATTCGATCCAGAACCATTGACTCCTCCAGGAGATGACTTCTGGGGTGAAAACTGTCCGCTGGTTGGTCGACTCATCCGTTTCTCCTTCTCAACTTCAGAGCGCAGAGGACGTTTCGGTGTCAACTGCACATCAAAATAGAAGACATTAATTAATTCTTCCAATAATATAATCAATGAAATAAAAGTCGATTATGTAAAATATCTCTCAATATTGTTCAAATCACATCCAATTTAATCGCAACCCTAAATAATATCAAACTTGGAGTTAAATCAAAGTTAATGAGAATGAGTGACAGAGTAGGCTCCTGTGGACCCCCTATGAAGCTTTTTAGGGGTTTCAGCAGGTGCCATTTGAATACGATATTATAAACAATACAGCAATTTACTAAAAAAAAGAAGAATAAATAACGAGAAGTGAAAATGAAGAAAAATAACGAAAAAATTGAAAACATTTCAACTATCACCCAAGAAAATATAGAATCATAACAAGGAATTGATCAAGTTTGACAAATTTACGGAACAGAACTTGAGTTTTTAATTGAAGCCCAACTTCAATTTAGGACACTATTATGCCTTTTGAATGCTTGCTACCAACTATACCCCTTATTTAAAACTGCAAAATTAAGGCAAAGGCAACTTCTGGACGGTTCAAAAAATTATTTGCTACATAAAATTATTGCCATTTCTATTTCCGTTTCTATTTTTCTATTAGAATGCAAATCCACTTAATTTTATTTATTTAAATTGTGAATTATTATAATATTATTAGATCTACATACTACAAAATACCTGAACTTCGGCTGACGAAATGCCAAGTCTAATGAACTGTTAGTGTTATCATCAGTTTACTTTCATTTCAGAATTTATTTACTAATATTGTTGAAATTTTTCATGCATATTTTTATTCAACTTTTTATTGTTTCTTAATTTAGAAACTTTTGCAATAATTGTTTTGTTCACTCAAGTTCATTCCTCAACAAATTTTGGATCTTTTATTTTTTTTATTGCAACTTTGATATGAACTCATTTGAAAATTCTAAAATTATTATAATTTTGTTTTTCGAAGAGGAAATTTGTGATTTAGTAAGTCGATTTGACATGAACTGAATTTGGACTGTTTGTATAAATTGGAAGAGGAACAGTTTTGGGCATAAGCCTGTTGTATAGCAGGTCCCTTTTAACTTGTCAGAAAACATATGTTTTACTCGGCCACCAGTACAAATGCTTAACCTACAAATGCTGAATCTCGCAGATTATTGAAAAGGTATTTTAAAAAGTTATTCTTTGAAAGGTCTTCTTTAAAAAGGTCTTTTAAAGACTTTAAAGGTCTTTAAGACTTTTAAGCCTTTTGATTATTGTGTCGAAGTCTCTGTTTAATTATTACCGAAGCAGCTGATTTCTGACAAGTTAAATGGATCGTGCTATACTCTCCTTTGTAAATTATTGAATAAATGACTGATTGATTTATTTTATATTCCAATTATTGCTAAACTGACTGACCTCTTGACGGAGTTCGAAGACAGGAGTTGTTGGCGTGATGAGTGTGGGAGGAAGGGTGGGGGGAGAGTCGAACATGGGAGGCGACTCGGGCTGCGTGTACCACTGGCTGTTGCTGGTCAGGGTCGCTGTGCTGATAGTCGATGTCAGACTGCTCCACGACGAAGTCGACTCTCGATCGGCCGCCTTGCTGATGCTTCTCGTCGAGCGACGCTTCTTGTCCTTTTTCAACGTTCCAGAAGGAGTTTTCATTGGACTAGTTGAAGTGCTGTTTGCTCTAAACCAACAAGGAAATAATTTAATTTGATGGTTTGAGGTTCGCCAATACAAGTGCAATAGGTGCATTACAGTTCATTACGTGTAAAGGAACCAAGATTCTAACGCTCACGTTAGAAAAAAAGCAACAACTGGTGATTTCCTGAAGCTACGTAGTCAAATTACAATATCTTTACGCTTTTTTTACAAAGAAAAATGTAATGGCTGGCACACTGACTGGTGTGCATTGGACTATTTGTTTGTATAGAGTAGACGATCATATGATTCACCTGCCTCCAGTAACCTGAACGTCTACTGGAATCGTGAAATCCAGCCATAACAATGATGTATTATCATGACAGGAGCAACAATGATAGAATTAGGCTACAAAACCTTCAGTCCATTATCAAAACAGTACATAATATTAAAAAACAGTAACAAATTACAAACTTTGAATTTATCAGTTTTACTCGTCCACATTATCATATGCCTTGCTCACCACAAACGAAAATACATATTTTTGAAAGAATTATTATTTCTATTTTAAATCGTTAATGGTAGGTGATTAAAACGTCTCTTCAGATAACTCAGCTCAACTCTCGGTCCTTATTACAGTTCAATAAGTTCATTGAATCAAAAGTGGTGAACAAATGGAAAGTTGTCAAGAAAACCGAATAAACAGACCATAACACTGGACGAGACTGAAAAGTTGAGCTCTCGCGCCTGAAGAAAACAGAACGAAGAAACTCAGTATTTACTCGCATTAATATGAGCACAGGGAGTGCTGTGTTAGATGTGCCAGGCAAGCTCCGTTCCGTTATTTTCTAAACCAATTGCTTCAGAATTATGGAATAGAAAACGAATAACAATGGTGTAGTGTACTAGCATTTTATAACTTGAATGCCACCAGTTCAATCCAGCATGGTCGAAAATATTTTTCACTATAGACAATTTTGCACAGAGTTTCAAACTACAGTATATCCATTGCTCATGCGTTCTAAATTATTGAAATAACACTTAATTCATACAATAACTTATTGACATAAATTAAGAAACAATTTATATAAGATGGATGGTTTATTGGAGTTTATCCAAAGAAGTGAAGTGAAGATTTTTTTGTAATTGAGGCGAAAGTATACTTAATGACAGTTTTAGATGTAATTTCAGAATAGATGAACGAAATACAACCAACAAAGATGAGTCCGTGTGTGAATATTATTTCAACATAAAAATAGCATTAAACATAACAGCACATGCAAATACATTTCATCCATACACTTGTCAACAAAATTATTTTATTTTCATGCATGAAGGACAATTTCATGAAATAAGAATTAAGAGATTTATGTGATATTATCTATTAAACATGTTCTATGGAACTCATCTACATATTCTCGGTAGAGTTCTCTTTGTGCAATAATCTTTATCAACCAAGAAACTATTGAATATGACAGAAAATTAGGTATGAGATGGGATAGATAGTTGAGGATGTAATTGATAATACAAAAGAATGTTGAATGTTTAATCACATAAAGAAAAACATGTGTAGATACGCTAATAGATTTCAACCTTTGGATTACAGTGGGATTAATCGATGGAAACAGTTAGGATTATTTTCAACTAGAAAATGAGAGTGAAAATATGAGCTAATGATTATGATTGAATAAAATGTTTGATAGTAAACACGCGATGTGTTGGTTATACCTTGAAAGCGAGCCAGTTGAAGAAAAGTTGACAAAACTTTTAAGCCCAGCAACTTGAGATCGAGTGAGACTAGAAACCCTGGAGCTAGAGCCCCTGAACACAGACAATAAATGCTTATTAGAACAAACCATTCAAATCTTACCTACTAAATTTCTTTGCAGAATTTTGTTAGTATTTTTTGTTGATTTTTTAGCAAGGTTGATTTTTAGAATAGAGCTTAACATTTGTTTTTGTAGTTGTAATATTTAAATTCATTTTTCTCATTTTACTTTTGTATAATTTTGTTTGAATAATTGTAATCTTTTCTGCAGAGGAATAAATTATTCATTTATTTATTTAACACATACCTTCATTCTGAAACCATGGTACTGGAAAATTTGCTTTGGTTCGTTTATTATTTCAATAATATATTTTTTAAATAAATTTTAAAGTTGAATAATTATATTTATCTATATTTTTGGGACCCTTGAGGTTGCTTCACATCACAATAAAACTATTTCATGAGGAAAATGATAGACCCCTAAGCTTATTTCAGTTGTTTTCTGAACCACATAGAGACAGCGAATTCATCATTTTAATAAACTTTACAAAAATTTATTGAACACATGTTCCATAAATCACTATAAAACAAGCGAAACTTATTTGATTCTTCTCATTAATCATGTAATTCATTTTTCATATTTTGAAATTGGAAAAAATACAAAGAAATGATAACTGAAAGTTTTTAATAAGTTATTTGAATAAGTGATATTATGAGTTTTTCAATTACTAAATTTATTCTGATTTGCAGTAAAATAAATGTTTTCAAGTTTTATTATAAATGTTTTAAGAGAAAAATTCAACCTCTTGTAGTATCATGATTGCATACTTTTCCATTTAATCAGTATCTTTAATTTCAATCACTACCCTATTATATTTTTCTAATTTATTCCAAGCTAAAGTAAAGCATTATATGGTGGTAGCCTACGCTTGAGCGTTCACTATTTTTTCAAGTTTCAAATTTATATTGTTGAGCTAGAAAGAGACGCACATACTATTATCCTGGAAATAAACAATCATGCATACACATAACCAACAATGATGGAACAGACATGATTAATGAACAATCCATTGGTTGCATCAAGCTTGGCGGTAAAATGAGTAGGGAAAACTTCCATCTTGTGAATGCGTTTCATGATAAACTTTTAGAAAAAGATTCGATATCCTTGATTTCAATTATAAAATTAGAGAAATAAGATTTCAACCTGTATGTTTACAGAGATCAATTACTCGAAACTAATTTTTGGTTTCAGAACGTCCTAATGAAATAATATTACACATAGATTAAATTATACTTTCATAGATTTCATTTTTTCGAGTTGAATTTGAAGTTCTGCTTCAACTGGGGAAGCGATTGGCTTCGTGGTCATGCCGGTGTCTAATCGCAAGATTAGATAAGAGACTTGCACCTGTTATTCCCATAGTAATGGTGACCACTCCAGGCCTTTTTCCGCTGAATGTAACTCATTTATGAGAATCAAAATCGCTTCACGGTGGTTCGGAATCATCTCTCATCATCATCCGTCCCATTACCCACGCACAAGCTGAGAGCTTATGTGTGCATCACCACAGCAAAAAAACCTAGTGGGAAGGGTAAGATATTTGTGTAGATATCTCAAACTCTTGTTGATAGATTTCGACAATAGAGAATGCAAATCGATGGCCTTCTATTTGGTAATTTGGAGCATTGACGTCACCAGATTAGTTGATTCCCACTAGACCACTCAATTCTATACTAGATTTCAAGTGGTGAAAGTTTCTTGAATTAGAAATTTTGCAATTGTTTTTCAAATTGTTCATATGAATTTTTCATAACAAAGCAGTTAGTCACATAAGCTGAACAGTTAAATTGCACATATAAGTCAGAAGTCATGATAAAATACACTTCAAAAACAACATTTACATGAAATGGTTTAGAGAAAACAGATTGGTACTTACTCAGAAGAACCGAGACTAGTATTAGAGTTACGATTTTCAGAATTGAAAGATTGCGTATTACTCATCTGACGGCGAATCGGAACTGGCTCAAACTTGAGATCTGATGTCTACGAACAGAAGAAGAGTTTTTGAATCAATATCTGAATGGCAACAGTTTTCTGTAGTACGGTAATAGAGAAATAGAAAAATAATAATATGATCAATAGGCTACATACAATAATAAGGGAACTGATAGTAAATCTGAAAGATAATAGGCTACTAGATAAATAACATACTTCTGGGGTCTTGGGTATTAAGCATTGAATAAGGAATTCAAAAAGTCATGTTCATTGCATACTAGTGATATACACTATATAGTAGCTAATTGCATTGCAGTTCTCATCTCAAGTTTCAAAATACATGAATAATTTATAAATTGATCAACCCCATACAGTATTAACACCGCTACAATAATATGTAGAACCACCACATGATTCAGACCCATAGACTGAATTTTTTTCATTAAATACTCAATAATTTATTAATAGATCATTTGAATTAATTGACAGATAAGTACTTATACTTTATAATTCAGAAATCCAACTTTACTATCAGTATTCCATTACTGCTTCATCCTTCACAATAAACCCATCTTGAAATCAAAATATTTAACATGCTGAAATTGATAATTGAACAACAATCAAAATATGTGTGGTGTTAACGTAACGGTGAGTTTCAAATTATTGCGCTTGATAAGATTTATTACTTATTAGAGAAATTTACCTTTTTTCCATAATTTTTGATGACATGTGAGCTCATATCAGCGAACCTTTCCTTGAGATGATTGTGAAGTGGAGCCTGTGATGCCGGCACCCTTTCTCCATGCACTTTGACTGCTATCTCCAATAAGGGTATTTGAGAAGCAATCAGATCCTTCAACTGAGCCACCATATCACAGTCCTTTGGATGGTTTTCCAGATATTCTGGTACGAAGAAAGCTTTCTCATAGTTTGAAATGCCTCCCATCACGTTAGCATCAATCATGCCTTGTAGTTTGAGGGTGAGGTTGTTCAGGGATAATGTGGGATCGCTGCTGTGCGCTATGATAAGGTCTCGAAGTGTTTTGTTGGCGTTTTCCATGGCTTCTATGGCGTTCTGGAGTGGAGACATGTGGAATGTGTTGACAGCCGTGACAGGAAACCATCGCAGTATGCCAGGCAGTGGGTAAGATGTGACAAGGACTGTCCTCTCCACCCATAGAGTGGCGAATTCGTTTGTCGAGTCCACTCCTGAACTATCTTCCCCCCTCGAATCCCTCTTATGGTAGGGCCTTGAGAATCTAAACTTCTGTACATCATTCACACGATAATAACGAAGAATCTGATCGTGCACCAATCGTCCTGAAAGTCTCTTCTTCTTATCATCCATAACTGGTTCCACTTTGTTGATCTGAATGAACTGACCTTGAGACTCGGTAATATCCTTGCCAGGAGACGACAACCTGTTCATTAACTCGGCATTGGGGAATTGATTCAATGTTCGCCCAGAGAAATCACTGGAATGTTCGTACTCCTTACCACGGTAGATAAACACTTTATTTTGTAGAAATGGCGGAAATCCACGACCGTAGTATCCGACACGAAAGTATTCAGGTTCGGGTCGCAGCTGTTTCATTATGCTGTCATAAAAGCTGGACATTCGACGCAGTAATTCGCTGAGAAGATGGTAGTCGAATATCTCCTCTTCGTACTGTTTGACTAGTTCTTTGCAGATGCTGAGCGCACACTCCCAGTTCTTGCCTTTGTCGAAGTAGTTGACCATGTCGCGGTAGAGAGCGTCCTTCAACTGTCGGTGAGTGAGCAGCGAGGTGTAGCGCGGAGATCGCAGCAGCGGCGGCAGTTCCTCATTCGACCATGAGAGCAGTTTACTGTGCAACCGCAACGTATATGCCGCTTCTGTAAAATTATCCGATTCTAGATGCAGGTCACATAGTTTGTTCACATATCGTATATACATCTCCTTTCTATTGATTTCGCTGTAGAAGTCCTGAAAGTTCAAAAAAGAAATGTTAATAGAAAATCGTATGGAACAGATTTTGAAATAGTTAATATAGAAAAATACAATGGATATAATTCGATAAGAATTTAGTTAATTTAGAAGAGTTCAACGGTATTCCATCCTCATTATTATTAGTCGTAAAGCGCCCCGGTGG
This sequence comes from Laodelphax striatellus, assembly GCA_017141395.1. Lineage (NCBI taxonomy): Eukaryota > Metazoa > Arthropoda > Insecta > Hemiptera > Delphacidae > Laodelphax > Laodelphax striatellus. The sequence continues at coordinate 45,891,257 of CM029532.1, read as the reverse complement.
AAGACGCTAAGCAAAATTTGATTCACTTCCAGACGTTGGATTCTTTCTGTACACACTGCTCTTCATTTTTAGTGAAAATTCAGCTTTCTTTTTTTCGCTCCATTTTGTTCCCATCATTATTATTAATAATGTATGGCTTTTATTGGTGGAGGTCTCTCCACCTTCACCTCCACCTCTCAACGCTTCTTTACTGTATAACGCAATTTTCCCTTAACGGGGAACGTAGTGAATCAGTAGACAATCACTTTTCAAAACCTTACCCTTAATATTTTGTGATATAATATTCAAAAGAAACTTATGAGGAAAGCTTATACCACTGATAAAAATGATAATGGCATATGTCGATATTTTAATCTCAAGTGAGAGCTTGATATTCTCACTACTTATCTATTTTCGCTTTTTATACTTTTTCCAAATTCTGATGGTCAAAAACTAGCATAATTTTTCAAATCTTGAAATAATAGATCCGTTTATAGTAATGAATTAATTACCAGTAGACTGACAGTACAGCTCATCCTATTTTCTTTGTTCTCGTCAGTAATTACATTGCGGTACTCCAATAAACGTTCCATGAGTCGTCTTATCATTTTAACAAATCTTGTACCCTGTAAAGAAAAATGAGTATTTTAATTATCTACGTTACACTCTGAGAAATGCATCTAATTTTTATATATTCTTCAATGGACATTTTTCAAAATACGAAGAAAAATTAATTTTTGAATAATAACCTATTATGTGATTCGTATTATTGTAATTGATACCTCGACACCAAGTGAAGTAAATTTTTATTTCTTACTGAATGGATTCGAATTCAGCTAGCTATCTTCCTTCATTTACGAAATGTACATAAATTCAAAGTATGGACCATTTATATAGATGTTTTTTTATTGAACATTTTAAAATAATTATTTAATATATTTATTTTATAGGCTACATATAATGATAAATTATTTAATATATAATTCTTTATAGTAGTACTTACAATCTCTCTTAGCGACGAATGACTTTCACAGAAGCTCATCATAATTTTATAAAACATATCTTTGTACTGATTATCACCTTTTCCACCTTCGACTAGATTATCAAGTTTGGCAATGATTTCATTTTCAAACTGCAACAAAAAATTTAAAATTGCATAAAATAAATTGTTAATGCAAAATGAAGCCAGATAACTGAGAAGTTGATTTAAAAGTTACAACAAATCATTCATTTATTTTTTTCAAGTAGTAATAATGTAAATTAGATTATACTGTACGAATAATCTATAAAATCAAGAGAAATCTACTCGATTTCAAAAAATAACTAATGATCATGAGAACCCAAAAATTTATGAAATAATGCAAGACACAATCATTTATGCACTTCTATTCAACACTGAATTAAGTACTCTTATAAAATGTAGAAAAAGCATATTTTTCTATTGATGTTTCATTTCTAATAATGAACTTTTCAGAAATAATTAAAACTTCAATACTTTGAGTTCTAGTTTATGTCAAAGTTGAATCCAATCATACCGTACCTCAGGAAATTTTCCTTTGATATTGTTTGAATCTCTCCTGAGTTCCAAGCTTCCATCTTTTGGGGAGTAAAATTCGCACTGCATCATATCAAAGAATATGGGAATAGTTGCTTTACGAAGCTCAGTTTCTGGTATCAACGTCATTTCGAGGAATGGTCCAACTAAGCATGGTAGAAACTTCTTTTTATGTTGACCTGTGGAAATACATCACGTATGAAACACAGTTATTAATTGTATTTCTAGGTGAAACTGAATAGAAAAACACAACAATGATAAAAAAGTGGAATAATGATAATATACCGTAATAAATTATACATAAAACATAAATTAATAATCTTCAAATGGATAGCCAAATTCTACTGAAATAGCATATTCAGAAACTATTCAAGATATTCTAGAACAACGCTGTTAATTGTGTTGAAAATTATTATTTTAGAAATAATTTATTAGTTTTGACGATTAAGAGAAATACAAAACTGTATGAAAAACAAATGTTTCAATACAATATCATAAAAGAGTAGCCTATCTGAAAAAGACAAGTTTTTGCTGAAAATAATCAACAATTGCTTACCTAAATTGAACCACATGCTACGAATTTCGAATCCAGTTTCTCGCCGCATGTCCTTGTAGCGTGATATGATACGCCAGCGCTTATTCGAATTGAAATACTCAAGCTGAAGCGCTGGCTGAGTCAGGAATGCAATGGCACATCCGAAAAATATGTTCCACGCCTGGTATTCGAAGTTCACAGAAAATTCATCACGGATGGTGTGAGAAAATAATGTGAGAGCCTTCAAAATCACACTGCAACAGAAAAAGGTACCACATAATGAAAACACGATCAAATGCAAACTACGTAAAACTGTGAACTGATCAGAAGTGTACAAGAAATATTTGAGATTGAATCGGATTATAAAACAAACTCGAATAAAAAACAGTAAGGGTGGGTTTAAGAGCTCGGGATTTACTAGTCCACCTAGTTTTAGACTCGAGATGATCTGTTCTTGGACTCATAGACCCAACTCTTAAACCTCGGGGTTTTCCCTGCGATAATATTGCTCTTTTACGCCTGTGACTTGCTAATCTCGAGCTCATAAACCCGAGCTCATAAACAGCCCCTAAAAGTTGTGGGAGGAGTGAGTTAGCTAAGGTTATCAATTACTAAGTACAATTATATGAATAAGGCACGAATGGTTGTTCTAAATGCAATAAAAATCAGTTGCGAGAATTGAAAAATTCACGGATTTAGCATCTATTCAGAAGGACGGATTGAAGCATTCTTAGTTCAATTCAAAGCTTATAAATTAAATAGCTTATATTATAAATTTGTTTATATTATCAATAGTGATGGCAATACAATTTGATGGAGGTACTAGAATTCTGATTAAATATAATATAGGCTACTGACCTGTTTTCAAGCATGATCATCTCACACCAATCATTGGGATAAACTGGAGTTGAAACTAGATCTTTGAATACAAGAAGAATCTCCATCAGGAAGTCCAGCAAGTCAGTTCTAGTGGGAAAGTGAGCTATGTATTCTTCAAAGTGGAACGTCGTCATTTGCCGGAATATTGAGATCATCACAGCCACCAAATTTCCCTGAATAAAAAAAAAGAGTAAATCAATCATTCCAAGTAACCACTGTAATAAAAATATAAATCAATAGATTAACAAAAATGAGAAGTTTAGCGATGAGAGATCATCACAGCCACCAAATTTCCCTGAATAAAAAAAAGAATAAATCTATCATTCCAAGTAACCACTGTAATAAAAATATAAATCAATAGATTAACAAAAATGTGAAGTTTAGCGATGAAAGCAGTAAATATTTAATATTAAAACAAATAATACGAATTGTCATTGAAGAAAAATGAGTAGAAACATGAGAAACTCACAATGAGATGACTTTCCCGGTTCATCTTGATGGTAGTTTGAATCACAGTTCTCAGCATGCTCAACATTATCTCGGATATATCACGTGTTGTAGTTCCAGGATCTTGTTTGAATAACAAATCCATTATATCACTCAGAATTTTCACACAGAGTTCAACCTGTAATTAGAATCATACCTAGATTTATAACGGCACATTTTAGGGTTCAATATCGATCAAAAGTAGAATCTAACACATACGAGAAACGAAGATGCTCGAAAAATTTTTTAAATCTTTTCTAATATTAATTATTTGTACAGGGTGGCGCAATACTTATAATAAACCAATGAATTGCAAAAAAAACATTAAATGCTCAAAATGTGTTAGGCAAGAGTGGAAATTTCATTTTTTAAAAATCACATCTGTTAAGTGCTGTCCATTGCCCCTAAAACATTCATTTAATCGATTTTGAAGACATAGGCTTATGCGACGCAATGTCATCTGAGATGTTGGCGACGTGTTTTTCAATCTGATTCTTGAGCTTAATAAGATTTCTTGGCCTAGCCTGGTAAACAACACATCTTTCCCTAGTCTGGTACAAATCTTTAGATGTCCCCATAGAAAGAAGTCGCATACTGAGAGGTCTGGAGACCGTGGAGGCCAAGCGACGTTAGCGTTCCTTGACATTATGTGCTCTCCAAACAAACGTCTCAATGCAGCCATTGACAAAAGTGACTTTCAACTTTATTGTTATTTCATGTAATTTATACTCTTACAATTCATTGATTAAAAACAACTAATTGGTTTAATATAATTATTCCAAAGTTTTCCGTTTCTGTGTGAAACCCTACAGAACTAGATGCATTAAAATCAAGCTTTTAAATTTACGAAGGGCACAAAGATGTAGTGTAGTATCTCTGCAGATGAATCAAATCCAATTAAGAATCATCTGATAATGATTACAGCCTAGCAGCTATTCTTTTAAATCTTCAGTGAGCATCAAGAATGAGTACAGTATTGCTCTTCAATTATCCAATTGTCGCATCCAAATTTTCATTGCAAGTACAGAAAATGCTCATACAAGTATATCCTTTTCAAGTAATAATGACTACATAATCTTTTATGACGCGCCCTAATTAAATAAATAGACTTATACTTGTTACCCCTACTTATACTTGTATACCCTACACTTGTAACATAATTTTCTTTGGCAATAAATGAAGTTTGATTTCATTCAATCCAGTTATCCAAGCACTCACCCTTATAAAGGAGCTTGAGGAAGGGTGCTGAACTTAATCAGGTCCTGGTCTAATATAGGCGCATGCATGTCTAAATCACAAAGAAACTAAGGCTTATGGCAGCACATGCATTTCCAAAATTCTTTATAAGGGAACTACCCGTTTTCAATTAATTGTTCCTTACAATTTTTTATTTATTGGATATAATTATGTCTATCCACAGTAAAAGTTTCTAAATTTTTTGTAAATAATACTTGGTTATTCGTTCCCATTGTTACCAACCCTATCTATATCTAAAAACCTATTCCGTAATGAAATCCATGTTTCATTACGTTTTTCACTCATTTATTAATGATAAGTTACAAAATAGATTACAACAAATAACACATACTTTTGAGAAACTGGGAAACGTTTGAGCAACAAATTTTTTTCGGCGATTCAATTTCAAAACAGAAAAATAGAATTGAGAAGAAAAAAGCAAAACAGACAGCATTTGAAGTATGTAGAAGAATTTTCATGCTAAGATATAAAAAAAGCTGTTTCCAATAGACCATACGAGCGCACTAAACTACTGAGAGTTTCTAATAAGAGGAAAAAAACTACCGCGAAAACTATACAAAACTACTAGCTGATAACAAGATGAATGACATCAGTGGCTCCAAATAACTCAACATTCACTACATAACAAATATTGTAAAGTAATTCATTATTATTGAATTGTAAACTCATTTCTATGGACGTTGGAGTTTCTCCTTGTTCCTTCTTGTATTTGAAATATAATATTTGAATTTAGTGGACTTCAACGGGGGTTTTCCTGCATGAAAATAGTTGTTCTGCAGCGAATGTTCTAGAAATCTGCAGCGCTCATTGTACAATAAATATTGTAAAACACATGATATTCAACGACTTGAAAAACTCCTTCAATTATTGAAGACATTGAATACTATCACCGCCATCACTAGTGGAGGTGGCTTTGATACTACAGGAGGCCCTACCGCAAAATCTTATTCCTTTGACCAATATGATGAGATTATTTCATATAAACACGGGCCTGGAAAGGCATTGTTACCGACATAAAGGTAGCGGAAAACGTCTTCAGACTTACACTTTTATAATATTCTGTAGTGGCTTGATAAGAGAATGAAGATGTTCAGGCCTGATGTAAAATTTGCCAACAAATCAAATGGAGCTAGTTAGAAGTTCGTAGCTAAATGCAGTTAATAGATATCATGTAAATTTTCTTGAAAACTGTTTATTTAAGTGAGTTCAATTGAGTTTCATTTATTTAGAATCCCTTATTGATGAAACTTAAAAGGGAATATAAAGTCTGAAGATAAAAATAATGTCAAGTCATCCAATAATCTAAAACCTTAGAAAGCAGGATTATAATATGGTGTCAAAACAGACACACAAATTACTAATTTGAAAAACCGGTCTTATTTTATTAATATTGGAGGCAAAATTGCTAGTGTATTTTTGACTAATGAATGAATTGACATTATATTATTCAGAATATTTTTTTACCAATCAACCAATTAACTAAACAGCCCCTTTTAACAGAACACATAGTAAACAGAACACAAAACAAAAACACAGTAGTGAATAATATTCTGCATAAGTTATGGGCTGTGGTTCAGGATATGGACTTCTGTGTTAAACAGTTCAGATGATTAGATTGAAGATAACAATATTCATTGACAGAAGTCCACATACTGCACTTTCTCCAAGTTATGAAATTGTAAATTTGAAGAAAAAAAATAGCAGATTTCTGCCATCTTCATCCCATTAACAAAGCATTTCCGAAGCCATGTTTACATGATTTGTTTTTCATCATCAATTGATGAGAGGAGTAAGCTCATGCAGTAAGGGTAGATATCTCCTGGTACACTCTGTATACAGAAAATAATTAGTGGCGAAGCGTGGTATACTTATTTAGTCATTGCCGGGTATATTTCCTATAGGAAATATTTGGTCAACGGCGATGACCAAATAAGTATAGCACGCTTCGCCACGGAAAATAATACATGAAAATATTACCGTACTGATTATATACAAAATTCGAGATAATAATGAAATCATTCAGAAGAGATTAATTTATTATTTTGTTACTCTTTTTTATAACATTTTGCATGATTTGTATTTACAAACTTACCTCTTCGATAAAACCTTGTGGTTCATGTAGTTTTGCTTCCGCTGTGCCCAAAACCTTGACAATCTTCGCTTCTGACTTTATCTTGTTCCGAAATTCTATTCTGCTACAAGCCTGATTTATACAATTTTTCACAAATTAAAGAAAGTCAAGAGAACTGGTCCATGTTTAATTTACAAAATACCAACGTTTAACACTGACAATAAAGGAGGGTCATTGTCATTACATTAGTGTGTATACGTGAAAAAAATCAATCATTCATACGTTCATTCATTCTGGCAAAATTACAAGCAATATTAACGGCATCTATCTCAATCAGTACTGATAGTATAATACCGATAAAACTTATTGTACAAGTAAGCATATTAGAAGTAATAATATTTTGAATAATACATAAGAAATTTATAAACAGTAGCCTATGTTAAAATATGGAGATAAATTTTTTTTTTCTTGTTTTTTCTTCACAAGACCCAAGTATAAGCATGAGCATTAAGTAAAATTTTCAAGTTTTTGAATCACTGTGGTCATTTAAAAAGTTAAAGCAAAATTATAAGACATCCATTTTTGAATAAAAATTAAAATATACAATGTAAATCAATTGTAAGAAGACAACAATAAGGGGATAACAATGTTTCACAACATTAAAAACTCAAGAAAGTGCAAACTTCAATCTCAAAAGCTTGACTTAGATAGCTTTACAAAATTGAAATTATTTGGTTGTTCTACGATTCATTTGAAGTGATTTCAACCAATTTAAGATTTTCCGTCTCTGAAACGTCTCTGACTATGTCTCAGAATCGTTCATTACATTGTATACTGTAATTTACAAATAATTGAATAATTTGTGACAAAGGAACTAAACCAGTAAATTAAATAAATAATATAAAAAATAAGTTCATTCTATACATGAAAATTTTGGAGATTTCTCTTGAATTTGAAATTCTCTTGGTTCTGATAAATTCCTACATAAATTCATTTTGAAGTTTGTAGATGGAGTTTAAATAATGAATTCAACAAAATTAAAATGAATGATTAAAAATCTTGCTCAGCTAGGTGTGATTACGAGACTGCCACCACGTTTTGGAAACCATATAAGAGAACCATTGTTAGAAACACAATTTGTGTCAAGCGTTAACTTGATTTTTGCTAAGCAAAGGTTTAATATACACATTTTTCATAATAAAGGACATAAGGCATTAGGCTCTATAATATTGTGTTTTTTCTACATAAACTCAAAAAATGAGTTTCATAGTATTAAATATGATGTTGAATTGTTATAATAGTGATATTATCACTATGATAACTGATACGATCATAAGGAACATATCCAAGGTAATTGAGTTTATCAGCACTGAAATAAATTAAATATTTTTTATTTCTAACTAATTAGCATGGTGCGCACTAAAAGCAAAACATACTGCTGAGTGTTGAATTCTTGAATAAATATATCCGATGACCAATGTTGGACAAACGGAAAATTAATATTACAATACCAGCATGAATTTTAGACAATTTCCTTATTGAATATTCCCCTAAACGCCTAAACTCATTGCCCATCAGGTAATCGGTGGCTTGAATTCCCAAGTTCAACATGTACAAACAATAATAATTATTGTTTCACCGATAAAATTACAATTATTTGAATGTTATCAGTAAATTATCACCCATAACGATGCATCATCTAATGCCAAAAAACCTCCGGCACTTTCTTACAAATTAATCTATTTCAAACCAATGCAACATAATTTTATTACTCTCATGTTGTATGTACCTTTAATGAGATTTGTGACTGTTTGAAAAACAAATTATTTATAACAAATAGACTCCAAATAACAGGCATAAAATAGAATTGATGTAATATATTTTAGTAACCAGTTTACAGTTCAGCATCCAAATTCCCCCTCACAAATCGCTGTATAAGAAATAAAAGAGAGTATCATAATGATACTACAGAATAATAACAGCCTTTTTGAAATAGGAAAGATTCATTCATTAAATAAGAGATAATTAAGTTAAGGATTTTTTCTTTTCGTTTACAATACACTATTGTTGATTTTTCATGATTTTTCTCAACATTGTATTTTCTGTTATAATACGCTCACGTTTTCATGAGCAACAATATTAAAAATACATTTTTGTAATATTCCATTTCATTGCATGCAAATGTATTGTATGGAGTCCCTTAGAGAGAAATGGAATATGCGAATGAGTGACAACATGCCTAGAACTAAATTCATACAACTTTTATGCTGGTGCTTGACCATCTCTGACAACTTGTCAAACTACATTGAAACTTCCCATTTCTATATAATTGAATAAAAGAATGGCTTAAAATTAAATGCAATTAACGACATACATCCATAAGTAACCTATTCACATACACACAAACATGTAAGCGACCCATGAAGTAACATGAAACATATATTTGGATTGTTAACTGAGGAGTAATGCAGTGCGAATAATTGCCAAGGCTGTGGGATCCAGTGGAAGCGATTTGTAGCTCTGTTAATACAATGTAACCACATGACAACATTTATGTAACACTTTCACAACAAGGACATACAGTAATAAGACAACATGCTTTTCACTAAATCTATCACTGCATGCACATCACTCGAAACAAAACAGATTAATTAATTCTGATTAACTATTCAAGTCTGATTACTCTCAATAAAAATTACTTTGGCTCATTTTTGAGTCACAGAATTTGAAATTCAACGCTTTGGGGTTATTTTTCAAGATTACATGGGGTGAAGATTTAATAACTGGAGATATATAGATATCCTCTAAAAATTCAATATTGTTGCAAGAATAATTTTTATAAAAATTGATTACAACTTATAAAATACATGAGAAACGATGGAAAACATTAGTCTTTAATAAGAAGTTTACTTCAAAACGTAATTCTTTCCGGAACTAAAATTTTACTGAAATAATGAAACCAGTTATCGGTACAATAAAAATAAAATACAAACAACGTTTGAAATAATTTGGAAGCTTAGATTTCAGACCCAATTTATAAATGATAAAAATCCAATTACCGATAACACAGAGAAGTAATTACTTGTACAGGGGATTTAGATTGAACGTTGATTTTATCATGTTCTTCTGGGTCAAGTGAATGATATAAATCACTATCTATTATGAAAAACATGAATCACTTACCTATCAAGAAACGTTTAACAATACATAGAAGACAAATACAATAATGATTACAGACGCATGCAACAATTAAAGTGTTTGATGCTTACCTTACAGCAAACTTTGAGCCAGTGTTTAATATTTTTAGGGGCATTTTTAAAACAAAATTTCAGAAATAGGGGTAAAGTGAATTCTTATTCAATATTATACAAGAATCTCACAGCAAACTAGTTTTAAATTATTACACCTCTATAAAATTACAGTAGAATTCACAAAAAATTCAAGACAAAAATCAGCAAAAAACAAATAGATTGGGCAGCAGCTATGGTGATTAGATTGGATTATTTACTTTATTAGGTACATTACAAAATCATTTATGCTTAGATTCTACTTTAATGATAGCTGAAAGATTATGATTGTTGAGAGAGAAGTAGATGTTCTCACTCAATGAAAAGTCAAACAGTATATGCGTTCTTATAGCAGAAAAAAAATTATATGATCAAAATGTTGTCATGACAAAGGGATTTTTCAGAGATGCATGATAAATAAATGAGAAACGAAACTCACCGAACATTTTTCATAAGTCGATCTGCATAACTTGTTAACAATTAATAAGTATTACCATTATTAATTAATATTACCATTGGTTGAGCCTACTGATTATTTATAGGAGAGAATAGAATGAAAGTACACACCTGCCTTTGAGAATACTGTCCGAGTCCATGCACGAGTTCGCACAACAAAATAACAAACAAGTGTAGTTGCAGACCAATAACATGTTTTACAAGCACTGACATTCGACATTTCAACAGATAATTAGAAGCCAATGATATTCATCTGTGTAATTTTAGCATTCTCCAAGCTTGACACCCCGGATATTTCACCCATTAAATAAATTCGATAATGATTACAAAATAAGTGAACTATTTCAACCACCCAGAATAATTTTCTGGATTGTTGGCTAAAAAGTATCAATAAATGATAATTGGAGAATATTTTTCCTCGTAATAACATATCTTTACTTTGAAACTGGGACGATATCCTATGAATTAAAGTATTGCACAGAATGGTTATTTCACAAGAAACTATGTAGGCAATTTTAAAAGTAACAAAAATCTTCTACTATTTTATCCAGGGTTGACTCCCTTGAGTACCCTTTAAAAAGTAGAAGGTTACTCTTCAGGTTGCTCTCATTCAAATACGACAGGGGGCTACTGATACTGAATACATTATAATATAGTCTATTCAAATATTATTGAAACAGAAATATGTTATTTAAATGATAAGAAATTTTGAATATATTCTAAGAAGAGTGGAACTTACAATTTATTAGTTTCAACTTGACCCTGATGGCAAACACAGAATCGAAATAACCATTACTGGTCATAAATACACAAATACTGTGACTAAAACAAAGGAATTCAAGTAGAATGTTGTATAGAGTCTATAAGATAGAGGAATGTTCTCTATTTATTTCCCAGGAGCAACATGCATTCTCTTCTTTCCACGAAAGACGAATTTATTTGAAAGAAAAGCAATATGAATTATAAAATAATTTCCTTAAAAAAGAAAATCATTTTGTAACAAACATAATTAAATCTTAGCGATGATGGAATTCCGCTACAGACGGAAGAATTGATAGCTTGATGGGAAAATCAATTTAGTTTTCAATATTTTCTCAGCAGAAGTCTTCAAAAATTATTAAAATTTCGTCAAAATGTTATTAAAAATAATTTTGTTTGATATTGCAATTGAATAATGACAAAACAACAACTTTTCAAATATTCTTTCAATGTAAGTCCCCATTTATAACGTTTTTATAAATTTGAAATGAATAAAACCATGCTCATATAGGCATTGTGAAATCAGGAAGTGATTAGAATAGGAAAAGTATAACCTGAAGAACTGACTGCTTATAAAGTAGGTATAAGTTTCAGACAAAGAATCAATGCTGACCTCATCATGTAATTCAAGTAGCTCTCGAATTCGTGCCATTATAACTGGAAGCATAACTGCTCGGCATTCCGCATCCAAGAACAGCTTGCTGTGTACTATGTCACTGATTGTCATCATTTTTTGCTTTGTTAGTCGACCGGAAGGCACGTTGTTAACGAGATCCATCAAGAGAGAACTGCACAGAAAGAAAACGTATAAACAGAGATATTTAACAAATAATTCATAGCGTAAAGAATTTCATCAGTATTGTTCCAAGAAACATTTCTATCCAAAACCAACACCTATTTCTCTGGTATAGTCTCTAATTTCACTGCAAGATTGTGTTAATATCACATAGGGTCTAAGAGAAAATACTTCAAACACAGTATTATGGATGCTAGGGCCATTCTTCGTAGATTTAGTAAAAAATTAAATGTCTTTATTCTTATTGTTTTCTTTGTCGTTTCATTATGCTCCATTTCTCCACTACTCAGATGAATGATAAAATTCAATACTATAATTTAGGCAATTCATCAATAAGGGTTCAACACAACATGTGTCACTATTACAGCCCAGTAGAATCTTTAGGCAGATGAAGTATTTATCAAATCAATATTGAATCAATTGTACAGAATCTATAGAAGTATTAATTATTGTAAAAAATCGACTTCATCAAATATTGTTACGTGGACAAAAAAAAATCATAGAAGCTTATGAATTACCTGGTAATTTAAAAAATTTAGACCTAGACCATTTAATACATACATTAAAAATTAATGTCTGCTGCCATTTGGGTTAAAACTGAATATCAAATTGACATGATATTTTCTATTACAAAAAAAACTATGTATATGAATAATATGAAGTGAAATATCTCCATTAAACACGTGGAACGTTTCAGTAATATAGAGTAGACTCACCTCAACTGAATCGGATTGAAAACTGTGATGATGTCTGGGATAGTAGATGGCAGGTACTTGAGACAGGCTCCTTGAATAACCAGAGTTGAATCTGTGTCATAGCACATCATGGCGGCAATGCTCTGCAGTAACTGTTGCAGTTGTAGTTCAAACTGTTGTTGGCCTTTGCCTTCGTACAACCTACAATCAAATAAAAATATTGAGAAAAATAGTTTCCATCATTATTTAGCACCAGATTGGGTTATTACAAATAAAAAATCCTAAATTATAAATAGAACAATATTCATCATTTATCAATACAATAATTACACAAATATTAACCAATAGACAGGAAAAGAAGAAAAGGAATACCTCTCAAAGTTAATCGGCCATAACTTGAACAATTGAAAAGTAATACGACCAATGCCGACATCATAATTATTCTGTATACAATTATCTATTAAGATGCTTTCAATATGAAATATTAGATAAAATTAATTACATGATATTACATATTAGATACATCAAGTTCTTTCAGATTATTCGTGATTCTTGATTGATAAGAAGAATCAAGAATCAAAGGACAGCATAAAACGTTGCTGAAAAGTATGCTATGAAGCCATGTTCTATTTTACACTGCGATTTTCTTGTATAAAAGGTTTCCAGTACATTACTTTCTACAGAAGTATGGTGTGGTGATAAGGGAAATAAAATAAATAAAGTCGTAAAATTCTATAGTATGTTATTCTACTGTCTTGAAAAACGATCTTTCATTATAGATAAAATCAAAGAGTTGAAAAGAACGTCCCCAAATTGTGATGATGTACAGTTTACGAACAGAGTGGCTGCTATAAGAGTTCATTAATTTACATAAAATACCGTCAACATAGAAAGTCAATAATCAATATTGATCCGAAAATAAATTATACTCACTCGATGAAGAGTAATCTAGAGCGGACGACGAATCGTATACAATACTGGAGACATTTCATAGTTTTCAAAAGAACGTCTTTGTCCGATGTTTTAGCATTGTCAACATGGCACTTTAAAACGACCATCAATTTGCTGAAAAACATAGAAAGTTCGGTTATGAAATTGATCGAATATTATGAGTGATGCAGTGATGAAATCAAGTAAGAACATAATCAGCAACTACAATGAAGCCATTTCTATGTCATAAAGAAATCAGTTTGGAGTGGAAAACTTACAAAATACTTGGAAAGTTCAATTATTGCTGAGAAATAAAGTTAAAATGAGTTATTAAGCATATTGAAAGTTGGACAATATATATACTTTGAGGTAATGCGTCTGTTACAGAATTACTATACGTAGGCCAAGTACCATTAAGAAACAACTAAAATCATTATGTTTGCCGTCATGTCTTTCAGGAGAACTCAATACTAAAAACCTTCAAGTATTAAAAATAGTATTAAAATACAGTAGTAAAAAATGTAGTAGTACAAAAATATAGAATTAGGTTATCCCCTTCAACTTGACGTACACTCCTGAGTCTTCACATTGAGAATCGTTTCTATTTCATGAAACAGCAGAAATTTAAACTGATAACAAAGCAGTAATTAACAAGAGACTTCGAACTAGACTTATAAAAGATCAAGTTTGAATTTAGGTATTACTACTAGTCTAGAGATGGTTATAGAATCCTGATTTATTATGAGTAAAATATGTGTGTGCGTTTAATTCATAAAAATCATTATTAACAAATAATTTACCTGTACGCAAGCGTAGCACAGAAGCTTTCTTTGATGTACAAGTCCAGAACTGGCTGGAAATGCTGATATTTCAAATCAGAAACTAAAGATATGATATACAGCTGAAAAGTGGAGAGAGGTGATGAAAAATAAATAAATACAACTCCAAACACAAACAATTTAACAAAATTATGATAATGAAATAATGTGTGATGGGTTATATCATACTAATCATGATTCTCATTTAATAATTTGATTAAGTAAAGAAATGAATCCAACGTGCATGATGAGAACTAGTGCTCTGAAATAGAATCAACAATCACTCATATTTAAAACTGCACTAAAACTCATATTTAAATTGCAGAAAATAAAATTGTCAAACATGAAGAATAAACATACAGGGTGAAAGATGAAGGGCACAAACTTATTATGAGGTTTGAATGAATGCCTTGGTATTGATGATAATGGTTAATGATTTGTGATCAATGTTAATGAAAGTGTGTTAACACTTTTGAGAAAGGAATTCTTACCAAGCAATCGAAAACCATGTTATCAAACGTGTCTGAATCGGGATTCTGCATGAGAATATTGAAAAGAGCATCCAAGACGTCTTGCAAAAACTTGACTATTTCTTCTCCATCCACTTTCATCAACGCAAGTAGACAATCAGCAAGACGGTCACTGTAGTTAGCCCAATTTAATAATCCCAAGAGATCCACTGTAACAATTCAAAGATAACGTATTATTTTAAACAAGGTATTTGCAAATAAATTTGACATCTATATTAATAAAAGAGAGTTGGTGTCTGTACGCTCGCTTATAACTCGAGAACGGCTGAACCGATTTAGATGATTTTGGATTAGTTTGAATTGTTACAGCACTGGTTAACATAATATCTATTAAAATATAAGAAAATCCTTTTATAATTAATAAATAATTAGTAAATTAATGACCTAACCTATAAAGCATTCTGCAGAACTACGTTTCAAACTTGCGGCCGAGCGTCTACCGAAAAACGGAAAGATGATCTGTTTCAAGATCAGGAAAATCAGCTCTCTCACCCGAAGCCTCTGTAGCGCAGTGCATAAACGTCTGCGAGTGAAACTAGACGATTCGGGTTCAATTCCCGCTCCGGACTATTTCTTTTTGCAATAGGTTTTCTACTCTAATTATTTTTTTACGCTAGAATCATCAATATGAATGAGTTATCGTTCGTATCATACATGTTTTATTGTTTCTAATAATAAAATGGAAGAACGGAAATAAAATTTGAAAAAAAATAAAATAAATTAAAATAAAAAAAATTAAAAATAAATAAATATGAAAAAAATTCTTTCTTTTGATTAGAATAGGACTGA
Organism: Laodelphax striatellus; assembly: GCA_017141395.1. Classification (NCBI taxonomy): domain Eukaryota; kingdom Metazoa; phylum Arthropoda; class Insecta; order Hemiptera; family Delphacidae; genus Laodelphax; species Laodelphax striatellus. Next base: position 45,875,435 of record CM029532.1, on the reverse strand, counting down.
TAAATAATTGAAGAACGGAAATAAAATTTAAAAACAAATAAAATAAATTAAAATAAAAAAAATATTAAAAAGAAATAAATAAATAAGTATAAAAAAATAATTGGCGGGAAGAGGGGGGTGACATTTGATGGGAAAGAGGGGGTTGACATGAAGAGGGATATATGGGGTGACATTTGGGGGGGGAATGGAGGGGGGCATTTGTGGGATGACATTTTTTGGGGGTGGCATGAAGGGGGGACATTTGTGGGGAGAAGAGGGGGGAAATTTGGGGGGGGGGAAGAGTGCGATACGAAGTTCGCCGGGACAGCTTGTATTTTATAATAGGCTTAAAAAGTTTGGCTTCTTTTCAAAAATGAGATATAAAAGATTATAACAAACACGAAAAACAATAAGTGATACAAAATTCAGTTGCATAACTATTAATGTAATTCAATAGTTTCTGTAAACAAATTTATGGTACAATACTTTGTAATACGTACATATTGAAATATATTCCAAAAGAATAAACTAATTCATGCTATGAACATTTCGCTAAATACTATTACAACACAAGATTTACGACCAAATTTTTTTTTAATTTTTTTATGAAAACGTAAAACTTGTTCTGAAAAAGCAGGTACAGCACTGTGAAATTTCCAACACAAAAATTTGTAAGTAAATTTCCACTTTCTAAGTTATTTCAGTATTTAAGTAACTTATGAAAAGCATTAGACCTGGAATGTTTTGTTTTCCAAGTTTCGTTTTCAATTTTTAATGCATGTAGGATCTAAAAACTTAAATTTAAAATTTTGCTATCTAACTCCAAACAGACCTGACAAGATTTTAAGGATTAATATCTTGAGTGAGACTCGAAAGAAAATAAATTAACAAGAACAAAGGAACGAATAAAAATAGAATTTGAATTTTCAAATTTAACAAAAGATAATTTGAAATCAAAATATATTTACCATTTTGAGTGAGTTTTGTGGAGCAAACGTTTGTATGAATCAAGAATGAGTCTTTGTTCGTAAGGCTAAGACCTTGTACTGAAGGCTTGAGACCTTCAGTTAATTCAGCTCTGGTTGACGGTAGATTCAAGTAACTAAGATCTGTTGGTTCGTATTTCTTATGGTCCACCTGTGAAAATGAAGGAATTCATTATTTGCAGCTGGATAATCTTATTAAATAACATATTGTGACTTTATAAAACCGAGGGTTTGGTAGAGTAAGAATTAAGGAATAGATTGGTGAAATTGCAAAGGAATAACAATTTTATTAATTTTATTGTAAAAAAATACAAGATATCACAGCTACATATTATTGAAGTAACAAGATAACAGATTTGATTGTTATACCATTACACATATCTGGTGATCTGGAGAGATTGAAGAACTGGAATTTACCAGAGATTGATAGTTTTTCAATAACCAAAACTGGTAAATTCTTATATTATTGAATGTACGGTTGAGTTGTGACTACTAGTATGTTTTTTTTTCATTTAAATAATGGATATCTACTGCAATCTCACCTTCACTACTAAAAAGACAGGTTCTTTCATTGTCAGTCTAGTTTACATAAGGCCAGATGCTTTGTGAAAAAAAATGTTCAGTGTACAAGAAAGTGCTGAGACAGAACAAGTAACAGGGACAAAATTGCATCTTTTGACTGGTGTTTTGTAAACTAGACTTAATTACAAAATCTTACAGCACTGAATTTGTGAGTGTGGTGAGGTGCAAACTATGAGCCACATCCTTGAATCATGCCCACTGACTAGATTCCATGGAGGGCTACAAAGATTAAATTTATTAAATTTTGCACATAACGATGCCATACTTTAGCTTAATAATCTTGAATGTCAAACATAGCACTTTGAGTGTTAATGTATTTTACTGCTTGACACCATACGCGTGTATACAAAACTGAAACTCCTGGTGTAATTAAGACTGACAACAGCATATTATTATCTAAAATAGTTTATGAGAATTGAGCTTACCTTATAAACTAGTATTTCATGAGTTGTATCTTTCAGAGTCGTTCCATTCTCTTGCATCAATTTAACATAAGACATAGCAAAAGGTCTTTCATTCTTATCTTTGGCTTCATTCGATGATCTGAAATAATCAGTTTCAATAATTATAAAATTATAAACATTAGAGGTAAACCAATTATAAATGGGCTTTTAAGCGTTTGAATTTAGTGGGTAACTAGACTAGTATATTAAATATTCTGTTTTTACTGAGCTCTACAGATATTGCAAGGGTTTTTCTTGAAAATACAAAAAGAAAAGTCAAGATAATCAAGCTAAAATTGGTTGACCGATGATAAGAAAACTTGTTGGCATGATCACAAATTATAGATTTGCTCCAAAGTTATTTTTTCTCACAGATATTTAACTTTCTTGAAGTAGAGTAAAAATAAACCAAAATGGAAAATAAAGAGAAATATTTGAGCAATAGGTAATAATGGTAAGAAATAGGATTACATAAATTTCACAATAAATGCATATGTTTGTCGATGCGATGTTGATTGACATACCGATGCTTGAAAGTGAACTTCAAGTGACAAGTTTTGAACTCTTCTATTGGAATAGCAATTTTGAAAGTTTCAGACCACTTGGGTTTATCCTCATGATAATACACCATAGATCGATATGAATCCTGAGGAGTAACCCCACCTCCCAGAACAATCACATTCTGTAACAGAAAGAAAACGGGTTGTATGAATTCACAAAATCCTAGTGGTAGTTGAATAAATTTTATGAAAAATTGATCAAGGTCTTGGAAAATTTCAATTTCTAAAAATTCTATAAAATTACAGTCAGTGAATGACAATGACAACCAATATAATTACTGTACAAAGAAAAGCACATTGCAGCAGTGTTTTAATAAAACTATTTGATAATTAATTCAATCTAAGTTGGTGTTGTCTATGTTCTACAATCAATAATTCATATCATGGAAACCGTAATCAATAGAATACAATTCAACAACTTACAGGTATCACAGATCCTTTTTCATTGAATACTCGTACAGTGACTTCAACATTTTTGTCAGTAGATTTACTGCCTTTGGAAAATTCGCCACTCAATAGAGTCAAGTAGAGGTCATTACGAACATCACCTGGTAGAATTACTTCGGGAAACCCCATTTTCCTAGCAATTGCAACTTGTCCTAGAACAAGATGAGGATTTTCTTCTCGGACCTGAAAAAGTATTTGAAAACTGTTAAGCTTTCTCCAAATAAGCTCATAGAATTATTTGTTTAAAAAGGTGTGTAATTACAAAAGAAAGTAAATTCACTTCTTCTTGAGATAATATTATGAATACAGTAGCGATCTAGTGTTAATATAGAAGCTATTCAAATATATTTATGACCAACCGAGTGAAATATAAATTACCTGTTTCATATCTCCATGTAATAGCTTGAAGCTAGCGGTTAGATTTTGACTTTTATTTTCCTTTTGAGGAAAGTCCTTCAATGAAAGCACACGTTTCAAAGTACCTTCGAGACTGTCATCTTTTTCGCAACTGTGAACAAAAATAAAGCATTTTCAAGATGAAATAAATAATAAGAATATGATAAATTGCCTTATATGAAAAACATAATGGATTATAATGGATAACATAATGGATCAACAATCAAGACATAACTGACATTTATAATGAGTTTAAAGGGGAAATAAACACAGTTTCAATTTAGATGTAATGCAATGAGCTGATTTGATTATAAAATGCTAATCAAAGTATAACACCAGTTCAACGATAAGAATAACTATACTTGATGGATAATCAGAGATCAAACTGAAAAACATTAGTGGCAATATACGAGAGAATTGAAATAAAAATGAATTTGAAAACATTCATAGCAAACTTTTTCCAAAACCATGTATCTTTCGAGAATACTCGTGTAGTATATCTAATCTTAAGACGAGTCGTACAATGCAACTACGGTTGGAGGAAATTTATAGATCTTCGTTCTTCAAAGATAATTATTATTAGAACTAATATAATATTCTTATGAGCGAACGTCAACTACCGAAATATTACAATTAATACTGTTCGCCAACCACGAGAATAGATCTGGCGGGAATAGAGCTAGCGTGTGACAGAGACAGCTCCCTGCACACCTCATACCGCACCTTTATTCTCTTGGTTGGCGAACAGTATTACTGTACAGTTGCAACAACCGAGTAATAGTAATAAATATTATTTATTAATTTATTTATATACACAAGGAATCATAATTATGATTGGGAAGAAGATACAAGCTCAGCCCTCACAGTTTCTTCAACGAATTTCAATTTAGTTCAAAATGAGGTTATCACGAGTAAACATATTATTGCATATTGAAATAGAAATCAATGAATACATTGAAACTTACTGTAAAAATGGAAGATAATGAATCTTGTCCTCATCACTTTCCAGTCGACCAGCCAAGAAGAGTGTTACATCCAGTGCAGCCACTCCATACGGCCTTCGAACTGGTTCAACGATTGAAAAAAGCGTCGCTTTGTTAACACTGCTACGAGCACTCCGCTTATTGTCATTGTCTTTGCAAATATCCATGCCACCAACATGGATAACATAGCAAACTAAGTACACTTTCTCTCGTTTCAAATCTCTGACACCCAGGTCCTGTAAAAGGTATTAATTATTTCACTGTCAATAGTATCATGACTGCCACAGATAACACTTGTAAAGCTACAAGTACGATTTAAAAAAAAAATGCTAGTAGTCCAGAACAGTAGTTTAAAGTGGAAAATATTGCGATGTTGTATCGAAATGGTTAAATCAATATCATTATAGATTATTCGAATTTTATATGTCAATACCAAAACGTCAGTTGCAATATTATGATTGTCATGAAGTGTGTTAGCCAAGATGGCTTATTCCATTCACTGCTTATTCAACTGATTTACATTGTTTTCCATTGTGATATGAGTAATAATTACAGTATAGACAACTGAAGAATAGGTAAATGATGGCTTATCATCTAAATAATGCTTTAAATGATTCCTACACTACACTTCTGGAAGGAAAAAGCATTTTAGAATCAATACAGTAATCAGTTCAATAACTATCGAACTCAAGTTATGGAATATTGTGATAGTGAGCTCTCTTGAGCATTAATAATTAATAAAAACAATCTATTTTCAAATAAATCTACTTGCTTTCTGTTGCCTAGATCATTTCCAAACAAAATTCCCATTGTAGTACTATTATTGGTAGTTGTGTGCAGTGACATATAAATAGTCGATAGAGAGAGAACATCTATTGATATTCTATTAATAAATGAATCGAAATATATTATCAGATGTATACAGATGAGAAATCTTACCGTAAAGAGAGCTCTCAGATTATTTGGTAACATATCCACGTCCTTTGAAAGTACATCTTTACTCCATCTCACGACAAAGCTCTCTGTGAATGGTTTACCTTCTTTAGCGTCATAAAGCATTAATAAAAGTTCCATATCGTCAGTCATCTTACAATTGAATCGTCTCAATGATACAAATAATGCATGGGAGTACTGAGGTATCAGGGGTCGTAAGGATTTCTTACTGGATGCGTCACTCTGAAATTGATATAAAAAATTGAATTGATAATGGATAGTCCTATTATGATATAGCTTTACAGCGATAAAAATAATTCAATCTTGCTTGTCCTTTAAAACAATAGGATGCCAAAAGAAATTTAATATTTCTCAGAAAAAAGACTACTCTTACTAGGTGCTGAGTTAAAATTGAGAAGTAGGGTAGTTTATACAAGAAAAACATTCCAATAAAAGATGAAAAATCTGTGTGAAAAACGAAATAAATAGAAAAAAATTCTGAAGCAAAACTGTTGAACGAGAAAATATTCAAGCTAAAATACGCAATGTATTTTTTTTAATGATTGTAGAATCGTCTATACTTTATCACACGAATTGTACACATTGAGATTGTTGAAACATCAACTAAACTTTGGCAATTTCGTTTTCCAAATAGATTTGTTGATGAACATAATTTTTGAAACTTATTCCTATTATCTAGCTCAATGGTCATATTTGCATGAACTTACTGTAGCTCTGCGGATTCTTTCTGCCGTGTGTTCATGATGCCAGTACAATTGAATAGTTGATGTGTGTTCTGGATTCAAGATATTACCATGATCGTCTCTGACAACCAAGTCCAAACCCAGAAGTCTGAAACGTCGAAAGACCAAGTGTTAGTATAAACGTAGAGTTTGTTAAGTTACAATATTGAAAAATTACATTCTGCAAAGAATTAAAACAAAAGTGACGATTGAATATTTAAATTCTTCTACAAATGAAATATGATAAAATAAATGCATGACTGTAGGAACAGGTTTTCCTACACGATTTATGTATCAAAAAGCTTCGCTCCAGAAAATCGTCAGTATTCATAGCTAATGTCAGTAAATAGCTGAAGGATTGGAATATATGAAAGGGATGATTATGAATGAAAGTAAAATATTCTATTTCAATCACTCAAGAATTGCAAGTGAAGAATGTACGGTGATTGTTCAATTCACCATGACGTTTACCATGATTTAGTAAAAATTAGTTCTATTAATTTTAATCTGAAGGTTACAAGTTTCATATTCACATGTCTGAATCATCAGACATGTCTGATACTCCATAAATACTTAGCATGGTTTCATATCATTTTGACAATACCAACTTTTTAACAATATCTTTTTCAGAGTGGGGTTTTTCTAGTTATATTAGATTTTGAAATTATGTTGTGTCTAAGAACTGTTTCTCTACTGCGAGTCTTCTCATACCTTATATGAGATATATACAGTATTGTAAATGACAAATGAATAACTCAATCGAGTAAAGAGTGGCACTCCAACGGCAACAAACATTCATAGCCTAACAAAAGAATAATAACAAAAGTAATTAGCAGTTCAGATTTCTTCTGATGAAATAAAAACTTGGTAGATTTTCAAGAATTTTCAGTAAGAAAATAAGTTTTTACTTCGATGTGGGAGTGGGACAAATGATGAGTCTACTTTGAATTTTTACATGGATCATCAATGTATTGGTAATAGAAGAATATTAAAAGCATGAATTGGTGTGGAAGTGATATATTAACGAAAGTTTCAATCAAAAGGGAAAAGTAAATGAAGAAACTAAGGATGTGGTTGAAGTAGTACTTCCTTGAAGTAGAGATAATACATCTTTCAGTAGATTATCATTATAGTGTGAATGGAGGAGGAAATAATATTTCACACTAAGGTAATCTTTCAAGTGGAAGTGGCCTACAAGATATCATGAAAAAATATCAATCCGATCAGAAGAGAGTTGGATTAACCTAGTATACTTTACTTGTCTGTATACTTATAAATACATTTGCATGAATTCCGAAAAATTCCAACTGCAGATTTATAATTATTGACTACTGATTTAAGAATTATCAGATTTTATTAATTGACGAGTGAGATTGAAAACACAGTTGAGAAACTAATAAAACTTTAATTGATGTAACTTACTTGTTCCCCATGTCAATTTTGGAGGAAGCAACTCTTTTGATTTCCTTCAACTCGTCAACTGGCAAAGTACCTGATAAAATTTTGCTTCTGATGTTTATGAGTTCATACAATTTGCATTCTATTGTTTTGAAATGCTCGCTGTTGGCCTGAAATGAATAGCAGAATATAAAAAAATAGGCTAATAGTATAATAATAAAAACAGTAACATAAAATTATAAGTATAGAAATTACAAGAATATTGTAAAAAAATAAAATAAAAGTACTGTATTAATTAAAATTTGAAGAAGAATTTTCAGAAGTAATCTGAGTTCAGGATACATTCAAAATACTAGTGCCGGTTTACTGCACAATTAATCACTATTGGAACCTGAAAAAATGGTCCTCTACTCACATAAAAAATAGATTGCTGGCTGATTCAAGTCAAGATTGAGTGAATTAGGAAACTTGGAAAAATATCTACAGCGCAACTTTCATTAATATTTCAAGTTAATAGATGTGGGATATATGTTATAGTAGAAACAATTTACTTAGACAATTCACTCATTTCCGTATTAAAGGAGATCGAGATTTGAAATGTGTTCGCTGGTGATCAAGAAAGTGTTATAAACACAAGAAATATTTTATTCTATCATTTTTAGATAAAACTGGAGAAAAATTTCAAAGTCACTAGCCATGCCATTTGATTAACATGAGAATTTATAAGTTGACGCGCAAGATGTCATGTAGCTATGATTGACAGAGTATGAGATATCAATTTCTATCAAGAATATAGTCTGTCATCCATTAAATACGGAATAAAGTCCGCGAAAGGAACCATCTTAACTCCAATCTAAAAATAAATACAAATTTCTATTACATAATAAATTAATGTTATTGGAATGTCTACTCACAGTGTACAGTTGTTTCCACAATATACCCCATTCTCTCAGTACAGAAGTTAATTCATGTACGATATGTGGTTGTTTGGGCACAACTACCTCAGTTGGTCTGTAAATGAATTCAGATAAAGACTATGCAATATTTTACTCCTTATAATGACACATTACAATGGTACGAATTTAAAAAAATCAATTTCATTATCATCGGATGAGCAACGAAGGTGAAAGTGAAAAATACTTATACTCATTTGTTTTTCTTGATACCTCTCAAGATCAGGCAGTTTGGACTACGGAGACTGTAGGCCTATAAAACAGTGTGGCCATTTGTGTGAATCACTTCATAACAATATGTGGAGATCATCTTTCCCCCGCTGTCGCCATACTTTTGCCAAATTCTAAATTATGATAATGGACTACAGGCAAACATGAACCCATTCGCACATTTGTCAAACTCCTTTCAAGAGAAACATCATTAAAAATAACTTTCCTAACGTTAAAAATAGTCTTTCTGCTCTTGGTATTGATTTAAAAGCTTTAAATGATGAAAAATAACACTGGCAAGTGCAAATTGTAGGTAGGAAGTGAATCACTCAACATAAAATATGTTTTGCATATAATTTCAATGCAAATCTTATGGGAATTGGCAAAAGTATGGGGTATATGTGGACTAATCAAAAATGTGACATTCAATGTCCACACTCTCATCATTTCCGAGTCTTTTCATTGTCTCCGAGTCTCTGTAGTTTGGATTATGAAACAATCAATAGAATATAAATTGAAGAGACGTGATTGAATTGAAACAGCAGTAAATAGCTACTAATCTAGCCTCGAAGTAAACAAAGAAAATATTAAGGACATTTGCTAATGTTATATAACAGTGTTTAAATATCAATGGAGGATACCAAAGTTCATTGTTTTGTTGTCTATGTTAGTTGCCAATTCTAACCTGATTATGTTTGCTTAGTAATTAATAGTAGAATATAATGGGTTCGCTATGAACTAATTTGTAGTTCTCCATATTCATCTAGACGTAAACTGTTGATTGTATCTAACCATTCAATGGCCAAGATTTTATGGTTTCTCATTTCAAGTTTCAATGTTTGAATTTGAGTGTCGAGTTCACAATCATTGATGAGATGGTAAGAGAATTAATATTACAATGAACATGAAGTTTTGCAATGCAGTTAGAAGTCAAGCAATTACCGTACTTGACACTTCAAACATATTAAAATCGTACATCAAATTAATATAACATGGAAGCACTGGAAATAGCGAGTGATTTTATAGTGTTGAAATTGAATAAATAATTTATCCTAATAAATTATATTATAAAAATATTATAGGCTAAAGAAACGGTGTAAATTACTCACCCTGATTTATCCACGATGCTTTCTATGATTCGTACATAACTTCGAGGAAAAATTCCATATACTCCACGATTTTTCAATGAGACTCCATAATACCATTCACCAAGTTCACTATGGATTTCGACGCACTCTCCTATTGATAATTGTAGTCTGTGGTCAGATTCGGGCTGTTCATATTTGTGGATAACTGGAATGATAAGATTTACATTTAATCAATAATATTTGATTACTACGTTGATTTTCAATTCACCATCATTAATATTGAAGAACGATAGAGCACTCGAACAACTCGAGAATATATTTGTAAATATAAACGATGGGAATATTTTTCATAAATCATTGTAATTTTATTAGGAATGAAACACGCATCAGATACTAATTGAAATTGTACGTAAGGTCAGCAATGATAACATGATTAAAAATACTATGACAGCCTCATTTGTAAGAATACTATCGAGTCTCAAGTGACTCTGAATCAGGTTTGTCTCATCCCTGATTAAAAATCTCAAAGAATAAAAATCTTTCCAAGATGAATTATTTAGTTAAGGCCTAATTATGTGGAAGATGAAATTATTTATTACTGTCATTCAAAATATTAGAGCAAAAACCTTCAGATACATTGAAAACATTAATTAAATGTGTTATAGATAAATTATTTTATAATTCAAGATAAATTATTTCAAGATTAATGAAATGAATTGAAAATGATAAGTATGATACGAAGATTCAAAGTTTTAGTATGTAAAGCGCGGGGCCTTTTTTATAAAATTTTAGAAGTACTCATATACAACGAAAAGGTGGACCTCACAAAACACACTAGACTTTAATAGCACGTGGTAATATATGATAAATTGATAAGTAAAGTGTGAGCCTGTCTTTTTCCTGACTTACAGAACTTCTTTTTTTATGAAATATGCCCTCTATATGAACAAAATGAATGATTTTCAATATATAAATCTATCAACTTTTATTTTAATAACAGTTTTTCCATCCACTGAACAATGTATAAAAAACGAAATCCAATTCAGTTTACGTTTAAACAGGTCATGGAACACGTTGAGGGTTGGTAATTGATTGCAGCAAACAGGAGAGTGATGACAATGATTAGGATTTCCTATTTAACAGCCGATGAAAGTACGTACCGCGTAGTTCGCTCCTACCTTTCAGGTCATACTAGTCTATTGAATCTGGCTTCATCAAGCTCCAAATCTTTAAACACTATATAACGAATGAGTCTATAAACTAATAAAAGCTTTTTAAAATAAGTTATATGAGGGCCGCTCATTACTCTTTGAATAATAATTACAAGGACTTCATTAAATATATAATTCAATAAGTTTTCATTCTCGATGATAAGGACTAACTAAAATGGAAATTATTTATTTATAATATGGGGTTGTATTACTTATGTAAGTGATATGTTATTTACTCAGCTTTCATATTGAAATTTAGTTTCTGCTCTAGGGGAAAAATGTTTGATAGACTTAAGTAACTCTTCTGATTATTTTAATAGGCTAATTATCTTCAACAAAGATTTATTCTAAAAAATCATTTTTACAGTCAACTAGAGTTTATTTTTATCCAATTCATTTCGTAGTAAAATATATTTATAGTTGCAAACATAGAAAATTTATTAGTTGAGTTGCGGACGCGTTTCGAAGAATGCTGTCTATCCTCGGCGCTTTGAACTACGATTCGTAGCTTGAAGCTACCGAGTAAGTGTAAGAGCTCGTAAGTGTTCCTTATTTGAAAGTATAACATTTCACTATATTAGTGAGTACATTCCAAGGAGAATGTATAACCACAACAACCAATTTTGTTTAGTTTGAGTTGATAAATTCATTAATGTATTCTACATTGAGTTTATGTGTAGCCTATTGATGAATTATTTGCAAATTTGATTAATGCAGTAGATACTGATTTATAAACAGTTTTACTAGGTACTTAAGCACAAAATTAAAATTATACTATTTTCATAAAACAAAAGCCTTGATAAAACAATAACACATCTTGTCAAAAAGAATAAAGAATATATATATTTAGCAAGAACTTAAAAAGAAATTTTAAGGGATGATACGCACACACCCCCCATTACATGCGCTGGTGTCAGTCAGAGAGCGAATTGTTGTCAGTCCTTCACGATGCTTACGCAAGAGCAGAGAGTAGCATTATTGGGAGCATACATTTCAGTAAAATGTTACGACATTTACTGAAAAGTATGCTTCCAATAATGCAGAAAATATAAAATATAAATAAAAACATATAAATAAAATATTTTATCATCCATTCAATATTTGAGTTCTGAATCACCCTGTATAAGATGTATTGTTCAAATTCTATAGAAATGTATTTTTATAGCCAGGAAGCCTTACTTGGAAAAGGCTAGTTAAAGGAAATCAACCGTATGAATAAGAGCGATTAAAGTGGGATCATCCTAAAAATTATTAAAATTTAGTTTTAAAAATATAGTACCTAATGATAATCAATTAAATAAAAGTTTCCATCTCGTTCAATCGTTTCGTAAGGATTTGACCCAATATGTCATTTACATATTTTATAACAACATGGAGAGGATCTTTCTAGATTTTCACTGATCAATACAATCATGGAAAGTAATGAACTATAGTAAGACTGGAAGAAAGAAGAAAGGATATGACCAACTGGATGACAACTTCAAGACCATCCGGACCAGGACACTATTGTTCATCTCATGCTGAATTGAATAAATTTCATTTATGATGGAAAACTTATTTTGAACCCTCACAACAAACAAAGCATTCACTCGCATGTTGTTAAGCTGATCAATAAGAGAGCAATTAGAAATATAGCTGTCACCTACGGTACTTGCTCTGTACTGAGATTAAAAATAATTGATTTATTTCCTATAAAGCTTGTAGTAGCTGAGAAGAAAAATATTATATCTCATATTTATTTAAATTTTATATTAATATTATATCTCACTAGCAATGATTTTTTACGGTTCCCAAACCCTTGATTCATGTTAAGCCTCGTCTACTCGACAACGATATTTGCGAAAATCTGGTTTGTGCAAACCTGATTTGAGCCAGGTTTGCGTCGTGTAGACGGGAGATCGTTGCAAATTTCTGTTTTCGATCAATCTCAGCCAGATCGTAGCGATTTTTCTAGAAAACGATATGACTGAACCACCAAAACAAAAACCTAAATCTCTTAAAAATTAAGATAGAGAATTCGCGATTTCAGATTCGGATCCAGCATCCCCGAATTGAATAGTGCGAGGTCAATTCTCAAAAATAAAGAAGTTTTTTTAACGGATAATGGACTCTATTGATATTTACGTTAAAATTGGTAGGTTATCGTGTGAACGCAGGTTTGCACAAACCTGTAGACTTTCGCAAACGTTTACGCGAATATGGTTGTAGGCGAGGTATTAAAAAGATTGTAGGCTACATATATTTTATACTTTACGTTTGCTTTGACAATATGCAAAACATAATTTTAGAAGAGAATAAGTGCGAGTGTGTGACATAAAGTTTTTACCCTATTAGGCAAATTAAGTAATAACATAAGACTTCTTTAAAATTAAAAAGTAATAGGTCTAACTTATTTAAACTATACAGGACCATAATGCAAAGTTTCGTATATTCACTGAAATACTTCACAATGAAGTAACAGACAAACTAATAAAAACCTTGATTGTGATCAATGAAACGGAACAATATTCCATGATCAAAAGTTATCGGAGCTAAAGTCTCAATGTTTGCAAAGTTTTTCATCGAACAAACTTACTATTATAATGAAGGTACTGATATGAATAATAAAGAAGATGAATCAACCAAGAAGTTGACAAGTTGGGGTTAGAAATTGAATTTTTCTGCTAGCTGTGAAATGGAACAGTTGAAATTTTCAATGAGCTTGAATATTCATTTAATTTTCAAGGAGAATCAACTTATAGTTGAATTATTATCATTTTGAGAAAGTTTCAATTTTATTTATTTGTGAAATGACGAAAGAGGCTTGGCCTCCTACCTTGAAGCAAGCTTTTCATAAATAAAATTTGTTGAATATACGTACCGACTGCCAGTCTATCTTTTTCTCTGACAGGAGTCCAAATGATCGTCATTTTGAAAATATTATGAACACCTACAGCGTTAAATACAAAACATTAAACTCATAATAATAACACCGATCACGATCCCTTGCAGGTAGCCATCTTTACAATGAATTCTTTCTGTTTATGACAAACAGTTTTAACAACCTAACAAATGAAAACTACTGTGCTGTAATTCTGCAAAACAAAGGTCCCCTTCAAAACTAACTATGAAATTGATAGTTTTCTTCACTTCCCACACTCATAAATTTTATAAATTTGATTCATGGAAATGTAAATTTGAATGATATCCTTTTTGAGCTGTGATACCAGTAATAATTTATCCATTCCTGCAATTTTTTAGGTTGGCATAAGCTCAGCTGAGCCGCCCTCTGTTGATGATGCTGCTGCTGCTAGCTGCTGCTACTCTGCAGTTTGTTTTGTTTTGAATTTTGCAGTTCAATTCTTCGGGTTTCGTCGGTAAAAAGCTGTGAATTTTAGAATTTCTTTCTAGAATGTAAAATATTGTAAGTATTAGCTAATTTCAATTAATTTTATCCAATCCTAAGAGAAAATAATAGGTTGAAAATCTAATTAAATAAATTGGCGGTAGTTTGGTTGGTGGCTAGCTACCTAGGCCTACTGGCTTTTATTGTCTATGAATTCTCGATAAAATATTGTTTTGTCTAAAAATGTAGGATTTCAACTCAATGAATTCATGAAGTATATTTTCTTGAATTATAAATTATAGTGCTGAATCACTTGAAAGTTAATCAGAAACCTGAGCGAAACATACAACGCATACATTGTGTTAACGAATGGGTTTTTGGAAGCCTGCAAGTTACATCAAATTATTCATTCCAACCAGCCTTTTGTATTGTAGCAAAGGAAAGTTGACTGTCATGTTACCAAATTCTATAATCTGATGTAAAATCTACCGTGAAAATGAAGATTGAAGAGCTTTATTACATTAGTGAACCTAACCTCAAAAAGCTGTTGAAATAGTTAATAATTTGTTGTTTTCCCACCTCTGATATACACAAATTATAACATTCAAATGTTACGGTATATGCTTTTATTCATACGTTGTTTTTCTTTCCATGATTCTTGTATTTTGATCAAATAGATGAATAAATAAAAGAAAAAATGCGGTTGAATCAAAATTATTGTATTACTCTCAAATCTTTAATGTCTTTGTCAAATCAGTGCCTTTGGAAGAAGGTACCAGAGAAGTTTGATGGACCAGGGCCTAGCTTGAAATAGTAACATCTCAAGTTAAGCCATGGTTGGACAGTTATAAGCAATATAATTAGTCAAATTCGGAGAGCTAAAGTTCAGATGAAATTAAATATCTAGGATACTTTTTATATTGCTAATATTCTAGAAAAAATCCGGGAACGACTTCAGGAACTCATATTTACATTGAGTAGGCTATAAATAAAACTAGGTTTATAACTCTTATACCAAACGTTATTATGCCAAACATCCGAGTGCAAACTTGTAATGAATGAATAATAATGTAGCATAAGCACCGAGTCCAATAAACAATTAATGAATTTTGAAAAATTCACAATTTCTGTGGTTAATGTGATTTTTCACTTTGATATTTGAAGCTTGTTTCAAATGACAAACAAAATTATCCAATTATAATGAATTGAACAACTTTCAAACATAAGCATAGCGTCTACGATAAGATCCATTGCTATTATGTAGGCTATTGAATACCATTCTGTCCACCACAGGAAAGCTAGGTACTAGCAACTGTAGTCCAGAAGAAGTTGATATGGTAGCGATGAATATTGAACTTTGAAAATAGAAAACAAGGTAGGATGAATCAGAATTTGAACTTGAGACTAATTGAATGGTAATTATGTGTCACTCCAGTAATATTAGTTTTGAAGCGGGTTCAGTAATGCTTTTAGAACGGTGATATTATATTAAAAAACTTTCTATGTGATTCCAGAACTACTGACCACGAATCTGTGTGAATTGATCAGAATGGGAGTGGATTTTGATGTATTGGAATATTGTCAAAAGTTGAAAATCACCAACAAACCGCCCTACAAATGCCCGGTCGTAGAATGCGGGAAGCCGTACAAGAGCATGAGTGGTTTGCAATACCACCTGGTCAATTTCGATCATAGTGCTCCCATACAAGCTCACACGCCTGTCGCTCCAGCCACTCCTATGACGCCGAAGAAAGGTATTCCTCTTATAGTTATAGTATTTCTAATTAATTATTCTAAAGTCATAATATTCCCTTACAAAAAAATAGGGTTTTTTCCTACTAGGCTTTAGAGCATTGCTAATATTGTATCCCTTTCTTATTCTACATAGAGGGAAATGAACAGCGACTAAATAATACAAATAGACGGAGCATTCCTATTACTTCAACATTACGGGTGATGAAGCCAATTCTGGCGCCTAAACCCAAGGAAGATGGCGGTCCACTCAGCTGATCCACATACAACTGCGGGCCGATCGCTTGACCTCTCTCCTATGTAAACCGCCGCCATCTTCCTTGGGTTTAGGCGCCAGAATTGGCTTCAATACTGAGCTCAAGTGCTCCGTCTATTTGTATTATGTGGTCGCTGGAAATGAAGCATGGCAAGTGTAGCCTTTTTGGTGAGTTTTTTTTGTCAGTGCAAATTTTAATTTTTTCACTTCTCATGGAGTTTTTTAATGCCTCGTTAGTTTGATGTGTTTTTACAATGTGTACTTGAGTAGATTTACGACATCATTTGAATTTTGTTAAGTATCATCTTGTTGAGTTGAAGCTATGGATAAAGTTTAAAAAATTGAATAGGAAATGACATGAAAACATTCTTCTTCTTCTTCTTCTTCTTCTTCTTCTTCTTCTTCTTCTTCTTCTTCTTCTTCTTCTTCTTCTTCTTCTTCTTCTTCTTTCTTCTTCTTCTTCTTCTTCTTCTTCTTCTTCTTCTTCTTCTTCTTCTTCTTCTTCTTCTTCTTCTTCTTCTTCTTCTTCTTCTTCTTCTTCTTCTTCTTCTTCTTCTCTTCTTTCTTCTTCTTCTTCTTTTATTTCTTCTTCTTCTTCTTCTTCTTCTTCTTCTTCTTCTTCTTTATTATTATTCTTCTTCTTCTTCTTCTTCTTCCTTCTTCTTCTTCTTCTTCTTCTTCTTCTTCTTTTCTTCTTCTTCTTCTTCTTCTTCTTCTTCTTCTTCTTCTTCTTCTTCTTCTTCTTCTTCTTCTTCTTCTTCTTCTTCTTCTTCTTCTTCTTCTTCTTCTTCTTCTTCTTCTTCTTCTTCTTCTTCTATTCTTCTTCTTCTTCTTCTTCTTCTTCTTCTTCTTCTTTATTCTTCTTCTTCATTATTCTTCTTCTTCTTCTTCTTCTTCTTCTTCTTCTTCTTCTTCTTCTTCTTCTTCTTCTTCTTCTTCTTCTTCTTCTTCTTCTTCTTCTTCTTCTTCTTCTTCTTCTTCTTCTTCTTCTTCTTCTTCTTCTTCTTCTTCTTCTTCTTCTTCTTCTTCTTCTTCTTCTTCTTCTTCTTCTTCTTCTTTCTTCTTCTTCTTCTTCTTCTTCTTCTTCTTCTTCTTCTTCTTCTTCTTCTTCTTCTTCTTCTTCTTCTTCTTCTTCTTCTTCTTCTTCTTCTTCTTCTTCTTCTTCTTCTTCTTCTTCTTCTTCGCGATCATCATGGCTATCCTGATTCTGTCGACGGCGCTACGGAAACATTGCATTCATGATTTAATAGAAGAGGTTTCTTAGCTTATAAAGATAATAGTTTTGTATCCAATTCAATTTCAATTGCTTTGTCATAATACCTCATCAACCAATTAATCCCTGTCTTGTTTTGCAGCTAATCGTAAGAAAGGCCGCAACTCACATGCAGGCGCTATCAAGGCAGAGCCTCTCGTCTCGCCGGCCCGTGAGGGCCTCACTTACGCTGAGGCTCAAAAGTTTGTTGAATTCGAGTTGAATGGGAAAGTGAAACGTATCAGCATAGACCAAAAAATACCTTTGGTTTCTGTGTCAAAAAATAACACAAATAAAGTAAGTATAGAAAATAGTCTGCAATCTATGTAAACCCTGCTGCTTATCAGCAGTATATTATGCTGCTTTTTGTTTTAAATTTTTGTTTACATCTAGTTTTCTTCAACTTCGGTAATTCGGTATCTTCCATCCATGACCGGCAGTCGCCGGATAGATTTCGTCAAAACAATAAAACACATAAACTTGTAGTCTAATCAAATAATCAAGCAAATAATTGTTGAATTTGTTGTTCAATATTAATTTCCTGTTGTAGCATAATAGAGCAGAAAAAATGCTTTGGGTTTTGTAAATTTTATTCAATTACGTTGCAGTATTTCATTCATCTTCTTATATCTGATCATTTTTCTTGTGTGTTTCAGCAGTCACCCGTAAACACAGCCAGTATAACAAGCTTAGCTAAAAGCCAGGAAGCTGTATCAAAATTACCAGAGCCCTGCTTCAAAGTGTTGGACAACTATAATATACCTGATGCTCCTCCAAGACCAAATGCTTATATAAGGTGAATATGATGAAGTAGTTAGTTATCAATGGTCAATGAAAAAATTGAGCTGACTGTGCAAATGAATAATGGAGCACTACTTACCACTCAAGCAGCCTAATATGTGTTGATAATCTTATTTCTCCATGTGCTTCTCGGTTCTCAATAATGCAAAGATAACTAGAAAAATTTAATTCTAAAATCGAATTTTCAGTTGAAGTGAACATTTTTCCAAATTCATGTGATTTGTACAACTGATCTATTCGTATTTGACGGCAATGTCAATCACTGTATATTTTTGTGTTAATCATCTTAGTTAACCTCTCAAGAGTCATGGAAAGCTTTTATTATTAGCATTTAAATTCCCGTAAAATATTTTGAATGTATTATAATTAGACCAATAGCCTCCTTCCTTGAAAAAATTAGCCTTTCAACGTATTCTTTATTGCTTGAATTTATTAATGTTGTACAGCCCAGCTGCTTCTACTAAGGTTAATTTTCTCTTCTAATTCAGCTAAATAAGTAAATAAGCTAATTGAGAAAATGATATGTATTGTACAGTTTTTTACAAGAATCAATTAGTAATCATACTCTGTATGGAAATAATAAGTAAATTCAATATTCAATAGTCTCCTTCAAATTCATAAAGTTTCATGAAGAGCATTTTTGTACTTCAGATTCATCGAGAAGTCTCCTGAAGAATTGGATGGTGAAGTGGAATATGATATGGATGAAGAGGATGCCGCCTGGCTGGCCATTATGAACGAGCGGAGAGCAACAGCTGGACTGCCAGACGTGCCAATCGATACTTTTGAGCTGCTCATGGATCGGTTGGAAAAAGAATCCTATTTTCAGGTATGCCGATTTTCAGGTATGAACACAGTAGGCTACTTGTTTAAAAAATATGATTTTGAATAATATATTAATAATATTAACAGAAATATAATATATTTTCAATATACTGTATCTGTATTACTTGTTTCATGGATATGATTAAGAAGCTCATTCAATTTCTCATTAACAAATAGCACAATCAGAATAATAATGTTTTTGATTTATTTTTTTATTGAAACATGCATGAAATGGTGATATGCTTGACTGTCTTTTACGATCCAATAGTTGGGATCTCATTAAACTAAAAAAAACTAGATCTCATTAGATGAAAAATCTCATGGATATGATTAAGAAGCTCATTAAATTTCTTACTAACAAATAGCCCAATCAGAATAATAATGTTTTTGATTTATTTTTTTATTAAAACATGCATGAAATGGTGATATGCTTGACTATCTTTTACAATCCAATAGTTGGGATCTCATTAGACTAAAAAAACTAGGTTTCATTAGATTAAAAATCTCACTCAAATTCTTATTAACGAATACCGGTACCCTAATAAGAATAATACGGTAATGTTTTTGTTATTATTATTCGAAATATGCTTGAATATATTGAACGCTCCAATATAATATGGAATTTCATTAGTCATCTTACAGTTTTTTAAAAGCTCATATAGTTTTGGATATCATGTTGATTTAATCTGTGATTACGATAGCAAACGATCGATTAAACAATCGAGTTATGCGTTGAAAAGCATGCAAAACAGCAGGCCATCAATTATTGTCGTAGCCTAATTCTCCGACTAAGTGATGTCTGAATTAGCTTTAATACTGGATACTTTTTCGAGTTGCATGAAACATATCGATTGAGACTATTTATTTATAAAAGCCATCATCAACAGTCAGTATTTTTCACTTAGAAAATATGAATATGTATACCGGTATCCTTTTCGCTTTTATTTTTTGATTGCTGTTCTATAGGACCAGCGACCACATAATACAAATAGACGGAGCATTCCTATTACTTCAACATTACGGGTGATGAAGCCAATTCTGGTGCCTAGACCTAAGTAAGATGGCGGCGGTTCACATGAGTGGGAGAGAGACAAGATTATGCCAGCTGTTTTTCAATCTCTCCCACTCATGTAAACCGCCGCCATCTTACTTAGGTATAGGCGCCAGAATTGGCTTCAATACTGAGCTTGAGTGCTCCGTCTATTTGTATTATGTGGTCGCTGTATAGGACCTATGATGTGTAATCCATTATTGGTCCTATAGGTGGTGCTATAGGTCCTTGAGCCACTATAGGTGGCTCACCACCCATAGTGTGTAAGTGTAAGCCATACTGTATCGGTCTGACCAGTTGATCCCTATTTTTTCGGTGCGGGAGCGGGCGGCGGTGGAAAGGAGCAAACTGCGCATGCGCGATAGTTGTATTCCTGACTTACAAACTACGGCCTGCCCACTCGCCTATCTCATCTAACGACTAGACCAAGGCAATGTTATTGAAACGTTTAGTAGCGCCTAGTTGCTGTGTAAGGGGAAAAACCGGCCAGGAATCAACTCGTCAGACCAATACATTACCTTAAAGGCAGGGCCATAGGTGTATAAGGCACTCAATACCTTAAATTCTGTTTTATCTTTCCAAGCATTTCCCATTTGTTATTCCATTTAATTCTAATGAATATTTTCTTTCAAAGAATTATCAAATACAATACTATGTAATTCGATTTTCATTTCAGTTAATAGTTGAAAATATTCACATATGCTTAGAACAAAAAATTTGTTGGGAGTGATGGGATTCGATTTTTTAGTATGTCTGGTTGATGATTGGAAGTTATTCACATATAAGCTGTATTGCAGATGAGTACCACTGGTAAAACTGGCGATGGACAACAAATAATGGATGACGAGGCTGTGTGCTGTATTTGTATGGATGGAGAGTGTGAGAACTCCAATGTGATCCTTTTTTGTGATATGTGTAATTTGGCCGTTCATCAAGATTGCTATGGTGTTCCATACATTCCTGAAGGACAATGGCTGTGCAGGTTAGTACATTTATTGTGGTTATTGTGAAAATCTTTGTAAATATTATAATATTGTAAAATCAAATACAGTATCATCTCCTAATTATGCTCAGAGTGTCCTTCATATAACATGGTATATATATTTTTTAATTCAGTGCTAGACATATAAAACCCTGTATCCTAAAAAGGTGTCCACTTTGTAGAGTTCGATATCTGGCAAATTCAATGAGAAAGACTTTGCAACAAACAACAGAAATACAAAGCAACTACGAATGACCTTTTTATAAATCTAGATCTCGTCATGCTTTTAATGATTTGTAGGCTTACTTCAGTAATATTCACATCTTACTATTGTTATTAAAACTTAATTATTGCTGTTGTTTCAAAATGCAGATGCTGTATAACATAGTTCTTCTATTAGTGAATTATAAATTTTATTTGAATAATACGTTTTAATAATTTGTGTTCTACCAATACCTACATTCTACTTTTCTTAGATAATTTAAATAAAAATGGATTATTTTTTATAGTTTGTTCAGTAGTAATAGTTCTGAACCTGGTTAGATTTTGTTTTGCAAACTTGTATCTTCATCTCATTTAATATTCTATTATCTTATTCCTTCAGATAACCTTCCTCCAAAATAATGCACTGTTCTTTATCCAACTTAATCGTTGTTTGTGCGAGGTGGAATTACCTTCGGGTCTCCCCACCAATCCATGCCAAACGCAATAACAATAATCGTTGTTCGTTTTAAATTTTTGCAGACGTTGCTTGCAGTCACCGTCAAGATCAGTGGACTGTGTCTTGTGTCCGAATATTGGCGGTGCGTTCAAGCAGACTGACCGTGGGCATTGGGCTCACGTGGTGTGTGCTCTGTGGATACCAGAAGTCCGATTTGCGAATACGGTTAGTCGAATACATCTCTTCAAACCTCTCTCTACATTACAGTTACTTTGAAGTTCTCAACTTTGTTTTTTGTTGAGCCACAATATGAATATACTTATATAATCGATATTAATATCGTATTTGGGGAAACTAGCATTGATTTATGTAGATTCTATTCATATAGGCCTATGTATCTTGTGCATTTTGTCCATTTGTATTGTTGTTTTATTGCACAAAAATTTGATTTGATTTTTTGAGTAGTAACGGATCAATCCCTTTATATACAATACTACTAAATCAAAAACAAAATGAGTTCATATTTTCAAGGTGAAGTTGAGAATATTTAGAAGTCTTCCCATTCAATCTTGACTTAATCAGGGACTATGACTACATTATCTGCTATTGCAACTTGAAAATAATAATATTAATGTATGTTTCATTTGATAGGTATTTTTGGAACCTATCGACAGTATTGAAACAATACCTCCTGCTAGATGGAAGCTGACCTGCTACATCTGTAAGCAACGTGGAGTTGGTGCTTGCATACAGTGCCACAAGACTAACTGCTATTCAGCGTTCCACGTCACGTGTGCACAGCAGGCTGGACTCTACATGAAAATGGACACTGTTAGAGATACGCACTCAGCTAGTAAGTTCAAACTCATTATCATTGGAATAATTTCTATAAAGATATTAATCTGGGATTTTAAAAAAAATCTAAAAATTTAACTGAGTAAACTTCTTTTAAATTTCACTGACAATCCCTACGTAATTATTAAAAGAGTTTTGCAAACTAGTGTGACCTTTATATTGGGCCAATTTAGATGCGGTTAAGCTTAAAGAAAGGCTAGCGGTTCTTGATGTGCATGTTTTATTTGTGTTTTGGAAAAAATACGTCTAAGGGGTGAGAAATATAAAATATACAGTGACTATATTTAGAGTCTTTTTAGAGTCACTGTAATAAAATAAACAACTCAGCGTCATCTCTCGGAATTAGTCGGAACTGCTAGGAACCAGTGTGCTAGATAGAGTATTAAATAAGTTAGCGTCAAATTTTAACAAAGCTTTGCGCTGTGGGCTTACTCTAGTCATACGTTTGTTGCTTCTAAGAATAATAATTATTGTAAGAAGTGAATAAATAACAAGGATAACAATAGTGGTTTTCCTTGTTTTAGTACATTATACAAATAGCAACTGTTCTTTATTTATCAACAATACAGTAATTCATTCCAGTCTTTTGAAAGGCAATTATCCCTGGAGGTAATTGAAATTCCTCCCATTATTTCCCTCTAATAAACTGATAAATTTAGTTATTATATTCATTTTCTTAAGCTATGTACTTGAGCTTCTTATATTGAGCAACATTGTTACGTTGATTTTTTGTCAACAAAACTATTTGATCCGATTGGTTGTATTTGAGCTTGTTAGTTCTATCTTAGTTTTTATTACTTGACCTTTTCTATGATTTGTTATGTTGTTTTTTTGGCAACATATTGATCCGGTTTTTGTTTGATTGCAGTAGTTGGTGGCGAGCCGGGGCCAGTGATGGTGCAGAAGACGGCGTTCTGCGACAGCCACACCCCGGCGGACAGTGAGGGCAAGGTGCGGCCATTGCAGGTGCAGGCAGCCAGTCCACTCCCGGACGACGACGACAAAGCCAAGAACAAGCGTCGCATGCTCGCCAAAAAGCGAACCTCGGTTCCTGTCATCTCCATTCCGACCATTCCTCCTGACAGGTATGCCGTGCTTTTCAGCTAGCTCTCTCAATTCTAACCGAAGAATACGTTAATCATTAAGTAGAGTTAACTTTAAGAATTGCCCTAAAGCACGGTCTACACGCAACGATAAGTTTGTCAAACTTTTTGTTCAAACTTTTCAGGATTATTTTAAATTTTCATAAAACAGCTGATTTAACATTAGCAAATAAGCGTACATCAAACAGCTGCTTTCTGACAAGTTAAATGGATCCTGCTAAATAGCAGGATTATTTTAAATTGTTAGAAAACAGCTGACTTTTTTTTTTTTAAATGACCCGTAGTAGATCCCTCGGCCAGTGTGAATAAATATAAAGAAGAAAAATATAGAAGCTTTACCTTTTTTTCTTCTACCTTTATTGTTTCCAAATTTTTTAATAAAAGAAATTTTTTATTTTCAGCTGCTTTCTGACAAGTTAAATGGATCCTGCTAAATAGCAGGATTATTTTAAATTGTTAGAAAACAGCTGATTGTTGTAAGCTTGTTTACTCACATAAATCAGCTGTTTTATGACAATTTATAATAATCTTGAAAAGTTGGAACAAAAAGTTTGACAAACTTATCGTTGCGTCTAGACCGGGCTTTATTTCAGATCGCTCTGCGCATGCGGACCAATCACAGGCACTGGGCGACTAGACGCATGCGCAGAACGAGCTGAACTAAGACCAGACGGAGTCTGAACTGATATGTGGAAATAGTCCTTGAATCAGCCTATTAAGAGGCCTTAATACCATTGACTGAATTTACACGAATAAGGTGATTTTTGCAATACGCTGAAGAAGAGGGGTCAAAACGAATATTATCTCTTTCGGACGCTATTTTTCAACCGATAATCATGATACAAAATTTTTCAGAACGATCTGTAGAATTGTTGCATAACCTCAAAGATTCAATTATTTACTTGCAAATGGCAGTATAAGTCGATGAATATGGAGTAAATTTCACTCATTTAAACCTTCAATTAAAAAAAATTATAAGTGATTGTAATCTTTCAAGGTATAGCAACAATTCTAGCAAAATTAATCTTCAATTTAAGACCATTTCCAGCGACTGAAGGAGTAAACTGCGGATTTCCGGTTTCCATGATTTTTCCAATGTTATTAAGTCCTCTAAGCTTCTTATAATATAAAGCCGTAAGAAATATAAAATTTATAATATATTTACAATCTCAACTTAGAACTCAAGAGAATTACATGTCAACACGCCAGTATTTGTGTCCCATCACTCAAAAATCTACAAGTCTAATGTACGACGCGCTTGGCGTTGTTGGTTGGGGGGAAGACAAATAGGTCTATCTCCACTGGTTTATTTATTTGTGGCTGTTAAAACCAGTTGCGGCCGTCTAGCTGAACCCAATTTGATGTTACAGTGTTTAAGAGACTTGCTGGTCTTTATATTTCTTGTTACAATTTGTTCGTAATTCCAGATTTCACATACATTTTTGTTTATTTTTATATATTTTTTACTCAAACCCCCACGGGAATGATTTTAGTTTACTTAATTTACTTTTTCTGTATTTATCTAATTTTGTTTTGTCTTTCTATTATGTTGAAATACTTAATTTGTTTAACAACTTATCTAGGATACAAGAGATTGGCTCTTTGGTGACCATTGCGAAGAAAAGTCAATTTATACAGCGACTTATCGCATACTGGACACTGAAACGTCATTTCCGTAACGGTGTGCCTTTATTGCGTCGGTTGCAGAGTTCTCATCTTTCTCGTCGCGACGAGCCTCGCCATAACCAGGAGGTGGTGAGTGATATTGTAAGTTGTCGCTTGCGCTTTTTGCTTTTCATTTCTTTTTCTATTTTATTTATAATCTCATTTATTTTTTATGTTAATTTGCTACAATTGCTAATTGATATTGTTTTTTCACATTCATCTAAAAATGAATTATAGTTGGTTATCCAATTTAAAAACCCTCACTTGGCTTGACAAGCACGTTTGAATAAAACAAATATTCTGTTATGATGATCATTCTATACATTTATAAACGTTTATTTCTATTGTTAAGCAGGCTGACTGTGGTCAAATTCAGCCTTCAGAATAGATTTAATGGTCTTTTGATTCCATTATTACTTGGAATAATTCCAATCATTGATTTGTACTGAAATTTTATCTTGATTAAAGAATGCTTTTGATTACTGCATCAATAAAGCAAGAGCTCAAAGTTGTATTCGATTGATTAATATTCTGGTATCAGAATATTATTGTTTTGGACTTCATTTCTAATCAAAATTAAGTTAGGAAGAGAAACAGTATAGGCTCAGCTCAGCCTAGTTTTTCCTTTCAGATTATAATATTATACCATATTATTTGTTTTTTGATTGTAAGAATAAATAAATAAGATTTGAATAATCTCCAAACAGCTTATTTTAATATTGAAGAATGAATAGCAATAATTTAATAAAGATTTAATAAAAGCAACATGATTGTTTCAATGTTTGTCTACAGGTTTGCTTTTAATAGTGATAACTGATGCCAGACTGAAACTTGTGAGACAAATTAAGAAATATATTTCTTGATTGGACTTAAAATGAAATTAAATGAACTTTAGTCAAATACTTAGTGCCATTTACACTGTAGGCTGTACTTGAATAAATAAATAATGACTTGACTCATATTAGTGGCGAAGCGTGGTATAATTATTTGGTCAGGACCAAATAAGTATACCACGCTTCGCCACGGAGTCATATATTGATAGCATTTTAATAAATGTCATGAGAATCGTTTTTATCATGGATTAAAAACCAAACTAATTTCATTTTAATCTTATCATTATAAAATATCCAATTTTCATTGAATTAAAAATTAATTTTTGTAACAAAACATTTAAATTCATCCCAAAAAATGCAATCGTTGTCTCAACTGTGCTGGTAGAATAAGAATTTTACGTATGATCTTTGAATAATTCGAGTTCAATGAAGAAATAAAATATTGTGAACTGGAGTTTTTGAATTCATTGGTTTAAATAATAATTGGAATGTAGAACCTAATAATGACATTAAGATGTTTTAAATGGAGATTTCTTCTTTTCACAATCTTTCAATAGTTTATTATTGACTCTGAAATAAGAAACTTATTGTTTCTTATATTATATATGAATCAATATAATGTGATGGAAGCATTGATTACGAAATTAGTAAAGGTGGAAATAATATTATTCATTAGTCGTATCTTTTTTGCAAACGAATATTACAACAAAATCCCTGGAGATGGACCAAGAAATCCAAATTGATTCTTATCAGTATCAATTGATTGTCTTATTCTAGAGATATAGATTATTCGGATGAATTTACTTTTTTCTTTACTATTTTATATCTCATCTCAATTATTATCATACCGTATCTAGAAAAATCGTGCTAGTATATTCAATAAAGTTCAAATGATGAGCTTAAAAATAAAATCTGTTAGCATAAACGTTTTCGAGTTCATCAAAATTTCCATTGTTCGGGCCGAAAAGTCAGGAGAATTCTATAACACGATACAGCCAGGCTTTTAGGATTCAAGTGAGTAAAGAATCCAGCAATATCATCAGTTTTCTGTTATAATTAAAACGAGTTAGCTATTATTTTGGGTATAATCTAATCTGTAGGTATCTTAATTATTAGTATTCTAGTCTAGGATGGTAAATTCGAGTAGCTGCTCGTAATGTTGGATCATTTAATCTATTTTGTTGACTGTGAATCATTTGTCATCTGCTTAACAATTAAATAAATATTTGAAATAATTTCATTTTAATTGTCTTCTAAACACTAACATAATTTTATGCAAAATAGAGTAGCCCTAATGAATTACTGTAAATTCTTTATGAATATTAGCTAACTTTTCATAATAGCTTCTCCCATTGTTTGAGTATATTTGTAGGAAAGTCGTAGAATTCTAATTACATAATATTATTTCATTGACAAGTGCAATTTTTTATTCTAAATTCACTCGTTTTAATACCAATATTTATAAAATATTGTAAAAAAATATTTACAATATATAATATATATATATATAATGAATATTAATTTAATACAATAATATACCGGGTGATTCAAAAAGAATACCACAACTTTAAAAATTTGTATGTTATGAAAGAAACATCATAGAACCTTCTGTTATACATCATTTTAAAGAGTAATTAAAGAAGTTTTTTTCACTCACAAACAAGTTCAGAGTTGTTCCATATGACTCCTCCAGACACTCGAACAATATCAACCCAAAACCTACCTCCAACGTGTTCCACACTATCTGTAGCATGTCAGGCGTAACAGTTTGGATGGCTGCTGTTATTTTTTGTTTCAAATCATCAATGGTGGATGAATATTGATGATTTGAAACAAGAAATAACAGCAGCTTATCAAACTGTTACGCCTGATATGCTTCAGTGAGAATGGAAAGAGTTTGAGGGAGGTTTTGGGTTGATATTGCTCGAGTGTCTGGAGGGGTCATATTGAACATCTCTGAACTTC
Organism: Laodelphax striatellus; assembly: GCA_017141395.1. Classification (NCBI taxonomy): domain Eukaryota; kingdom Metazoa; phylum Arthropoda; class Insecta; order Hemiptera; family Delphacidae; genus Laodelphax; species Laodelphax striatellus. Next base: position 45,847,197 of record CM029532.1, on the reverse strand, counting down.
TTTGTGAGTGAAAAAAAACTTCTTAAATTACTCTTTGAAATGATGTATAACAGAAGGTTCTATGATGTTTCTTTCATAACATACAAATTTTTAAAGTTGTGGTATTCTTTTTGAATCACCCGGTATTATAAATATTATAATATTTATAAATATATATAAATAAATTGTTGGAATCCTTGTTCAAAAATTGAAAAAAATCCTAAATATATCATTATCAGGGGCATAATTGAGTCGTTATTGAGGACATTCGATCAACACAATCCATTCTTGAACACCTTTAATTATTGCAATATAATTTTTTCAATTTAAAATGTTGTTAAAAATCCCATTGCTTGAATCCTATTATATGTGTTTGATGTAACATTTCAAATTTGAATTTTTATTTTAACATTCGGTTCCTATTATTTCCATTAGTGCAATATTGTGTTGTGCCCTGGAAATTTCTGTTTCACCATAGTATGCTGACAATCATTGTTATAAATTATATTTTGCAATGTTCACATTCTGTGTGTGTTTGATTTAATGTTTGGATGTGTCATTCGCATGGTATACGTTGTATCTATGTATACATTCAATATCCGTTCAAGTGGACGGAACTCAATGTCACTACTTGACGTTGAAGATTTATTTGATGTTTGAGTTTTTACAAGTTTCATTGGTTTCAGGGCGAAATGTATCGTCAGCTGAAATATTGGCAATGCCTGCGCCAAGATTTGGAAAGAGTTCGTTTGCTGTGTGAATTAGTCAGAAAGCGAGAAAAACTAAAGAAAGAATTGATTAAAGTGTAAGTATATAAACTATATAAAGTATAAATTTATAAGTAGTAGTTCGTAAGTAGTATATAAATGAACAATGAAATAAATTTAACACTAGTGAGTAATAGAAGAGTTAACATTTTACTAACCATTACTTTTCCCTGTAATATTTCTCTTGATTACATCTCAAAATTATCATTTGAATTAGAACTATTAAAAACCATATAAACTACAGAAATTTCAAGAAAAAAACTTTCTATCCAATGTAAATTATATGATACTCTATCATCTAGCACACTTCCTTGACAAAATTGTGTGTCCTCCAACATTAAAAGTATCATAAATAAATGACAAAAGCCAATTAATTTTTCACAGGATTTCAGCTTTTCTACTCACCTCAACTCAAATAATTTTATTTATTAAAAAAATATAGCATTGGTTCTCTGTACTTCGAATCTCACCGAATTTTTCTTACAATCCCGTTCATAAGAACTAGTAGCCTAATTCAATTGTTCTAATTTTCAGTTTCGAATGTTCTTTCACGTGCTTCACTTATGCTCTGCTTTATTCTTTTAACATAAAAGTGATATTCCAAAAAATCTCGCTCCTCATCCACAGGCATTCGCCCATGTGAGGATCATTCAACAAACTTTTATGATTTTTTTCTGTTTACTGTATATGAAGAAGAATAAAGACAATTACAATGTTTCAGGGAAGCAATGCGCATTGAACTGCAGCTGTGTCCGCTCAACAACCGGCTGCGAAAACTATTGGACGCGCTGAGAGACTTGGACACGGGCGAAATATTCATCGAGCCAGTCGACCAAACAGAAGTGCCCGACTATGGCGATATCGTCAAACACCCCATGGACCTCTCAACGATGACAAAGAAACTAGACGACTACTGTTACTCGTCTCTGGAAGAGCTTGAAGCCGATTTCAAACTGATGATTCAAAACTGTCTCGACTACAACGCTAAAGATACCGTGTTCTATAGAGCCGCTATCAAAATGAAAGAGCAAGGTGCCGTAGCGCTGAGACAAGCACGAAAAGACATCGAAAAACTCAATCTTGATCAGAATTGCGGTCTGTTGGATGTCCCCGAGGCTACTCCACAGCCCAATGCGGCTCGAGGCGAGAAACTAGCTAGTGAAATTGATAAGGAGCTAGCAGACATCACCGATTCGAACAATTCCATGGTGAGAATTCATTCATTTCTTTCAGTTTCATTCTCTTTCAGCGTATTTCCTGAAAAAGCGTATTCAATTGGAATTCCTTAATGGATTTATCACTTGATTATTCTTGAATTTTTAAATTGTCCTAGATTCTATGTGTCAAAGTACTAAATATAACCGACGTAGCAAAATAATATTATTAGTTACCCTGGTTTTCTTAAGCCTGGTGTTGGATTTTTCAATTATCTTTTGGGCTCCCAAGAGCCAATTAAGGGCTCCCGAGAGTCTTACCTACTTTTGAACAAGATTTTCAGTCCTCCCTGACCTGAAACAGTAACAAGAAAAAAGAGTATGCCAAGAGCTAAAAATCAATCTATTCATTTAATTAATTTATTTCTTCAATTCATTCTGATGCACTGCAGTCAGTATTAATGCGTTGTTATGACAACTGTTCTCAAACTATTTTTGTATAATTACTCAGATTAGTTGCTCACTGGCCACATTCACTGGATGTAGTAGCCAGTTTATTTCAAAGGTTGGTTTTCAAAATTTATAATCTTTTTTGATAGTTGGAAGTATAATTTATTACCCATTCGTATTGTCAGTGAATACAGAAATTTATAGTAATCTCTGTATTCATTGATATTGTGTCTTTTCAGTATGTGGAAACATTTCAAGGCTGCAACTGTTTATTGAATACTGTCATCGCATTCAAATATTTTTTTCATTCTCTGTATAATTTTAGTGAGTTTGATAGTGGGGAAATAGGCTATATTTAATACTGGAGAATATAAAATTGGCTTTTTGCATTAGAATTCTTCAAGTAATTTGAATCTACTCAGTTTGATTTGAAGCTCTTGGTTTACATTTATCATAATCTATTTTATTTGTTATGATTTCTGCTTCTCATTCGATATCCAATGAACTGTCGTAACTTTTAGTGCGATTTATGAATTCTCCCATCTATTATTTATTATCATTATCGTATTCATTATACTTATTATGATAATTTGATACAGGATGAAGATCAGAAGATGTGCAAACTACTGCAGTTGTTGGATCGCAGTGGTATGCTTAAAAATACAATTGCTCGAAACAGCCGATTGAAACGAATCAAACTGGAAATATCGAAAATGAAACGCAGAAAATCCCAACTGTTCAAACGCAACAATCCTGGTAAGCATTTCGTACATTTCCTGGTACGCTTCAGTTTGTCAAAGAGAATTTCAAGTAAGAAATCAGAAATTTTATTGAAAAAATTACACAGTACAAAAATTATAATACAATAAATTTGGTGTCACATGGGTTTAAAAAACCTGTGCGTTACACCGCACAAAAGTGAAAGTGATTTCATTAATATTACATATTTTCGAAGATACAGACTAAGCCCAAATCATTCTTCATTAGAAACGCTAGTATAAATCAAACTTAAAATTGAAGGAACAATAAGAAAATATTAGATTAAGTAATATGTCGTGAAAAGAACTAGTCTCTCGCACATTATTTCATAGTGGGGAGTTATTGATAATAATATATTGTTTTATCAACAAAGATCAATAATTATGTTCAATGGGAGCTCTTGAAACATAGTTCTTTTCTATGCAGTGAGCTACAACATCTCATCTAATTAATTATTATGATTAACCGATTTCTCAAAGTGATTCCAATTGTTATGATCAACCATTTCCGCTACTTTGTTATGTAAAGACTCTCCAATGTGTAGTGAGTGATGTACGATTTGTTTCCAGTGAAAAGTGTAGCAAACACTGACACAGATGGTGCAAAAACAAGTGACGATGATGCTCCCCTTCGTCCCGCGAAAACAGTCACTGCTGAGGACACACCCAAGCCCGATGCGGATACTGAAAGTGGAAATGCGTCTGGTAAGTTGGAGTCTGTGTTTTTGGTAGAATTTTTAAAGTACAGTTTGATTTTGACTGATAGAAAAGTAATATGTATGGATAGAAACGTGCTGGTTTGTTCTAATTAATTCGAAAAATAATAATTTTTCAATGAATTTTGGTTTTAAAGATCATAAATACTGAGAGAAAGTCTCATTCATAATCGATAAGTCGTCGTGGAATTCTAGATTCAGCCGAAAGCGAACGTGGGATTAACAGGATAGCGGTCAGGTACGCTAATTGTGTTACACGACCAGGGTAACATTTTATTTATTTATTTAATATATAAATTTAAATTTATGCATGTATATCAATGAAAATGGAAATTTCTCATCAAACTCATCTCTATAGGATTCAATGGGTGATCAAGTTATGCTTTTCTTGCTGTCGTAAACGGAACGGAGACTAAAATTTTTATAGTATTTAAACTGTAATTTCATCAAGTTTTCTATTCTTTTCTGGTTAAAATTAATAAATTTACAGTTCAAATTCAATTGTAGTTGAATGAAGTTAAAATTCATAAAGAATAACATTTAGATTAAATTAATAATTGAAAATTTAGGATTTTAAGAAAATACAAAAATTGATATTGCTGATACTTATTCTATATCAATAAATATTTCATCGGAATGTAGGTTCTTGTAAAGTATTTCAATTTACATTTCTCAACAAATATTGTAAGTTTGTGGATGTGCGTATGGTTTGAGACAGATTCAGTAGTTGAGTAGCGTGTAATTTTCTTTTATTAGTTTCTATCATCTTTTGTATTAATCGTAGTTGTAGTATTCATTTTTTCATTTCTCATGTTATGTACTTGAATTATTTGTATTTCCTTCCCATTTTTTTATATTTTGTTGTAAAAACTGTAAAGATGGCTGATTTTTAGCAACGCGTTGTCTCCATTGATAAATAAATTAATAAATTGGATGTACATCAAACTTACTTTTCTATTTTATCATCAGACGAGAACAGAAAACTTGATGATGATGATTGAATGTTTGAAAATTTTAATGCCGTTCTTTTCACGGCGGCTCAAAGAAAAGCAAGGTTCAAATTAGAGCCCACTAAACGAAAGCGCCTGACTATAAAAATCGCTCAATTTGCGATATCACAAAATTTAATTCATTGGGAAATTTGCGTTCAATTAACTCGCAAAGTCTATGTTATTTGAATTTTGTTAGCGAAAAGGAGCAGGCGTAAAAAGACTTGGGATGACTTTGTCGACTGTACGGTTAAGAGTGGTGGAGGGAATCAATCTGTTGTTTCTAAGCATTCAGCTTCTACCCGGCAAGTTTCAACTTTGAAAGCAACTTCTAACAGGGATAACAGCTGTGGCTCGTCTTCTTCGTCCAATAGCAAAGGTAAATTGGATGTCAAGTGTCTGTAATTATCGAAATGAGTGTTCTAAATACCGGTTGCCTGCAGGTTTGCTCTAATCCTCACTTGTAGTTGATCACAAATGTTGTTTAACTACCGCTTTCTTTAACATGAATCATATAATTATACCTTTTTAAACTCCACAATAAAAAGGTCTAATTATTAATCGATGTTCAATGATGAATGATTATTTGAAACTTGATTTTAATAGAAAATTAAAAGGTAGTATTTTCCTGCAAGCAATTCCTTTTGGGATTCAAATGAACAATCCCCTCGTCAGTACAAATGCAATATACTTAATCTTGAATACTGTGATGTTGAAATAATTCTTAATTTATTTTCACTCTCCTCTTATTAACAGAAATATTGAATGAAATTCTCCATTAGAATTCAATAATCTCCAACCTGTATCCATGTTGAACGGAAACTAACAACAATAAGTTCACAAAGCCCACTTATCGCACAATGTAATTCAGCTTTTATATTGTTATCACGTTGCACTTGAACGTTCAAGCCGTATTCCTCAATTAGATCAAGACAAGTGCACTGTAAAGCTTGCATGATACAATTCTTACATTGAATAGAGAAATAGAAATTGCTCCTATTATTATACATTTCGGGCCAAGTGTATGAGAAAATTATTATCAACAAATATAGATCAACATTATGAGTAGTCTACTCTTCGTCATCAAAGATTGCAAAATTTGCAGTTAGATTGCAAAATATATATATTTATATCAAGATTGCAAAATTGGATTAATCAGTTATCATTTGAATATTGACAGATCAGAAATAGAGAGAACCCTCTTTCCATTAAATAAAACTTTTTAAATTCAGCTCCTGGACAGGGAAATAATATTATTATTGGCAGAAAATATGAACTTATGCCAGTTATTCAAATAAATGCCTAAGTGAAGAAAACAATTCCAACCAAATTTCTTGAAACTAGCAAAGTGTGGATGTGTAACTCGCATTCGAACTGTGGAGTCTTGCTATTCTGTTACTGGTACATTCACAAAGATCTAGAGAAAGTAAAAAATTTCGTCCTCTATTACTTTCAAAGCACTGATCACATTTCTATCAATTTATAATATTTTATCTGATTTTATTCGCATATATTCCTTCACTTTTGAAGCACATATCACATTGCTATCGCAAAATATATAATTAGCTTTACTTTCCTTTCTTACTTTACCTTTCCTTTACTATTAAAACACAGATCATATTGATATATCTATTTATAATATTTCATCTGCTTCTACTTTCATATTTTCAAATACTGATACTACAAATATTCAGTTGAATCTCCCCTCCTCTACAAAATTTGAAGAGATAAGCTGTAACGTTTTGATTACTTTTCTCTTTTCATTTTATTTTAATTTATGGACTTGAATAGTAATTCAATGGACTGAGAATGTGTAATTTCATGAACTGTGCATATGTTCCCATAGATACTGCTCAAAAATCGGTGTTATCAACGCCGAGTAAGTCGGGAGATTCGAATGGCAGCGAAGCACAGTTGACGGCATCGCCTTCAGGCGTGAATCGGCGAAGCGCCGTGCTATTCCGGAAGACGCCTACCAAGAAGCGTAGCAAGAACGATGGTACTTCAAGCCCTGGTCCGGGGTGAGTCAGCAAATTCTAATTATTGATAGCATTAACTGTAAAGTGAAGGATTACGGAAAAGTTATATAATACATTGTAGAAATTACATTGTTGAAGGTATAGTTTTAGCTTTAGGGCTAGATGCAAAGTTTCCAGTGAATCTTGTTAACGAAATAAAATATTTACTCAACTTCTAAACAGTTAAACCTCATAAAGTTATCGAGCTCACGTTCCTATTCGCATTGGACCTGAAGCTAAAATTGACAATCAGTTTAAAATGAATGGAATATTTGTGTGATGGATTCTTACATAGGCCTAATGTAACACAATCCTATGTTTTAGGTTTCATAGCAAATTTAAATTGATTAAGAATTGATTTTTAATTGAGGAATAACGTATTCCAGGGACAGTGACGTACCAACAACGCCTTCCCGTCGAAGAGGTCGCCAGTCGAAGAAAAATGCTGAATCGACGTCTGAAGGAAAGGACGATGCGGCTGCACCTTTGCCCTCTACTGATAGCTTCAGGGTTTATCGCACAGGAGGTGGTGAGTTGCTTATTCCCCATCACTGCCTTCAATCTGATCGTTATTATTCTCATAGGTTTTTGAACAACTAGCTTTTTAGTAGTTGAAATTCATCGTAGTGCGATTTATAATAACTTACAAGTCTAGTTGAGTTGTTATTCTATAGGGAGCATAAATTCCAATGTTGTTATGCTCCACAACAGCTTTCTCGAGTTTTTAAACTTGTATTGTGACCTTGTGAAATAAATTTACCTCCTTGGAGGCTATTTATTTTAATGTGATTTATTAATGCTATGTAGCCTATATGGAATGTGGTCGGTGTGTTCGATATTACAATATCGTAGCTGAATAATAGTGAAAATTATTACAAACTTTAAATATCTATTTCACAAAATTCGTTTCCATGTGTTTTTGAGTAGAGATTGTAAAAAAACTTGTAAACTTGTAAAAACTTGTCACCAAAAGTAAAGCTCGCTCTCTGGAGGGTATGAATCAAATTTCTCGCTTTCAAGACTATCTTAAATTTTTAGAACGAATTTCAGCTTTCATTCAGGTGCCTGTAGGTACATTTAGATCATTTTAGGTCCCCCTCCATCCACGTTCAATTTTACTGGACCGCAAGTTTCAGGACACCAAAAAAACTCTCATCTTACATTGGATGCTAGTTGTTACAATGTGCGAGGTACTCACACACTAGACACACATATCATGAGTTGAATGATAGATGTTCAGTGTATGGGTACCGCTACTAATATTATATAATAATTAATAATTGGTATAATTATGAGGAATTAATTAATTGATTCCAACATACTAATTCGCATCCAATGTTCAAGCTCATGAGATTTGTGTGTGGGGTTTGCGCTGAAGATGTTTCAGACGATGAGTGCGAGTCGGACGACGACGAGTCTAGCTGCTCGGGCTGCTCGGCTGCATCGGACGGCAGCTCGGTGTCGGGCAGCGGCTGCGGCAGCTCCAGCAGCTGTGAGTCGAGCGACGATGACGTCACCACCGAGGAGACCAGCCAGGAGGCTTTGGAGCAGCTGCAGCTTGTCTGGGCAAAGTGCCGCGGATATCCGTGGTATCCCGCTCTGGTGAGCACTCAACCTTGCACTATCAGCACGCTTAGTAACACCTCTGAAGAATAGATAGAATTGAAGCAGTTGTGTTCCTCATAGTCCAGTTAGCCCAGTTACCATAGTTCGTGAACACAGTTAGGGTAGGCGTACACCTGTTAGTCAAGACAAGACGAGATTAGTCACTTTTAGTCACAGTACTTCACATAGTTGCTTATGAAGCAACACACACCGATTAGTCATTGCATCGGCGTGTGCTGCTTCATGAGCAGCTATGTGAATTATTGTGACTAAAGGTGACTAATCTCGTCTTGTCTTGTCCTGACTAACCGGTGTACGCCTAGCCTAACACGATTACTGTATCATCGTGTAAAGCACGAAAGCAGTGTGAAGCACTAATTTGTAAACTTCCTTTAGGAGCTTGAGTCCTGGCCTCCTCTTGCTTTATCTAGTCGCACGGTCATAGAAATAGAACTCACTACTTCTAGTTAGGTTGAACCACAATCCTAAAATACACGGTAGGTTAACGCGCAGATCCAGCCTAGGTTTTATGAAGCGTGACGTCACATGGAACCGAGTAGAAAAGTGTCTGTTATTTAACGTTTTTATGGTAACTCGGTTTAGAGCTACGTCACTTTCGCATCAGTCTACTGTGCATCCTACTTATGATCCTACCGTGTATTCTAGTGGGTTGGAACATTTGGGTTCATTGTAATTAAAGGAAATGAGTTCCAATTTCTACGACAAAAGTCCTGTGACTAGGAGCAGCAAGTGGAGGCCGTGTTTAACGGTTTACTATTACTTTTTGAGAAGAATTATTGATAAGTATAAATAGTGTGAGCTCAATAAATCTGGTATCCTTGGAAACTGCTGATATTTTATGAAAGAGATTGCTTACGTTTGAAAATCTTAGTAATTCGATGAAAAGAATCAATGTTCTTTTATAAAAAATATCTGCCCACTATTAGGTCATACTGTATTTTATCATGATGATCAAAATCAAATCACATTGTTTCTATTCAAAAGTCATGTATAGTTGACAAAAATTAGTATAATAATTGCTGCCATTTCTTAGGCTATAAAATGCATTCAACTCGAAAAACTCATCCCCCCGGTCGGCTATTGATAAATTTAAACAAAATTATTTATTGAAAAGCTCTTTGAAGCATTATTTGGGGTTGGACTTGCAATATCTAAGTTCAGTGAAGCGCTCCCGTTCATTGAACATCGACTTCATTGCTGTGTTCTTGTTTTTTAGATAATTAATCCAAAGTTGCCTCGAGGATACATTCACAATGGTGTTCCAATTCCATCTCCACCCGCCACTGTATTGGCTGAAGCAAATAAATACACTGAGCCAGTCTATCTTGTCCTATTCTTTGATACAAAGCGAACTTGGTGAGTTTAAGTTTGTTGAAATCCCGCTCTTTACTTGATCATCTATCTGTTAATTTCCCATGTTCTATTTTTCCACATTTTCCTGTCCTGTTAATTTCCCATGTTCTATTTCTCCACATTTTCCTGTCCTGTATCTTCCTCTCGTACTCCTCCTCCTTCTTCTCCTACTGCTGCTCTAGGCCCCTTCCTTCTCCTCCTACTCCCACAGTTCCTCGCCTCTTGCTGTTCCTCCTCTCCTCTTCTTCCTCGTTCACTTCCTTCCATCTCTTTCCTCCCATCCTCAGTCCTTTTCTCCAAAAATATAACGTTTTCAATTACAGTATAATATAGGTATATTCATTTAATTTGGCGGATGGCGAATAACTCCCATTTAACATTACTATGGTAACGGTTGATGTTCTGTTGGATTTTTTTCATATAAATACTGTATATAACATGTAAAAAACATATTTAAAAAAGAAATCAACTGAACCCGTTACCATAGAAATGTTAAATGAAAGTTACTCGCTATCCGCCAAATTAAATTGATACAGAATTACTATAGATGATTTATAGTTTCTTGGGATAATTCCATCATTGGAACACAATATTCAAACTCAATCTAAATTATGGTTTTTGAAATATCATCATATTATTACGTAATGCGTTTGGCAAGGTTCTAAACTTTTCTCAAGCTCTGGTTTGATGTTTGTGAATTTTCTTAAGTTCTGCTCAACTTCATGAAAACTAAATGCTTTGTTATTCTTGTATAATTAGTAATGAGGTAAACATGACTTTTAGTGATTCCTGTTCGTAACAAAACTCAGTCATCTTGAAATGTAAACTCCAAATTTAAATTTTTGAAAAGATATTTCAAAAATATCCTTCATTGAAGGTTTTTATTGTGCTTTGTTCAGAGAGAGCGTAATAAATTTTGACCAGCTTGTTTCAAATGTTGCACTAATATATCAATACGTCTCACAAATTATTAATTTATGGAAATTTTTGAGAATTGTCTGAAATTATATATTTCTCACTCTAATTTTTCATTTTAAAGGAATTGGTTGCCTCGTAATAAGCTGGAGCCTCTAGGAATAACCGATGAGTTGGACCAAATCAAAATGAACGAGTCTCGCAAACCCGCCGACCGGAAAGCTGTGAAGAAAGCTTATAGTGACGCGATGACTTATAGAACTCAAACTTGCACTGAGAAAGAAGAGAAGAAAGAAACTGAACCAGCTAATGCTATGGAAGTAGAGTAGGCCCATTCCGGCTGAAATTTTGGAATATTACTGATTGTGAGTATTGAAAGAAGGTACTAAACGGCGTTATGTATTCGTTAGTGAAGAAATATTGAACTGAAATAATGTGTCGATGTTGTGAATTGAATTTGTTAATAATTGATATTTAATTTTATGGTATTGAAGAAATTGATTTCAAGTTTAGTGAGGGTATCGATTGAGTTTAATGTGTTATCAATGAATTGGAGTTTCAGTTGATTGAATTATATTGAACTTGTTGATACAATATGAATCAATTTACAATTTGTGCGCCTGGTAGGTAATTTAAAATAAAATGTCGGGTAATTGTTCGTTGAGTGAAGAGTGTGAGATATTTTTCTTGATAGAAGTGGTTGGGTTCCATCAATTTTTTTACCTAAATACGGATAAAATATTAATTTTCATTCGAAGAATAGCTCTAATTTATAATAGGTGAAAAAATTTAATGCAAGCCATATGTCATACCGAACAAATGAATATACATGTTCATATATTTTTTCACAAGAAAATAGAATCCAAGTAATTTTAAAAATTCATTTATTCAACTCGAACATTTCTTTTTATTTGTTTGGTTGTTATTTTAAGTTTGTTGGTTGTAGTACTTCAACCACCTTTTTCTCACTGATTATCGAAAAGTTTTCTGAGAATTTTATATGGTTAGCTTATACACTGATTGTCATCTATTTTGTATTTTAACGCACAAATGTGAATTTTACAATTTATTAAAATCATCAATGAATCATAAAGTTGAATAATTTTTACTCATTTTCCCTACTCTTGTTATAATTCCATTAGTATAATGGAATTATTTGATAATTATAATCTATTCCTGTTCCAATTTGGTTTGGGGTTCATGTTATTTTGTAGAAGAGGTACCTCGGTACCTCAAAAGTAATTATCCTTCTAGTAACTCGGAATAGTTCTTTAGTTATATTGTAATTCAACACGGTCATTCACTCGGATTGTTTCAAGAATTCTTTGCACATTGGAAAACCAATTTGGAAAAATTTGCGAAATTTTCATTTTTCAACCAAAATGGCAAAATTTGGAAAAATTTCCAGTAATTCCAAAAATTTACTTAAAATGAAAATTTAGACTTTTGGCTGAATAGAAATTACGTCCTTAACGCTTCTTCTGAAGGATGGTAATATTATTTATGAATTCAATTATCAACTTCAGTTTATTAAAAGATTTTGTAATTGGTAAAAGATTTATTTCAAAAATACTTCGTGAAATATACATTTTTCAAATGTAATTGCTAGAGTGCTTTTATTTTGCTAAGGCACCTGAACTTATCTTGAAACAGCTTTATACAATTAAGTGTCTGAGAATCCATTCAATATGATTCAGCCATATTGATTTGTATAGTAGATGGAATATTATACATTTAGAACTAGTTAAAAAGCTAAAATGAGTTGCAATCTTGCAATGACAATTATGACAATTATTTCCAATTCAGGTAAGTTACGATAGCAAAGTGAACGAGCTATATTTCTAGTTTATTTTTTAACGATCGGTTAATAGCAAAATCTTAGCAAATGAATTTTTAATTCTACTCAATGCTTGCTTAGAGTACGACTACTGTTACAATGAGAAGGTGGTAATGTACAAGTTTTGCAATTGATAGAAAATTAAATCAGTAAAATCCTGTATCTTGAGATTTCAAGTGCGAATGATAAGCCCTTATTCAGAAAACACTAAAGAATGTTCTCAAGAGCATTCAAGTATATATTATTCAGCTACCTTAGATTAGCTTATCATTTAAGTTGGTGTTTCAGTAGTTGAAAGTAATTGAACAATTCATTCTCAATGTGAACCAATCGAGGAACACAGTGTATTGAAAAACTGCATGGTTGAATTTTACTACTTATGTAAGTAATTAATAATATCACATAATAATATTCAATCAATAAATATTGCAATGTTATTCTATTTTCTGGGATGGTTGACCAATTTATCTTATGTCGGTAGGTGATAGATAAGAATATTCCTATATGTGACTATTGAAGGAGATTAAAGTTTACACTTTTGAAGCTATTTTTATGTTGATTATAATAAAATCAAATTCTTGTACCAAAATGGTAATTTCCCTTTAATGAGGTTGCAAATCGAACTCCTGAAAGACAAGTGTCAAGATTTCTAAGGTCAGATTTTAAATTTATCTCTCAAGAATAATTCTTATACACTTTATAACACCTAGATCATCTATTGGCTACCTTATTAATTGATCCATTATGGTGGAAGAAATTTCTCAACTCTTATAAAACTATCTAGATTTTTCTAAAATTATATTTACTTGAAATAATAGGTTTCTATATGATGATTGATGATCTATTGGTAGATTATTTCCAATTTATTTGATTCTACCATTCAAGATCAGTTTTCGAAGGCCCTGGTTTGAATATTTATTTTATCATCCCAAGTGCTACTTTCTTGGAATAATGCTAAATTTGGAATAATTGGAAAACATTTGTAAAAGTCTATCCTTCGAACGCAGTTATTTTATACGATTGTGTAACAGTTTACAATAGGCTATGATATAACCTGATTATATCAGGAGTTATAAAATAGTTATTTGTGCATCTAGGGACTAAAGTGCAACTTTTTCTCCCTGAGGGAAACTGTTGATGCCCGAGGCGTAGCCGAGGTCAACAATTTCCCTGAGGGAGAAAATGATATTTTCATGTTCGGTAATGCTTTTTTATATAAATATCAGTCTTTCACATATATTTCAATTAATCAAACCTCTTCTTTGAAAATGTGTTCAACTTTTTCATTTCTACAGATTGCATATAAATTATTTCTGAGCCAAAATGACTGCATAATTAAAATTCACTTGTATTAAACTCGAAAATGTCAATTTTACCAACTTGAAAAATCCAGCTTTGTGTTTTTGAAGGATGTATTCATTGATTTCTTTTGATGATAATTCTCATTGTTAAAAGTAATGTTATTCAAGTTTTCACTCTTTAATCATGTTGAATAAATATTGTTTTATTGGTCGAATAATCATCAGAATTAAAATTTTTGATAACTTTCGATTAAGAATAATTTTTATACTGATTTAGCGTTCATTTCCAATTTTACTATTAAATGGATTTTGACCGCTTTTCAATCCTTTATCATAATAATAGGTGTAGGATCTTGGCTTTCTATTTTTTTATCGAGAATATATATTTTCAATCCTCATTGTAATTAAGTCTGACTTATCAAGAAAGTTTGGACTATGGTCCAAACCGCTCATATGCTTCCTGAACAATCGCGTTAATGCTACATGAACAATATTAAATTTTTAAAAATTGGTAGTGGTAATACTGTATCGCTGTTTTCAATGACTAGAAATTATATTTATTAATAATTAGTATCATCATGTTCATTCAGTTAAAAAATGCTGGTAGACTATTTCATGAAAATCCCTCTAGTACGATTTAAATAAACACCTTCTCAGTATGTTCATTTACTCCCTTATGTGAATGTCAGATTCAACATTAATTTTCACGTAAATCGTCAGATATAAGTTTTCAATTTTTCGACTGATCTTCAAACTAAGTTTGGAAGCAGGAAAGCTTCCAAATTATTGCAATTTTATGTATATTGGTAGATTTTCCTCATGTGGTATTAACCTTGACAAATTGATGCTCACATTCATTGCTCATTTCGGTGGATTCTCTGGTTTTGGGTGTTCCAAACCGTTGCCATTCTTTCAGTCTTTCAATGTTGCTCTTCATTGATTAATGTACGTTCCACTGCATGATGTTTCAGTTTGATTCTAATCAAATTCAAAATCAAAATCAGTTTGATTCTAATTATGAATATTCAGAATATCTATTAGAACATTTTAATCTGAATTCAGGCAACTCTATTATTATCCGTCATTATCTTTGACTTCAACACAATTCTATCTTTTTACTCTTTCAATCTCTCATTTTCCTGACAGTCTTATCGAATACTCTTTTCAGCCCTTCTCAGTCAACAATCAATCTTCTCATTATTACTTTAATTCAGTATCCTCGGTTTTTCTCTAATCCTTGTACGCAGATTTAGTTCTCCTTACTTGTGTTTCAATTCCTACTCTGTATAGTGTATATAAATTTCACCACTCATTTTGTAAATATAATTTCCTATATTAATTTTCATAATTAATATTTATAATTCGATAATATTATTAGTAGGTATTATTAATATTATAATTTTATAATATTCATAAATTTTCATAATTATAACAACTTACATAATTTTTTATGTAATTTTCCTACATCATAAATATAGGAAATAGATCAAAAGCTTCCAATTCAACAAGCTATAATGAATTTTCCTATTTTCTCAATTTGCAAAAATAATATAATTTATATCTGACTCTTAATAATGTGTTTCCGTGATTGATAGACGAGCAACCTCAATGGATAACGTACGTTATAATTGGAATTACAGACATTGAAAAAATAGTATTTATCTCATTAAATCCTTTTCTGAGACATTGCTTAACAAAATAAATGATAGATTTAGGCTAAATAATAAATGTAAGATAGATTCAGGCTAAACATTACAAAAAATGTATGCCTATTAATTTTTTTGCAACATCTCAAGATCTTTGTTGTTCCAGATTCATTTAATTGAATCAACTTAGCAGTGTTACGTTTTTCTAAACTAAGTAGGCTACAATACACATGAAATTTCTTTTAGAAAGCAGCGCAATCGATCGAATTCAGCACGTGCTAAAATTACTTTGTTGATAATGCTGTCAATAGCATGTGAGCCTGGGAATTGTCACGAAAATTCTGATTAAAACTGCCTTGTCAGTAATAAAGGCGTGTAAAACTCAATTGCAGCATGATAAAACACTTGAGATAATTTTTCAAGAGTAAATAAACACTTCAGATCACTGTCAAAACAATGATGTTGAAGATGAATACCAATTACTGCTTGTTGGTTGAAAAAATGATTTTACTGCGTTCCCTGAAAATGGAAGTAGTAGCTGTCATTCTAACTGGAATAGTTTCAAGAGCAAATACTGATTACGGCGCTTGTCATGTAATCAGTAACTGACTTTCAAGTTGCTCGACATGCTTTATGAAAAAGCGCAAAACTTCTCTTGAATTGCTGAAATTACCTCATTTCATATGATAATATTGTGATTGTTAACTTCAAGTTAACTTTCATAATCATGATTGTTTACTTCAATCATATTATAATTTGTTAACTTGAAGTGAGACTTGTCGCTATTTTTATTTTCTCAATAAAATATAATTCTATTTATATAATATAAAATATTCTATTTTTCTCAATATAAAATTCTATTTCATTAGGATCAATTCTGTTCCGGTTTGTCCCATGATTTTTTTAATTTCAGAAATATTTTATTTCCATGTTGATAATTATATATTTATATGTTGAGTATTTTATATGTTGATATAGTACCTATAGTAGCGAACTAAGTAGAACTCGATTTTATTGTTATCTTCAGATCTGTCAAAGCCGATATGTACCTTTAAAATTGTACCTTTAAAATTCTCTGCAGTCTATTCCTCTTATTAAATCACGCTCTTTTTAAATCTCAGTTGAATCATCTGCAATATTTTTCTTTGATAATGAATTAAATTTCTTGGTTTGCGAATTAAATACAAAATATTCATACTGTATGTAGCAGTTAATTTTTGTGGTTATTGACAATGTTGACAAATTGAACATTTCTTTCGGAGATTTCATCCATAATATTCTATGAACGATAAGTGTATAGTTCACTCAGTAATGGTGGGAAATTTTCAAGAGCGCTCCATTCTGGAAGAGGAAGTCATTCGCAAATAAACCATTTCCAAGAAAAGTGTACCGTAACCAGCATAATATTCTCTATCTCTGTCAGAGACAATCATGAATGAGCAAGAAGTGACTAAGTACTGCGCCTTTCCTTGTCAAGTAAATAATGACGACTTGTAATTGCTACAAATTATGACGTTAGTTCATTAACGGCATGAAAGGTAAAATGTTTTTCACGCTATCAAACGTGACAAATTGATGATTTTTGACATGTCATTTCGTTTGTTTGGTGCTGTTTATTCAAGATCAAAATACACTCTACTTAAGAGCTTAATTGTGTGAAGATGTTGAATTGTATGTAGAAGTGCCATTTATTTGAAGAGGACTCATAAATTATTTTTTGAAATGTTTCCTCTACCACCGTGTTATTTTCGAGATTCCGTTTTTGAATGACCATCATCAGATATGTTCTGGTTTCTGGGCAATCCATTGAGGAAGGCAGCCCTGATATTCATTGTACAGGGTGACACACGGGAGACGGACGGTTTGTAATTGAATTGTACCCAGCCAACTTTACAATTAAAGCATGTTTATTTACATAAAATCAAAGCTCATTATTTGCCATTTCAGTTGAAAAAAAATTATTTATGAAAAGTAATCATATTGTCATCATTTCGAATGTAGACTCAAGTCCTATGTAATCACCTTACCTTTTCACGAAAGGTGATAGGATTTTGTGTGATCAGTATTGCCAATTAAGAAAGCAAATATAGTGTGTTTTCTGCTAACAAGTACTTATTCAAGCGCAAATATTTGCAAAATGGGGTTTGTAGAACTGGCAAAAATAGGCTTCAACATTTCCGGCTTTATTAGGCCTACATCGAGGTGACTAATTGCAAACATTGTTACAATTTTCTGCTGGAAAATTACTAAGACTTGACACAATAAACCATTTGAATTTTCTAATAACTCAACTGTTACCGTATTTCATTATTTCCACCTGATGAATCAATGCAAGTAATTTTCAAAGAACTGCAATGAACAGTGAATTTCTTTGGGTACCTAGTACCTACTGCTACCGGTAGAGTTCAGTAAAATAATAACATAATTCATAAAACTCCTTCTCTTTATAGCCGTCTCTGTAATTCTCCTTTTGTCTGTACAAAGTTTAAATTTGTCACAGTTGACATGAAATGTTAATAGATCTCTGTCTGGAAGGCTTCTTTTCTTTATTACAAACATATTTATGATGAAGGAGGTACTGTTAGTTAGTTTTCTGCACGACTGGAGCTGCTCCAGTTTTACGACTTGCAGGCACAATGCATCCAGATTTCTTAGCATAAAACATCCAAACAAAAGCTTGTAGGCACTCAGACAAAAATGACCGTAGCAACTTGTCCAGTCTCCATCTCTTGAATATTTTCAAAGCCAGTTGTTATTTCCTCGAGAGTGGAAAATTATAATCATTCTTGGTGTAACAAAAACATTGTATTCAGTAGCAGCACCGTCTTGGGCATGAATATTCACTTGTTTTTCAAGCAAGGGGTCGTTTCAATATTGATAATTCTTGACCTGATCATTACTTGCTTTGTCTTCAATGAATGAAGTTTGGCTTCTATTGATACTGGTATTAATAATTTTTTTACATGAAGCAGGTTGCTACAAACATTACCCTAACGAAGTAATAAAATCCATCCATTTATCTATGTTTGAATAGTAGAATTGATGGACTAACAAAATATTTGGATTATCTCTTATAGTAGGTTACTGACAGTATAATGAAAAAAGTATTAAGTGGAATAAATATTTATTTATAGGTTGTTGTGGATCCATTCTTTTCTCACTTGAGCAAATTATAACCACTAAATTGACTTAAAAAGCAAGATACTCACAAATTATGTGTTTAACATATTTTTGTTATAATTTATTTATAAATTCCAAATATTTAAACATTCAAATTTATAAATATTTAGTTGCATATTCAAATTCAATGCGACTTACTGTTTAATAAGTTAAACTTACTGTTCAATAAAGTTGAATAGATCAGTTGAATTGCTCATGAAATTTTCCAAGTCTGGTTCACCAAGGGCCGCTTTCCCCAACGCTGCTTATCCTAAACTCTAGCTTAAGCCTCATTCGGAGAATAGAAAAAGTATAGAAAAAAAATTGAACGTCAGCTGTTATTATTTAAGCCGCGTTGGGGAAAGTGAGACATAATAGGTAACTTGATCCAGGCGTTGAGATATTTTCTGGAATGCTGTCTTTGGATGGGGATGACGTCAAGTAGGTAGAGGAATTTCAGGAGAAGTAGCTGATCTACGTTCGAATGTGAATGCGCACTTTTCCCTGTTCTATTATCAATCATCCTCTTGTTCTGATCCATGTTAGTTTTCCTGTTGAGAGACAAGATACAGGCACGCGAGTGTTTACGTGAAGCTGAGCTTTTGGACTTTCCTTATTACCTTAGTTTGAAAAGTTGCTTTCTCAGTTTTCCTTAACGCTCGAACTTGATTGATTTTTAATTTCTCAATTTTTAATTATAAATATTATCTACATAGTTGTTGGGAATAGCTGTACGAAAACAGTCATTGCCATCCCTAGACGTATACGTGTCAGTGTAGGAACGGTAAGGGAATGCTACGCTATGTAAGGGTATCGCAAAATAATATAAAGATAATGGAGAAAAAATTGAGGAAAATTTTAATATCGCAATATGCGCATTATTAATATCATTAGCTTTTGCTGATAGGACAAATTCCATGTTTTACGATAACTTTTTTCAACTTGACGCGTTGAAAACAAAATATGCGGTTTACATTCCAAGTACATTTTTATAACCTGCATACTCATTCCCACGTCAAAACAGTTAAAATAAAAAGTGGTATAAAATGAGTGCAGGAATTGCAGCTATATGCGCTCACGCACCGTACAGGAAAGTTTGCTGGAAATAGTACTTTCCTTGAAGGTTAATGAGATGGAGAGAACAGGTTCCTTATTTTAAAGGTTGATACTCCGCAGTTCACATTCCTTGCACTTTTATGAATCAACTTGTATGGATCTTATAATCATCGTCCAATCTGTATTCATATCATGCACAATAATTTATTAATCATTACAAGGAGCAGTGTTGATCTCTCCTGGAAGATTATTATCTATGAATTATGCAGGGAGAAAAGATGAATTGATTTGGTGAAATATCGGTAATCTTTATTTTTTCTACTTTATGTTTTAATGTGATTTTATTTATTATTAGATATCAGAAGTGTATCGACTCGTTAGTATAGGCCTTTTGCCTGCATGCACTTTTAAATATATTTTTCCATTTTGAACTGATTTTTCAATTATGGCTCGGTATTTTATCCATTTACTCTTTCAAGGATTTTTACGTCAAGTATACGGGTTTCTTTATCAGCGATACCAATCACTGAATGAAATAATTTCATTCATAATTCGTTCGAGATTTTTAATTTTCAATTCAAATATTTTAACAGTAGTATTTCATATTTTATCACGAGTAGGTAACGGAGTAAAAAAGGGGTTATTCAAGTTATTCGTTATTGGAGATATAAATATCTAAAATTTGAAAGAACCGGTACGGTAAAAAATTCCATTTTGCAGAGGGAAAACCACTATTTCAAATTTTATGTTATAGGCTACTGTTTTTAAACTTAACATTTGAACATCGTTATTTGCCATCAAGTAAGGAATGATAAGTGAGTTTGCTGTTCCTCAGTGGCTGACTTTACATATAATATCAATACACAATATATAATATTGATAATGATTGATAATATTGATATATAATATCAATATACAATGGATCAACAGATTTATCCTCCCTAGCGAAAAAATCAAAAGCTATTAGAAATAGAAATGCTTATTCTTGAAAATGATTGTATAGAATCTGAATGAAGAAAAAGTTATTACAAAAAGTTAGTTACTAACGTCAATAACGAGAAATGCGAAAAAGTCTTAATTTTTTCTTGTTTTCCTAGTTCAACGCTTGAGTGTCTCTTTCACAACAGTGCGGTCCAGGACTTATGTATCTCATAATGGGTGTATTCACATTAAAGCGTCTGCCTTAACACCTGTATGTCCTGTATTATTCATTTGTCAAACCATTCATACCAAATATAAAAAAAAAACAAATACCTCATTCCATTTCATATTTAACGAATAACAATCCATATTTATTAGATCGAATTATGAAAAAATACGTCCCTCTACAATGCAAATCCAAGTACGGTATACATTTAAAAATCTCCAATAGGCCCACAATTGCGTAGTTCTTCATCACAGTATTTTAAAATATTTATTGTTCATTCTCTTGAAATAACATAAGGCTACTAATATAATGAGAGCCTACTAAATTATAATGTAAGGAATTCAAAAATAAGCATGAAACTAGATACTGTACAATCAAAACCTCTCCATTGCAAAATACCGTACTACACATCTTCGTAAAAGCATGAAACCTCATCCTACCAAACTCCTATTCCATTGCAAAGTAACCCTTGGCCTAGGGTATGATTATCATCATCATTTTGTGCTATCTCAGTTTGTGCCACCAATATTATTACGAAAGATCCACTTTCAATCAGTCAGAGTTTGAAACGCGGGTCTCACTTTCCTGGAAATTTGAGAGCAGGAAAATGACGAGTTTCCCGCCATAGGTGGCGCCACGCGGTGGGTGGGTGGCGGGGGTGAAGCGGTTGACAGGCTTCCCAATAGCGCGGTGCTGTGTTCAGAGTCAGCTTTCAGCTAGGGCATTGAGCCGGCGTATTCGCTTCAGCTTTCCTCAGCTCAGTTCAGTTCGTGCTTTTCGTGGCCAACAAGCAACCGAGCGCGCTCTTTATTGCGCCGACGCCGCAGCTTCAATCGTTGCTTGCTAAACACGTTGTGGACCAGTGATCATCTGCTTCTAGCTGTCAACATTTGTTATCACAGTTCCTTTGATTGTTCTAGAAGTGCCAACTACTAGTTACATACCTCTAGTGTTACTACTAGTTACATACAACATCCTTTCCATATAATGATTCTGTTCACAAAAAAGCGTACCTCGTTCACGAGATAGTCAAGTTTGAATCGAACCGACTTCTTGTTGTAGAAGATGTCAAGCTCCATAGTTCACTGGTGAGTTGATGGTTCATTTTGCTTCAAATATCTATTTTTGTGTCAATCACTTGTATTAACAATGAGCTGAGGGCTGTAGTGGACTGGAAGCCTCTTAACAAGTAAAAAAGCTACTCCTCAGTGTATGAGAATAGATTGGAATTGGAAAAAACCTAAAAGTAAAATTAAGGTGCCTTAACTGTAAACTTCTTCCTTTTAACTGAAAGTAGAATTGAAGCTCAAATCAATACATTAAAATCAAAGGGAATTCTAGTGTATTAGTGTTGTTGATGAGAATATTGCTATCAATTTATATAGCATCATTTCATCATTGAGAATCAAATTTTTCCAATATAGATGGGTTATGGATTTCAGGTTTATCACTTATTATTCAATGATATTGTTTTTAATTTCTATAGCATCCTTCATTGTTTAGAATTTCCAAATATAGATGGGTTGTGTGATTGGCTTTACAGTTTGAACTATCACCTTACAATATACTCGTACTATAAGAATTTTCCAGTTCAATAGGTCTGAATGATCGGATTCGTTTGCTGAAAATTAAATTAGAAAGGGGTGAGAAGATGAGATTGGAACGTTGGGTTTACTTTGGGATTGTAAATAAACTACTACAAAATGAATATTGAGGAATTTTTTTATCTCTCCAGAGTTGAATTACAATACAAATGCATGAAGCATTACGATCAAGCTTTTCTTGACTTACGATATCTCATAAAAGTAGAATGAGTGTAAAGAAGTAGGCCCTATGAATGTGTCTTATTAGGCTATACAATAATTCTCATGTTATACAGTTCCTACATGTTCCACAGTATAATTACGCAGAAATCCGTTTGATATGTTCAAGTTTTTGCTTTTCTATTTTGAAATGATTCATAAGTCATCGATGGTTCCTAGAATGAAATTCATTTGCTATTGACATTTCTTATCATATTATATCTTTTCATAATTCATGTATGATTCCTTTCTTTTTGGATGTGAATCATGAACACATTACAAGAACCCAAATTTTCATAAATTTTCTGATTGTTTTTGTTTAGAGACTTAGCTTTGTTGTTCTCTTAATAATCAATAACTTGAATAGCGATTCATTAGACAGGTAATGACTCATCCAATTATACTGTAATTGTAATTGAATAATTATCGTTCATCAAGATTTGATGATTGAACAATGTTGTCGCAGTGCAAGATAGGCGAATCATTCACTCACTTCAAAAGTTCGAAACTAGAAGTTTGAATAGCGTAAACAAAAGCATAAAATAATTCAAATTGAAGAATAGAGCGTGTTAGACGTTTGCTATGGATTTTGATTTGTATGTTAACATGTTGACATATTTAATTGCTTCAGAATAATGTTTTAACGTACAGACTGCCGGCTTCAAAATTCAGACGTCAAACGTGTTCGTTTTTTCACTCTGATAAAAATTTCCTTAGACAAGGTCACTAACTCTCCAATAGGCCTTTTCAACTCATTCAATTTAGGAACACGATTAGGACAGAATTGAACATTGAGATAATGAGCAGCATACGAGTATACGTCGTACTCATGTACGGCACGTAATATTGTATGCATATTCACAGAGCCAACTTAATTTCAATTGAGTTTGGCTGTATTTCGACTAGTGTACAAAACCATTACCTAAAATTGGTATTTTTAATGTGAAAACGCTGTCAAACATCAATGTTGAAAATTATTATTATTAGGCTTATGGCTTTTTTTGGCGGAGAGACCCTTTCGGGTGTTCCGCCTCGCCGAGTCATCCAGTTTTCCTTATGTGAAATATGGAAAACATTATAGGTTAAGTCCAACACTGAATGTTGAAAACTAAGTTATAAACATTTTGTTTGAATTGACCGAAATGTAATATATAAAAGTAATCCTCCTATTATTCTTCAAATTGGATGGAGGTTTTGCGAAACTCTCCTTCTGATCACTGTGAGAGGGCGTTGCCTCAATCGCCTTCAGTCTCATCTCAAGTTTAATCTAGGTAATGAAGTAGTAAAAGGAGAGGCAATTTAATTTAATGGATTGGATAATATACTTTCTTCATTTGATCCGAGTACGGTAATAGATACTTTTTATGTGGAGAGAAATAAATTGTTTAGCTGCAGTGGTTTGTAATCAGGAGAGTGCTTTCAAATTTCAAAATGTGGTTTGCAAGACCATGCACTCAAACAACTCTCATACTACTGTTGAATAAGTGAAATTATAGTATTTCCAAACTATCTTCATGTACATGAATAGCGCACAGAAATTATATTGTTAGCTCATTGCACTGATAGGGGGAAGTGGTGATCTATTTATAGACTATAGGTTATTCAACAATGCTAATGAATAATGATGCTACGTAACGGTGAAAATGCTGGATTATTACTTCCATTTTACATGACTACTTATCATTTAAGTGTGATGAGGCCAGATTCTACAAGTGATAGAATATGGAAATACATGAATTTATTCATGCTACACCTGCTACTCCCGTTGTAAGGGTGATCATTTTTAAGGCTGGGCCCATCTCCGCTGAATAGCCTATAATCATTAATGATAGTCAAAATAGCTTCCCGGTGGTTGAAGCTGTAGGTTCCATCTTTCATCATTATTCTTACTATCCTATTCTTATCATTATTCTTACTATCACCCACGCACAAGCCAAGAGCTTATTCGGGCATCACCATAGCAAAAAAAGGAATAGTTTACTTGATCATTGTTAGAGCTAAAAATATCATATTCATTTTAGATTTTCTTGTTTCTTACATTTTTTGTGGTTTATTACTCAGCATAATTGTTCATTATAGCTACAACATAATACGTTTACTCCAGAGGGATGGATTAAAAATTACACCAAAAACTTAGAGCAATAGAGAGTCTCAAATAGATTTTTAATTGGAAACAAAAGTTTGTTACAATATAGTGCTTAGTACTTGGAAACATACATAAAAGTATTGAGCCAACAACACAAATACATACACTGTCGCTAAATGGCCTTTGAACCAAAATGACAGTGACTGTATAAGTCATTACAGAGTCTTATACAGTCTTATACATTCACTGTAACCAAAACGAATGAATTAAAGATTAAAAGAATGAAATCCAGAACAAAAATTAATGAAAGATTCATTTCTCGATTGACATCCAAAGCTGAATCTGAAACAAGGAAAACGTATGGAAATTCAGCAGAAGACTGGTTTCAGTGTCATCTTTCCACTCTTTAAAATATTGCATAACACTCTTGAAATTATTCCTTTTTATTCATTCTTTTACTTCTTCATAATTTGCATCCTCTACTAAGCTACAGCATTTCCCCCATAAGTTCTTGTTCTTGGTGCAAAATCCAACTACCTAATAGGACAAGCTTTTCTGAAGCTTGATTTACTCAAAAGGATAATATACATTTACCAGCCATAATATGATAGTGGTATACTCCAATTTATATAACAATGATCATTCTAAACTATTAATCTAAACTAACAATCAACTAAACTATCACAAGTTATCATAATGAGTTGTAGGCAGAGTGAAGGTATCGATAAAAAAATTGATGAGCAATGTTTACAGTGTCAGTCATCGTGTAAGGGGAGAGGAGGGCTATTAATACTCACGTGAATCAATACACACTCGTAGTTTGATACAATCGCTTTGATTCAACTGAATGGATCAACCTATCCTATTGTAAATAATCGCATGACGTCACTGTTCTGTTTCGTTGGTCAACGATCTCAAGCCGAGCATAATAACATTCAACATTGTATATAATGGAGCAGAGCACACATCCGATCATCCTTTTCTCGTTCACATTGAGAATGACAGCTAATTGACATGCTCAACCATGCCAATAACACGATAGGATAGGACGCGTCTCATCTGGACTGACAAGGAAGTCTAGTGTGAACGTACACTTGCTGATCGTATTTGGCATTGTTTTTCGCATGAGTGAACAATCATTTTCAATGACAGTGATTTTGATGTTTTTTGCAAGATTATTTCTGTGAATTCGTGTGAGTTTTAGTTGAAAAACTATGTTTTTTCTTCAATCAATTAATTTTTTACCCATATACAATAAAAAATAAAAAAAGATGCACTTTTGATTGGCTATAGTTGCAGCAACTGAATATTATGAGTTCGGTTCTCATTTCGCTCGGTATTAGTGCATTACTGCATAATTTTTTGGTAATTTCGGTTAAATAATTCGGTAATTACTCAATTGTAATCGGTATTACTGCATAATTGCCATGTATTGTGTTGACAAGTAACAAACAGACAATTTACAGCAGAGAAAACACAGTGGATTTTATAATATAATCATAGTAGGCCTATGTTTTGTAATCGAAGATGTTTTGGGAAGCAACTTTAACAAATTTGAAAATTACAAACTAGTCTAGCTAGCTTGTTTAATAATAGTAAAAAAGTGTGAAAATACATATAAATTTCTTATTCAAGAAATTTGTCAGTTATCATAAGAAAAGCAACCAGGATTTAACCAAAAAATTCTTGGTTTGAAGAGTTACACTATTGAACGGTAGTTAATAGTAGTTACAGTTACTATTTTAAGGCCCTACAGTAAATATACCAATAAACGGCTGTATAACTGCCTAGTAATAAAACTCTTTGAGACAGAAGAACACTTCTCGTACATGATGGTGATGATTGATGATAAGGCTCCTACCGGCTTTGGAAAGCCACTTTTTTGCACATTTCATTTCCATTGTGTGAGCAATTCGAACTTTTCATCGTTGGTTCTTAGTGTTATTGTGGCTGATAAAACCAAGCTAACCGCGAGCTCTTGCCTAACCAGATCGCCTAATACTATTAATGCCTAGCAAGATTCGCTGCGAGAGACCAGGCAAAAAAACGTTTAGTGGTTTGCAAGACTTGTAAAGCAGATTTGCGACTTCCCTTGCCCATAATTATTCTTTACTACTAGTTTCGTTCTGGTCGAGTTGCATGTCTATAACAATGATTTACATTATTACTGGTAACAAGCTGACAATAAAATCCCAAGTGCTTCATGCTTATGGCAGTAACTTCTTCAAGCAGGTCAACAACCCATCTTCTATGCCCCATCGTTATTTTGAAGTATTTTAAATTCGTAGCCTTGCAGACTTGGATGCTGTAAAACTACTGTTTTACGAAGGAAAAACTTTCCCGATGTAATGAGTGGAAAGTTCGCTATCATTTTTGAAAGTAAAAAATAGGTCCACTTAAGATGAATTGGTTAAAGTTTTTCATAATTAACTTTTGCAATGCGGTGTGAGTTTATAGTAGGCTACAGCACTTACAACATCTAATTATTCTTATAGGTTGTTTATAATTATAACTTCATTGAGCGACCCGCTTCTAAAAAATATCTGCGATCTGTGTTTTAGTCCAGTACAGTAAAGTACTTTAAAGATCTATCGAGAAGTAATACTGTATTAACAAACTTGACTGGTGATTAGACAGTCTCGTGTTTGATACCACAAGTGCGATTTTAGATATCAAACACGTTAGTGATCTGTAAGTTCTGTAAGATAAGTTCGCAGTTGTCTTATTTACATCCTAAAAATTTATGACTCATGACCGAAGATCATGACTCTAGAACAATCCGCAATAGAAACATTTGAATTGGCTTTTCTGATAACGTTCCGTTGGTGATTAATAATTTTATTTGCAACTATTAAAAGTCTCGAAGCGAATTTCCAATACGGTACTGTAATAATATGGTTTATGATTAGCTGTTATTTTTATAAGTTTTTCAACACAATAAAACATCTTCAAAGTACTGTTACTGAGCCGAAAATGGGTTATTTTAGTTTTGTGCCTACTTTACATTAACAGAGTTAACAATTGGTTTTATCAATTCAACTGACATTGAAAAAAAAACGTGGTTAAATAAAGCACACTTTTGCAAGATTCTATAAATAGAAGGAATTCTTGAGAACCGTGTAAGATAAACAAACTTTACATTATTCTGAAAGTATCAAATAGAATTGAGAAAGGAATGATTAAGTCATTTTTCCAAACTAAGTTACAAAAAAGTTACAAATGTTTGAAACAATAAATTTGAACCTTCAACGGGATTGCTACAACTGATTGTACGACTAGTACAATATTTTCGCCGGGCGTGAGTTTAGAGAAGATTTTTTTAAAGTTTTGAATGGAATATGGCATCAATTTCCCATAATCATTGCGGTGCTGCCATTATGCTATATATGCTATATCATGCTTGTTATAACATGACAGACTTCTAATTTTTGAGGTAAATGTGCTGTTTAATAGTCAGTGCGCGAACTGTCATGAAGTAAAACAATTTCCTGTTCAAAATTACGTGCGTGGATATTGAAAAGTGGGTAAGATGGGCATCGCCTTGACCCAGATGATTTTGCGGACTGTCCACTTCATGTGACTCATTTCAATTAAGGCTGCAAGTTGGAATTCGCTGACCTCCCCGTGATGGTCTAGGCTACGGTCGTGCACAAATTATTAATGATTATTTATCGATGATTTTCTTGATTGGACGTAATATTTTTCACAAAGGCCAAAAGTAGAAAATAATAATTTGAAACTCCAAATGAATAGGTGACACAGCAACTTAGTTTATATAGTGATGTCTATTGAAGAGTTTGATTATACTCGTGGAAAAACATTACTCTTGAAAACTCTGTTCAACTTGAGCTTCAATTATTTTGAAATGAGATGATCTCCCTCAGATCAAGATTCGCAAAGCACCGACGGCCAGTTGCACGAAAGCCAATTGAATTTAATCACCTTAGAATGAAGTAATCTCATGGTGGCTAAATTGAAATGACTTCTGAGCAATTGGCTTCGAGAGTTGGGAAGACTTTGGAAAAAAGGTTACATTCTATACATATAGGCTACATATAACAACCTGTATGAAAGTACGACAGTTTCAAGCATTTTTCCTTCTCGAACATCGTTGAGAGTGTTCGATTTATTTGAGTAAATGTTAAGATGGTTTGGGTCTGAAGGTCTATTCTTTTTTTAAATTGCTCAAGACAACCTAATTAAGAAAAGTTTGAACACAATATTGTTATTAGTTGGAAATTTTTGAGTAGCGGTATAATCTTATTGACGGAAGGTCAATGTCATGAGGACAGCATTTCTGCACAACTGGTTGGAAGGTCAACAACTCCTATATAATTTACTGACAAACTTCCGATTTTGTATTTTTTGCAACAAAGTCAATCGCACAGGAACCGCAAGCCATATCAGTATACCGTATGTCAATTAAAACTTTCACTACTTGTTCAGTTTAAATCGACTGATGTTTGCATTCAACTAAATTGCCTTGAGGTTTATTCTGTGGCGATCAAGCAAAAATTCCACTGCAGATAAATTGCAACTGAATAAGTCCCTAACAAGTCTGGGGTGAAAGAACCTGTTAACCTTAATAACTGATTTCAATGGGTAGGAGTTCTGTAATGGACCGCTTTCCAATTAAGTTACTTACTCAATTGGATTCTGATAACAACTAGCTCTAATTCAATGTTTTTAGGGTTGAATTTATCACGAACTGGAAATCTGATTATTCCTTTTCTAGAACGCTGTCATTAAGTACTTGATTTAGGCCTATGTTTTCTCCTGATTGGTGTAGGCTCTACCGACAGCAATTTTCAACAGATTGTGTTCGGATTACAACAAGAAAAAACACACAGAAACTAGTAAATAAATCACGAAACTGATCATTCTCAGAGAAAGTGATGTGGCATTGGCTTCCATGCTACGTCCAATAATACATTTAGCAGGCATTTTCAACTGAAGGCAGTTCTTTTTTAGCGTTGCGTGGTGAGTGGTAGTTGAAGCAGTACCGGGTAGCTGTCATCTCCGCTGGTGAGATTGAAATTTTGCGGCAGCCGTCTTTGGACGGTGTTTCATGATTGATTATGAGTCAACATCATCCTCTAAACAACACGATTTGAATGGTATCTAATGAATTTGCGTAGTTCCAAATTGGATCAATACGCACCGTAACGAAGTTATTGGTTTTTGCTAAATTATGTTGAAGCCTACAGTATAATTAACAAGATTTTCAATTTGATTAATGTAAATTAAAGTTCAATTTTTCCTGCTGAGTGCTGAACATACATTTCTATTCCTGGAATACCTAAGTTGAGCAATAATGTTATTTCAATGTTTGCCTCAATGAATTATCATATGTACATTCTTGTATATCCTTTACCATATGACCAATATGACCCATATGAACCAATTGTATCCTTTAATTTGTTGGATAGTAATGTAATAGGGGTAAAAAATATTAAACTAGCCTAAATTGACGATCATTGCTGTTTCAGTGTATGAAATGATAATTTATGAAATTTCAATGGATTGAAAGGATTATACCTTATCTGTGCCCGAAGCTAGTTCAACTTATTGACACTAGATCACTGACTGCAACAAACCGCGCTGCCGTTTGAAAAGCGTACTCAGGTGGAACAATCTGCATCATTTCATAATATTGACAGTAAAATAAATTTTTGTCTGATAATACTTAATTAAAGATTTTATTCAGTACTTATCAGTCTTTTCATAGACAGTATATTATGTGATTTCAATGACTGAATTATCAGGGGGGGCCCGGCACACCCGGCCCCTAGTGACGCGCCGCCACTGAATAACACACTTATTTATTGCATGACTAGCGAATACAATAACAGGCAGATAGAAAATTATTTTTATCAGCATTAAATGTGATCGACCTAGTAATAAAATTCCCATAGTTTTTTATAACTGCTTAGAGTTCATTAAACGGCCATTAAACATTCCTTTTATATAGATTTTAATTTGCGTCTGGAATGGACAATGAATCATTTAAAATCTCTCTCAACCAGTTTCAGACCTGTGAACGCTCTGTAGATCTATACTGAGCAATCTTATAATAGTTTCAATAAAAAAAGAAGATTCGTATGCTACTACCGCACTACCGGCGAACAATACATAAATATTCCCGACTTGTGCCATAAATATGCGAATCGTAAAATCGTGACTTCTTTTCTTGCAGGCACCTTGGAAACTCTTTCGCGCTCGTAACATTGAAATTCTAGTGACCTTGAACGCGAAAATGAACTCTTGATTACCGTACTTCTGAGCTTCAACGCTCAGCAATATCTTGAATTCCAACCCATACTAATTATTTATTACTAGAGCAAATTGCGTTTTTTGCTCTTCACAACAAGCTAATTTTTTCCATCTTGCCCTAATCTTCAAATAATCACAAATCTATTTTGGTTCTCTCTTCTACAAGAAAAAGCAAGTGCCAGTCTTGTCATAGACTTATTTACATCTGCGTAGTTCTATGCAAATCATATTATTATATGCAGATTATGCAAATGAGAAGACTGTATAGTGATGGAATCATGAGCACCCAGTCACAATTAAATCACAATACTTTTTTATAGACTCTGAATACTTTGATTGTGGTTCATATCAATCTTTTACTCATTATGTCTGCTCGAAATAGATGGAGATGAATAATATTATAATCTAATAATATTGATTTATGGGAAGTGCGTCAGGTTTATTTAGAAATAAAAATCTGTATGTTTTTGATGAGCTCTAGTTGATAGTGGTTCATTTCTGGTGGACTAAATTTTGTATTAGAATATCAGAGACAAAAAAAAGGTTGACGATTTTGTTTTTTTAAAACAGCCTTTTCATATCAGTAAATGAAACATATACTTGGCCCATTAAACGATGAACTCATATCAGTTTAAGTAATGTCATCAGCTCATCTCTCTTTTCTTCAAAGTAGTGTGGCATAATAAATCTTCCATTCACTCTAGTTTCAATGTGGGCATTGAATCAAGAAAGATGCGGTAACAATCCCAAAATATGTATCTGGGAAATAACAAATATGATGCTTACACCACATATTTTGGACATTAGTGAGTTATAAGACATAAGCAGTTATAATTTTAAGTTATGAATTTAAGCTGTTTCATTAAAAGTCTTTATAGATAATTCATTATTAATTTGAATCCCATCGAATAATACTTTTTTAAACTTATTCGTAGAATAATTTTTAAATAAATAGGTCAGTCCAAAAAATGAATTTGTATATTCTCTTTCACTTGACGATTTATTTTTATAATTCATTTATCAATTTGAATAAATGCTGATACAATAAAAAATAAATTACTTATTCATTGCTGATTCATAGGTTCTAAATATCGAAAATAGATTAAACGTGATTTTTTTGCTGGCGGTTCATAATCAATTGCAGTTTATCAGCCTATAGATAATCACAAAAAATTGAAACCATTTTTTTGTAGTTTCAGAATTTGATAATTGTTTCTCTTGTTGACGACAATAATGTACTAATGATTGTCGGATGTAATAATAATGTACTGCACTAGGGCAATTATTACATTGTTTTAGTACAATACAGTCGTAGGTAATATTTTTTGATTACAAGCACGTGACGAACTAAATATCCTTGAGGTTTTGAATAAGTTCACACACTCGATTTAATGCCGCTCTTCCTGCTAGACTACAATAGCAACACATCAGTCTGAGGATTCAAAAAGGAAGCCACACATTAACTGTGTAAACTAATCAACAACCGTTTATAGATGGAGATTTGTATCCCTCAATTGAGTCTTCATTCAGCTTTCTTCAAGATTTGCGACACTTGTCTTCCATCAGTGCTTATAGAAATATAATTATTTATTCATTCATTGGTATATTCACGATTCGTTATTAGAAGTAACTGAATCAATTCATTGAATGTATTTCACTGGTGAGTGTAATAACAATGAAGGTTTTGGTAGTCTTTTCTTTAGTTTTGGCCTACACAATTTTTCTGAACCGGGAAACATCTCTCACTCTAATGTAAACAATAAAGAATAAAACAATAAAAGAATAGATAAATAAAAATAGTTAAATTACGAAGCAGGTACAAACTTTTGTTAGTCTACTTTTTTGTTTGTCATACTTTATTGTAGATCTATTTTGGCTGAAATGAATTTCTCATTGGACATTATTAGTGTAAAACTGTAAATAAATTTCGAACTTCATTATTACCATGATTCTATTATCTTGATTATCATTTACTTTTCTACTTCTCATTTACTGTACCCTGCTGTACTGAAATGGCAGTGTTTATTGATAAACATTCGTTTGAGTGATGAAAGACGCATTTTTTAGAATAGAGAATTTTGACTAGAAAAAAAAGGGATGTGAGGTAGTTTAAATTCCTTATACATCAATAAAAAAATTCCCATTTCGTGGAAGAACCCAAGGAAGAATGTTTGAATATCACCAAAGAATTTGGGAAAATGAAAAAAAATTAAATTATTTCAAAAAATGATTCTAATAGTTTATAGATTTCTGAAGTATGCGAATCATTTTTATTAGTGTAGCTGATAATCTTAATTTCCAATAATCAGCCCAATCGCTTCATGTTCTTATCATGAAAATTTATTGTGGAAACATTAAAATCTATCCTCACAATTGAATATTTAGGCATTCATATTGAACAGAGCTGACAGAGCATATTTTCTAGAACAGAGCTGACGTAAGTGAAAGTGAACTGTAATTTCAAAATTGATGCCCTTAATAAAGTGGAATTGAATGAATCAGAGTACAGTGTTGAAAGTAGTCGAAATTGAGTGATTCGATTTACTCGATATCAAACACTAATACTAATAAGAATGGTACATCTATTAGCTTACCGAATGATGAATGACACTCTTGCTTCAGTTGAAGATTTTGCCTGTGTTGTGTCGTTAATAGGCCTACTTCCACTGTCTGGATATTTAGCTCAGGCTGTTGACTTTCTAAGTAAACTTTTTCACAGTTCTTATAAGTTGAACTCATTAATCATTAATTACATCGCATTAATCAAAGAAGAATGAAAAAAAATGAAGTAATAATAATAGAATAATCTTTATTCTGAAAACAACCAAATTTTTGGAAACCTTATAATTTACATCTTAATAAATTGAGCTATATTCTATATATAAATCGATAATTAAATACATAAATAATATAACTATAATTGACTCTTATAATCAATTTTGGTTTAATTCCATTGAGAACTCTCATAATTTTCATAATTATATATTTATCATTTTTCCAATTCAAAAAATACATTTGAAATGGAAGGGAATTGATCGTAATGAATCATCACAATTTGGAAGTAGGCGGAAAAGATGTAACGGTAACATGTAACGGCTCTGATCATTATTTTAATGAGGTAGCCTATTTGTTATTTTTCATCAAAATTTGAGAAAATGTAACTTCACTATAAAATGACAATACCCTATTCAAACTGACCACGAATAATGTAGTTATTATACCCTACTATTGTGGAATTATCAAATTCAATAAATTCGTGTAAGAATATTGCTATAAAAAATTCTTTTATTGGGTTGCACCGACTGGGATCAACTTTTTTGAAGCTGATCCAATTTGATTAGCATTGTACATTTGCTGCTGGGTTTCACTCACTGAGCTCATTATTTAACTCATGGATATTTAGCTCAGAGGTTTCACACTTACCATAATACAACATGGAAGTCCTTGAATCGAACGGGGGTAACAAGATGCAAGGCAGAACTTGTGAGATGGGGGTACAGTGAGTATTAGGAATCTGCAGAATTATGAGCATCTATTTACAGTACCATGCCCCAACATCAGAATGAATATCACAATTGAAGACATGATATTAACAAAATTTGTTATCAATTATATTATTAATTTGTTTACACTCAGATTGACTCTCATCGGTTTTCCCCCTGACCCTTCAAATGACAGTAAGTAGTTTCTGCAGAAACTTTTTGGAAAAATATTTATTACATATATATTATGGTGACTACAGATACGAAAGAAGAAGAAGCATTGATCCTGGATCAAAATTGAGCTTGCTTTGTGCAACCCAATATTGAGGTTTCTGTTGAAGAGGAATATAATTGAAAAATATCCATTGAAACGTGAATTTTCTGTTTTTGATTGCAGATACTTCATCTAGATCCGGTTTTTGTCTATAATCAACTGTTGCTGAGGCAACTGAAATCACTTGAATAAATAAATATGAGCACGAAGGCGACGACTGTCAGTGCTCAGACACTTGTGTCGAATGCAGTCCCTTCGGCCAAACTTCCGCAGTATCTGGCTGCACTCACTGGTAAGCTTCTCATTTTCAGATAATATTCATGAGAATCAATGTTCATTTTCAGATAATATTCATAAATTTCAATCGTCACTGACAGGTAACAATAATAATGAAAATATTCAAAAGTTTTGCGGAAGTTATGTAAACAATCGAGAGATCTGATTTGATAATTGAGTGGGATAATAACAGCCTTTTAACTGCATTAATCATCACAGGAACCAGGTACCTAGATGCCCGTATACTTAATTCTCATGGGAATTCCATGAAGTTATTCAAATACTACAGTAGGCCTATGTGAGAAAATAAGACTCGACAGGAACAAAGAGTACTGTTTATTTGTTACTTGATTCAGTATGTTTCCCTGTAAATGATGAAAATTACTTGTACTGAAGATATATTATTATTTTTTTAATTTGTAGACGACTTGTACTCAATTTGGGGAACTAGCGTTAGACATTTAATTCAAAAAGAGTAGATCAAATGTACATGGTTACCCAGTAGATGAGTGCATGCTTGCATTTGATTAAAAATTAATTAGAATATTGACTTCTGCATATTATAATAGTCAATCACAGAAGCTTCAACAAGTTTCCAAACATGATTAATTTTTTTCTAATATGTGAAGCGTTCTATTGACCACTATTTGAAGATGATTTTTACAATATCAACATCTTGGAACTACCCATGGAAAGCATTTAAACATAAATTATTGGAATAAATCCCACCATGAATGAGATTTGTCAATATAAAAAGTTCACATTGAAGGATCTCCATATCCATATCAACACAAATTAGATCAGCACAAATATCTCAACACAATATTAGAAAATTATGAATTATTTTTCTGTGAACAGGAACCATACAAGATTTCCAGCTTGTTCCAATCCAGTTCTTCTAGGTACTTCTCCTTAAAAGCTTTAGACAGTCTGTATGAATATCATACAACTGTGATAACGTTCTTATCATCTTCAACCATTATTCAATGTCCATATATCCTCATGCTCAATTATTCACTTTTTAGTAACTGAAAAATTCTTTTCTGATTTTATGCAAATAACTGTAATGCCACACTTACCCCAAACATGCTCAAAACGCATTGAATTCATGTTTATTTCCATCAGAATTTTTTTTTCATTTTTATAAAACTTAATTATAGTTAACAAGCCTAATTCCAATAGTATACTGTATCCTTATTTCCTGAATGAATAAACCCCATTCATTCATGCTCGAGAAGATACTACTGTACATTCATGTGTAATGTGTATTTTTATCTGGATGACAATTTCTATCTATTATGTAGGCCTACAATTGGAATCCCAAGTAGCAAAAAATATATTTTTAATATTATTTAATATTGTAAAAATATTGATAAGTAACTTAAATATGTTTCAAATATATATATATATTTTTTTTTTACAAAAATACTTCTTTTTAATTGAAGTGAATATTCTGAAAAGTGAAATCGAACAACAGTAGAGCTCGGCAGCCACTTACAGCAGTCGTGGCGAGCTTTAGCAGCGGTGTAGCGTCGCTACCACCACCAGGTTTTGAGGGTCTGGACCCTGTTAGTTAGAGATTGATTTAAAAATATAAATAAATTGAACACTTTCACTTTGAAAACTTCATCTATTCATGTTTCCCACAAAACCACTATTATCTATTAAACTCTCTCTCTCTTGGAAAAATGGTTTATATGGCGAGTGGAAACTACCTATACGGGTTTCCCCACCAATGAAAGCCATACACTAATAATATTTAAATTTTATCTTGTATCGTTATTTTCTCAATGAATAAAATCCTCATTAATTATTTTCGGCAGCCACCATTGGAGGTTTCTGCCTCGGTACCGTACTGGGATGGACATCGCCGGTTCTGACGTCACTGTCCGACTACTACGGATTCGAAGTGAACCAGGACTCGCAGGCATGGATCGGCTCCATAATGGCGATTGGTGCCATGATCGGCTGTCTCCCCGTCAGCTGGATGATGGACAACTTCGGTCGCAAATCAACCATCATCATTCTCACAGTGCCCACTGTTATTGCTTGGCTTATGATCGTATGGGCGCCAAGTGTTAGTAGCATATTTTCTGTTGTCTCATATATTCTGAAACACAAAGAATGAAATTGCTCAAAATCAAGCTTTGAACTACTTTTTAATTACATTTAAAAATTTTGATGGTCTTATCAATACGGTATGCTCCAAAAATATAAAAGAGTGCATTAAAATTATAATTGTTTTCAGAAAAATTGACTCAATGAAATGCTTTACATTCACTCAACATTCATAAATTTGATCAATTATCACTTATAATTGCAATGAATAATTTATACATAAAGACATCTTATCTCGACACACTAAATTCAAAATATACTGTATTTTTATTGTGGTTTCATGAGTTTCAAGTTGTGAATTCATGGAATCAAAATAAGGTACTTTCCAAAATAATAAGTTGAAATCTAAAATGTTGGATCTACTTTAACTCCCCATTATTCCAAATTCTTTGCGGAATATTGGATAATGCGGCGAAGTGGAACAACTGAAATTGATGTGTCCTCCTGAACAAATCTATCTAAAAAGTACCTAATCAAGAAAAAGCAGTGAGTGGGAAATTTTCCGTCATAAATACTTTATAAATTTTCTAGAAGCCATGCTCGTTTATTTGTTACCTCTAATACCTTTACACATTCATAAATGAATCGAATAGAAAAGTAATGTTTGTTACTCAGGAAGTGGCTGAAAAATGATTGCTAATTGCTATTGAAATTCCATATGAAACTTTTATTGTGCTGAATTTTGCAGGTGTCAATAATCTGCTTAGCCAGGTTCATACTTGGTTTCACCACTGGAGCATATGCAGTTGCCGTGCCACTGTACACTAGTGAAATCAGTGAAAATGAGATCCGAGGTACATTAGGTACCTACTTTCAACTACAGCTCACTATTGGAATAACAACAGCATACATTTTGGGAAGTCTGGTAGGTGTAAAATCAAATCTACCGTAGAATGTGATAGGAATAAATAATAATGTTCATTAATGCCTCATAATTATAATCCGAATACTTCATTGATTTAATACAGTATTATTCATCATTTGAAACCTTCAAATTACAAAACCCAGGAAATTTGTCTTGATTTTAGGAATTAGAGTTATTATTGTGAACCACGTCTGTATTGTGGTATCCCTAACACAATACCCGGTACCTGAGAAGCAAAAATCTCAATGAAGTCAAAAATGAACAGATTTTTCTTAATCAGTAGAATTCAAGGAAACACACAAAGAGTTAACTTGTTCTATTATCTTTTTGAATTTTCACAAGTTTCTTAATAAGTCCATTTTAAAAAATTCAGAAGATCTTGCCTCCACTTTGATTTAATGAGTAACTAACTTTCCAAGTTAAATTTAGAAAGGATGGTTGAGAAGTATAGCCTATAGTTTGTCAGAAAGGTTCACACTTGAATAAAATTCAAATTCAAATAATAAACTTTATTCACAATAATATGCAGGAAATATATAAGAAACAAATGCACAAAAGTTGTGAATTTTCCTCACTTAGACGAATCTGTGTCTGAAAAACATCAAACACCGTACACTTCTACATTACATTTAATGAAATTACATTACTGTATGCAATAATTCCTAGCTTTTAGCTAATTCCAAGCTAAATCCGATAATCCCTACATATAATTTAGGAATCAGTAATAAATTCCAACTGAATAATCAGCTACTCATAGAATACTCTCAGAATTGTCTCTAGAAAATTATTTTTTAAGTATGTTTTGGACACTTCAACTCTGCCATTCTACACCTGTCACTTGATGAGACGAAAAATCAATATTTTCATCGATTCTCTATCATGTTTAAACGGAGAGGATACATCTCACAGAAGTATTTGCAACCTTCAAGGCTTTATTCATTTAAACAAGAGTATGGTTTGCAATCAATATTCTTTATTGCTTGACAATTATTATACTTGAAAACGGAGAACAAACATATCGTTTAGTTTGTGATTGCTATCTATAAATAAATTTTATTCATTTGATGATGATATTATTCTTGATTAAAATAAAAAAGTCTATTCATTCAATTATTCATTTATGAAAAATTTATAACAATTTACATGCTTACCGTACTTTCCAAAACTACTTCTTTTTCAAAAATATCTCGTGGGTAGGCCTATATTAATTTAATTTGGCAGTTGGCGAATAACTTTCATTTAACATTTCTATGTTAACGGGTGATGTTCTGTTGATTTATTTTTCAAATAAGTTTTTACATGTTATATTATATTATTTGTACAATATGTATGTGAAAAAAATTCAACAGAACATCACCCGTTACCATAAAATTGTTATATCAAAGTTGTTCGCCATCCACCAAATAAAATAAATATACCTTTATTTGCATGCACTTGAACCTTGAAGAATAATAAAATTATATGATTTTCAGAGGCATTTGATTAATTGATAGACTATTGACTATCTAATTTGTTTTTCTGTGTAAGAGAATGTATGTGAGATCATGTATGAGTATTAAAAACTTTAATACAACTCTACAAAATGAAATGATCGATAATCACTTTGGCTTGATTATAGATTGCTGAAAATGAAACTCATTCATTATTTCAATTCGACCCTAGTTGTAATGCAACAGTAAAAAAACAGTATTAGAGTAAAATTGAATTTATGCTTTTTTTGAATAACTCTTTATATTGGTATGTTGTAACATTTTTTTGGTTTGAGATATATATTCAAAATTATATTATTCGAATTTATTGCAGCTACCTATATTCTGGATGACATTGGCATGTGGAATTATACCAATCGTATTGGCTCTAGCCATGTTGATAGTACCCGAAACACCGACCTACTACTTGAAAAAGTTCAGAGTGGATGAGGCTAGGAAAGCTCTGCAGTGGTTCCGTGGTAGCCATTACGACGTTGAGCCCGAACTCATGCTTTTGAAAGCAAATTTGGATCAGGTGAGTGGATAATACTCCAATTATAAAATAGGGATCTTGTATTATTTGCTAAAAAATCTTTTCTCTATAAATAAATTCTTATAAAACATAAACATGTATAAAAATCACAGCAACTGTGCATTGTATTGTATCAATACTGTATTTAAAAAAAAATATCAAGGAAAATAAGTTGATAATAACACATTACACTCTGATTTATGAATTCCTTAAAGAATACAATTAGTATTATGCAAACCGTATAACCACAGCAAATACATTCTGTATGAATAATGTAGAATGTAGGCTACGGTATCTCATCAGAGTGTGGTTTTATTGAGGTATCTGGAGAATAAAAAGAATATTATATAAAATTATATTTTTCTATGTAATTGAATCTTGAATCATGAATATTAAATGTTTCTACATTTTTGCTCTAAATGATAGAAAATGCTATAATGTATCCTCCCAACTTATGCCTAATCAAATAGATAAATTGATTAAACTTTGAAAAGTTTTTTCTGTACCGGTAATAGAATTTCATTTCCCGAATAACAAGATAATAGAACTAGCAGATTTTGAACAACGGAGGAAAACGTTTTTCAAATTCATAAATTTCCAACTGTGACACAGCACTGGAATATGATATCATTAATGATTTCCTTACTTTTCTATCAGTTTGAAATTGAAAAACTCGAATGGGAATTAATGTTTGTATTGAAACGTTGATTGTCAATAAAAATGCATTGAGTTCATAACTCGATTCACTGTATGTTAGTTATCCACGTTCAAGCAACGTGCCAATTCAATTTTCTCTTCTTTTATCACAGTCAACATTTGTTGGAATGAATTGCTTCGATTCCTACTCTATGCAATGAGCTTTTTGATACCAATTTTTCCATCATTTCTTAGTCGAATCAAATCGAAAACTTATATTTTAGACAAAATAACCATCTTATAATGCAATATAAATTTTATTTGAAGCGTTTAAAAGTAGCCTACCTACCTACTAATACAAATTCAGAAAAGTAAAACGGAAAAATACTCTAAAATGTTGAATAGGCAATATTATATTATCTTCTTCGATGGTGAGTCCATTCCGCGTTTTAGAAAAACACATTCATGCTTCAAAACAATCTGAAGTAGTGCTTATGGAGAAAATGTTTTAAAAATGTATAATATGAGAAATATCCAATAGAATTGGATAAATAAAATGCATTATCATTCATCAATTGCATAAAAACCTTTAGTTTTCTTTGTGAATCAATTGGAGTTTTGATTTTTAATATTATTCTGCAAGAATTCAAAGATCATCTTGTAATGATGATTATTATTTAATATGATTGATATATGATAATAAAAAATGTTTAAACTGCGATAGTGAGAATTTTAATAAGTTAGGCAAAAACTATAGAAAATAATTTACTGTCGGATAGTTTTTGAAAAGATAGTTTTTTAAAAGTGTGAAAATTGACTTTCGATCATGCAGACCCTCTGTATTTGCACATGCAACGTGAATCATGTTACATGAGTAATCACAATAATTCATATTTACAATACCTAATTCGTACGATTTATTGGAAGGTGTGACGAGTACCTCCTTCTCATCAGTCATTTGAAATCTTGAATTGAAAACTATACTGTATAAGCTTGTTTTTATTTTCATACAGTTGTTCCAATGAAATAAATAATTCAATAATAAGATTTCATCGGATTGTAATTATTCTTACATTTTTTTAAATCTGTTGCGATCGCAAAGTTTATTTAATTATAGCATCATAATTAGACACCAGCCACCTACAACTACCTTCGAGAAGCTTATACAGTATAACAATTAGTTGAACTTCCCAATTTTAATAGTCGGCGCCTACCACTCCTGTTGTAACGGTGACCGGTTCCTCTAAATACAATTTATGAGCCTTAAAATCGCTTCACGGTGGAACCCACCTTAAGCTGTAGGTCCATTCATCTCTCATCATCATGCTTCTCATTACCCACGCACAAGCCTAGAGCTTAGTGGGCATCATCCCCAGCAAAAAAACATCAATGAGTTAGAATATATGACCAATAAGAGTATAAAATTCAGTTAATAGATCTTACTTGAAATGTTTTGAAGTAAGGGTGCTATAAGTTACTATAATATTTCATTTTATCCTGCAATATTTGTTTCACAATTATAATATACAGTGCCACTTTATATTTCAATTCTAACACTTGAGTTTTCAAGATACCTATCCAGTCTCTAATATTATGTTAAGGATTTACTCATCGCTTGGAAGTAGAACATCCAGAAATTGTCAGTTGATCAGTTTTTTATACTGGCTTGTACAAATACTATACTAATAATTAATATATAATATACTGGCAATTATGAAATCCATAAATATCCATAGTAGGTAGCATATTTATAAGCAATTCAAAGCATTGATTCCAACTATTGGGAGCTTCTGATTCCAAACGCAAATTTTCAGGTTTGATGGAATATTAATTCTGCAGCTAATGTGCTTTTGGTCAGTGAATCTGAATTAATGTTGTTGACACAGTGGATAAAAAATAACTGTTCCATAGGTTGAGAAACTTCTCTGTAATTACTATAAGCTACAATTACATATTATAACTAATAATTACTGAGCTATAACTTAATTTTTTTGGAATGCAGACGAAAAATAACTTTCAATTTATGTAAAATTTTATGGGAATGAAAAACCTTGTATTGAATCTTCACATTTTTCATTGTTCATAGATGGAGGCGGAGCGTGTTCCTTTCACTCAGGCATTTGTGACAAGACCAGCTAAACGTGGTCTTGTGGTTGGATTGGGTGTGATGTTTTTCCAACAGTTCAGTGGCGTCAATGCTGTCATATTCTACGCCGAAAGTATTTTTAAGGTATGCAGTAGCAGTGAACTTATTAACAGTTGTAAGACTTTCAATATCTACCGTGAGAATTCTAAATTGACCTTTATGTCTCCCCTCAACCACTATCTTATTTTGAAAAATAAGATATCTTAAATTGAAAATTGAATGGATTTATTCTAGCTCTTACCATCGCAATAACAATACTACAAATTAATCAAAATTAGAAAAAGTTGTCTCTATAATCAT
Organism: Laodelphax striatellus; assembly: GCA_017141395.1. Classification (NCBI taxonomy): domain Eukaryota; kingdom Metazoa; phylum Arthropoda; class Insecta; order Hemiptera; family Delphacidae; genus Laodelphax; species Laodelphax striatellus. Next base: position 45,804,067 of record CM029532.1, on the reverse strand, counting down.
TTTAATTTAACGGAATTTTTAGATAAATTTAAAGTTGGAAATATCTTTTCTCCACATAGATTTTTTTGATAGTATCTACTGGTGTAACCAAGACCAACTTAATATTTTTGCCAATGGAATGAGCTACTTCCAAAGCAATCAGAAGTAGAATATTAAGTATTCAAAGCTACTTATACCAAGCAAATAAAAGTAAAATCTTGATTTATTTTAAAATCATGGAGTTCAAAACGCTGCAGTGGACGAAATAAAGTATAATCGTACATTTATTAGTGCTCGAGCACTAATCGATTAGTACCATGATATTAGGCCTATTAGTGCTCTAGTACCTAAAATTACCAAAAGAGTCGTCATCAATTGTTTACAGTTCAGATTGGTTGATTTATTTATTGCTCACAAATTAAATTATCTAAATTGTGGATACTGCCTGGATATTAGAATACATTTAATACAGGAAATTTATGTAATTATATTTATTGAAGAGCACCAAAGTAGGTGCCAAAATACCTCAGATAAAGCTTGGATGCTAAAATAGAGATAATATGTTGATATCACTTTTTAAGATCTGAGATAATTCATCCCAGATCCTCTCAGTACTGAATGAATCCTTCTCCTGAACTAATTTCAACTTTATTATTTCTTTCCCCTAACAAAAACTCATTTAAAAGTCGATAACTTGAGAAGCCTTGACGATAAAGTTGTGTAACCAGACCAGCTTGGCAGTTAAGGTCTCTTTTTCATTTCCTGGAACAATATCTTTTTTGATAGATGAAATGAGCATATTATACATCAAGTTTCATTTAAATGACATTTATTTTTGATTTTATGATTCAATTTTTTAAATGAAGTTTGACTATCATCTGTCACATAGCTAATATAACAGCTAAGTTCTTTCTTAAATTAATAGGTGAAACATATCAAATGATGGTTCCATTCAAGTTTATTTGATAATATAAAATTGATCAACAATAGACATGACATTCATTGTATAATAGTGAGGATTACAATAATTAGTTTAGATAAGATTACAATTATTAGTCTAAGGTTAAGTCGTCAAGTTCAAGAGACGACCTGCGTTCTGATAAACTAATTATTCATTTTATCTTTCTCTATTACTTCTCAGTTCTATTTCATTATACTAGATCAGATTTATTGTTATCGTAGACCAGAGGGGTTTTACAAGAAAGTATTTTCTGGATATATAATCGTAATGTTTGAAAAATCATGGAAATAATGATTTCATAGTAAGTTATTTACTAGCATTAAAAAAACTGTAAAATATTTCATTTTTAAATATTAAAAAAATGTGCTGAGTGAGTTTTATCATTATCTTTACAGGCTGCTGGTAGTTCAATGAGTCCAAGTCTTCAAACAATCATTGTTGGTTTGATTATGGTGGTGATGACATGGGTTGCTACGCTGGCCATTGACCGCGCCGGAAGAAGACCACTGCTTCTCATTTCAGCATCAATCATGGCAATTTGTACTGCGGTTCTCGGTACTTTCTTCCTGCTACTTGAGAAAACTCCAGATTTTGCAAAGTCAATCGGTTCGGTTCCTATTGTGAGTCTGTCGCTTTTCGTAATTGTATTCTCTTTGGGATTTGGACCAATCCCATGGATGTTCATGTCAGAGATATTCCCTCCACAGATCAAGGGACAAGCGTGCTCGATTGCCTGCTTTTTCAACTGGTTTTCCGTTTTCATGGTCACAAAATTCTTCAGTGATCTGCAATTGAAATTTGGCTCGTATGGAACTTTCTGGATTTTCTCTGGCATATCCGTAGCTGGTACGTTCTTCGTTTTCAACCTTGTACCTGAGACCAAGGGAAAATCCATGGAGGAGATCCAAAAGGAGTTGGGAGGTGCACCTCAAATGACACCCGAAGACAGGATGGAAAATGGGGAGAAATCTGCCAAATTTTAATTCAGAACTTTGAGAAAATAGTGTGTGATATTGTGAGATTCTATCAAACGTGATACCTTTTAGTGATAGATAAATAATTTGTAACATATTTAATATTATCACAGACTAAGATGAAGACGAATAGATGTATAGACTTCCCTATGTACAAATAAATTATTGATATTGTATGTGATCGAGATTGAATGTTTCTATACCTATTTAAAGTCAACTTGCACCTTCTTTGAAATGTTCTAGGTTCAAACCAGGGCACAAAATGGTATTTGCTAGTACTATTCTACTGTTTATAATCTTTAATGTTTTCCAACTCCATCAATTAGCCATCCTTATTCAATCATAACAGTTGCAAATCTTACAATTTTACCTTTTTTCATTTCTCAATAATTTATTATTCTCCTTCTAATTCTTTTCCATAGTGTTTTGTGCATTTTTTCAAATAAATTATTCAGATGTTTTGAAAAAAGACCACCGTATAAATAACACAAAGCGATCAACTCCAAACAATCCTTGACAGAGCTCATATATTATGTATTCTTATTTATCAGTAAAGTATTGTATGCTATAACGAAGCAAGTGCGATCTAAAAAGTAATACATGTGAGTGTCACATATGAAATGTATAAGATGTATAAGGATAGGCGTACACCGGTTAGTCAAGACAAGACAAGACAAGATTAGTCACGTTTAGTCACAGTAATTCACATAGTTGCTTATGAAGCAGCACACACTGATGCAATGACTAATCGGTGTGTGTTGCTTCATAACCAACTATGTGAAGAACTGTGACTAAACGTGACTAACCTCGTCTTGTCTTGTCTTGACTAACCGGTGTACGCCTAGCCTTAGTCATCAATCTAGACAATTCTATACATCATACTTCCACCAAAATTTGCTTTTTTTGTACAGAATATTTATGCTTGATCAAAAGCTTTTGAAAAATGTTTTCGAAATTTCTGTTGTTTATTTTAAAATGGTTTACGGCATGACATATTAGTCTGATTAATTGTTTATTTGTAAAGTCATTCAGAGAAATCACACTGCTATGTCATGTGTAAAACCAATTTCAAGTGAATTATTGAACAATTAGGCCTACGTGATGAATTTGAAGGTTTTAGAGGCTATTGCTTCGAACAACTCAACTGATAATAGTATCTTTTCATGATATAGGGTACTAAATGATTTTATAAGCTTATCAAAATCACTCAGTATCCAAGTGAATTCATTTATTAGATCTTATTCAATTCATTTTTTAATCTATTCAATTCTACTTTATTTGAATTCATTATTTTTCACACATTTGGGCCTTTTACATGAAAATATTCATTTTAATTCAGTAAAAAGTGGCCGCACACTTTCGGTAGAAAAAATTTCTAACTGCTTCAAAATCTGTTGAGACCTACATGGAAAACTCAAAAGTTATTGGCTTTAGTAATGAGTACCGGTAACTACTGAGTAGGTACTTTACGATTAGTCATCGGTTTGGAAAGTTGCATAGCTCTAGAACTAGGCCTACACTAGAATTTTTGAACTTTAAAACCATATCAAGTTTGAGAAAGTATGAATTATAATTAGCTTTCACAACTGATAAAACTAGTACATATATAAAAGGAGTAGTAGGTTGATTAAAGAAAAATTGAGTAACTTGCAACACTCAGAAGTAAATTTGGATCAATGCACAGTACTGAACACTGTACAGGCTGCTTACATTACCTGGTTGACATGTCGCCTACATTGACTGAAATTCAGCTAATATGTTATAACCTTACAAACAATATACATAATTATATATAGCTTACTCTTAGAACAACAATACCGTGTTATCAATTAATGCTAGCAATATGAGAGAACAACAAAACAAATTAGCTTGGATAACAACCCAGTACCCACTTACTGAATCAATCAATAAGGGACAAACAAGTTTTATGGTGCGCCCATCTCCAATTGAATAACAATTTTATTGACATTAATCAGTGGATAATAATAATAATTTCACCTACTCTAATCAAATGTAGGTATCGTAATTGACCAACCCATATAATTAAATGTATACATTATAGAGTGCTTCTTATCAGTACACTGAACACTAGTTTTATGCCATTAATTGAGCTGAGAGCCTAATCATTGAATTCATAGTATGACAATTTTTTTACTATAGGCCCAGACAATAAATAATTATACAGTAAAACCTGTCTGAGACGAAACTCGACCGGACTAAAAAAACGTTACCGTTTTAGCAGGTTTCCGGCTAACAAAGGTACTTTTACCTTCATACAAAATTCCTTGGGACCAGAAAAAACATTCAGTTTCAACAGGTTTCCGTCTTACACAGGGTCCGCCTTAGACAGGTTTTACTGTACATAGTCTGTGCTAGCCTATAGGAGGCAACCAATTAAATTAAAATTGTATGATTGAACTATTGATTGCTATACAATTTTTAATGGAGTAGTAACTACCTTATAAGGTAGTTAGTTCAAAATAATTTTCTGGTGAAGGTAGGCCTATGCGAAATTATATATATTTTTATTCAATTGAGATTATTTTTATCGATTGATTTTTCAGTCAAATTTTCAGTTAAAACATCCCCTATCAAAAATCTAACAACAGTTTGTTATTATACAAGTAATAAATGATTAAAATTTACTCAGTTCAATTTTATGCAAGCTTTATCAATGGTTGAGACCTTGAGAAAGGAACATGTTGAAAATGTTTTATTGCAAATGATAGAACTCTGTTCTAAAATTTCAGACCAATCAGGCTACAATTTTCTATTTTTAAGGGCTTTCAAGATGCGTATTTGAAAAAAACCTTCTCGATGTAGGAAAAAACAAAAAGATGATGGGAAAAATCTCCCATAGATGATGAGAGTAGACTTATTGTTGCGATGTGTTTGCCTTTTTCATGTTTGGGAAGTAGGAGAAAAAAGTTCAGTGATCGAATAATTGAAAAAGGAATAAGAGAGAGTTGCATAGAAGTCCTCTAGTATACTACAAGTCTTGTATTTCTAGAATACTTCTAAGAAACCTAGTTTCCTCTGTTCCTATTTACTGAATGAAATTGGTTCCTTTTCTTATTAGTTGGCAAAAATTAAACTTACATATACATTAAATTAAACACATCTTTGATAGGCATAATTAAATAATTATTTGAAATTATAGATTTATTTCATCATTAATGAAACATCAATGAACAAACATAAAATGTGGTCCTTTTATCCATCTTTGATAGGCATAATTAAATAATTATTTGAAATTATAGATTTATTTCATCATTAAATCACTTCATTTTCCTTATAAGATGTATATCAATTTTCAGATTGAATTTCGAATTTTATTTCAAAATTAGAATCATATACATTAAATTCGATACATTCTCAAACAATGCTCATAAAATCCTTTTAATTGTCGAATGATATGATGAACGAAATTATTATCATGAGGAATTCCTAGAAAGCTGGATCAGACATCAACAAGAGAGGGAGTGGCGATTTTGCTGTAGTAAGTCTCCTCTCCAACTTCAACAAGCCTGATTGGCCAATGGGTTGAACAGTCGCCATTTTAGATTTCAACCAATCAGGAGCCAGCTGAACAAAAACGTCACATCACATGACACCTGACAGGTTATCTGACGTTTACGAGCTGCTAGCTTCTGATTGCTTGATTGCTGATACTGTAAAATGGCTTCTATACAGCTCATTGGCCGATCAGACGGCCAATTGAATTACGTCATCAGCATTGCCACTTCCACGTTTCTTAGTGCTGGGTTCTAGTTTTAGCTTTCTCCGCAATTATCATAAATTCAAATTACTCAATCTGATTCACAATCTATAACCTTGGCTATTTCTCGGTCCTTTTCCTAATCCATAATTTGAATTCTCGGAAATAACATTTCTAATTTTCAACCACCTTTTATGGCAGGCTATATAAATATGATACAAATATGAACCACCTCGATGAGTTGAGAAGAGTGAACTAATGTTTGGTTCATGAAGACCTAGGACACTGTTTTCTTAAAAAATAAATAGGGTATAAAAATAAAAATGCTTTATTTATTAGAAACAAATGTGAAAGAAATGAATGAACAATTTTTTCAAAGAACCACTATAAAAATATAGTTTTATATGAATTAAGGTATTAGACATTTAGGTATTTGAATTGGATGTATCAGTAGAGTGAGTAGAGTCAATTGTTAAAAGATTTTCACCAAATTTGTACGTCTTCGTCTTCTTCTATCGCTGACGAGGGTAAAATTCAATTGAAAATGATCAAACAATGTTTTCGATTCCTAATAAGATTTAGCCCGAGATACGAGCTGTCTGCAAATAAAATGTTGATCGGCTCACCGCGTAGTCGTCAAAAGGTAACAAATAAGTGAGACCTGAGCCTGAGACGTCGAGTATTTATTTTCACCGAACGAAGTAGTCTATTCTTGTCGGCGGCGGAGCCTGCCTGCTGAGTCGTTACCCGTGTTTACCGACGTCTTTGTTCGATTAAACTCAATATTGAGATCGGTCTCTCAGCTCATCGATATGCAGCTGGAGACATCATTCCGTAGACGAGACCAAAAGTAATAAATTGCAAACTCGGAGCGAATCGAAAGGCAACTACCAATGGAGCTCTGTCTCAGTGCAATGAATTCCATCAAAGGAGATAGGAGATTTTCTTCGGAAATAAAACCGAGTCGAGAAAGGAAATACTAAAAGTCACCGGGAGATTCCGAATTTTATTGACTCTTCAATCTCGAACAAAGTAAGCTATCATCCTTCTAAACAGCTCTAGTTAACAAGGGATTGGAATTGAATGGAGCTTTGGATTGTGATTTGATATTGCGAAACTATTATCTTGAAATAAAATTTGTTACTCAAATTGTAGAGAGAACAACCAATTATTCAGCTAATGTATAATCGATTAAAATCAACTTATTAATAATCATCACTAATGGAACTGACAATAACAAAATTGATAACTCATGTTATGTCAGGCCTCTTTCACATTAGTGCGATCCGGTCCGGATCGGACAGGATGATATTTTTTTATCTATAAATCATATACGGTTATTCAGACACTCGAGTGTATAACCCTATAATGAGACACTTGGGTGTGAATACACCCATAAGATACATCAGTCATCCCGTTCGAACGGGGCCCGGACTACACTGATGTGAAAGAGGTCAATCAATAACAATGGCAGATTAAGATTAACATAGGAATCACAGTAGACATAAGATTCACATAGGACATGAGAGTAAAACAATTAAATAGCGGTAACATAAAAAGTTCAAAAGTATCAAATGACATTATTTGGAGAAAATATTATCATTGCGTTAAATGAATGATTCTCCATAAAAAAGGAACATCACTTCCATTATTGTTTTCCACGCGCTTCTGGGGACTCTAGTATCACGAATGGCTTGTATCAATTCACAAAGGACAATATAAAGTATTTTGAAACAATTTCTGAAAGGCAAGCGCTTACTTTTCAGCGTTTACTTAAAGAATTGGTTTGGGAAGTTTTATAACTCGCTCAGTTGGAAAAAACAATGCTCAGTTGAGTTGATCGAGAAAAGACCGAACCGCTCGCAACACATTCACCCAACATTTTATCAACAGAAATAAGAGAAAAACATTCTAGAAAACTTTCATACAACTTTTGTTATGAACTTCTCCTGAAAAGGCATCAGTTGTTGAACTTGATCAACACGTTGGAAAAGTTTGCTCTAATCATCTGAAATTGTCCATTTCACTCCTCGACAAAGAGGTTTAGAAAAGTCATTCTATATTCAACGTTGTATCAAGGAAAATTGCTAGCAGAGAAAACAGGAAATTTTCAACTTCACTTCAATGTAGCTGAGAAACAACATGAATCAGAAGTGACAAGTACCGTACTGCCTGGCTAAAAAGTTAAATTTTGAATCAGAGTGTTAACAGATTACATTTACTTTGAAAATGTCTTGTTTGTTTCCCGTGAGTTTCGCGTTGTTTGATAATTCAATACAAATCCAAATTCCAATGAGAAAATTTGTTTGGAGAACAATAAAGACTATTGCAACAGATAAGTATGTCAACAGATAAGATTGAGGTGTGTGAGATGTAAGGTGTGTAATGCAGTCACAAGAAAATGACTAGAAGCAAAGGCAATTCATATAAATATATTATAGAATTTAATCTATATAAATTGTGTAAGTCCAAGACAATAATTATAAAATCTATTACTATAATACAATATACATAAATGAAATATAAATACAGTACAATAAAATCTAAGTAGTAGGATTGTCTTTGCTAGAAGCTACTAATTGCGACAAAATAATAAAGAGAATAATTTTTTTCATACCTTACATTATTTTATCTCCAGATAAGGTAATTATAATAGGAATTGATATGATTAGTATCAACGTTATGTAAAAGCCAACATTGAAATTTCAATCTTCTCACAACATCAATGTTGTGCAACAGAATAGTGTTCAAGTGGTGTAATAGTTGATCTAAGTTGAGAATTACAAAAGATTCTTGAAGATCGAAAAGAGTTTCCTAGCTAATGATCGATATGCGACAGACTGATTGTAATTCAGCGCGGTGTCGCACGAGAGATGAATACATCTAATTTTGAGCCAATAAAGCATTCGGATAACAAAAGCTTATTGAGCTAAGCCACTACGTAATGAGGGCTGGATCGATAATCCAAGAGCTCTGTGGGATATTCATGTTCCTGCATGACAACGCTTCACATTTACATAACTCATACGACATTCAGACAGGCATTTCCACCGACCCTCACTCAATAGTGTTGGCATTTCGAGAATGTATCTCCATAAAATCATCAATACTCACGATGAGATAACAATACTGGGACGAAGCTCACAAGATTTTATTTCAGCCATGATGATTTCTCTATCGAATACGAATGAAGTGAGAACTCCTGCTGTTCAATGACTTCACTTGCATTATCTCTCACTGTTGAATCCTCTGATTTCAAGCTTTCCTTTTGCAAAAGCTTTTGAATATCCAAAGGAATCAGATACAAAACTATCAAGGAACAAGAATAATGAGGATATTCATTAATTTGAGATAACAATTTTCAAGGCAACTTGAACAAATCAGGCATTTGAATAAATTGAGTGACAAATAATATTCATATCCGCTGAATCAAGACTGGAGTTTGCCTTGCTCTACATGTAAGTTATCATGATAATTATTGAATAACAGTGTAATATTAGTAAGTGAACAATGTCTATTTTGTCTCCATGTACATTTGAACTTGACCGAGCTAGTGACCTTAAATATTTTTGCTTTTGTTCAATCTCATCGTAAACAATTAATAATCAACAATAGATTTTGACTATTATTTTGGTGATAGTATATTATTATCATATAGTATATTATTTTGATAATAGTATAGTTTTATTATTTTGATAGGGAAGATTTTGACTATCCCAGAGTAAATGCACCCCACTTGTTTCTTGTTGTGAGTTTCCATCTATGTCGGATTATTTCCAGGTTTTGAATCAAAACAGGTTTGAATCAATATTTTCTCATTAATAATTATCTATTAAATTTTTTTGTCATGAATAATGCCCACATAACCTCTAGGCTTGTGCGTGGGTAATGGGAAAGATGATGATGAGGGATGAATGGATCAACAGCTTCAGGTGGGTTCCGAACCACCGGGAAGCGATTGAATAAATTGAATTATGACTTTTGATTGTATGATTTTTTGTGAAATGCTTTCCTTATATGTTGCTGTTTTTATTTCTATTAAATGTTTTTTTGTTCCGTCAATCACAATATATTAAATTTGGTATCAATATTAAAAAATCTAAATGTTTCATCACTACCAGTTTTTCAGTGATAATGCACTCTATCTAGTCTGGATTATAATGCTTATGTTGAATCAAATTTTATTAATAATTATCAATAATTATTAAGTGGTTGGGCGCTTTGGTATCATGAATGTTCATTGTAATGGGTAATGTGCTTTATGATCGTTTGATTTCATGAATGTTTTATGTTCTAATGAAGGAGCAACCCATATAATGAAACGATCAACGCAAATCATCTCTGTGGATGATTTCCCTGTTATTGGCGATATAATACGATACTGACAAACATTGGCATTTGAAGTGGTTAAAAATGCGATTGGTGTGGTCGAGTGGCATGGAATGATACTCTGTGTTTTCTAACTGGTTCAATCAGTCATGATAGGAGCATAACGAGTTTCGCCACTAATTGAAGTTCGGCCAGCGCTTTTCAACTCCTGAATTAGCTTGTTATTGAAATTGGTTTGGCGCCGAATAAAACATACCACACAACTAGGCAATATCGCTTTGAATTCGACCCACGTTTCATGGAGCTACATCGTGTAATAATAAATGATAGTACCCTGGAGAGTTCCAACTGAAATTTTTATCCATATAGAGCACCAGAGCTGAACAAACTGTATTTCAAGATCATTGATGCTGGTTTGATTCGCTACTTCACACTCATGGATGGACCACCCAATACTGGACTCGTCTACCACTGTAATGCATTACACTTGAGATTGATATAAGCTGCTCAATAATTATTAGTCGAGTGATACCCAATAATATTTGAGTTTCAATGGGATGTTTGTCATCACTTAACTGATTAATCAAGTTGTATGAATCAAAATTGTTACATGACAAACTAGAGGAAACCTTTTCCTTATTTGATCTCCAGTTATGACTACGATTCCATGTCATCTCATCTATGTGATTCCAACCGTATCAGTATAACGAGCATTGAAGTTGAATAAAATTTTCTTCATTTTAAGATCAGTCACCAAGTAATAGGCCGATAAGAACTTCCAATAGTTCAAAATTACCCTTATATGAGCTGTAATGTCATTGGAAAAGCTTTGGAATTTCAGAAAATTTTGGAAAAAACAGATCATTTATGAAGAGCATTCGTTGATAGGAAAATGATTTTTCTCTATTTAATTCAATTGAATTCAACTGAGATATTGAATTCCTATATCTTCATTTGGATTTTAAGACTTATTATTATCCATCCCTCTCCACTCCTTCATTTCCATGCATGTTTAATATGCATGGATCATTCGGACATTCTATGAACAATAGTATTAATTTCCTGGAATCTCCGTGATCAAGTATTGAGGATTCGAAGCATTTCAATATTCGAAGCTGAGTGAGAGGCACAAAAGGAAAAAGGAAATGAAGATACTATTGTTTCATATGTGGACTACGTGTGTTTCCACTCAACACCGGCTGATGCAGTACGTGTAAATTACATACGTGACAAATATTCCCACACTTTTACGCGTCCTTTTTCCCAGCTGTGATGTAATGGAGCCCGTGTTTGCAGTTGCAAATTTGTGATCACACCCAAAACGTGTACTGCAGAATGCTATTCAACCGAACAGGCTTTAGTGAAAAAGTCCCCTTGCACGAATTTGTGTCTCTTTTGTAAAGTTGATTATTCGATGGAACGAACAGTCGGATTTTTTGTATAAATTTTATGTCAGTATAGCTTTTGCCATAATTTATTAAAACCGGAATACTTTCAGGTTTTGTATTTAAAGTTTGAGGATTCACTTGATATTCTATTGAGATGCAACTTTTTCTAAGCGTAACTTTTTGACGGGGAGTAATTAATTTTCTTGACAATACCTGTAGGGGATGCTGCGGCACGCGCATTTGTTTTAAAACGTCCACAGAAACTGTAAAAAGGTGGTTGAGTGTTTAGTTTCTTCCTACACACAAACACTTTCTTCTATCAACACTACTTCGACGACCTTCGCTCAAGTACGAATTCTCTCTCACAACACATTCCTTCTGTTTCCATTCTACTCTTTTTCACTTCCTCTCGAATTGGCTCCCTTCTTTTCCTTTCTTCTCCTCCTTCACTCTTCCTCCCTCTCACACACTCCCTCTCTTTTTCCTTTCTCTGTGTATTGCAGCTCTCTCATCATTTCCCTCCTCTCCTTCCGGTTCAGGTCAGAGCTCATCTTCCAAGCTGTTGTTTTTTACATGAACCTCCAGAGAAGACGTGATCTGGCTTCAAATGGACCAATCCATCGTTGATAGCGATTCCCAGAGCTAATTAGAAACAATTTTAATTATATCTGGATCTGACATCTGACGATTGTGAATGGAAACCGGTGATATTAGGTGTATAAACGTGCCCGGAAGAATAATGTTAGTTGTTCCAATGGCCACCGCAATTTGAATGATTTTGCCTGTTCATTTCGCATGTTATAGAATTGTGACATAATGGAATATTCAATCTTATGCCACGTGTTGTTTGAAGTTGCCACATTCAAAAGCTCATCAAATGTACATGTATTCAATCAATCCCATTAAATTAATATTCATCATATTTCCCTCATCTATTTTATTTGATTTCCTCATCATGTCTGCTCAAGTCTTCATTACATTTCACATTATGTAATCTGAACGAAATGAATCATTGGGAAGTTATTGAGTCAAACACAATATTTATTGTGTGTGTTCATTGCATTATCTAACTTTCCACAATATTTGCGATTGAGTAATATTGAAAATAAAAGAAGGACGTTAATATCGAGTCGTTGATAGATTTTTATTGGATTTACAGATAAAATAGCTGTTCCAGAAACCTTTCAGATGTATTGTGATAATTGCTCCAACGATGATGAAATTATATGGCACATAAATTGAGTTTTCCTGTTTAATAACCAACATCCAAGTGAGGTGGGGGAAGTGGTTCAACAGATATCCTAAGCAGTAATTCAATCAGCTTTGTGAAAATAATTCATTCCATTCTTTCTAAAAGCTTTCCCAATTTGTTCGATAAAATGCATAGTACTGGAAAATATTTTTTTGGAGCAAGGCTATGTGTGTTTGGGATAAATGGTTTCAGCACCGGAGTGAAGCAGTGAAAACATTATTCAACTCTATCAGAAATAAATTTTGCTTTTGTTAATCAATGAATACTGTTTGCTGTTCAAGAAAATTCCAGACAAAATCTTGCTTTTCTGTGAAAGACCTCGCATGACCAATTCTCGTCGGTGATTCTCGAAAATAGAAAACCCTATTTGAATTAAATTTATAAAAAAAATGAATGGGATAAAATAAGAAAGAAAACCTATACTGAAAACTTTATAAACATTCTGATAAAGGAAAAAATAAGGAATCTATGCAAATCATCTAAATCAGAAAAAATATCAGTTTCATTGAATGGGAAGGAAGAACCTCAAAATTTCCTCGAAAATAGCCTCAAAAAGCTGGAAATCGAATATTTTCAAAAAGTTCTTTTCGAAAATAGCCTGAGCAGTGAGCAGGCCTCAATTTCTCAAGCAAAGTTTGCAAAAATTGAAAAAAGTATTAAGCTATTTTGAATACGTCTATCAGTGGCTGTTTTTCATAACACTGTGTGATCTTCATTAATAAGTGCGTTTATTGTAATTATTGATTTTTTGCTAATTCGCCTAAATCACAATAATGTCGATGGAGGTTATTATTAATAGTGTACAAGTCGAAGTCGAAGGGAGGAAGAACGAAGGAGACCCAAATATTGTGAAAGTTTCAATAAATGAATTGAGATGAATGGAAATAATTGATCCATCAAGCTATGAATTCCCTTGTGAATGTTGTAAATATCAAAAATGATTATTTCTTGATCCATTACGTACTGCGATGTACACACTGTTGAATCCACTTCACTACCGAAGTAAGTATACAAATTCCGTTTCTTACATTTAAAATAACATGATTGCATGTCGGTAGTGAAGCGGATTCAATAGGTGATAAATATCAGTTATGGTCTAAAGTACGGCCTCTGAATAAGCCTACTTTCGCGATTGAGAACGGACTACTAACCAGCCTGAACCAGATCTGTCAAGGAATGTTCATGAATGTTGAAATGGAGGACTCACAGACATTCTTTGCCAGTGCTCACTATTGAATTGGAAGAGGATCCATAAATCCACGCACTGTCCAACGTGGGTTAGACAAGTAGTCACGATAAATGGGAAAGAGTTTTCAATAATGGTCTCCCACAAAAAGGAAGTGGAAAAGGAGAGAGCCTGAGAAGAGGTGAGGCTGTGTCAGACCTACCCGTTGCTTCCACCTATTGTAAAGGCCGTTCTACAACAGTCAAGTGGGGGTTAAGGGGTTGAGGGGTGGTTGAGGAGGGCTGAGGAGAGGGTGAAGAGGGATTAGAGGAGTGGGTTAAGAGGGGTTTAGGGTGGGTGAAGGGGGTTAAGGAGTGGGTAAAGAGGGGTCAAGGGGTGGGTGGAGAGGGGTTAAGGGGTGTCAAAGAACGTGATAAGAATCCTGAGCAACAGCATCTGGATGGATGATGAAGTACTGCCACATTTCACCTGTAAATGGTGGGCACAAACTGAAAAACTTCCCTAATATAAGCAGCGACTCCAGTTATTGCAGAGAATGTATACATTACTTAGAAAAAATATTGTTTATTGAGTACTCGTTATATAATAGCAACCAAAAGAATCACCGTTATTTTGGGTTTGATATGAATCTAATAAGAGGTAGTAGAAAAATTGTTATTGAAGGAGATAGAAGTTTGAAGTATTTGAAGAAATGATGTAAGAGCGAGAATCAGCCCTGGAATGAAGGAAGAAAGCGGTGAATTTTGAACTATTGTAGATTAATGCTTTATAGCAATAAAATTCATAAACATGTGATAATGTGGGCATTTTAGACAAAAATATTTCTTTTTAATCTTTAAATATTACTATGAGAGAATCTCTCCAATATTGATATTTCAGCTTCCCTCTTTTAACTTCTATCAAGTGTAAACGAAGAGCCGAAAAGAATCGAACTGTTTTTCAAGACCATTTTTGAGATAATTCTGAGATAATTTTTCTCAAGATAATAAGGTAATTGAAAAAATCTTCCTTCATAAAATATTATTTTGAGAAGAATTTAACAATGTGAAGATATTTGGTCATAAAAGTATAGACAGGCAATTTAATTAGTAGTTGTTCCAAGCTTAAGAAAAAAAAATTGCATAATATAGCATGTAATTTAACATAGCGCAGGTACGGAAATGAAAGAGTATTTGGTTACTTATCCAAACTCCTATTCTTCCCTACACTCACTGTCACATTCATCACATACAAACACATAAGATGTACACACACACATATATATTGAATAAGAGATGCAGACGCAACTGCACTCACAACACTGTAAAGACAAAGGTAATTAAAAATTTCTAGCAACTGTGGATGAGAAATGGTGCAGTCCTGTGAAGCTGTCTGTGACATCTGATGGAAATAAATTACCTAGATGATCACCGCGCGTTTTCTGAACGAGCGTGAATATGACAATGGTTGACGTAATTGACTAGACAAGCGGCAATTACCGTCTGAGATGGATTGATTACGAATCACACTCGTCGAATCAATAAAGTTCCTACTAGGACCATTCACAGTGAAGTCGATATGTGGCTTTGAAACAAGATTGGTTCAATAGAAAACTCTAAATATGTACGTGGTCCGTATAAGT
Organism: Laodelphax striatellus; assembly: GCA_017141395.1. Classification (NCBI taxonomy): domain Eukaryota; kingdom Metazoa; phylum Arthropoda; class Insecta; order Hemiptera; family Delphacidae; genus Laodelphax; species Laodelphax striatellus. The sequence continues at coordinate 45,788,659 of CM029532.1, read as the reverse complement.
CACCGTATTCTAGATCAAATACTACATTACAACTTCATTTCCATATTAATATAAAAATTGCATGGATTTTCTTCAATTTGGAATAAATATTATATCGTTATTATGATCAATTGAATTCCAAAATCTAAGTTAATCGGAAGTAACTGTTTAAAAAACAATATTCCATTTTAGATGGAATATGGTTTTCCTGTTGGCTCATCCCTTAGGAAAGGGCTGTGTAAAAACCTAGGCTAGTTTGAGTTAAAGAGGAATATAATTATAAGATGTCAATGAACTTTTTGTCCTAGTTGGTTTCCAAACTATAGATAAGAGCTCTCTGAATTTAAAGCGACAAACTTAAAGATAATGATAGAGAGAGAGAGAGCTTGTTGGAATAGATGGATTACTCATTAGTTCTTAAAGGATTTTTTAAAATCTATTGCTATATCTACATACATTTGAAATGGGATTCCAGGAATCAAGTAGCCTATTCCCATTTAATGTAAAGCTATTTCAACATGAAATGTACACAATCGTCACTTTTTTCATGAAATTCCAGGAATCAAGTATTCCCATTTAATCTGAAGCCATCTCCACATAAAATGTCCACAATCGCCACACTTTGAACTCTTCACGAGGAAAATTGAACATTTTTTATAGAAAAACACGCTCATTTAAAAATGACGAAAACCCTTTTTGTGAATAAATAATTAATTAAATCAAACTAGAATCAATTAGAACTAAGCAATGATTTCCCTATTGAACTCTGTTAAATGTCGTCATTCGTCAACAAGTTTCATTTAGTTGGCTTTCGTGAAATGGTTGATAAGAGCAACTAATCAGTTTTATACATTTTTTTTTCTTTCTCAATGTCGATCATGAATAAACAGATATCTACAATTTTTGTCGTGATTAATCTGTCAATCTGTGAGCATGAGGTCACATTGGTCATAGAAATAAATGGATGTTTGCGTTACCACCAACTAATTTCCAAATGTAAAACATAAACCTTATACCTATTCGGAAAATCACTTTCACTTCCAAAAAAAGTTCATCCTATGTTGTCCTGTCACAAAAAATTACTAGCAAGGTGTGTTCAATGGGATAAACCACTCCTTTGTGTTCAGATGATAATGGAAAATTTTCACCGCTGTAGAGGAAATCTCTCTTCGTATCTTATGTGGAACTGATTTTTTACGATGCCACGTGTCAGTATACAAGTTTTAACAAAGCTGAAAAATCTCCAAAGTTTCCATCGGAAATTAGAAAGTTTTTTCATAACTTTATTCTCGTTGAGTTCCCATTATCAAGTCATACAATCATGAAAACTCTCTGTATCTGCACAAAACATTTTTAAGCTAAGGTAACAAGAAAAGACAAATGAATGTTTTAATGATCAATAAAGATAAGATGGAAGTTGTCAAAAACATTATAGCAGTATGGATATTGTAACTGGCATTCGAATGAATGAATTTTATTCTTGAAAATGATCATTTATCCCTTGACCATGAAGCGATCTTTCCCCGTATCCACATTCCAGTTTTCCGTACCACATTCATTTTAGTATCCCACTCCCTATTATTATTGAATTTGTCAAGTCCATAATTTGATTAAAATGCGATAATAGCATCTAAGGAAGCATAGCATACATATAATAATGATGTTGAAAATTTATTTGATAACAATAATGATTATGGAATGAAATATTTAAATATTTGGGGTGATTGTGCGTGGAAGTCTGTATGAAAGTTATATTGTATTCACTAAACTTAAATTTCAGTCAACCGTGGAACCAGAGAGAATAGAAGTAAAATATAACAGAAGTAGAATAGAAATTCTTATTCTATACTCTCTGCGTGGAACTCACCATTGTGGAGTCAAATGCTACCACAGTCATCAATAGATCCTAAACAATCATGTTATAAAAATGCTCCTTTCGTGTACTGTATTTTCGGAAAGAAGGGGCAGAGGCTGCAACCCTCTTCACCGGCCTGAGGTGTTTTTCCGCAAGCTGAGAGCTTTATGGAAGACTATCCCATTGAACTTTCAGTACAAAGTTGTATTTGTAGTAGTTCAAAACTAGTAGTATATTATATTTTTATATTACAAAATTATTTTTCTATAATTATCTATTATATCTTTAATTATTTTCTTTATTTTACTATATTTTTTCTATTTTTAGGATCCAACGTAATGAATTGTTTTAAGAAAGATTGATTCAAATACAGTGAACCTAATAGAATGTTCAATTTGATTATTGAACCTTGAACATGATGTAATAATGAGATGAGCAGATGAGAAATAGACAAAAATAAGGTTATGTTGGTAGTTCATAATAATTATTTCAGGGGATCACTCCTCCAACGGAATTTCACAATTTTTCCTGGAGAGTAGTTCAGTTCCACATGAATATGATATAAAACGAGAAGCTCTGCACTAATATAAATGGAGTAATTATCTTCTGTTCTCAAAAGAGGGTTTAGATCCGTATGGTGCTAACTTGGTGTTGAAACTTTTATCTGGATTATGCTGGTGTGTATTTTCCTATTCAGCACATAACTGTGGGTTTGAAATTTTCTTTCATGTGGCAGCAAATCCTTAAGGATGGGGTTTTTGTGATTGAGATGGCCAACAAACGTGGGAGGAGATCACTGACGCCAGCTCGGTTGAATTAAGGGATTAAGCGGTGGCCCATTCCCAGAAAATAGAAGTCCGTCCCTCAGATGCTAGCTGCTTCTCTTCCACCCTCCCCTTACCCCTCACCACCAACACTTGAGCCATGAGAAATTATTCCGCACTAAAAGTACCATCCTGCCACATCCTCGATAAATTTTTACCCAGCAAAGGATCATCCAATTCTCTCTCTCTTGCAGTAGGATTAATGAAATAAGTGGACAGCTTGAACTAAAATACTTTTTAAATTGAAGCTCCCATTATTCAGTCAGATAATTTTGCTCGTTCATAAACTTTCGATTAGACAATCCTTAACGACGCACATCAAAAACAATTAATCACTGATGCAGCTTGCTAATTGACCTCATTTCCAAACACAGAAATTCAGCACGAATATGCAAACAGTCTCTTCATAAAAGTTACGGAAATTATAATATTATTAAAATGATGTTGTTAAAAGTCAACAAAGTTGGCAGGCTGTTCATCTTTGCTTCATATTTGAGGTATACACATATCATTATTGTAATATTTGTACTGTGGCTTGGAGGTTTACAATCATATTTATCTTCATGACATTATATCAGTGCTATGCAAATACAGCGTCAGCTCTCTCTTTAAGTGCTAGCACTCATAACGTTACAGAGCTGAGTAATTGGAAAATCATTATACAAATAATGAAGTCAAATGATCAAATTATCAAACAAACCAAATCTGAATGAACTAAATACTGATTTCATGGAAGACAGAATATTAATAATCTCAACTGGTAACTGAAAATGAGTTGATATTTGAAAACTTAGGAACTTGAATTATTCTTAGGTATGATAAGCGAGTAGGCTGAAAAGCACATACGATGTTCAAATTAATGATTCATTTCTGGAGTCGCTTTTTCTTTCCATCTTATTTTATTACTACTGAGGACGTGCCAAGTAGAATGACAAATTTTAATCAAATATCATAATGAGATCACTTCCCATTTCAAGTTCAAGTGAAGGTTCAACGTGACATCGTAAAAAGTTTTTAATAACCTCCTCTTCCCGCTCAAATCCAAGGAATTTAAACCTGGGTTGTAGTTTGCAGAATATCGAATTTTACGCGTATCTGGATGCCGCACAAGTTTCTGTACATTTCCAAGACATGGTATTTGTATAAAGATCATCTTTAGTCAAGAAGTATAAATATATTGTACAAACTTCCACCAATCATTGTGCTATTATATTCAATATCCTATCTACTCGTATTAAAACCTTTGGAAGGAATGTCGGATGAATCCATTGTAATTCCATTCTTCAAAATTCGGTTCGGCTCCCATCTTATCTTACAAGAAAATGCCTGGAAGGCAATTAAAACAAAGCAGAGTTTCTATGGAGATGCGAGAACAATAAAATCGAAAAGTAACTCAAAGCTGATACGAACAGCCTGTTCTTCATCATGAAACTCTTATCGGAATTGGAATGAAACTTTCCAGGGATTTTTTTCTATTGAGATAAAGGACTTCAAGTCATTAAATTTGAGTGAAGATTTTTCGAATCTGGCACCTCTCAATCAAGCCGATTAATGGAAGGCCATTCCAAGTTTCATCACATTCAATCAATATTTTTAAAAACTCAAACGAGATTTCAACGATGGATTTAATCATTATTGATTTCTACATTATTTCATATTGATATCTCCATTCTGTCATTTGAAGAAAGGATAAGAGTTATTCTTGTGCCCTCAATTATTGTTTCATTGTGATTAGATAAGAAGACAGAATACAATATTGAATCCTATTGAATTTTATTATATTCCTCATCATTCCTGTCCTAACTCTGGACATTCTAACTCTGGTCATGGATTAGAACAAGTTTTGGGCTAACGCCTGTTTTTTTAATTCCTTAATATTGTAATGTTTTATAATGAAATAAATGAATGTGATTATGACTCACATCTGATTATATAATAAGGTCGTTGCAGCAAGACGGAAACGTTTTTATACATGCACTACAAGAATAACAAATGATTTGACGGTTATTAATCTTCTTTGAGGCAGCGATCCACTGCACCGGACTTCGAAATTTAGCGAAACCTTCAACTATGGAGATTTAGAGGTGTCACCTTAATTTGACTTGTGTCAACCTGCCTCCATCCGAAAGTGGGATCAGGAAGAGCAGCTCTGCCCTAGGGATTTACCGTAAACTTCAACAATCTTAATCAATCTGGCCTTAAGCTATATCCTTTATGAACTTTGCAAAGTTCGGTAGCTCAACAAATTTGTTTTGTTATTTGATTCACTTCAAACCCACAGATTATAATTCACAGTTGGATTTACGAGTCTGTACAGCCTATCTACTAATGGATAGGGGGTTTACTTCATGAAAACTCGGAAACAGATTACACAAGTCTGAGGATTTGATTTCATTAGAGTCTAATGAATATAGACAGTCTCATCATTCCTTAGGCTCATTATTAATAATTCATCATGAGAATCATTCCAGTTTGAGGAACTGGGTTGAAACAAAACAGCTGGAACTTGAGATTTCTGTAAGTTTTGGAGAGGATCTTACAAGTCTTGATCCACGGAATGGATAAGCTGGTCCATAGTATTTGAACTATTGCAATTTTAAATTAAAGCTTAAACCTCATTCACTGATCAACCGTTTATGAGGAATATTACGTGTATTAATATCAATGCATAAACATTGAAAGGTTCAATGTTGGGAAATAAGATAATTCTGGGCGATTAATGAATGATTTCTAGCAGCTCATAGTATGTTCTCATTTCAAGCACCGTATATCTTGACAAACATGACTTGGATTTCGCCTGCTTGGATTCGCCTTGAAAGACAAGGATATACCTCCATTCTAAGCTGCAATGAGGGTTGTTTTCTCTCTTACCAGTGTAAATAATTGTAACTTCGTGAGACACATCAACAGTAAAAATAGGTGAATCACTTTTAAGAGACTGCTGAATTGAAGTTTAAAACATACTGGAGCCTTCATGCATGAATTCATGCAAGAGTCATGGAGACTCATGAAGTCTGAGGAAGTAATAATATCACGCCCTAATTCAAGCGGAACTGCTGCTCCGCTGTGTTCAATGTGAACAACATTGACCTTCATTGTTCTTCAGAGACGGGAATTGTTCGCTCCAGTGCCAACATGTAATGGGATGTGAGTGGGAATTGATTTCTTCGCCCCTTTCCAAACGGAAGTTTGGTTTCTGGTAGCGTGCTAATTAGTGCTGTATAACGATTTCTCAGACTTGATTTTCCCTCTTCCTGACGAGATGTGTTTGATTTTGGCTTGCGACATTCTTAATGAGATCCGTCTATCGGGGAGAAGGCAGGGATTCCCTCGTTATCTCTTATCAGTAACTACGCCTTTAGAAGGGTTCCAGAGGTCTTTGCTCGCGCCACGTGATCACTGCAGTGATTATACTGTGTATAATACACGAGAGATCCCTCATATCTTCTTTGCTCTTCAATAAATACAGACTTTAACAGGTAGTTCGTTCACATCAGTGATATCCATTGACCAGTCTTCTTTCCTAGAAAAATATCATTTCCCCTTTCTCTATCCAGTAGTGAACCTCTTTTTCATTCATTAAATAGAGTTTCCGAATTCGAGATTTTCCTTTTATTTTCTTTACATACACATTCACACCTGCTGCTTTGTTGAGGTGTGGAAGCTTCTAAAAATAAACGTATTCCAAATTATTAAAAAAAAAAACACATTTTTCCACCAACACAATACAACATTCAACGGAGTTAAAGATCTTGTTTATAGTGTTTCACGAATATAAAACCTAATGTATCTAATACTCTACCAATATCATTTTGGTTTTTGGTATTTTGGTTTCATAATTTACCTAGAATGAATCGAGGAAGCTACTGTAATCATTCATCAAATAGTTTCAATTGTAGCAGAGTGAATCATGATTTTGTCGTGAAGAGAAGTGTCTCATTTTTGTTGCCGTGAGTTATCGTCCAAATCTAACATCGCGATAACGAGAACCATCTATCATAGCACCAGGAGCACCCGTGTTCTTTGTCATTTCAAGAGCGCTATTGTCACACTAATATTGTTCACTGTTCGCGACATTCGGAGAACCTGCTTGGAAGTTGTAGAGCTATGGAAATAAAAACATGCTCTTTGAATTCGAACATTATTCAATGGAAATTATGGTAATTCTCAAGATTTCAAATTGATTAAACATTGGGGATAATATTAATCAATTGATAATATTAATATCGACACTATTGGATTGTATTCAATTGATAATATATTAATATTGCATTTAATTCAATATTGGAATCAATTACTGATCATTTGGAAGTGATACAATCGAGGCTGTAGAGTTATAGAGTTCCTGGGGACCCCGAACCACCAAAATTTCAAGCCCATGAAAATATCTCCAGTTCTAACACTCTCCTTTTTGGATAAACTAAATCTGATGCATTTAAAAAATACAGTGATAATTTAACTACCAGTGTTTTTTCAAACATGGATGAATTTTTAATAATCTAGAAACAGAGAATTTAGAAGAAGAAGTTGGATAATTCATATTTGCTCCACTGTAGGCTACAGAGCATAACACTATAAACTCATACATTACTCATTTTCCATTTCCTATTCCGAATTTACACCAACCTATGAAACCGCTCCTGAAATATGTACCAGGAATCAAAATTGTGAGTTTTCCACGATAAATCATTCACGACATAATAATATGAATTATTTCTAATATAATTCGGAGAAAGTGCAGTACCTATATGGACTTCTGTCAATAAAAATAATTGTGATCTTCAATCTGAACTGCTGATTAACTGTTTAACACAGAAGTCCATATACTGCACCACAGCCTATGATATTATTCAATGCTCTCACACTTCACGAGCATATTAATAAGTACAAAAAATAATAAACATTATTTTGATGTGAGAAGATTTAAGGTAAATGTCTCAATAAATGGAATGAGCAGATGACTGTGATAAGGCATGAGAGTGATCATCTCTCCACTTCATGCAAAGTTTGTTCATCACAGAAGTTGGTGCAGGACGTAAAGTAAATTAGTTAATCACTGGATTCCGAGTAAATCCTGAAGCTTGAAGTTGGCTCATGGCCGATCCTGAATTAAGTCCACTAATTTTGTTACAGTAGCCTACAGTTCACGGCTAGGATTTGTTAGCTCCAATCTTTTACTCTGGTGAACCAATGACAGTGTCTTCTTGGTATTTTTCTATAATAATGATCATAATTCTCTTCATTGATTTCTAGAGCAAAATATTCAGATGATATTGAATGAGCTTGTAAAGAAAGGATGACACTAATTAAATGATTAATTCTTGATCTGATTTGTGGTAGAACTGCCCCTCTGTTTTATAAATATGTGCCTCATATGCATGACACAATCGAGATTTCAATTTCATTCGAAAATCCAATCGCACCACTTAATGAGAACATTGTTTGTAGGCTGCTCACGTGATTCGAGTTCAATCCATTCTAAATGATTGTTCTGAGAAGAGAACACTAATTGGTTACTTCAACCAATAGCCAATCCAATCACACAGCAGCCAACCGTTTGGCTCTCTAATTGAGTTATTTAATCAACAGGTACTAAACTTCAACTAATGTGTGATGAGGCTAGACTACACATCGCTTGTATTTTTCAAATTAATTCAATGATGGACCAGAAACCATCAAGTGTCACTACCAGCCTAGGTGGTTCCAAAAAATATAATAATATGTTTCAAAGTTGTAAATTTATGCACTTTGAATGACCTTGCTTCACAATATATTTACGATTTGACAGTTGAATGTTGTATTCCGAAATTCTAGGAGGATATTTCTTATTTTGAGATGACATATAAGTCTATTTATTTTGGTCTCAATCCGAAATAATAGATTAGATCGCTCTACCATGAGAATAATATCACAATTAGCTTAAGTAGGCTACATCGATTTTTATATTGATTGATAGAGAGCTATCTGTAAGCGCTATCTATACATAAAGCGATATCTGTAGGATGATTTTTCTTGCTTTAAAATCTTCCAAATTCTAGTTGATGAATTTTTGAAGATTTTTGATAAGATGAAGATATTTGATAAGATGAAGATTCTATTCATTATTTCATGTAGTTCATATGATTATTTCTGTGGAAGATTCAAGCATCGGAGTTATATTTCATTTCACATCTTTATAATGAGTTTATTCCAATGGAATGGACTTTGATTTCGCAGGTTGATACGCTCACAATGATATAGCCTTTGAATATAATCGAATAAACTCCTAATTACTCTAGTATAGTTTAGTAGTAGTTAATCCTATCATGTGTTTTATGGGAGCAAGCTTATTTAATTAGGTCTCGGGGCGTTCTCGAAGCTTACCCCGGTAACAAGTTTGTGCTCGCTTTTTTCCGCCCAGGGTTGTGTTGCCTGCCCTGTGTGCGCTTCTTCCCAGCTCCCACTATAATGGCGTTTTATCAGTGGGGCGAACTGTAACTCTGAGAACTCCAACTTTTAATCTGATTATCCAGCCCGTCACTGATCTTTATCTTGCTTCTAGCCATCATAAAAGTGGAGTTTAGATGGGCAGCGGGTACAGGACTCTCCAAGGGCCGGAAAATCAACAAATATAATCCCGAGTTGTTTGCTCATAATCGTCTCAGCAAAACGAGTTTTAATAAGAAAGGTCTTCGAAAGTCTCAGAGCGGACGAGGGCTGATTCGCGCAAGTTTGCAGAAAATAATGATGTAATGTACTTTTCATACTCAACTTTGGAAAGAAAATTGAAAAAAAGCTCGTGAATAGAGGAGTCTGACTATCATAAATGACAATCTGAAAGCACTCTATTAACAAGGGAACAAACTTAGTAAGATATGCATGACAATATTAGAATGGATAACTCCAATATTGTATAAAAAATGGAAAATGATGGATATAATACGAAGAAGTGTGATAGGTGGATCATTAATGCTGTTGATTCATTCTCCCCCAAACTTCTATACAAATATAAAAGAATAAAATCATTTATGAATTATTAAAGAACAATAGTGAATCTCATAATTTAAATAAATCAAAATCTATATTTGTTAATGCTATCTTCTGAAATACTAGTTCATTCTCTGGAACCCAGTAGAATGGCGAAACACCTGGAATAGAGGAAATTGCTTCTTGAGCGAGCAATGCTACTCATACATTGACTTTTAAACATTAGCTTGCCTACTGTTGAAGTGGCTTCCTTCTTGGGTAACACTCTCGTCTAATGTTGAAAGAGTGAGACGTTTGAATCTTTAATGATTCACTTGGATGGGAGAAGGAGTTTTCACCACCGAAATTCTCACTTTCTATTCATTTGAAAACGACTGAAGTCTTCCCAATTTCATTCAGGAAATTTCTGATCATCAATTTTGTCATAATTTTGTCCAATCCGATAATAATTATTCGATAATAATCCGATTGAATTATCCGATAATCCGACATATAATTCAATCCGATACAGCAGTGAACATTATATTCTTTGTTTTCATCTACAATTTTCATTCAATTTTCTGTCAGTCTCTATTATTCCTCCCACAATTGCGATAAATGGCTTTGATACCATGTAGGAGTAAGGAGAAAATAAATGAAAAATTTATAAAAATTACATCAAAATACTATAATTCATTCAATGTTGGTAACATTAAACAGTCTATCATGACTAACCTATACCTCTGCTCAAGGGGGCTCAAACCTTGAGGAAAGATACAACATTGTTTTATTGGAATACAATTTTATTTACAATCCTCTGGTTAATCATGATACATTAAATATATTTACTGGAGCTTGGGCCAGCTGAATAGGATAATAATCTTACATTGTATGGAGATACAAGAATGTAATAATCTTACATTAATGTAATTATCCTGTATCTTTACATTGGATGGAATTTGAATCAGTACTAATGAACCCAAGTGCAAGTTGAATGCTTGATCAAAATTAAGACTCAATGGAGTTGAGAAATAATAAATGTATAATTTCTCTTCTCCAAGAACAGAATTTTTTCCAAATGTATTATTTTGTACTAAATAACAAATAACAAGTACTACAATAACGAAAACTAAAGTAATATTTTCAATGTGAATGCGATTTATTTTCGGCGTAATCAATACACTGGAAATCAAGCATATTCCATTTGTCACGAATTTTCAATTCACTGCAATAATCTTGAGCATTAACGCAATATCAAGTTCTATTCAATAATGTGATATCGTCGAACATAGCAAGCGTGATATAACATCCTATTCTATTTAATAAGAAGTATTGATGCATTTTCAAACCCTAGTCTGAAAGTAACTCACGTTAGCAAAACAGCATGAATGCTCATATTTACAGTTGGCCCAAGTGGTATTTTATGGATAGATTCAAAGAACTTGAATTGACATCAACAGTTAACCATGAAAATGCAGTATTGATTGTATTCTGAAAATTTTACCACATTTCCAAGTAACTAGCACTAATGTAAGTTGCCTTTACGAATAATACAACACATGATAATAAAAGCTTTACAAATGATTTTTTGTTGCTCAATATACTATCTATGTAACTCTACAATAAGTTAATTTTTATTATAAATATATACACTTACGCAAACTATCAATATATCAAATGAACAACACAGCGTCGATATCTGAGATATTTACTACTATGATAGGTATATTTACATCATAAATATCCTATATACAGAATACTTTGAAATTACATACTTATTTTAAAATAAATCTCATACTTCAACAACATTGAATTGATGTTTCTCCGTTTTTTATCCAACAATAATAAATGTTTTTCTGATGAAAACATTTTTAATCTCATTGAAACTACTTCCATCATCAGTTTAAGAATAGTTTCTGAAATATAAAAAATTATCACTCGATTTTTTGGGAATCGCTTATTTTTTATGAGCTTCTTATGACTTTAATTTCGTGGCATTCATCCATTTACAGAATTGAATATAGTAGAATAAGGCATTCTAAAAATATAGAAAAATTGATATTGAAAATTTCTGATATTACTGGATAACTGAGTCAACACTAAATTAACAGACTAGTAATCTCAAACAAAAATAATTCAATCTCATTAATTTATTCATAGGATCATTATTTTATAATGTAATATTTTCACAATTTTTGTTTAGACAATTTCTAATGATAATATACAATTTTCATGACTTTCTAACTCTCATACCTCGACATTTACCATGTTATGCGAGATATTATTGAATAATATGACAAACATTTATAAATGAGATTATCATGTTCTTTTATATCTTAATATAAATTATTCCAATAGTTCCAAGTTGATTATAATTTAACAATAACTGGGCTAATAAATAACTTTTGAAAATTAACAACAACATTGGAATAATATTAAACGATTATTTTAAATATATAAAAAGTATTCAACACTATGGCATCCTACAAAACGAGATTTGAGGCTCACAATGTAAGATAACTGCATAATTTTATTTTTTTTACCATGATTATCAAGTTAATCAGTTGGCCCTCAATAGAATATAATTTTGGAGGAATGTAACAATGAAACGTTATTTACAAGACATCAAGATGTTACATATTTCATATCTGACTATAAAGTTTTATTCATGCTTTTAAAGGAATTGTACAAAGTACATACGTCACTAATCATCTTGATAGATGAGTAATTAAAAAAGTCTCCAGTTCACCATTCTATTTCATAATAGAGAAACGTGTCTAGATTCTGAGAGCACATTGCACATTGATCGCAAATCACAGAATTACTTTCCCCCAACTCTTCATTAGATAATATTGAACAATTTCCATTCAGACTTGATACAGGCACTGCTAATGATTGAAACCGGCTAACGATGCCTCCTCTGCCGTAACTTATGGCGCTTCGCCGCAGTGCTAGCCTACGTGGTCATAATACATCAGTCTCGTATGCCACCCTCATCGTTTCCGTTACGCTCACTAAATTCCATTCATCTGCTCTAGAATGATGTGGTTACTGTCTTGTCAGCAGGCCACACTACTGACTTGGGTATCCTGAAACACATAATTCATCAACACATTATTCACACATCCTCGAAACCATAACATTTCCATGTGATTTATTATATATGGAGATCATTTTTAGAAATATCAGTGGGCAAGAAATGAGAAAAAATTACTTATGGATAAAGAACAATTGTATCCCTGTTGTAGACTGATATATTATAGACTTGAATAATGAATGACATAAAGTTCAATGTTAATAACGCACTAAAATTTTTGGTGAATTTGAAAACTCAATAAATTATTGTTTATAAAGTTCACCATAAATTTTAAAAAGCCTTATTGTTTTTGAATTATGATAATATTCTGAATGAAAATATTATATTCTGGATCAATTTTTGATAGACTTAAAACTCAATAATTATTATTAATGAAGTTTACCATCAATCTTGATGAGCCATATATTTTTTTTGAATTAAGATAATATTCTGAATGAAAATGTAATTATTCTAGATCATATGTTGGAAAAAGGTCAGTTTTATGTAACCAATTTATGGACCAATTTATGGACAAATTCTTGTAACCGAAATTCACGAAAGGCGGAATTCTTAACTTATGGATAACTTCTAGGAATGTAATAGATGTACAAAAAGACCAGTATGAGTAGAATCCTTTAGTATTAAGTTTTCATAAAAAAGCTCTAATAATCAGAATCACGGTACTCTTACTGTCGGTCGCATGAAGAAAACCTGATAGATAATTGAATTGAAACCTGATAGATATTTGATGAATTCCATTTCAACAAGATTACTTATCAGCTTGTTGATTGATCAGATATTAATTGCTAAATTCTTCTCAAATTGCAACTACCATGTAAATCGATTAAATATTCTCGTTTGAGAGAGCTCTTGGTAGATGTTTTGTTGGATTATTCCTTGTCTAGAGTGGAAAATGTAGGGGAAAAGTCGAGCTTTTTCTGTGAAACATGCACATAGCCTGCAGGCATTACTCATGGAATGAAAGCGTGGAATTGAATTTTTAATAAGTCCGGCTCATCAGGAAGGCTTCCTATTCTGGGGCTGGAGCCATTCAGTTTGTTTCTGGAGGTGCGTATACAGAGAGAAATTATTTTTTTCATTCCATCTATTACAGTTCAATATCGGGTGCTTTTGGAAAAAAGTTAAATTTGTGAGCTCAATTATTTTGAGAATAAGTGTTTCCCTAAAAGGGTAGGTGAAATAGATTGTGTTCATGGAGAAAAGTTGAGAATTGATTCAAGTCGTAGAGTGGTATTTTATTGTATGTCCTATGTTCGAAACACAAAATAACCAAATTTTCCCATAGTTTATGGGAAATAAGAAAAATGATTTTACGCAGCCCCGTAAAATCTGAAATCACCTTTCCACCTCATGTTAACGGAAGCATGAAATAGTCTATTCCCTGTCAGCAACAGTGTGTTGTATCCATACACTGGTGAAAAATAGTTCATATTTTACAGCTATCACGCAACTCATGTGGCGTTCAAGCTTGAAAGCGTTTCCACTTTAAATCTAACCAAAATTTATTCGACCTGGAATGACAAGAAATTGAGTGAGGTTCGAGGATTTATGCTGTCAGGGATAGAAGCTATATCACTTCTGCATGATGATATATAAAACCGAAATGTATAGAAGATTGTCAATATAAATTCATATAAGAGTATTTTCTGCAAGTAAAAAATTTTATTGGAAATTCGGATACGGGAATTGACTATGACGATTGAGAGATTCTTCGCTTATGAAAATTATGATGATGATATCCTTGAAGTAATAACTCATTAGTCTATCATTCAAATTAGAGAATCGTTTTTGGACAGCATCGTGACTCTTTGGACTGTAAAAATTCAGCAAACAGAAATATATCATGATCTGATATCCTCAGTCGTGTTTCAATGCAGTGGCTCTGATATCGGCATGATAGGCTTTAAAAAGTTCTTGGACATCTTCATATCCACGGTTTATAAGTATGATATGAGCAACGTAAACGTACGATACTTTTAAATCGGTATCCAATTTCTATACTGAAGATTTGAACAGAGAAATCCTTGTCAGCTCTTATAGTGCATTTTCTGTTTACTCTTACATGAAGGGTGATAGTTGAGAACAAAAGACTCCACCAGTAAAGCTTTTAGGAGTACTGATTTCCCAGGGTAACCATCGCACAGTGCTAGGAACTACTTTTATGAGCGCAGGATTGCTTTCATAGAGACCTATTTGAAACTCAATTTCAGTATCATCCAATCTCGATATAAAGACTTGCACTAGGAAAAAGCACGTTGAGTTTGCGCGTTGAGTTTCTTGATGACAAATCACACCGTGCGAAGGGCTATATTTTTTCGAAATTCAAGACAAAACATTTTTGAGCAAGAAAAATGCTGGTAAAAGAAAAATTCAGTCACTGTCGCTGAAAGCCACAAAAATCAGAGTAGAATTCGAGGGGAATGAAGTAAGTGGAAAAGCCCTGAAACGTGCGAGTTGAATGGCGCGTGAAAAAACCTTCTTCGAGTCAACAAAGTCTTGGCGCTCTATTCCTTGAAGTAATGGGTACCCACAGTACTTTACGAAAAATAACGGTGAAATGTCTCTGAGTAACAACTGTGAGTGACTTATTTATTCATCACATCAAGCTCCCTCGAAGGTTTCAACAGCAACAAAATCGTTAAACTCCCTTAAGGAAGATTGGGGGGATTATGTTGAATTATTGTAATGATTTAATTCACGTGCATAGACATTGTACAGCAGTTCTACATTCAGGCTCTATTCACACTTGCGATACTCAAAAAACATGTGTTTTCAAATGATGACGCTCAGACGATCCTGCAACCGTATTGTCTGAGCGTCATCATTTGAAAACTCATTTTTGTTATTCCAGTTGCCGAGCGACGCGATTTGAAAGTTCGCTCCACTGTGAGTAGAGCTAACACAAGATTACTAGACAACAGGTTGAGCCATCGCTTATGCTATTTCTGTCCACAAGCCGTTGGAGTGGGGTGACTGCATCGATGACGTACGCTGAATCACAACTTCAGTCCAAATGCCCTAGTCCAGCACGTGCTAAGTTCAAATTATGATTGCTATTCATCAGTTATGATTGCAATTCATCGGCTTTATCGAAATCGGTTTATCGGTATTATATTACTGGAGAAGCTTATTCATACCTTGGTGTTTACTGTTGAGTAGTGTAGTGTTTAGGCAGTGTTTATTGAGATCGGTTTATCATAAATTATATTACCGTACAGTAGAAGCGTATTTATACCTAGGTGTTTACTGTTGAGTACTGTAGTGTTTAGGCAGTGTCTGTTAATATAGTATTGTAGATAAATGTAAATAAATATATGGTAAATAAATGTAAATAGTGTGATAATGGAAAATTAAACTTTACCGTATTGAACGTTCAATAATTGGTTAGTTCTTGATCCAATCCAGTGATAACTTAATATTTTTATCGCGATGCCTGGCTGTGCTGTTCAGAACTGTAAGAACTTTACCAAAAAGACATATTCATGAGGATTCATGGGGATACAGTTTCAAACAACAATAGGGTGATTGAAAGCTATTTGAAAATTCTAAAGAAAACATTTCCCCAATTGAATGACAGAGTTATAAAGAAATTCGCTCGTACGAGAACAGTTATTAGACTCAATTATATGAATGAGAAACAGAGAATGGAAAGTGAAGAACGAAGAAACAAGAGGAAAAAAAATCAGTTTCCACATTCATAAAAGCTTTAAATATAATTAATATGTAGACTTTTTCCAGATGTAAATATGTAGATGATGAACACATTATTATTTCACGTAGGTGTAGATATCATGCTACTATCTTAAGTATCTTTTGTGCTACCGAAATCGAGTACCAGTGATCGAAATAGAAGTCAAATATAATTTTACAAGTTATTAGAGTGGAATAATTCCTCTGTAAAATTTAAATTAAAAATTGAAGTGAATCAACTGACGCATGCTGCCTTCCTATTGTAAGTTAATATACCATCTTATTATTAAAGTAGTTTAATAATAATTGTATTTTTTAGACTTAATTCACTGTGGATTAATTGATCATGAAATCATTATTTTTTCATCCATATTATGATTAATCATCAGTGCTTACTTCTTTGTTCTTTGTGAGTATATGATTAGGCTACTTCGAGTAAATAATGACCATGTATTGTGGGAAATCGATGGTTTGTTTTTGGTTGTTTCGCTTACGTTCCGCCGACAATATCAGGAGAACGGCTGGTCGTAGAGAAAAAGTGTTTAAATGAAAAATTAAATTCATCTTTTTATCTATAACTTTCCCGCTTACAAAACTTGTCTACCTTAGAAATGTAAAAATTCCTCGCTTACTAACTTTTTCATGTCACGTTTTCAGATGTGTAAAAATCTGTTTACTTTTTCTTCTCATAATATAAGTTGAATATACTTGAAATCGGTATATTCAATTACACCAGTAGAATCAGTGATTCATTCGCTTCAAGTACTGTGAATTTGAAAATTCTAACTCAATTCTAAGAGGGTTAAACGACGATTTATTCAAAGCAGAGTTGAGTGAACGGTATACGAAGTCAAGTTACTGTCCAGATTTTGTGATTCAAGTGACGTCACGTTGGCGTTCCCCCTCCACTTTGCGTCTTATACCAACGATGGCTTAACCTGTTGTCTAGTAATCTTGGAGCTAACATATTCAGGTCACCTTAAACAATCCATAATATGTTAATGTTACGAGTAGAGTGATTAGAAAAGTGAAGTGTTTTCAAATTTATGTTTTAAATTTTCAAGTGAAATATTTCCATATTATCAAACACGAGTGAATATTTTGGGTGAAAGCTCAAAACTTATAAATTTTAGAGTGACATTGGAGTACATCTGTGTAGCAGTCGCCTGCCTATGAATGAAGTTCATGTTATTATCACAGATAAGTCTGTAGTTATTACATACCTATATTAATCTCTGTGACATTATTCAAGACAAGCGTTGGAAATTTTTGAAATCCTCCTGTGAATGATAGAACTAGACATAGTTATTGTCTACCTTCGAATTATGAAGAAATCTGTCGCATATTTCAGAGACAGATGTTTCCTAGAGAAACCGAATTTAGAGGAAAACCGAAACGAAGCTAGAGAAAACAGATATTTCCTAGAGAAACCAATAATAATCGGAGGGATCGTACGTCTCTTAGAGTTATTCTAGCATTTTATCGGAATAGCAGTGTCTGAGCTGAGTTGAGCTCACGCCGTACTTTTTCTACCTCCATTTAATCAGTGTCACCAACTAAACTTACTTGCAACTTCTAGTGAGAAAGGAAATTTGTAGCTCACTTCAAACCGTAATCCTGAGGAAGTTTGCGTGATAATAATTCCGTCTCGTAGAAGATCCTGCGGCTGATAATTTACAAAAGCCAGAACTTAACATCAAATTCCTTCTGAGGCTGATACGACCAGATCTCATTTACGTTTCACGCTAATTGAAACTTGAAACAGTTACCAAATGCTTCCGGGAACTGATGAATAGCTCGAAAATTTCAAGAGAGAATCTCCCAAACAGCAGAAAATTCATGGTAAGAACAGTAATCTTCATAATTGAAAGTTGTATCCCTCACACTGGATTTCATCTCATGCATGCTGGAAGTGAATAATGTGGCTGGTAACGAGCGAGCAATTTCTTCTTTTCCGTCCCACAGCTGCGGTTTCTTATTTTCTCATTATCTCCTACATGATATACAGGAAGGTGAATTTTTCAAGATAAAAAATATATCGGCTCAACGATTATAATAGCAATAATTACCATTCCTTGATACCTAACAGTGCAACAGGAGTTTTAAAAAAGGAGGATTACTGAAAATGGATTTCAGCCAGCTGGAACTCATTCCCCCTGGAAACAATGGGGGACTAATGAGCATTGTTTCTTCTCTTTGCATCCATCCACCAGTGTTATGTTCTGAGATGAATAATGTGTGCCGTGTCCCGGTAGCCCTTGAAATGTGTCGGCTGCATCCTCACATGTTTTTCTAATTCCATGACCCAAAACCTCTCAACGGATATGAAAATACGTACGAAATTTTTGTACATTCATGACTCAAATATCCTGAGAATCCTACAGAATTCGAATTAATCAAACCGAATTCGAATTGGAATATCGTTTGAAATGTTGTAAAATTGAAGGCTTTCATAGTTTATTCATCGATTCCACTTATCCAATTTCTTGATTCAATTGAACTGGAGCCGGCAACCGTTTACTCTCAAGAAGGAATCTCAAGAAGGGATGTACGAGAGAAATTGAAATTCAAAAACTGTACTGTACTTGTACTTGGCTATACTTGTAAATCGTGTAATGGTTAAAAATTTGTATAAGAGGCATGAGCGTCATTTCAGCTTTTGAAATGGGGTGGCAAGGTCTGCCAGGGATCTGGGGGGATGGAGGCCGTGACGAAGAGTGGTATACGTATTTGGTCATCGCCGGGTATATTTGCTACAGGAATAGGATGTCCAAATAAGTATACCACGCTTCGCCACTACTTGGAGGGTATCACAGTGATGTGAAATGCACGGGAATCTATGATTTGGGGCTAATGTCCAGTATAAATTCCAGTATATAAATTGTTATGGAATAGGGGAGAAATGGGGAGTCACAACCTTCCGACTTTCCACTTTCGCGAATAATGGAATAAACCACTCGACTTCGACTCTACTTTAGCGCATTCTAGCGGCAGAACTATCATGTCTCAACCTTCCTTTTTGTTTTTGAACATGAAAGCTATTATTGTGTGCCAGTGAAAATGTTAAATAAAAAATCAAGATTGTGCCACGTTTATAAACTGTAATTTTTCACTTGTTTGCAAATAACTGAAATTATATTGCTGCCCGATTTCGATTTCTGGGGTAGCAAAAATTTGGGAATTTTTGGGTGGCAACTGCCACCCCTTGCCACCCCCAAATGACGCCTATGATAAGAGGTCTCCTGACCTCTATGTTTTGGAGAAAGTATGAATTTTCCGTTTCAATAAGCTGGTTTAAGATGAATAAATATCAAGAACAGGAAATGCCTTCAAAAGACATTGTCCCTCTTGTGAGCTAAGTGGAAGAGAGAGCTTCTATGGCTAACTGTGTCCACAACATTTTTGTATTAAACAAAGCGGAAAATAAAAACATTGATCTGCCTATCTATTTATAGTGAAATGTTCTAATTTGGCGGTTGGCGAATGATTGTTCAGAGACTCCATACGTTTGTTTCCCCATTTGTAAACAGCTGATTCAACCGCCGAATTGAAAAAATCTACTATTTCTACCTCAATTGGTACAAAAACAATGTAAAATTCCATTCATCATAATTATAGTTATGGTTTTCTAATATTGATCGTTTGTTCTTGGGAGTTGCGAATGTAATATTCATAGTCTTCTATTTACATTATTTTTCATCGAGAATAGCGTCAGTGACAGAGAGCTAGATAAATAAATGGTATAGTTTCTTCGGAAAATATACAACTCATATAATATAGTATTGTCAAGTTCAGCTATCAAATACACTCTCCTCATTTCTAGGTCAAGCATCAAGGCAATCCACTTACTTAGAGACCACATTTATATCTATCGTGACCCGTTACATCGTAACTGAGCAGTTACATCCAACGAATTCTTGCCAATTTATAGCTTTTATGGCGGGAACATTCAGTCAATTGAAATGATAATTTGGTACCTCATTCTTATGGCGGTTTATAATCACACTTAACGTTGTCCAATCAGACAACTGTACTTCTGAAAATGAGATTATTGTTTTCCCTTGATACAATCACTAGATGTTTCAAAATAAAAGATACGAATGGTAGATGAAAAAGATACAAAAAAATGGTAGAAACTCATGATGAAAATTCCAGTATAGATACGTTAGCCCATTATATTTTTTCAAACCATTCTCAAATTTATTTGAAGAATTTTTGTTGATGTTATGGAACTCCTTGATAAAAGAAAACTCTATATGATATTGTCAACTTCACTATTTTATTATTACAGCACAGTCACAATTGTTATATTGGTACATTGTTACAGTGCTGTAACAATAAAGTAATGGAATTAACAATATTATAATCATAGTGTTTTCTTTTATCATTCCCAAATTGCAGAAATTGAAATGATATTGAAGACGTATGAAGAGATAACAGTAAACCTCTTCTATATTTTATAAATCAGGAATATATTACTGTGTAATGGTCAAATGTATGTGCACTCTATTCCTTTCTTTCAATGACAGCAGTCTATAGAAGGAATCGAGAAGATGTCATCTGGAAAAATATTGACTGGTCGAATAGTTTCCTCTTCAGCTGTCTCTCACAATGGCCTCAAATCGAGTCGAAACTAAGTTCCTTCTCGTTCGGACATGTTGTGTGATCACGCAAGTGATAGAAAATGTTCTCCGTCAAGAGTTTGCAAAGCCATCACGATAAATGAAACGAACACAATTCTTCGTTGTTCGATGCGCTTGAAATATGACCGCAATTTTTCCACTACTTTTCCCACAATTTTTGTATTTCTTCAACTATGAATGACTTCTACAATCGAAAACGTATCTTTCGATAAGTTCATTTCGTTGATGAAAATACGAGAAGATTGAAATAATGAAGCAAGAAGAGGTTTGTCTGTAACACTACACATGACAAAATAATACATAATAGAAACTGGTGCAGTCACTTTAATAGGATGCCTTCTGGAAGAATCCCTTTAAAAGCTCAATATCATCAACCTATGGGAAAGATATACACGAAGTCCGAGAAATAGATGTGTACCTGTCAGAGCAGGTATTTAATTAACCAAATCCTGAATGTGAAGAAGAAGATTCAAGTTATGGTGATTTTGTTTTCAAACCAAGAATAATTTTTAATCAATATTGACACGACAAATGGGTTTCACGGGTAAAACTCTACTAAGGAAAATATGATAAAAATTAGAATTTTCATTTGAAGCATTCCAGCGGTGTATAATTGAAGAAATTCTTCATTTTTTGTTCATACCTCTAATAGATTGCATGGGAACTACTTAGAAAAGTTTTAAAGAAGGAATTAAACACGCATTGGAGATCCGGTAGAGGCTTCATATTCTTAGCCTAGCATAACCTTATAATATTGTGATGAGGATTGGAATGAATATTTGAATATCCGGATCAATAAATTTCATGAATAAAAAATCATGAGAATTCTTGGAAACTAGTATGTTCACCCATAGAAAAAATCGGACCTGTGTGGAAAATGTCAATGATTTTCCTTCTACAATGCAGATGCGTGATCGAGAAATATTCGTATAACATGGCTGTTGAGAGAGACATGATAAGCTTGTCAATACAGTTTCATGACTATGAATGATAAGCAAATCGAATGATGCTGACTTGGAAAGACAATAATATTATTGAGCCGCCGAGGGATATGGAAGCCGTGCCGTGGAAAGAGTGGATGGGGAGGGTTGTGTTGGTTTGGAGCGGAGAGTGTATGTACAGTGTCTGAAGGTTGCATAATGCTGGATGATGGATGTATGGGGGGTGGCTAGTGGGTAGGGGGTTGGGGGGAGAAGTACGCGGAACCAATCTTGGCCCAAGGATCTGTATTCAGCCTGCTAATTGATGGATCGTTGGCGCTCTTGAATCTTATACACTGCTTTATAAAAGCAAGAGTTTGCCTTTATGAGCATTTCTCCCAATCTATAGTAGGCCTATTGCTTCCTCGTTGATTGAGCCATGATCTTCACATTAAACTTTGAAGAACCGATAATGTACCGTAGTTATCTTGTTTATCGAAAAGCCCATAACACTCCATTGTTTCCTTCAATATTTCAGCAGAATTTGATAGCATACGCTTTATATACGTTGAATGCGGAAGTTAGTTGGAAAATACTTGTTACAATAATACAAGTAATGATACAAGTATATTACAGTGGAACCTTGATAGATCGAATCTCAAGGGGAACGGCAAAAATTAGATTTATCAAGTATTTCGAAGTACCAAGGTTCGTATTATTGGATAACAACTTCTAGGGGAATTGAAAAATTCAATTTATCAGGGTTTTCGATTTTTCAAGGTTCTGCTGTATAGTATCTTTACATTATAGCTAACTCTTGCATGTCTATAGTATAGCAAGTGTAATATAATATGAAAAATGAATGAAATGATATACAGTACTATGAAAAATAAATGAAAAAATATACCGTATAGTACTATGAAAGAATTTTTAATATAAATGAAAATGATTCATCCGGAATAATATATGGTTATTGAAATAATAGTGTGTCAAAAAACATATTTTATAAATAATATTTCTGCAGCGTGATTATTACAATTTTGAAGAATATCTCATGAAACAGAAGCAAAAGTGGAATTCTTTATTATGTTCTCTCCTTCATCAATGTAGATTGTAATAAGAATATACTGTACTTCAACGTACTACACGTACTTCAACGATAACGGCTTCTAATGAGTGATACTACTTTTGGTAAGAAGTTTCTACAGTGAAGATACTTCTGGTAAGATTTGATTAATATGCTTACGTAGCTAGTTATTCCAAAAATCCACTGTGTTATAGAAACCTAACAAGTGAACTTGTTTAAAAAACAACTTTTCAGCCCTTACTGTTCATCATCTTTGCATGAGAAGGGAGCGTAATTTAAATATGTTTCTTGATTCCAGATTGAAGATGCAGTTTTTTGGATGGAACTTCTATTTCAGGTTACTGAAGCTGAAAGTTGGCTGGGAATTGAGTTTGTAATTTTCTCCATGGATATCTTTTCGCTTAGCAACGATTTGAAGGAATTGATGTTGGTTCGGCTTTACTTCCACTCCAGGCTATCTTTCTGCTCGTCGGCAAAAATCCATTTTGGAAAATCTGAGGTGATCCCACCTCAGTCGATGAAGCAATTCCACGACGCATCTCTCTGGAAACATTCCCAAATTGGATCTATTAGATTTATCGACTGAAACTCTTGTTGCTCACTTGCCTTCCTATCAAACTCGCCAATAACTCGGGCTGCAATCCTGACGTTTCTCATTTCCGAAAAGCAGAGTTATTCAAACGTTAACGTTTCGGAGAAATATTGTATCAGTCCATATTAGTAAATCGATCATCATATTAATAGAAGTTTCACTGAAAATTCACATAGGCTTCAACAATTTTGACAAATACCTGGTTGTTGAACATCACGCCCATAGAGGGCGTGGTTTGTATGAAACACCCACAGTGGGAGTGCCTTGTCTAGGCCAATGGCAGTCGTTCACCTTGATAGTTCGCTCGTCCCAATTGTGTCGCTCGTTCCATAGTCATAGTATATATCTCCTGCTCTTTACTTTGGTTTCAGTTAACCTGAAATCGATACTTTTCTCGCAATTACCGAGAAAGTAATCTTGATATTTTAACAAATTTGTAGTTCTGACAATTCCAAGTCTTCTCATCATCATCATGGATAACCTTACAATAACACCTTCACTACTGCACAAAAATAATATATATTTTTTCCAGTTAAGACAACCCAGAAATTTTCAAATCTACACTTTCCTCCCACACCAAACGTTGCAAACCAACCTTTCATCTTTCAGTCTATCAGACTAAAAACTCAAAACAGAATACAACATTTAATAGCTGTCACAACAATATGATCATCTGTGAAAATCTTAGAACTGCTTAAGGTAGAAAAAAATAAAATTTTCTGTAGAAATTTGTTGTAGAGTATCTTGTTTCTGGAACAGAAGATAATTTAATTTAATTTTGTCTCAAGATAATTACAATCTTTCTTCTGAAAAGTAAATATAATCCACTCGTCCTTGCCACAAGAAGAGAGGAAATGTCACTTCTGAAAGCTTCTAATTTATTACCAGAGATCTTCCTCTCTGAATCGTCTGTCTGATTATTCTATGTGAAACAGTGGATCTAACTTTTCTTACAACATTGCAAGTCCATTAATTAAATTGTTCTCACTGTCATGATAAGCCATGTTGCTGCTAGCAAAACGATTCAAAATTCATCTTGTTCAGAGGAATCACTCGCTTCAAATAACCAATTAGACTAATCAAGGAAAAAGTAATAAAAAAAACGATAATGTTCATTTCGATGCATTTCTTCTCTACTTTTCATCTTTTACTTCCGTAATTGGATTTCTGGAATGTCTTCGAGTTCAATTAAGAATTGTTGAGAACATTGCGAAATAAATTTTTAATTTCATTAGTGGGACATGATTATTGTGATATGATTGAGATGAATGAGATAGATTGATGCTAGACTGATTATTATCCATGTCAGGTTTTGTGACAATCGATTGTATTAGAAAAGTATAGAATTGAATTCAATTATTGTCAATGGAGCTATCTGATAAAATACACGTAATTATTACATCTTTCGTTTTTTAAACGCTTCCAACTCAGAAAATAGACAATTAATAGATAAACTCCATAGTTTATTTAAAAAAAACCGTATTGAGAGTCCTCACATCAGTGTTTTTTAGATTTAGATTTAGATTCATTTATTCTTATAGATAATAAAATATTTCTGCTCAGGCTCTGGATCACAGAGAGTTCAGAGAGTTGAAAAAACCCGTATTGAGAGTCCTCACCTCAGAGTTCAGAGAATTTTTAGAGTTAGAGTGTTTCCTTCTTATAATTTCGCGGTATGAGAAAGATGAAAATATCAAATTCTGATAGAAACCTTTGATAGTACCTTTTATAGAAAGAAGATGATAAATTGTTTGTCTACAAAATTGTGTACAAGCGGTCGAAGCGGAGAGATGCCCGAATTTATTCTCACAAATAAACCTCCTTAACTTCAGCCACTGAATGGTGCAACTCTGGTTGGCGTTCGCAAACTCTATCTCGCAAATGATCCGCTGAGGAATGATATTTCGTATTGTTCAAACAGAAAATAATGAGGACCGGAATGGAAAACAAACAGCCTGCTACTCCAAATGCTTATTCGCAAATGGAAAGGGATTCGGAACATATTAGGTGGTATACTTTTGGCAATACGGAACTTTTAACGCTTTCTTTATGAGCAATAAAACCTGCAGCTTATTTACTCATTCCATGTTATAGAACTGAAGTAATGAAGGACCCCTCCCACGAGAAAAAATCAATAAAAGTGATAACATTACATATTAAATACCATGGCCAAGCGTGGTATACTTATTTGGTCATCGCCGGGCATATTTCCTATAGGAAATAATTAAATATTATGATTTTGTTGATAATGTATCAGCTATTGGAAATTTTGACTTTCAACTTGATTGAACCGATTTAAAAATGCTCTAAATGAACTGAAATTATATGAAAGCACTACATTAATCATTGTTTAATAAATTTTTGCTGTTTGAGTTTCATCATCAACTCACTATTGAATTAATAATAATTGTAACAAAAAGTCGGTAGAAGTTGAAATCCACGATATGAAACCCACTTGAGAAGAATATTCTTTTTCACTTCAATTAATATCATTCTGAACAAATAGATACTATCATTACTATAAATACTCTCCATATTTGAATACCAAATTGATTTACAGGCTTGATCACTTTACAGTGACTCTTCTTGACAAATAGTTTATCACTTGTTAGATAAAACGTCCAATCTACAATGTACTGAGAAAATATTAAGTAATGATTTCTTAACTTTAGTTATAGCGATATTTTCTAGTATGAGTGTGATGGAAAAAGTAGAAAACTCCTTCAAAACTGAAATAGGAGTCATTGAACAGGAAAAGTTTATAAGCTATTCCGAAGTCTTTTGGACTACTCTACGAGAATGGGGAAAAATTTATGTCGAGAATGGAAGAAAAAGGTTTTCAACATCCTGTTGCAGAGTGAATGTGAAAACGAACTTCTCCAGCTCTCTCCCAAACTCACGATTCTCTTCATT
Organism: Laodelphax striatellus; assembly: GCA_017141395.1. Taxonomy (NCBI): domain Eukaryota; kingdom Metazoa; phylum Arthropoda; class Insecta; order Hemiptera; family Delphacidae; genus Laodelphax; species Laodelphax striatellus. The sequence goes on along the minus strand of CM029532.1, from coordinate 45,762,114 downwards.
AAACTTTCTTTCTGGAGGAAACTTTCGAAAGAAGTGTGGCACCTCGTATGATTGCATGTGTTATGGAACAGTTTGTCAGAGCAGTTCTCCCAGAAGTTCAGTTCAGAACTGAGTGTAATACCTTGATTTATAGAGCTTTTAAAAAGCTATCTTGGAAGAAATAAATTTTTCATAATCATGCTCTCAAGAGGATAATTTTTTCATATGATTTTTTCTGATGTTTTGATGAAAATAATTTGGAAAGAATTGAAGTAACGTACTGCCTACTTCATCCTCCACCCAACGCTTCTCTAATGTCTTTTTATACGGAATGTTAAAGATAAATAAGTGTTCATTGTACACGGTAATGTATCTTGAAGACTTTTCCAAACTTCCAGACCATATTTCAATAAACATAAGATGATTTATGTATGTGCATTATGTATGGCCCCATCCATACTTTTCTTGACGGATCAACTGATTTTCCAATCATAATATAGTAAAAAACTGCAGGAGAATTTTATTTGAGTGTGGAGATTGTATTGTATTCAGAGTATTGCAAATGAGTGGAGAAAACCTCTCTCTAACTTCATGCAGGTTAGCATTCTTTTTTTTTAAACTTATTGTTAATTGCCAAAAAAGCATTATAAGTACCTGAACATACTGCATACATAAAATGCAATGATGTAGGCCTCATGTTGGAGAAGAAGTAGTCAAGTTCATCCATCCTACTTCGAAATTGATTAATTATGTTGGCCAGAGTAATGTAGGATTATTAATTATACAGTATTAAACCTGCGTATTTACATGTGGCTCTTTTTCATCACATTATACACACGGTGATCTGATTGATCACTTCTCTATAAAATCATTATTTCCGACGTATTGCATCATTTCCCATAATTTTATGAGAGATAAATAATATTGGAAGTCTTGTATTGTTGAAATTGAAAGATAAATCAAGGAATACTTTAAATGGTTTCATATTGTCATGGAACCTCTCATATGTACTTATACTCAACTATTCTTCTCATATAATATGGATTTAATATCAAGTATAACCGAAGTTCCACAATAAAATGGATAAAAAATTGTCAAGATTGAGCGGATGAATCATGAAGCTGTCTTATTTATATTTCGTTCAACTTAAGAGAATCTCATTCCTAGAAAATGGCGTTCTCCCAGCTAGATGATCTCAGTGATTCCATTGGATAACCCTCAATGAAAACAGAAATAACATTGCTGATAAGTAAAGGACGTTATGGATGGGAATTCCGTCTTTTCCAGATGGACAGAGATTGCGCAATCTTCTTGGTTTTTCTCTTCCAAGTTAAGATGCTATTTATTTTGTCTTTTCTTGGGAAAATCAGCAATGTTTTTTCCACAAACTTGATCGGGGGAATTTTTCCCATTATTGATAATATCTCAATGTACAGAAATATCCTGTTATTGTACTCTGATTGCCTATTGCCTATTAGTGGAATACTGGTGATAAAAACTTTGAAAGAAAGATTTGGAATTCGTTGTAAGTATTTATATACTTGCTTGAATAGTCACAAGTAATCTATCAAGGTATATGATAAGTGAACATTGATGAAGGCCAGATCGGTTGTAGATCATTAAGGAGTGTTTATTAGTTGGAAGTATATAATGCAGTATTTTCTGTTCAAGATAAAATCAACAGTCAATCAAGAAGTGTTGATTTATTAGGCAGACAATTTTGAATGAGGATAAAGTTAGTCATTGAAAACCTCTGTCAACGGGATGAAATATAGTGTATATGGAAGAATTTTCCAGGTGGCTTGAGTTGAATTTACGTTGAGAATCAAGTATGTAAAATCACCATGAGTTTCTACGAGAAGCCGTAAACAATAAGAACAATATTCCACATATTCATGGAATACTATATTATTGTAAAACGTTTGGAGCTATCTGTCAGTTTTAAATGTATAATGAGGATGAGAGATATAAAATAAAGTTACCGGAAGTTTTCGCAAGAGCTCTAGGAAAACAAAACCATCACTCTTAAGTTAAAAGTAAAGTTCAACAGGAAGTTTTCCAACATTAATAAGATGTTGATCTTTCAAGAATCAACTTGGAAAGCCAAATTGCTTTTCAAGCTCTTTGCGATAGGCATACAATCCATTATATGACCAATTTGAAGTATTAATAATTGTATCTTACGATGTCTGTGAGACAAAGATAATCCCGAAAGAAATATGGAAGAGAAAGAAAGGATTTGTGAGCTGGCTGTGAGCCTGAGGGGGAGATTATACCACCTCCAATAATTCAGGTTACCAACAGCACCTGTGACTGGACAAAATAAGAAAGTTTCTTAGCTGGTTTCAAGAAGAAGTCTTGGAGGATATTTCATTGGAAAAGACATGGCTCTGATCCTGCTTGTTTCAGCTTTTAGGAAAAACCTTCTTCATTTTACTTCTTGTTTGCCTCAGTTCTACTCCAAGACTGTAATAATGTTGCTTGGCTAAATTCCTTCGATGCCTCTTCTCCAATGCACAAAAGGAAGAAACGCTTATTGGCGATCGCTATCACAGAAGATCTTCTTCTCTTGAAGAGGGACAGAACTCTTCATCAAGTGAATTGTTGAACTGTTGACAATGGAATGCTATTAAAATTATCTCTTCTCAGCTTACAAATGCTTCAGCAGAATCTTCGACGTTCGTAATATTCATGTTTATAATCAACAATTTAATGAAATTGAAGAATTCAATCCTATGTTAAATTCACTGAGGCATGTGAAGGACTAATCATTATTTTCAAGTTTGACTAGAGTTAGTCAAACAAGTAGCTAGCTCATATTCATGAGAAATCTGAGAATGTAATTGTGAAAAGTAAGCAACCAAACTTCATGGAGTTTTGGTTAAGTATCATGTGAGCATCTCAGCAATTGTTTACACGATTGAGTTGAAAAGTGAGTTTGAAAATGAATTTTCAACTCTATTTTGTATTATTATTTTAAATTTTCAATCTCATCAAACCATACTACTAGGAGAAAGTATATTGAATGATTAAGGTAGATGGGAAATTGTTATTGCATGTTTGACCTTTCCAGCTACGACTTCTCGTTTATATTTTCAAACGGAATAGGTGAAAAAGGAACTTCTCATAAAAATCTTAATAAAATATCCAATAAATCGTTTACTGCCAGACCACATTGTGATTGGGTTAGAAGCTAGTCTCGTTAGTGGTAATACTGAGTTAATAGTGCATTTTACTTGGTGTATTAAGTCATAAATTGATTCAATCAATCAGAATCTCGATTGTAAAATCGCTAGAGTCGACTTGAAATGAAAGTTCTCTTTCGTGATCACTCCTTCTCACTCTATCTCACTCTTACACTTTCACTCTTTCGCATTTGATAACAAAAACTTTAATTGATTTCTGAGTTCTGAGTGGTTTACTGTTGAAATTTATGATTTTTAACGATATCGATTGTGAACCGAAGCCTACCAGATATGTTCAAATTGAATGTTGAAATCAGGTTGATAACTTTCCTGTCAATGCGGTCGATCACGAGAGAAATCAACCTCGCTCATTTAACAAAATTTGGCAATGCTCACAGCTCATTGGCACAGCTGGAGCTGGGAAATCTGCCAGGCGGCATAAGCTTCAATTGCTCTAGAATTTTCAATACTTCCATTCAAGAAATTAATAAGTGGTTTCCATTCATTCAGCAGTCAACTTTCACCACAATCTAACCCTTTCAGCAGTGAATAACGTGTTAATTGAATGCATTCGATCAAGTGGAAAGTGAATTCACGTGATTATCCTGAAAATGACCTGATGGGATCGAAGTCCCCAATCTAAATTGAAGATCGAAGACCATCTAAATACGTGACAGATACAATTAATAGAAATCGTATTCTATGTTGCTTTTAAACATTGTAGGTATCCAGAAATTGTAATTTAAAATATTGAATTCATAATTATTTTATTGAGATCATCAATGACATTACAAACTCAATACAAGTGAAAGTCACAACAATAGAAATAATGTGGTCGCTCAGTGAGAGCGTTTGATGAGAAATCATGTGGTTAAGTAACAAGCATAGAGTCACTATACTTGTTATCTGTGGTAACAAGCATTGAAGAATGCTCTTGGATGGGTGACCGACACAAAAATAAGGTGAGGTGGTACCTACCCCTAAGGGGCTCCCCACCGATAAAAAGCCATACGTTTAAAAAAATATATAAATACAAAATACTATAATTACATGGATTAAAATTATCTTCGTCTTCTTTATCTTCGTCATCAAATACAGATGGATTATTTTTTATTTTTTCAACATCAGAACTTCATATTATTTTTATTCCATCTCTATTTTGATACTATATAAATTTTTTTGCTACAAATGATGCCCACATGAGTGTTTTACTTGTGCGTGGGTAATGAGGTGAAGGATGATACGGTGATTAACAAGTGCCCGAATGAACGGGAATCCAACCCGAGACCGGTTAAGCGATAGAAGACTTAAAAGGTGTGACGCTCCAGACAACTGAGCTACATAGGCTTGCCAAATTATTATTATTGGTATTTGAATTAAATTGTTCTCTCTACCTCATTGATTCATCTTCGATAAGCAGCAGTTTTCGTTTAATAATGAACGAGGTGTTATGACTAAGCCAATACTCATAAACATCACTGAATTATGAAATTCAGCGGATGAAGCTTTCCGAGCGCTACAGATCAATCACTGATTGCTGGTGAATTACATTTCACAAAGTGGTTGTGAAAGTAATGTAGCCGAGAATAAATTAAAACTGAACGAACATGTGCCGCAGCAAGTGTCCGGCACATCTATCACAAAGTCTGTGCTCGTGTTGACACCACATTGCCTATAAGCTCTCTCTCTTTCTTTCTCTCTCTCACTGTCAGTCGTTGTTGAGTTTCCAATTTACGAGTTCTTTGACAGTCTCATCACTTTTCAGCTGAGGTAAAAGGATAACGTTCGATAAACTGGGTTACGCAAACTGGCAGCGCTTGAAAATTTGAATTATCCAGAGTGAATCACATCGTGGCTCACATAATAAATTGACATTGCATTGAAAAGTTGCTTCCCGTAACTATACTATATCATAACAATATTATGTTCATGACGTGTCTTATTACTGTGATGAGGCTATACTCTGCTTGATTGTATTGTAGACAGATGATTGAAAGCTGTAATTATATTGATATTAATGAATATTATTTAAAACTCTATTGAATCGCTTCAAATATCTCCAGCTCTATAATGAGTCTCTGTAGCTTTGATGTTTTTGATGTTTTATTTCATAGATTGCAATTATTATTTATGATGTGTCGTTGTTTTCAATGACAGGGAACCTCTCATATTATTACTCAAAGCCATGTTAATTACTACGAACTGTACAGGAAACCTCTCATATATGCGAAGTAATTCAAGTAAATTATTCTGAACTATAGATTATAGAAAATGAGTATTATGAGAGATTTTCTATTTTGAGGGTTGATTTGAATTCAATAAATTGAACAACATCCATTCATTCATCTTCCATTCATTTTTTTGTAACAAGATAGTTATTGAGAATGGTTTGATGGAACACACTATTAAAATACAGTATAAAAATAATATCTCAATTACCCTATTTAGAATACTCAACCTACTTCATATTATTTCTATTTGGAAAATATAAGCGCTATATCCAGGTATTGTGTAGTACTACTTATTTTTCGTGTCAGAGACTGAACTCAATTTTCGTGAACTTTTTATTGAACATTCTTGAAGACGCAGACGTGTATACGTGAGACCTTGCAATCTATCTGAATACTAAGAATTCCCAAGTTCCTCAGCCCTCATACTCCAAATTTCAAGGTGGAGAAAGCATAGGTTTCAAATTGCAATGGGGATGTTGAACGGTAATACCGTTGTGTCTATCGTGAGTCGAGCTATTACAATATGGTTGTCAGGACTCGGTGAGTTATTACAGAAGGTTACCCGAAACTAATATAATTTGATACTAGCCTACTCCCCACTGTTACAACACTAATACGATATTACAACACTGCGCTACTCCTGACATTCAAACTGTTCCACTGCATTTCTTGAATTTCATGAAGATATTTTCTTTCCATCAATTGAAATGTTTATCAATAATTAAAATTTTCAAATATTTCACTTGATAGGTGAAACTCAATGATGAAATTTATATTATGAACCGTTTGAAACCCTTTGAAAACTCATTTAAACAGTTATTTGAAAACAAATTAATAACTTCACAAGGAATAGGGATAGGAAATAGGAGGATAAAATTGAGAAGCTCTATGAGCAATTTTTTATAAACAAAGATTAGAATAATTCAATAGTAATAAAATTCTAGAATGTTCACGATTGATGATAGATAATCTATCACCTCGGAGCATTCATTCTTCCATTATTAGCACAATATAATTGAGCATAAAATGATTTATTATTCAGACTCTTACTGACTCTTATGATGACAGTTGAGAATCAAATTTATGCAATATGATTTGGAGTTAAACTTGTCAAAACTCCAATTTCATGAATTTCAATGATCTAGTGTAATGTTGCAGACATGCAATGAAATTCCAGCATTGATTGTCAATTCTATTCAGTTATGAGGATTATTGTGGCTATCAACAATATATTATGCCATCGACACAGTGATAACTTCTGTGATATAAGCTAAGCTTGTATTGCTGGATGGAATATTATGATACCAATAACCAAAAAGAAAGTTTGTTGCTGAGAATGTGTTCGAACGAGATCTGGGATAAGAGCAGCAGGAGCGAACGAGATATTCCAGCATTATGAATAAATTCTCTTGTTTACTGAGTATTTGCTCTCATCAATTTCATCCGTTCTCTCTTACTGGCCGGCGCTTTCTCGCACCCCCATCCAGTTTTCACGCGTCGTTAAGAAGGGATGTAAAGTTTTATGTTCACTGGTCGATATAATCCTCTGGGGCCATTCAAACTAGACTAAATTATGATGGTATAAACAACACAAGAAGAAAATAAAAGCTACGGAAGTGTCATGGAACTGTAATACGTGATGTCACAGCAATCTCACAAATTGTGCTCATCCCAATTCATAATGTATTAATAATGTTGCTTGGAAATCCTCATGGACATAACAAATGAAAATGTGAACATAGTAAAATAACGATATGGTCTTCAACTGGATTGTTGCATAAACAAAACATTATTTAAGAATTGTTCTATTAACAAAATACCCTTTAGATCACTATTGAATGGAGTCATCCTTTTCTTCCATCACATGTGATGTTAATAAACAGATATTCATTTCTTTCAACTATCCTACAATATGATATACATAGACTCAAGCTTGTAAAAGTGGAACCTTTTTTGTAAATATAAATTTATCATAAATAGAACCTAATAATTACTTCCCACGAAGTATATTAAGGAAGTAAATACTATGTGTAATGTCGGATATTATAGATGATCACTGTTCAATACTAATTTTCTATTATACCGTGAGTATACCAAATGATCATACTCGTGATTAATTGAGCATACCATGAGCATACCACAATAATACTTGAAACTATTGTAAAATAAATTAATCACCTGAGAAACACTATTACATAGCATACTTATTCTTGAAATTTTATCCAGCAATTTTTCTCAGCAATTTGACCCAGTATACTACTGATGTATGAACGGATTATTCCAAAACAAAGTATTGGAAATATAATCAACAGCGCAGACAAGAGAGTGGAAGCTCTTCATGATATAGTAATTACGTTTTAACAACTCCAATGTCTACTCTAATCTATGATGTTTTAAAGCCCAGTATTTCACTGGCAACCGTGACACAATGACGTAATAAAGTTGTTAATATTGAGACATTAGTGGTGAAGTGGGTTTGTGACAGTACAGAGTGTGGGACGCAACTCATTTTATCACGCTTCACCATCAGAATCGATCAATATAATATTATCTCCTCACCAGTAATGTTATACGAGCCGACTTTCTACAGTAATAGTGGAGAAGAAGTGCTGAAATATACGCTTTCAGTAGCAGCAGGAAGCACGTTCTTATCGGCAGTCTGAGTTGAAGCACACGTCATTTGCTTTGGACTTTACTGTTGCCAGAAATGTTATCACATTTTTCGATTTTTCTGTGGTCGGCACTTTTATTCATGGAAAATTACTTGTCTATCAAAATAAAGAGATTTATTCACGTTTTTCAATATTAAAGTTATCCAATATTATAGATTGGAGAGTTCAAGCACATAAAAACACATAGGATGACTAGTTTGTTTGGAGTGAAAGGATTTTTCTTACACTGTATTTCACGGAGTTCAATAGATCCTTTTCTCTCAATTCTCCTTTGACAACTTCTCTTATTTCTGTTCGATCTCCTGAGTGATTAGCGACGAGAGTGTCAAATAACTCACGTCAGACAATACAAAACGTAATAGAGAGTTACAGTTAGTTAAACTCTATAATTTGACTGGGAATAGAATAGAATAATCACTTTATTTTCTGATATGGCGAGGTTTGGACAGTAATAGACATTTATTTATTAAGTTTGGGGTGATTACCGGGAGACGCATGTTTTTGTATTGGGTAGTACATGGAAAATAGTGGGAGGTGGCAGCTGGGAAAGTCAAATCGTGTGGAGAATAGTTGGAAATTTCATTTACAATCAAGATGTGGGATTTCGAACATCGTTTCTTTATTATGAGACGGTTCTGCGTAGAAAATGAGTCCATGACACAGATCCAGAAAGACATTTGCCGGCACTTCGAAGTTCCGCCGAGTGGGCCGCTTCCGGATCGTAAAATCGTAAAACTATCGTAAAACTGATGTGTACACAACGGGATCATTAATGAAAAATAATTCCACAAGGAATGTAACGAGATGCAGTGCGTAACTTCAGGGAACGTCTGGAAACATGCGTTGAATTTCAAGGGCGCCATCACAACATGAAGTTGTTTTTTCAACTCGATTTTTATAATATCCTAAAAATTTAGAGTTTATATTATAGATCACATTCTATGTAAAAAATATTTGTTCAATATTAAAATAATTTGTGGCCTATTCAAAAACATGCGGTTCCCAGTAAACACTCTATATATCATTATATTGATATCTATCACTATCTTATATCATCACTATCTAAATATGCTAACAAAAACAATCATTTGTTCATTGATCATGAAGATTTTTGTATTCCAATTTTGAACTGTAAGCTAGTAGATGGATATATGGAATTGAGGATTCATTGAACTGAATATTGGAAGGAATTGTTCTCATTAGCAATCTTTCCGGCGATAGAGTGAAAATATTTGCTTTGGGAAGGCGTATTTTGGACCGTGGAGCAAAAATTAAGTAGGAATTAATGATGATGAGAGAACGAAGCGTCCTCATTTCACCAAGAAAAATGTGGGTCGCACAATGAAGCATGGGTCACACACCCATAAATCATTGTCAAACTTTGAACAATTGAGAGAATAATAATTATTTTGGTCGACCATTTCCAACACAGAAAGTTGAACAAAAGCGGCGTCAGGGAAATGTGGATGTAATGGGCTTGCATGAAATTTAAACTTTTGCAGTTGATTGCAAATAGAGCATTGTTATTAAGTGTGAAATATTCAAGATGTAACTAGTATACATCCTATAAACTACTATGTTCCAACTATAAGTCCATTTATACAATTCTACAATATAGTTGAAAACCCTAAACTATTTAATTATAATATGCTTTAAACGAACCATGTTACCAGTATTGAAAGTAGCTAAGAAGCTGAATACACCTCTCAAATACCTTGTCACGATCCGTTTTTCATAGCAAGAGCAAAGTAAGATCCATTAATATTGTATTTTGATCAAATAAATGAATATGAATTGAATATACTGAAGTGATAGATAGGTAATTCTTTGCTTTTGTGATATAATCTTCTATGACGAGAGGTAAAATAACGCGAAGATGTCACTTTCAACATGAAATCACTTCCTCAATTTACGGACGACTTTGTAATCCAACCTATATTTTCATAATTTCAAGTTACTCGTATTCTTAGATTCAATGAGAATTAGTCTGTTAAAGTAGATGAATACAACAATATATGGAGTAGTCAAGGAAAAGGTACGAAAGTTCAATCTACATTCAAGAAGTTCACTTGCCACTATGCTCAATGAATTTTATGTTTTGCCTGAAAAACAAGAAAATTGCAATTTCACAAAACAAGTTTGCATTACCTTCCTCTATGCAAGGAAACATGGCTGGAACCAGAATAGTTTCAATTCATTCCCTCATTAATATATTATGAAGAAATCGGTAGAAGGATACAAAAAAAGTGTATTGGACTAGCTTCTGAGAAGAGAATGTCTATTCTCGCCACAGACGCTAGTCGAATACTTTCTTTCTGTACTCATGCTCTTCTACCGCTTCTGTGGAGAAAATAGACACTTTTTCTGACATTTAATGAGATTCCTATCCGCGGTTCTGGATTAGGAGAGGGGGAAGGGTGGTTCGCTTCAGCTGTGAATTATTGGATGAAATTGGTGACGCCAAGAGAGTTTAATAAAAAATAATGACAGCGATCAATAGAGATGGCGATGCGAAAGAACCGCTACTCGTATTAAAACGAGATAGGCAGCCAGGCAGGCAGGAATTGGATGAAGGTGGGTTTTCATTGGGGACGTATGTGGGGGACTGATCCGGCACTAATCTAGACTCCAACTGCAACTCACCCCTGCTAGACCTCCTGGCGAGAGGCTCGTCTGTTGCTGCTGGCTCCGACATCGTCACGGTCGATTCGAACCATGTCTTCTCCGGCGGTGTACGCCACCAGAACCACCTCCACCGAGTCGCTCGACTTGTTCGCCTTCAGCCAGCTCTGGTCCTGTACACATCAAACACATACATAGATATTGAAAAAATAAAACTTTAATCGATCGTTAAAATATAAAAAATGTGACAATGATTATTTTCCTATCGGGGGTAAAAATAATGCAGCAGCTGAACAAAATTCGTCCTGCGTGTCACACTATAGAGAAACATTAAAAAAATAATGGATGATCTTCTTTCTAATACTAACTCACCAACATTAACTTCAATATTAATACTATCATTGGAATATCAATATCGTTGAAATAGTTATTAATAGGCTAAATTTATCAAATTGACATCAAATATTGTTATAATAATAATTGATTGATTCTGTTGCTGCTGGCTGCGACATATTGGTGGTGTAGAAAATGTTAATAATGTGCTTGTATGTGTGTTTTATATAGAAAATGACCAAATCCACCATGGCAAGCGATGAAGTAGGTTAGTATATGACTGTTATACTTCAAGAGAAGTGAGAAGAGGATAATATCATAAATCAAAGAACACTAATGAGGCGGAACATATTGTATTAATACTGCATCCCTTGGATAGTTGCTTTCAATCTATTTACAGATTTATCAAGAAACCATTTGGAGTCCTTGGATGATGTGATTGAATGATATTGGATGGAAAGCTTTATTTTGCCAGTATCATTTAAAGATAATCCCATAAGCCCAGTCGTATTTTTTAATCGATTACATTTTTACACGAACTATTCCATCTTTCTGTTTTTGGTTGTTTATCGGCAGGAAGTTCTTTGTTGGGGCAAAAATGCAATTAGTTAATTCCATGTGAACCATTCCACAATAAATGGAGTAAATTGCTAGGAGGTTTATCACGAAACTGAATGTTTTGCATTGAATGCGAGTTGTTCACAGTGAAAAACAGTTGGCATCGGGGTTGTTTTTTTGGAAACAATACACCGCATCGTTCTGGCTGAAAAATGATATCCAATTCACAATAACTGAGCCCCACGCATTCATGTAGCTTTCGAAGCAGATGAATGTGCTGGAACAAAAGCGACTACCAGGTCAACTCACAGTCAATTTGCAATACAATCTGAATGATAAGTTTGAGCTATTTATTACTTGCTCGTTCCAGGTTAAGCGGATAAGCTAAGAGAGTGCTTCTATCTATCACTCATATGTATTCTGTATATTGGACAACTGCCCGGAAGCTATAATAGTATGGGTATGTGTAGGCTGAGACTCAGTAACTGAGTTTTAGTTTGAAGAGCGCCCATGCAAACAGGGGCTAGGGTAGTTTGTGATTGCTTCATACTCCAAGCGTTGATTCGGTCCGAGAACGATAATAAATGTTGTTAGAGGATTAGCTTCATTTCAGGGAAAAAGCTCATTCATTTTAGAGTTCATCGTAATCCTTCATTTCATTTGAAAAGTCTGAAAGTTCTGGAAAAATTTAAAAATTCTGAAAGACTAATTTCGATGGTTAAAGGATTTTATCTACTGTTTTGTTGATTTTTCACCTGTCAATATTGAATTTTACTTTGTTATTTATCAAATATTTATTTCAATTATTGTAATGATGAAGAATAATTTTTGTTTCTTTGAAGTATGCTCTAGAATCTCACATGCCTGTAGAATTTTTCACATGTATGAATTGAAAACTTGAAATCGATTATTATATCTCTTCATTCAACTCTTGATGATTTGATAACAGCCAATGACAAAGCCGTAATGGTGGCTACACACTGGACATTCAGTATATGGATTGTTTTGAATTTTATTTATGTTTCATTGCTACTTTTATTATTTTTGTTTTAGATGGTTTCATGTTATATTTTTATATGATGAGTGGTCGGACCTAGACACGGAAACGAACGAACGATTCAAGAAGATAATATATTTGAGAAATACTGTATATTAAATATATAGCAAATTTAGCAAATTTTGCTGAGAAAGAGAAAGACTCGAATGTGAAACACTAACAAATCATTCACTCATTATTCTGAGAATGGAAATGGGTTTTCAACAGAGCAAACTGACATACTGTCATGAGAAAACTGAATAATTAATGGATTGTTCAGTGTTTTGATGAATTATTAAATTAGAGTAGAAAGCTTGGTAAACGGTGGTTAAGTAGCGATTAAATCCACTTCCAAGCTGTAAGTGTTGAAGCTATTATCCCCATTCTCACTTCTTGAATGCATCACTCAGACCTGACTTGTATGGCTCCAGCTAACAAAGGTGGAATAATTATTACACTGAGCCACCTCGCGAATTACCCTCATTATAGAAGAGTCGACACAACGAAACCCTACAGGTTTTCTTAGTACCTATACTCAGTGTGTGAATAAACTGCAGGATTGATAATCAAACTTTATAGCTCTGCATTCAAATTACATGTTTTGTGCAGCTATCAACGCAGCTTTCTGCATTACGTTTGCTCGTGAAGTCCTCAGATAAGGGAGTTTACGGGGTTCTCGTTTGTCTCCTAAATAGGATGATAAATACTTCTATTTTCCAATGAGTTACCACTTTATCTTTAAAATTATTCCAGTTTTCCATATAAACATTTGAAGCTTTGTTGGCTAGAAATTTATGTTTTTTTCTTGCTCTGAGAGCTTTGCCAGAGAGCAGTCAAAGGCAACAACCTGAAGAAAAACGGCAGAACTCATAAATTAGAAAGCGATAAATAAAGGGTGGTCTAGCCAGCATTTAACTGGGAGGGACTAATTTATTGAGCTTACGCAAATTCAGTGGTGGTATTGTGAGCTGTACAGAGGGTCGCATGGCTAATAATAGGGCGGAAAGGCTTGGAAGAGATATCGGCTCAGAAAAAGATAAAGCGAAGGGGATGGAACTTGGCTCTTGGAAGACAATGTATGAAGAGCTGTGTGAGATGTTGCAAGCTCTTGAAACTGAATACTCTTCTATCATTTCTTTGAGATGAAAAGAGTACTAAAAAATTAATTCTTTGGAAATTTCAGTTTCCCTCTCGTTATATTTCAGTTTCTTATTTTTGTCTTGTTACTTCCAGGTTAGTTATTCATAGAAAAAATGTCATATTTCGACACTATTCTATCGCATTGGAGTCTTCAATAATTACGAACAGTACAAGAAAATCAATTCGTCTCTTTTTAAAAAGAAACATTAGTGAGAGGAGACTTGCAATAGTTCACTTGTATTGCAGAATTTACTGGACAAATCTCAGTAGTTCAAAACAAATCTAATCCAATCCACTGTGTTTGTAGACAAACGGAAATTTGCTACAAAATAGAATCTAGTACGATAATTGAGAAAGTTCACATGTACCGGTAACCAACAAACTGTTAAGTACTGTAGAACTGCTATTCGTGTTCCCAACGCAAATTGGAAGGGGACAAACTTTGTTAAGAGAACAATAATATTGATTTCAATTATAGTTGCGTTGGAGAATAATTGAATACTTTATTGTTGAGTGAGAACTGTATAATACATATGTGGGTTTTGTACACATATTAGACTATACGTATGATTCAAATTGATTCGTTATTTGAATGGAATATGAATAAGAGTAAGATAAGATACGTTATCCTGATAAATAAGAAACGTGATACTTCCACTGTAAGGGTAACTGCTATGGGCCTTTTCCATTAGATATCATTTATGAGAATAAAAAATCGCTTCCTAATGGTTCGGAACCCACCAAAGGATGTAGGATTATAGGTCCATTCATCTTTAATCATAATTCTTTCCATCACCCACGCACAAGCTGAGAGCTCATGGTAAAAAAATGAAGAAAATGATAGTTTGAATTGGTTTGTAGGAGAAAATGTTAAAGCCCAATAAATTATGAATGAAAAAATAATGTAGTTTCAAAACATAAATTATTCCGTGATTCCATCATCTCTTGTATAAAATTCTTATTTTGGGGCATGATTTGTTTAGCATTGGACCGACCAAATATTTTCATTCGATCAAGTAGTTAATATCAAAGTTGCAGCAACCTAGTGCATTTGGTTGTGTAACGGTAGCCTTTAAACGTGAGCCAATTAGCGAACTGAGAAATAAATTGATAGGACGCGAGGACGCTATTGCCCCGGGCCTTATTACATTTTCCACTCACGCCTCTACTCTGTTCACAAAGCCCCAACAGGCGAGGGCTAACAGCACTACAATCATAAAAGCCATTTGTGGCATATGAATACTCTGATACGTTATAATCCGAGCTCCATCTATCCTTAACAATTGGGATGGAAGCCTGGAAAGCTGCATGTCTGGTGCAAGAAAGACTTACTACAATATTTTCTCTCTTTCCAATCTCACTCTAGGTCAATGTAGAGTGTGAAACGTCTTATTTGACCGATTGCTTGCTAACTTCACTTTAGATTGAATTTTTTCAACCTATGTAGTTTCATATTTCATAAGAATAAAAATAATAGTAGTTGTCTCAGCCAAAAGTTCATTGATATCACCGAGATACGGGTTGTTACACCATTATCAATCTCTGGTAAAAAAATAAATAGTAATGAGCAGGAAAATATAATTATTATAGTCAGCGATACAAGTAGTAGTTGGATTAACATTCAATGCCAATGACTACTGTTAGCGTAGCCAAGTCATAGTGATTGGTTCTTATGCAGAAATGAAAATAGTCACTGTACTACTTCTAGAAAAACTTTCCTAAGCTAAGTGCCATTTCACGAACTAACTCCAATATAATATAGTACATTTTAATGCCGAATAGAAATTAGTCAACTCAAACTCCTCTACAAACTTTACAAAATCTACTCTACACGAAACCAAAATCTTTTAATATAATAGATTATTACAGACAACAAATTAATGAAAGATGTCTGAAGAAATATGTTAATATGCCCGTTAATATATGTGAATATTGGTGGTTGACGAATTATGTGAATATTGATTGATTTTTATTGCTATTGTATCTAATAAAGTTTGTAAGAACTGCCCACTACAGGTGAGGCATGTCTAGGCTAATTGCAGTAAGTTCAACTACTACTCGTATTGCTAGCTTCGTAGTATATACGGTGTATTGTATTCTATTACTCATTACTCATTTGTTCTAGTTCACCAGGAATTGATGATCGTAAAACAATGCAAACTATAATCTCTATGTATTATTGAAATTGTGGTTGCAACAACTTCTTATTCTTTCATTCGATGTAGTTTATGCTGTGTTGATGAAAGACGAATCTCAAAATAATAGCCATTAAAAAGTTTTATCAATGTAACTTACAAATTTTTGATGAAAGTTGCGAATAAGCTACATAATATGGAACTTATATTGATTATCGATGATTCATCTATTGAACACAATATAATTTTGTCAGGTAAATCACTGTTGACATGCAATGGCATGTGTTTATTAATGTTGACAACTTTGAAACTTGTAACTTTGTCGAATGGTGTTCAGAATATTCATGAGATTCGAATCTCCGATAAATTTCCATCACCTATGTGGAGTTTGGGCACGCTGATCCGCAAATGTGTTGTAACGTACAATGGATAGCAGACATTGAGTACCATACATACATGACATACACGTCTGGCTTGTAAATGGAGTGACCTTCTACTTCTAGAAAATTGGCGGAGAGCCACGCTTACAACTATGCACTCCATTCCGTTGCCGCAACCACCATTACTTTGGCGGGGCCGGGGCGGCGGCTCAAAATTGAGTGCTCACTTGTGAATCTTCCACCGCTGCAGCTAAAAGATCCCAAAGTGGGTTTGCGAGGTCCTTGTCAATAAACCACTCTAGGAAATGCAATTTTGTGTATGAGTTACTCATCATTTTTCAGGGAAGCTTTCAAATTGTAGAAAGGTTTACGGCAGAAACTTCCTATAGAATTTATACTACCCGAACTGTACTGATGTTAGTTATACGAAATTTGATATTCCATCTCTTTCTATACATATCTTCTTCTAATCTTAGCTCATATACTTTTTACATGCAATCATGAAATCTCCTGTAAATAGAAAGGCTTTGATTTATTATTTGAAAATAAACACTTTCCAATAACTTCTACCTACGTTATTCATCATTCTATGCAACTAAGAAAAACTCATGGCTCCAGTCTTGTTTGAGATTCTGAAATCTTTCAATGGAGAACTGCTGCACGATAATTCTTTGTAGCGCAGTGATGGATGTGATCTCATCAAGTGATCAAGTATCACATAAGAAGAAGAGGCTACTCACTTAATTCGCAATAAAAATTCAATTTTCAATCAATTTAGACCATTTAATGAATAATCCTTGTCTACAATTTTTTCTAGCTCTGGATGGAAGAAGAAGAAGAAGAAGAAGACTTGAAAATGGAAAAGGAAGAAGATGAGAAGAAGAAGAAGAAGAAGAAGAAGAAGAAGAAGAAGAAGAAGAAGAAGAGAGAAGAAGAAGAGAAGAAGAAGAAGAAGAAGAAGAAGAAGAGAGAAGAAGAAGAAGAAGAAGAAGAAGAAGAAGAAGAAAGAAGAAGAAGAGGAGAGAGGAGGAGGAAGAAGAAGAAGAAGAAGAAGAAGAAGAGGAGGAAGAGGAGGAAGAAGAAGAAGAAGAAGAAGAAGAAGAACGAGAAGAAGAGGAGGAAGAAGAAAGAAAGAAGAAGAAGAAGAAGAAGAAGAAGAAGAAGAAGAAGAGGAGAGGAGAGGAAGAAGTATAAGAGACAGAAGAAAAAACCTGAGGGATGTTTCAATGAAGTTTGAGTCCTTAGTCCCTAAGTCCTTAGTCCCTATGCTCCTGTTATGCTGGTCAGTTGGGCGATAAAAATGATATCTTATTCCGTAGTTGATTGACGAGAAGCAGTTGCTTGTTGGGATTGTGATTGAAGGTGATGCGTCCATATGAAGCCGCTGGGTGAATTACAGCCAGATTGGTGGCTTAAAGCCTTGTCCGCACTGGTATCATTACGGTTTTAGCATTCAAATCACTGTAGCAGCAGTCTCATCAGTGCGCTTGCTCATGGCTGGCTAAAGCGTTCAATTAATTCGAAATATTGGAAATCTGAAATCCAACTGAACCTAGCCTGTGTATGTTGGGAGAACAGATGGCACCGGCCTTCGGTTCCCACTCTGCGAATTTCCTTTCCTAAATTGAATTCTGCAGCGCAGACAGACAAATGCACCTGTATGTGTCAACACAGTCCCTGTCTTACAGTCACTAACGTTTCACACTTGTGCAGTGTCGCTCGGAAACACACCGCTTTTCATTTCCCTCACAAATCTATTGATATACCAACTCTCAGCAGGACTTAAGTTGGCTTTTGCAAATCATCATACACCCCTGAACATGTGAATTCAATTTAATTTATTCCACTTTCCAGCGAGAAGCTTACAGTTCCAAGGAAGAATGAGAGTTTAACAGCTCTTGAAGTGTGAGTGAGTTCAAAGGGTTTATCCTACAACGTGAGGAGCATCAAGTTTTCCCAAACACTCGGTTTTCAGAAAATGTTATGATGGGTTCTAGGAATGATTATTGAGAAAGAATGTATAGTATAGCTTCCAAACTTTGTTGATGATTTCATGACTATCAATTAGAGCGGATTCACACGAACGGTTTTTTGGGCGGTTGTGGTTAATAGCGGTTATAGTGCGGTTCCATGTGTGGTAGAGAGACAAAGAACAGCTGGCATAATCTTGGCTCTCTCCCACACATGGAACCGCTGTTAACCGTTATTAACCGCAACCTCCTAAAAACCGTTCGGTATTTGGGAGGTGAATTGGCATGATTTAGGAGTATGATCAAATTTACCCTCTATTTTTATCTATAAATCAATAAATTCATTCATTTACGTGTTACTTTGAAAATTGAACTCTCCATAGTGGTTTCTTTGTGAACAATATTAATTGTACAAGAATATTAATTGTATTTCTGATAGAAAATAATGACGATTTTATTGTGAAAGAAAGAATTGATTTTTTGGTATAATTATTCCTCATGGTCATCGTAATCTTCAACCAAAATTTGTTCGATTATGAACATTCCTCTTCTTTGAGTTTTCATTCAAATAATGAAAATTTGAAAGTTGAGGGTTGGATAAGAGTAATAGATGATATAAAAGGAAAATGATGAACATGACGTCAAACAGATTGTTCCATCTGCATCTGATACAATACCTTACTTTTTCCACTTCCATTTACAGCCCTTTTATAATCTCTAAATTATTTCGTATGAGCCAATACCGAAACAATCAATTCAGAACTTTTTGATTGTACAGAACATAATGGATACAGGAAAACGAAACAATGGAAAGACCATTGTGATTTGTGGCTGATTCAACAGAGCTTTGGCCTTTCATCAGTTACACAAAGTTTAACTTTTCAATAGTAGTCCTCATGTGACTTTTCTAGGGATATCATAACCATAAAAATGTTTTCAGAGTAGCGATTACAGTTTTTGAAAATGTAACTAAATTTTGCTTTTTTTCAGACACCAAATGTGTTTTTGTTCTCTCATATCTCATCAAAGAATCTAATACAAAGATTGATTGTAAAACATTATTTCAAAATCTGATAGGAATAATACCAAAAATGCTGTAACAAGATCCTGTTCCAGCATTTCTCTTCCTTTTATTAAAGTTTATACCAGTTCTTCTATCACTTTCTCTACCACACCATTTATTTCTAAATTATCATCATCATCTCCCAATTTATCAAGTAATTCATAGAGAGTTCATAAACTTGTCATCTTTGCTCTTAAAACTTCTTTGTTTCTTATTTATTAATTCATAACATTTGATGCTTTGAAAAATGAAAAATCAATCTCATTACAATACTCCAAATCGTGAATTTTTAAGTGATCTGAGGCTTTTTCAAAAAGGTTTCTTGAAATAGGAATATGCAGTCACACACTAGAAATAAATAGCAAGTTCTAACATGAAATAAACTTAAAAGTCAAGCGTATGTTAGCCTTTTCCTGTTTTACAAAACTTTTCATGAAACTTTCATCTACTTGAAACAGGGCCCTTATATGAAAATTCAATATCAATAAGAATTGATCATTCTAGAAGCAACAGAGGAAGTGGTTACTCACCAGTTCTGGAACGACAGGTGGCGAGTCTCCAGTCTTGCCCGGTAGAACGACGGAGGTTGGCAGCAGTGTCTCCTGACAGGTCTCCTGTCCGTTGCAGGTTCGCTCCGAGCGCCAGTTGCCCAGGCGACCTCCTCCGCCGCATCCGCCGCTGCCACCCGCACCTCCCGACGAATCGAAGCAAGGAAGCACCTAGAAAGCAAAAATGGATTTCAGAAATAATCGACACGTATTCATTAATATTAATTCAATTTTGAAAGAAAGCTATAATTGATAATGTATTAGGGCCAGTTCATGAGCTCGGGATTTAGCCAAGTCCTAGACTAAAACGGGTGGCTACCATAGCAACGACAAACGTTTGTCTCGACAGGTTAGTGGCTCAGCAGCATAGAGAGCCATGAGTACATAGGGTCGAGGCTAACGTTTGTCGATGCTACGGTGGCCACCCGTTTTAGTCTAGGACTTGGCTAAATCCCGAGCTCATGAACCGGCCCTTAGTCTATACTCTATAGTCTAGTAGGAGCATAAGAGGTCGAATTTCAAATAGAATTCATTCAATTCAGAAAGATAGCTATGTATTGAAAATGTGAGTACAATAGGTGAAGAAGTTTTTGAATAAGATTTGGTGCTATGTTTATTCAAATGCTAGAATAGAAATAATGCAAAATTTAAATCTATCGATTTAAAACTTCCGTAGTAACGCTACTTAAAGGGTTGGATGTTTTTAGGCATTCCTTACACGTAGATACTCAAATCGCGGATACTCAACGACTCGGATAACAACTTCTGATTTTAAATATCTGCGATTTTAGTATCCACGTGTGACTTTTGCCAATTAGTTCAGTTGATTGATCTCGAAGAAATCGACGATGATAATATTAATTGTTACATTGGCAAAATCATGCTCTGAACCTAGTAATCACTGCTTCACTTCTTCTGCAATGATACAATATTATTGATCTCATGTTGTCAACATTTTTTCAACATATTCCTAAATATCAGTTTAACAAATGCTTATATTATGGGGACTACTGTTAAGGAATTGCGTTATGAAATAGCAAGGTTCTGAATGGATTTACGTGTATTATTTTTATTATCTTGTTGTAAGTTATTCACAATAAAAGGTGTATTATAAAGGTATACAATAAATTCCTCTGTGATGGAAGCATTTTAGTAACTCAGTTTTCAGGAATTATATGTTTACATTTGTCCAAGGTTAATTGTTGGAAATCTTATCTAAAATTTTCTACGATTTGAATGATGGATGTCACGACTATATTGTAATATCATGAGTAGGCGTTTCACAATGATAAATTTCAAAAAAATCAAAGCAATTTCCAAAAATGATCATACCTGTTTGAATTCTTTTCTGAAGTTATCATTGAGCCAGGCGTAGAGGAATGGATTGTAACACGTCGAGGACATTGCTAACGAGTGAACGATGAAGAAACATAGGTTGTAGTATCGCCAACTGCCCGTCGGAATGTAGACATCGTTCAACAGATTAATCACCGTCAGAGGCAGCCACGAAACTCCGAAGATCGTCACCATTGCTATCAGCATTCTGCAACAGGCAAAACAAATTCCATTCAATCGGTCAGTAATCAATGTCATTTCAGTAGAGAACTATTCGATTGGTATGTGAATTACATTATAAAATTGGTTGAATGTATTTTTTTGGTCTCAGTTTTCCATCTAATATCCCAAGTTGGACAAAGGTCCAATAATCTCTTAGGGCCGTTCATGAGCTCGGGATTTAGCAAAGTCCTAGACTAAAACGGGTGGCCACCGTAACATCGACAAACGTTTGTCTCGACAGGTTAGTGGGTTAGCAGCATAGAGAGCCCTTAGTACATAGTGTCGAGGCTATCGTTTGTCGATGCTACGGTGGCCACCCGTTTTAGTCTAGGACTTGGCTAAATCCTGAGCTCATGAACAGGCCCTAAATATTTTAACCTCTCGATCGCTTAATCTCAAATAAATTTTGATTTTTGAATTTGATTTCCCATTAACAATTTTAATAATTATAAGTAATCGAAGATTAACTTTAATCCACTTTTTTGCAACCGGGCACACAAATTTAAGGGTATTGGAAGTTAGAACGGTGCAACAGATCTTTCATCTCAAACACTGTACTCATTATAATCAATCATAAAATCATAAATCATTTATCTGCCATACAAAAAGTACAAATTATAGAATTGACATGATGTTTAAAACAATACACTGACAAGTTACTGCCATTTTGTCACTACACTGATGAAATAATGATCATACAGTGTAATGAATGCCTCTTCCAGTTTCCTCTTTCAATTGAATTTTTTCCACGTATTGACATTTCAATCATCGTTATTTCTCGAAAAAGGCATAGAAATAAATCCTGACATCCCGTCTATTTATTATAGACTTTAAAGCTTATAAAACTAGTTCAATTGAATAATAGGAGCATCGTCAGTAATAAAATTTGTTTGTTGAATGATTATTCTATTTCTGTTCAATTGCATTTGTAAAGAATACAAAAATCCTTTTTTATTCCAAAATATAAATATATGAAGGGAAGTTTAAAAAGCAATAATTATATAAAGGCTATATCAACCTCCGACTGAAGAGTCTCCTTGACCTTGAATAGATAAGAGCTTTCAAAATATTTAATGTTTCATCTTATCCAAAGAATTTTCTTCCTCCAATGTATATATTATTCAAATTGAACCATGAATCATTGTTGAAGGAAATGAGTACGGTATATTTCTTTTCTTGCAGTGGAAGACGCGAAGGAAGAAAGCACATGAGCAGGCGCATTATTACTTTTTCCGAATTATCTTCTGTTTGCCCTTGCAAACGAGCCTTTAACCGTGTGCCCATATTGCAAAACGCTCTGCATGTGATGATATCGCCAACCAGAACACATCCATCATTGGTTGGATTATTCAAAAAAGAATCGGCCGAAAGATAAATATTTTCGGAAAAGCTGGAACAAAATTGATGTTGGCCAAAAAATATGCCCTGTCACCTCATATACAAATGATAAAATCCCTCATGTAGAAATTTGATATAATCCGCCAGTGCAGAGCATGTAATGGAAGTTAGAGAATTTCGCCTGAATCCAGTGTTCTCGCTAGTAAGGAACTTGAAGTTTCTGTATCTGAGTACTTCACAGTTGAATATTTACTGGTAAACGTACACAAAGTTCTCATTCTAGTAAGTTTATTGATCATCATCAATGATTTCATCTGAGATAATTTTAAAAGAAACTGAAATATTCTATTCTGAACACAATAAATGGTACAAGGTATAGATAGATCTTTACAATGATGAGAGACATAATAATTATTCATGGAGAATATCATTCAGTATGAAACATTGCAAAGTCTTGGAGTTTCGAAATATTATATTATATTCCATTGTTTTCTTTGAACGAGTCTTATTTTAAACAAGACTCGATGCAGAAAAATTTGCGGTAGCCCTTCTTAAGTACTACTTCTGATAGTGTACTAACCAGCGTATTTTACAAGCCATATCTGTATAAGATGTAGTGAAATTTCTGTGCATACTGTTGTTAACAAGGAATACCACAGAGAAGTTGTCAACAAGGTTATACCTCAGGTGAATAAATGAATTCTTCTTTAAATCCACTACAGATCTTGATACTTAACAGGAAAGGGTTATTTATTATATTAAAGAATTTTCTATTGTTCATTAATACATTATTCGTCTCAACATTGTTTCCCATTATTACATTTTCCTATTGGAAATCAAGGTTATCTGTATATCTCAGAACATTATAATATAGGTTTGGATAATGAACTTTTCAAACGTGAAGTTGAGGTAGCTTTATCATTTTTTCAAGGGCAAAAGTTGAAATACTTTGATTAAGCTGGGTGAAGGAAAACTTCCATCTGAAATGTATTATTTTTAAATGACCTTTTCGCGTATGAACCGCCCTATTCCACAAGAATGAGTTTTCTGTTTGAGCGCTATCTCAGCGCTACGTGATTCGCCTATCATTATGGTGACAATAAAATATTCTGCATTGCGAGACCTAATCTGTTGGAGCAGAATTTTCTGTTTCTGTTCATGAAACGTGGCATTGAAGTTGACGCAATTGTCTCCCTCGTAATCCTCCCTTCCCATTTTCCACTCTAAATCGCAGGCAGTGGGAGATGAAGATTATTCTTGCCCAGTTTCCGCTCCTTCTCCACAAATAATCTGAAAACTGTAGTTAGGGGCTCCGTGCTAATGCTGCTGCGGTATTTAAAACAAGTAAAATGATGACAAACAATGAACAGGATAATAATAAACAATATACAGGACAGGACGCACGTGATCTGACAGGCTGTAAGCTTGCCTCACTGTCTTTATCCTTCTTTGTATGCTCCTTCTTATTCTCCAACTTCTCCTAATCCTCTTCCCGCTTTTCCTGCTTATTCTCTCTCTCCAACTCCTTCACCTCTCGCTACTCTACCTTCAGCTCCTTATCCTCCTTGTCCTTCTTCTACTCCTTTTTCTCATCTACTTCTCCCCCATTCTCATTACTCTGCTTCATCTTCTCCTCCTTCTCAACATTCTTCTCAATCCTTCACTTGATCCTTTTTCATCTTCTTCTCCTTCTTCTCCTGCTCCTCATCATTTTTCTCGCTTTTCTTCTCCTCCTTCTCCTCCTTCTTCATTCTCCTTCTCCTTTTCTCCTCCTTCTCCTTCTTCTCCTCCTTCTCCTCCTTCTTCTCCTTCTCTCCTTCTCCTCCTTCTCCTCCTTCTCCTCCTTCTCCTCCTTCTCCTCCTTCTCCTCCTTCTCCTCCTTCTCCTCCTTCTCCTCCTTCTCCTCCTCCTTCTCCTCCTTCTCCTCCTTCTCCTCCTCCTTCTCCTCCTTCTCCTCCTCCTTCTCCTCCTCCACCACATTTTCCTCCTACCCCTCATCCTCCTCCTCCATCTTCTTTGTCTTCTTCTTCTTTTTAGTATTAGTATTGGTAGTTTTTTTTACTATAATAATTATGTTTTGGATGAGGTATAACCATGAACGTCTGATTTATTAACTTCTTTCTAGTGCTGTATTTGAACAAGTATTTTTTGTTATCCTCCTCCATAATCTATAGATAACAAAAAGGACATCAGAATAATTTTGATATTGTCGGTGATTCCCACTGAAGGTATAATTCCTACAAGGTACATAGACTATGAGACTCAATAAGATAAGACTATAATACTATAAGACTTGATCAGATTTTCATTGTCAACTCTTTACTCCAGCTGAATGTGCAAGGTATTAAAATCTGGAAATGACAATCATGTACATACAAGAATTTCATCCATTCTGTAATGCTCCAGTTCCATTCCAATTTGAATCGTCCCAATATGAGGAACGCATCAGTTCTGTTCCGGATCATCCTTTCATTATCACTTGATGAATAATGAGTAGGAATCCATAATCCTTTTTCATCTTCTTCTCCTGCTCCTCCTCCTTTTTCTCGCTTTTCTTCTCCTCCTTCTCCTCCTTCTTCATTCTCCTTCTCCTTTTTCTCCTCCTTCTCCTGCTTCCCTCCTTCTCCTCCTTCTTCTCCTTATCTTCCTTCTCCTTCTCTTCCTACCCCTCATCCTCCTCCTCCATCTTCTTTGTCTTCTTCTTCTTTTTAGTATTAGTATAGGAAGTGTTTTTTACTATAACAATTATGTTATGGATGAGGTATAACCAGCACGAACGTCTGATTTATTAACTTCTTTCTAGTGCTGTATTCAAACATGTATTTTTCGTTATCCTCCTCCATAATCTATAGATAACAAAAAGGACATCAAAATAATTTTGATGTTGTCGGTGATTCCTACTAAAGGTATAATTCCTATAAGGTACATAGACTATAAGACTTAGGTACTATAAGACTTGATCAGATTTTTGTTGTCAACTCTTCACTCCAGCTGAATTTGCAATGTATTTAAATCTGGAAATGACAATACAACAAGGATTTTATCCATTCTGTAATGCTCCATTTCCATTCCAATTCAAGTCATACCAATATGAGGAACGCATCAGTTCTGTTCCGGATCATCCTTTCATTATCACTTGATGAATAATGAGTAGGAATCCGAAGATGGATTATAACATTCATTAATGCATGCTGGAAGGGATTGGTTTGAATCACCGTGTTATATGAGCTGTTCGAGAACTTACTATTCCAATTACATACGGAGTCAGTGAACCAAATAACATTCTCAACCTTCCTATTAAATTCCAATATAAGTAATTGAGTTTGAAGGAGAAGACTGAGTCCCTGATTGAGAGCGATGATTATTCAGATTTGTTGTCAGAAATTCATGAATATCAATAGACATGATTATATCATGGGATTTTAACAATTTTCCTTGTTGAATTAGTTGATGAACTCTCTTCAGCAGCCACTACGGACATGGGTGAGACAGTGGGTGAGAAGCATTGTTATCGTGTTCAACAATAGAACAATCGTACAGGTCTGGAGCAGAGCTAACGTTATTTGAATGATTGCCTGGAGATAGAGGCTTATTGAATATGGAACTGGGATCTAATCGAATTGAGCATTGCATGAATTTAATTGGAACCATTATCTTATTATGTACGTGACGTGCATAAAGCTCAACCATGAATATTTGATACTGCTCAATAATAATTATTATCTCCTTACAGAGCATTACTATACTACAATATTATGTTCGCGAAGATTATTTGCAGAACATCAACTGTATTAGCTTTTCAAGTACGAATATTTTTTCCATTAAAAAAGCATTGAGAATAAGGAGAATGACTTTTTATCGTACTCATTGATCTTCAACTTCGTGAGTGGGCTATCTTACTCCATAATTAGTTCGAGGACGGAATAACCCATCAATAAATTTAAAGTATTAACCAAATCGATATTAATAAAATTAATAGAATTTGGATGATCTATTTATATTTTATAATATTTTCCACATTAATAAGGATACCTGCAAAACAATTGCAAGTTAGATTGATTCCAACTTCTAGCAGTAAATATCAACGGACGATTTCAGAACCGTATTATTGTCATCAGTAACGACAATTTGTTACACAAATTATTTGACTTCTATAGAAGAAACCTTCTATAGAAGAATAGTATTGTCCGAAAATACTATTTAAAAATACATTGAAGGCTTATAATAAGATTGCAGCAGCACTAGTCCAATATATAAGTATTAATATAAGTATGATAAGTATTAAGATTATTTTGATAGCAGAGAGAGTGGAAACAAACAGATACAAAAGTAACTAACCTCCACAGTGCTGCAGTTACAAGGTAATTCGACAGTGACCATCAAAGTGCAGAGTGAATTATCAAAACCACGATTAAGTTAGACACTATCGATATTTATTGCCCTATTACTCACTCGGAGTCAGTCTTTTTGTTGATCTCTCACACAACGAGTGGAAAATTACCAAATTTCACAGTGTAGTAATGATACTCATTGAATGAGTAAGTCAAATTATATATCGTAATAAGTACATTCACAATCTTTCATTTGAAGTTAGTCATACTGTAGATCTCCCACAAAAAAGGTTTGAGAGGTCATCTTTCATTAATTTAGTAAACATACTCCTTGAATAAGAAAGTAAAGTTAGATAAAATCATGGTAAGTAATTCTCCGATCTCTCACTTAGTTATTCATAGATCTCACAGAAGGTGAGAGATACCCTACAAATCTCTCTACAGTGTTGTTATGATACTATTTGAATAGCGCTGATGCCATTTTCCATCGAAGACTTGCACATGCAAAGCCTTTTTCCCTCCTTGATAATGTATCATTGATCAAATAAATGAATATCAATATTTATCAAGATCTATTGATAACTGCTATTTGCTCAAAACATAATTATGTTCTACATGTGGTTATTCGTGTTCTATATGTGACTATTTGTGGTTAAGTAGTAGAGTGGACATTATTGTCCAAACTTCGCCACTTCAGTAAAATCTTCTATGGATATTCCATCTATCCACTACGTGACCATTCAGCAGTGCGGCCTCATATTTAAACATACAATTCGATTGGTAAAGAAGTTGTAACTAATAGCTGCAAAAATGTACAGTATTACCTGCGTATAAGCAAACACATATTGTTGGAAGAATAGTGCAAAAGGAGTGCGCATTGGAGTGTCTTTGAAATGTTGGAGGTAAGTGGCAAAGTGATACTTGCTTGATATACCTGTTGGTGCGCCTCTTGCGTTCCCTGTCAGCCTCCTCTTTCCTCGTATTCTTCGATCCGGGCTTCGATCTCGCCCTGTCATTCAGCTTGAGTGACACCCGCACGTAGCAGAAGGCGATTATGAAAAAGGGAAGCAGAAACTGGAGTGAGGCAGTCAGTAGTCCATACACCTGCAACAAGTGGAACGTCCCTTGAAATCAATTTGATTTGATTTAGGGGACTATTTCAATATTCCAATTTGCGACAGTGGTGGTAAGTATGTTGCGTCAATTGATACAAAAAATAAAAGAGTTTTTAAAATCATTCAATTTCATTCACTTAAATAACTAACATGTCAACACGAGTCAGTGGTCCAGATTATGAAAAAGGGAAGGAGTAACTGGAGTGAGGCAGTCAGTAGTCCATACACCTGCAACAAGTGGAACGTCGCTCGAAATCAATTTGATTTGATTTAGGGGACTATTTCAATTCCAACTACCAACATTGGTGGTAAGTATGATGCGTCGATTGATACAAAAAATGAGAGTTCTTAAAATCATTCAATCTCATCCACTTAAATAACTAACATGTCAAGACGAGTCAGTAGTCCATACATCTGCAACAAGTGGAACGTCGATTGAAGTCAATTTAATTTGATGTAGGGGTTATTTCAATATTCCAACTGGTGACAGTGGTGGGAAAAATGTTGCATTAATGCATGGAAGAAATAACAGAATTATCCAAATCATTCAATCCACTTTAATAAATAACTATATTGCCGAGACGAGTGTCTTGAGTTAATTTCCAGTGAATAAAATAATAGAATTCTTCAAATAATTGAGTTTTATCTACCCTACTTCGGTGAATATCTATTTCACGGATTCCTCTTTGACGAAAATATGTTGTGAAGTATCCATTATGGAATACTAATGAAAACCGCATTGTATAGTTGATTGAACGTTATTACTAAAAATCTCCCTTCAAATATGGGGTAATAGAGAACCTGATGAGAAGTTTCATTTCACTGATAATTATTATGTTTGATACTCAGATTTCAAATAAAGCCTTGACTGTTAAGTGTTTGCTACACAGACTCCAGATGGAAGATTATTCCTTAGTATTCCTTAGTATTCCGAGACTACGTTTTTGGATGATATCCAGGATTTCAAGAAGAGAAGCGTTTATACGTGCAATGATTTACTTGCAACAGTATTACCTGTTGCCAACGAGGTAAATGGAGACACCCAATCCGGTTTTTGAGTCACTTACATCATTGGTGACAGCTGACACTTTTGCAAGAGAAGTTTGTACGCCCCTCAAGATTGATTCTTTCTCAAAACTTTTCAATGATAATGATTTAATATACAAGATTATAATTAATATAAACCACATTCACACTACAATAAGTAATGAGTTCTCTTCAACACACGTCATCAACTATGATGTGCGAGTTGTGCGGTTGACAGGAGCTGTTGCTATTGAGCCGGCATCTAAGCTATAAACGCTGATGATGGACTTCTTTGATGTGGCGTGCTGACTTGGAAACCGTAATAGACGCTCGAACCCGTCCCCTCTCCTCCTCCTCCTGACCCGTGCCCGATACTACAAAGCTCTGGTCAGCGGTATCGACTGACGGCTCTGTGAAATAGAAGGAGCTGCTTGTTGGGCTGTTTATAAATACTGTGCATCTTATGTAGTTCAAGTCACTTACCACATACCATCGCTGAATGTCCATTCATTTCAATCAATTATTAATTCATCATTCTTCAGCTTCAATGAGCTTCATGGTTATTTGGATATCCATTGAGAAGTTACGTAATTAGTTTTTTCTAATGATCTCTTTATTGAATCAAATTTGATACCAAATCAATACTGTTGAAAGTGATACTATACTATTCACGGATACTAGAGTACTTTTCTTAACGATACGTTCAGAATACAATACTAGACAACTTTTAGTAATCGTGGATTGATTAAAACTAAAAACATTTTCGTCTTTTTGTGATTGCAGTGATTGGAATTTATGTTTGTAAAAAAGTTGTCGGTAGAAATCACAGTTTAATATTTTTTTAACAATGAAGAAATAAAGTTGTAGAATATCAATTGACCAACTTGAATGAATGAATTCATCAACATGAATAGAATTCGAGGGTTAAGTGTCCGTATGGAATACTACTGAAGAACCGTCTTTACGGTTTTTTCAATAATTGCAATCTATTTTCGCTCAAATGTTCATGTGTTTTTAATCAGAACTCATTCCGATCGAAATAGGACCTCATTCAAATCATCTGAAAATATAGTATAAATAAAAGAGAACAATGTATTCAGAAGGAGGCATTTGTTCTGTAAAATGCGAGCAAGATCGGCAAAGCGAGAAAATTTTGTAATGTCGGAATCAAGTCAATTGTCAAGGGGATGAGAAAAATGGAGAACAAAGCTTGTTTGAAATAACATTGGAATTTTAAAGGGAGAAAAGTTATTGCAACGTTGACGATTGAAAGTGAGTTTTGGCAGTTTCACCAACTGAATCGATAGCTGCTCAACACATTTCTAAATTTAAAACGTGACCGTTCCACTTCCCACCTCGTGAGAGTTAGAATGAGTTACAGTAATACAATCACAGTGTCGCCATTGAATGTCACAATTTCGAATGTCTAGGTCAAATCCTCCATACTTTTGCCAGTTCCAATAATGAGATTTCTATTGAGAAGATACCCGAATCATAATGTTATGTTGACTGATACAGTACATTTTTAACGTACTATTTACCTATGCCAGTGTGAGTTTTCCATCATTTCAAGCTTTTTAATGCAATACCAAGAGTAGGGACTATTTTATAAGTTAGAAACTTGATTTTTAATGTCAATCATTTTGAAGGAAGGTTGGTAAATGAATAGATGGGTTAAAGTTTGCTTGTAAGTCCATATCAGAATTGAAAGTATTAGCAAAAGTATAGCTATGCTAATGCCCGGTTTTTCAGTCGTTCAATAAACTTATTGAATCAATGACATTTTTTTTGCATTTGAAAACACATGGTTATTGATTCGATAGTGCTATTGGATCCATAAACTGTCTATTGAGCGACTGAAAAACCGGGTATAAGAGTATTTAAAAATCTAATAAGCTAGTGTCAAATAGAAATCATTAGTTCATTTTTAATGACGATTCCCTTGAACGAAGTTTGATGAATTAATTAATGGCTTCAAGTTTGCCTGTAAGTCCAGATCAGAATCCAAAATATTGACAAAAGTATGGTGAACGTGGAAGAAAAATTAAAAAAGGCTCCAACACACTGACATGGACCCTTTCACACGAACGACCACACTGTGATTATAAAGTTTCTTCAATGTGGGGTATTTAGTTCAATATGGGGTCAAGACTTGGAGAAAGGCAGCAGAGAGGTGAGGTGGCAGATTACAGTGAAGAGCACAAGAAATTTCTGAATCCATCACCGTAGAAGAATGATTGCTGATAAGAAGTTCTGTGCACCCCTCAACCAACACATTAGCATCGAGGGAAGTGGTTTCAATCTAGTAAAGTAAACAGATTTATCATCATGTAACAGTTGAATCAGGGTATCAGCGAGCAAATAGCAGAGTTCGAGTAACACAAACACGTCAGTGCCACGAAATTTTCCCAAAACATCACGTTCTATTCCATGCCAATGACGCGATGTTAGTAAACTGGAAGATCAATATTATTTAACAGTAATGTTCACGTGTACATCCTATAAATTCTCGATACTTCGATTATGATATTATAACAACATAATTATAATAAAGCATGTTATTAATTTTACCAAAATATGGCATAACTTAGTGATATATTATGATAAGAAATGGACCCTGGTTTATTCCATTTGGTAAAATATTTTGCACTAATTTATGACTAATAATATTATAACTTCAAAGCCGATAATGAGGAGTTGTTTTTGTAGTCAAATTATAGAATAAGTCAAGAGTTGAAAAAACTCATATTGTTCACAGTTGTTTTCTTATATTGTTTGGTACTTTTGATACAATTCGGTTACAATTTCGGAATTCTATAAAATTTACATAATGTATTAAACATTAAATTAATAATTTTAATATTGAATTGGTGGTTCATAGTGCGTGTTTGTTCAAATTTTACTGATGTATCTCTGTATAAGTGATTCCATTTTAATATATTAAATGATAATGATTCCATGATAATACATTGTATGATATATTGTATGTATTATATTATGAGAATAATACAGTTCAACTGAATATGATAGAGTAACTAAAGCAACAGTAAACGGATGAGCATTGAAGAAAGGGAGGAAATATGGAGATGTAAGAGAACTTTATCAAAGACAACTAGACCAGCAGTTGACAGATTTCATGTTTGACAGTGTAGAAGACATATATACTCACATAAAACAATGTATGCAACAAGCAGCACTGGAGGTATTGGGA
Organism: Laodelphax striatellus; assembly: GCA_017141395.1. Taxonomy (NCBI): domain Eukaryota; kingdom Metazoa; phylum Arthropoda; class Insecta; order Hemiptera; family Delphacidae; genus Laodelphax; species Laodelphax striatellus. The sequence continues at coordinate 45,729,684 of CM029532.1, read as the reverse complement.
GAGAAGAATGAGGAAAACAGGAAGTATAAGTATAACTTGACAGAGGTAACACTGCAAGAAATAAAAAATAAGAAACTGCTGTATGAGAAATGGCTAAATACTAAGAAGGTTGAGGACTTGCAGCTATATAGAGAGAAGAATAAAGCAGTGAAAAAATTAATTATAAAAGAGAAGAACAATCAGTGGGAAAAAACATGCTCTCGAGTTGATCAGTTTTTGGGAGGGGCAAAAAGTTCAGAATCCTGGAAAGTATTGAAAGGCCTGCGAACGAACAGAAAAGAAAAGGTCACAATATCACAAATAAAACCCGCCGAATGGGAGAATTATTATCAAAACCTGCTGACAGAAACGCGAGGCGAATTTCTGGGAATACTAGAACACAAGAGGATCAGGAACAACAGGAGATTCTCGTATCACAAGATGAAGTGAAAAAGGTAGTCAGGAATTTGAAAAATAATAAGTCGGCTGGGCCAGGTGGCATCAATCCAGAACTGATCAAATATGGCTCTGAAAAGTTATACAGAATAATGTCGTTGCTATTCCAGAGAGTAATCAATGGGGAAAAGACACCATCGGATTGGACAATAGCGCATATGACTTCTATATTCAAGAAAGGCGACAGGGAAAGTGTGAAAATTACAGAGGATAGCAGTTTTACCAACAATCGCGAGAATATATGGGAAAATATTAAAAAATAAGCTTGAAAAAGAATTAGAAGGTAAAATTGGTGATGAACAAGCAGGGTTTTCGGCTGGAAAGTCATGTGTAGACCATATTTATACTCTGCAGCAAATCATCCAGAAGAAATGTGCAAAAAACCAGTCAGTTCACCTTGCTTTTGTCGACCTTAGAAAGGCATATGACACAGTCCCCAGAAATAAACTTTGGAAAGCAATGGAAAACCTTGATATACCCAAAAACCTCATAAATGCCACAGTGGAGCTTTACAAAGAAAATAGGATTGGGATAAAGATTGGGAAAACCGTTACAGCACCATTTGAAACATCAAAAGGATTGTTACAAGGATGCAGCTCATCTCCAACTCTTTTCAAAATATATTTGGAGGATACCTTGAGAGTCTGGAAAAGAAAGTGCCAAGGAATGGGCATACCCATCAGAGGAGAATGCCTGTTTACACTCTGTTTTGCTGACGACCAAGTCGTGATTGCACAGGATGAGGAGGATTTAAGCTACATGATGCGGAAATTGAAGGAAGAGTATGAGAAGGCTGGGTTGGAAATCAACCTAGATAAGACAGAATACTTGCAAACTAGTAACAATTTTACGCAGAAGCTGGCCATAGATGAGAATACTGAAATAAAGGGTGTAGATAAATTTAAATATTTGGGATTTACCATCATGCAAAATGGAGATACAGAGGAGGAAATAAAGACTAGGCTGGCACAGACAAGGAGCTGCATCAGACAATTGCATCCAGTCATCTGGGATAGAGGTATTCATGTAAAGAATAAACAAAGAATTTTTAATGCAATTGTCAGAAGCATTATGACATATGGAGCTGAAGTTTGGATTACGAACAAGAAAACGCGAAATAAGATAAGGGCAGTGGAAATGGAATACTGGAGAAGATGTTGTGGGGTCACCAGAATGGATAGGATTAGAAACGAGGAGATTAGGGGCAGAATGAAAGTTGAGTATGATGTTGTGAAATTCATTGAGGACAAAAGATTGATATGGTATGGACATGCTAGGAGAGCAAGTGCAAGTAAATGGATAGAGATGGTAACGGATTGGAGCCCTGTGGGGCGGAGAAAGAGAGGAAGGCCGAGACGGTCATGGAGGAATGAGGTGGATGAAGCAATGGAGGCCAGGAATCTAAGAGATGGTGAATGGGAGGACAGACAAAAGTGGAGAACTCGACTGAAAGAAGGAAGGCAGTGAAACACTGTAAATCCTAAATATATATATATATAGGAAATATGGATTTCTTAAGATGAAAGTTATGTATCTTTGGTAGCAAATTACTAGGGCTACTAAAGAGTGAAAAAGAAGTGAGAAAAAGAAATTAACTCATTGAAGGAATAGGGTATGCAATCCGCATTGCAGACACTTGGCCTACCAAATTCTGGCCTAACAAACCAGTCACGAAAGATCTTACCTAAAAAAAATCTCTTAAGAAGTTATTCACATAATAATATACTACATAGAATTTTGGAATCAGTTTTCAACAAGGTGAAAATAAATAGAAAATTTGCACCATATTTTATTTCTGAAATATTTACTTTGGTAAACGCAAAACATGCACCATATTATATTGAAAGTTCGAGATCGAAAGTTGATCCATCCGCCAAATTAGAAAAATCCATACAAATTATGTAGATAGATGACTTTTCCACCAATCAGACGTGATGTATAATCCTATGATATATTGTGAAAAAGAGTTTCAGTGATTTGGTCTCAGTGTGAATAAAATACTGAGATACTTGGAGCTCGAACATTACTTTTTATCTGATGGCGTCAACCGCATGTATTTTATAAAGTATCAATTTCTCTTTGAAAATTCGATCAATTGGAAATGACTGTAGTGTCATCTATCTATTGCATTTATTCAAACTCCATGCTTAATAGGAATTGTTTGAAATCATATCTTGTTCTCTATGAAATACAGAACATCCCTTATGTTGTGTTGGATCGACCAATCGCCAGCGCTGGAGTGAATTTGATAACGTGGTCTATCCATCAAAGCGACTTTTTCAAAAGAGAGAGTGGAAGCTCTGATATCGTGCGTTGAAATCATGTTTCAGGGTCGTCTGCGTCATAGAATCGCACATCAATTACCATCAATGGACACCAATCAACTGAAACTCAATTACCACAATACAGAATAGAAGCTTCTTGTTCAGTCTACCCAAATTGGATGTCTTTCACACAGACGCATAGTAACTGTAACATGGTAACACACGATAATCACAGATAGTAGCGCTACTATCAATATATTATGTCGCATTGCACGTCATTCTATTTGGAATGCTACAGAATCAATAACACTACTGGTTTTGAATCCATCTAATTGGAATTTCAATCTTCCGTAAGTTGTGTAACCCGAAAAAAATAAAAATTAAAATTGTAATCGCAGGTTATAAATTCTTGATACATCAGTTGAACTATTATGACAATACTAAGCAATTCATCCAAGACCTAGAAACGTCAAAGATTATCACAGGAATATTGATATTTCCTTATTCTTCTCACTCCAGATATAAATAGAATAGCACAAGATAAAAACTTCATAGAATGCAGATTATAGATATTTGAATTTTCTCTGAAATTTCGCCCATTAATTACCTAGATTTATCATAATACTTCAATAACAGTATAGCAGAATTCTTTTAACTTGTCAGAAAACAGCTGATTTAACGTTAGTAAACGAGCGTACATCAATCAGCTGTTTCTGAAAATTTAAAAAAATCCTGCTATACACCAATATGTCTGATTTAAAACATACTTTATTGTAGATATTGATTGCAAATCGAAACGTCATTGATGAGATCAATAAATGGCGACTGGTTTTTCCATGAATTGATATTCCATCACTGAATTCAAGCTTCTAAAAAACTGAATGTATAAAAATAAATATAGCCTTGTACCTGAATATATAAAAATAAATATAGCCTTGCTCCTACCATCCATCCCTTGTTTTTGTTTGGATAAACAATAAAATGCTTTTTTGTAACGACGTGCTGTGTTATCAGATGATTGTACGCCTGGGAAAGATACACTCACAGTCACAAACGCAACAATGTGTGATGCATAGAAGATTCGGAAAAACATTTTATCGATATTGGCGGGCCACAAGCCTGAAATGTTTTGCTGTAGAAGCAAAAAGGATTTGATAATAACGGGGGACCATGGGAACATTCACATCAATTCACTGGAGAGAATAAAAATTCACACTATTACTCAACATTGTGATTGTTGAGATTATTTTAGAATGAGCTCAAAAAAGATTTGAAATAATTTTAAGTCTCTTTTGAGCTTATGTCGATTTACGTTCTCAATTATTGAGGACGTAAATCGACATCGGTGGAGTGATGTGTCGAAGTACAACAGAATGATAAAGACTTAAAGAGATATTATCATTTTAGAGATGTAGGATCATACAAACCAAGGTGGATAGAATACACCTTGTATTTTAATAAGCTTGATAGAAACAAATTTTATCTTGTTTTGTATGTAGAATACATATTATAATTTTTTTCTCTCTGGTGAGTTGGATCAAGCAAGCGTGATGTTGATGAGTGACAACTGACAGTGAGCGAAGGTGTGACGAGGTTTGAGTTGTGACAAGGTAGCTCAAAAACATTCCTCTTTTATTACAACATCTTGCTGATTAAACATCACATTGTGGTAGAAAAAGTTTCGTAGCGTTTTTTTTTTTGTTCTAACATGGAATGGATTATGAGAATCTCATAATCATCACTAATTCAATAGAAACTAGAATTTTAAAAATTAATTGATCGAGAATCCTAATTTAAAAATGTTGGTTTCTTGATCCATTCACAAACTGCGAAGTATACACTTTTGAATCACTTCACTACCGTCATGCAGTCATTCTTTTTTAAATGTAAGAAACAAATTATAAAGAAGTGATTCAAAAACCTAATTTCTCGATGAATCGAGATATTCGAGCGATGATCTGACACATCACATCTCGAAACAAACGTATGGTGGAAAAGTGAGAAAGATACATCAAGAATTCCAACATCAAGAATTTATCAAATTCATTTTGTGTGATGATACATTCTTGTTTCAATCATCATCAAGCGAGTTTTTTATACAGCCGTCTCTCGCATCTCAATTTCCACCTTTTCCTGTCTTCGGCATCTTCAAGAGTCAGCTGTGGCACCTCTTGTTTCAATACTTTTCTCAATTATTATTCTTGACATAGATGAATGAATTCTTTCAATATTCACTGATAAAAACAAATCATATTTAAATACATGATTACAGATCACAGTTCACTCTTATAAATTGGGAACATAACTAGTGATGATACATTCTTGATTAAATACTTGTCCACAATTATTATTCTCGACATAGATGAATGAACTTTTTAGCATCCATAGTTACAAATAATTATACTCAAATACGTAATTAAATAGATAACACTTCACAAGAAATTGAGAACATAAATCGACATCAGTGGAGTACAAGTACAAGCTAATCATTGATATTATATTTGGTCATTGAAGCAGTCATTTCTATATATAGCAGGATCAATTTAACTTGTCAGAAAACAGCTGGTTCGACAAACAATATCACAATACTTAACCTGAAAATTCTGAATCTCGCAGATTATTGAAAAGGTCTTTTAAAAGGTATTCTTTGAAAGGTCTTCTTTAAAAAGGTTTTTTAAAGATCTTTAAAACTTTTAAGCCTTTGGATTATTGTGTCAAAATCACTGTTTACTCATTGCCGAAACAGCTGTTTTCTGACAAGTAAAATTAATCCTGCTATACAGTGTTATTGTGCTCTGATAATTGTTCACATCTGGTAGCTGTGATCCGAATGTAATCCGGGCAAAATCCAACCGAACGCAATTATACTGCTGATCACGAACTCATTTCCCTTGCGCAAAATTTGATATGCGAGCTGTACTGTAGCCGCAAGTGGGCAAGACTTCTGGAGCAGACATTGTTTGGCTAACAGAGACCGCAGTATTAACTGAATTGTCTCTAAGGTCGGCTGGTGGCCAAGCAACATGTAGTTTGCGGTCATTCTTGAGAGAGCTGGCTAACTGAAATTGAAATGGGCTACAAGCCATCAACAGGAACAAGAACTGTAACGATCACGTTTGTTGAACAATGGCCGGGATACGGCATCCGCAAATCCAGATTAGCTTTTCGCTTACACGAGCCGAGCTTTTCTTCTCCTCAACCCCCCCCTCCCACTGCAGCTGCACTCACCAATTTGAATGATGGCTCAGCACTTACTCATCCAGAACACCAAGGTGAGGAAATTGAATTGAATAACCTAATTCTCACTTCCATGAAATACTTCTGGAATAATAATACTTCATTATTGGGTATGACGGTTCTAAGAGAAAGACAATAGTCCCGGAAAGAGAGAGAGCAGAATAAACGAGCTTTGGGGATGAGGAAAATATTCATCCATTTTCAAGTTCATTTCCAAGAACACGACCAGCACAGCAGTTCTGAATCAACAATGTGTTCCGAAGATGTGTCTGGTTAGATAACCACACATAACACTAGTGTTTTTATTTGATTCGTATAACATCTGTTCATATTCGTGTTTGTTGGATATTTTAGATTTGTGAGATAAATGATTCGGTAAGGCACGGTAACGGATTTTCATCTGCAGTGGTTCAATAGAATGGATCAGAATAGCAGAAATAACATTAATGTTACAGACACTTCCTTGATCTCTTTTCTCCAGCTTTCCTTGTTGAATGTTTTAGAGAGTAATGTTTTCAAAGAGAATTTAAGTGCTGAGTTGGGATAGATCAAGTGATATGGAGAAGTATAGGCAATTTAATAGGAAATATTATGAGAGTTCAATCATGAAAGCACAAGAATTTTGTACATAATATTGAATTTTGAAGAATATTGTACAGGAGTGTATATTGAGTAAATTTATTAGCATTACATTCCCAGTAAAGCTTTCCCTATAAATGAGACTGGGAACTTCTTCATGTTAGGAAACTGATTGTTTAATTGATAGACTACTTTAAAATGATTAAATTGAGGATAACCCTTGCTGAAGCTTACACCCATAATCTGTATTGAACTACACATAATAGTGTAGATAGAGATCCATAGTGTACCATAGACAAACTATGAAGCTGAAGATGTATTTTGTTATTCCAGGATACGATTGATATTTTATTGACTAAGCTTCGCATTTACTCTGTTTCTAAAATGAATCATATTCACGGGGTTTTGTTTCAATGTGGAAACTGACAGTCGTTCAAGCTGAACGCTTCGAATGTTTTATAGAGCTTTTAGTTGAGACGAAATTTTAGACTACGAGAAAGTACGTATGATTGATCGCTTCACCTATAGTGCGCAAAAATGGATAAATCAACTGAAATTAATGTTTATCTTTGGCACCGTTCCCACAACTCGACAGAAAAACGTATTTCCTCTCTAATCTTGTTCAAGCGCTACAACGCTAAACACTTTGTTATTTTCACCCGGTTTCATCTTCCACCATACACACTTCCCTATTCTTGCTGAAAGATTTTTTGAATTTTTTCTATGTGAAGAAGCAATTCTATGACACACTGTATTGCAAATTCCGGGGAACAGATTATATGTACTTTTGAAATTAGCAAAGTACATAATGATTTTTTTATAAAATAAGATATTTCAATTTTATTTGAGCAAATATAATATTTGAAGTTTTATTTCATCTATGAATCACTTTCATTCTAATGCTGATTATTTCATGAAACACATGTAATTCAAATGAAACGTGTGTTGAAGTAATTCGTAAAGGAAGCTTCGATATTGGTGCCGAAATGTAATATTCTTATTTGAACTAGCTTCATTTCTAATGTGCTGAATAGTTATATTCTTCATTGTGGGTTGCTACTCATTTATCTCTCTACTTGAATACGATAAAAATACCATTCCATGCTCTTTTTATTGATGATCATTTTGACCTCAAGAACAATAATTGAAGCTCAAGGGCTCTCAAATGCATGGAATTGCTGCAGAGAAGTGAAATGAATGTTTTGTCTACAGCAGTGGAACACTTGGAAAAACCTATATTGCTTAGCATCGTGTTCTCTTTGGAAGGCTGGTTGGCGAAGTCAATAAGGCCAGTGGAGAGGTGGGTACTTTAATAAAACTCTTGGCTGACTGATGGTAAACAACATTATTAAGGCCTTATTGTCCTTTTGAGTCAATCCACTTTGTACCGTTCGGGTCGGAAGTGACAAGATCTCTCTCTTCCTGTAACACGTTTGCTCGTAATTCGAGAAAAAAATTGGATAAAATTAGAATTTCTACTTTTGAATTCTTAGTTTTCAAGTCACCTTTCAATTATTTGAAAAGTTGAAGTCAGGAAACGATTTGGGAAACGAGCTGGGAACGATTTGGCTGGAAGCTTGAAAGATATTAAAAATTATCTTTATCTAATCGTTATGGCCGATGAAAGACTTTTAGAAATACTGTAATTAGTAATGCAGGGTGATTGTAAAGTCGCGCAACCCAAAATGATTAGTCTTAAAACAAAAAGTCTTAAAAAGCTGTAATGTGTTATTGATTTTTCTTTCAAAGTTTATGAAGAGAATTTTTGGAGAACGAATGAACGTTTCACTTATCGTCTGCAGTCTGTCGTCAGTCAAAACACTTGGTCGGCCGGTACGATTACGGTCATTCACGCTACCTGTATCCCGAAAACGATGAAACAAACGACATATATGGTCGATTTGTTTGATACTTTGGCATCTGGAAAGGCATTGGAGAAATGTTCTTGACACTTTGCGTAGGATTTCGGTTCACAGTAACTCAAAAAGATAGAAATACGTTGTTCTTGCGTAAAAGACATTGCGACTTGAACTGAACAAACAAAATGATTTCGGGCTAATTGTCGCCCGATGGCGTGATCTGGCAGTGCAGCCACCTGCTGTACTACTGGACGAAAAATTCCCATATGCAAATCATACTTTACAAATTTACCTGTCATTCCTACACGGCTTCAAACATTGGGTTGCGCGACTTTACGATCACTCTGTACCTTAATTAGAGATAAATGGATATGATTTCATATGCTCATAATTAGATAAATGAGAACAACTACAAAACAATTGTTCAATCATGAACAATTAAAGATAAGAGATAGAGCACAGTAATCTTGAAAACATCGAGCTTCAATAACGTTTTAACAGTATAATCTCATACAAACAGCTGAGATTAGTTATCTGTAGAAAATAGTAATTATTTATAGTTATAGTTTGTGACTAATTAGTTCAAGTGAGATAACACTACAGCTTGCGATAATTTCATATGAAAGAAAGTGTTGGATGGAGAGGCTTGAAAAGCGCGAAACTCAGTATTCTTCGACTTTGAAACAGGAGGTAGCGATAAAAAGTTGAATAGATTACCTGTCTGAATGATTCAGAGGGCCAGTTCTCATCGCAGATGAAAACTCTGTCTTCATGTCCTGTCATGGGTCCATGATGCATGTAGATGCCGTACGGAAGAGTTGCCATCATACTGAATATCCAAATAAGAAGAATGATGGAGAGACAGGTTGACAGCTTCATTCTCGGTTGAAACGGGTAGATGATGACAAAAAATCGGTCTATGGCGATGGAGGTGAGGGTCAGTGTTGAAATGTAGACGCTGGTGCCCTGTGCGTAGGCTACCAGGTGGCAAAGAGCACGGCCGAACATCCATGTGCCTGAAAAACAATCACAACCTCAATTAATACACCGTGGATTGCAATACCGCCGACATTGCGGTTCATCATGTGCTCAAATAACAGACATGGATTAATCTCGTCCGTATACTGAACCTCCATATCTCAGAATATTAGAACAGATGAAAGAAAAATGAAAAATAATAATGATTTTCCTTTCTTTTTTTAGAATTTTGAATAAGAAGTGTGGAAGTTGTCAATTAGACTTGTGAGTTCCCAATTAGAACTCGAGATTCAAGGAAGACGTTTAACCGCACATTATAAGTATAGATTATTATTACCTCCCCGTAATATCCTAACCTCGTAACATACATACATATTATTATACATAGAATAGAAGAATGGAAGATTATATTAGAATAGAAGAATTATTATGGAATTATTATATTAGAATAGAAGATTGTATTAACATTCCATTATTTTTACACTTCACTGTTTTGTGGTAGGCTGCAGTTGTGGGGCATTTAAAAGAACCGATATTATACGGATACACTGGATTTGTTTTTTGGATCATGCATGGTTACGATGCATCGGGTGAGACAATAACATACATTGATCAAAGAGTGACTTTGTGAAATCTAATGCTTATTGAAAATTGAAACAAGATGATATAGGTATTTTTTAATAATATGACCTTTCTTTTAGGCTCGAAGTTGAAGCTGAAATAGTTGAATAACGATAATACACCATTTTGGCTGTTATTTACTTTTATAAGAGATTATACATCCTCTCTATTGTACTCAATTCTATTTGATTAGTCTATGCTTTCTCAATCGAATTCCCATTTCCAACAGTTAGTTACTTATTCAATGTGGGCTACGAATTGATAATAACAATTCATTAATTACATTGATCCAAGTAGTGAAAATAGTCAATCTCCGTATCAAAATGAAGAAATCATGGAACAAAGTCTATCACATTTTTATAATCTTTCTCTAATCTATTTATTTTCAATGACGCTCATTACATAACTATCATTCCCTAGAATTTATATCGTATTCAATAATCTAGATCCAGAATTAAAACATTCAACTATATATTCTCATTTAATAAGCTCCCTTACATTATCAGTAAATCGGAAGAAAACCATTAGTTTTCTTCATTGAATCGAATACTGTAATCACTTTTATTCTAAATGACGTTCATTGTAATAACTATCTAGAATATAAGAATGGCGCATTGCTGCAAACCAACCTCAGGGTTGAATACCACGAGAGAGAGAATAACTATCATGACGTGGAATTTAAGTTGATATGTGCTGTTATCTACATTAATAAAATAAATAATCTAATCTAATACTTGTCTGCGCTTTCATCGATTGCACCATTTATATCGGGTTGGATAAATAAATGGTCTTGGTTCGTAAACGTCTGTCTTGGATTGAAAAGTCGTTAAACGTTCACGCTCAACCGGACACCGACCTACTTAGCATAATCTATCACACTGAATGCTGAACTGGACATATTGATGAGACTGGAACTAGTCCAAAATGTCTGGTTTAGGACAGAATGCTCGTAGTCAATGAAGCTGCATGATGGCATGGATCTTGGCTGTTGTCAATGGGAAGGAGATTGCTGAGGGTAGTGAGAAATAAGTTTGAAGTGCCATAAATACCTGTGGATAAAGATTGGGATTATTTGATTCATTTTTTTTTCATTTGAAGATGGAGCGAAAGTTTTGAAATGCATTAGTTTTATACTTTACTTGAGAACAAAATTATAAAAGTTGAAAAAATGTTGAAAGTCTTACAGAAAAAACTCTCTAATTCCTAACGGTTGAGTTATTACACTCGAAGCTATATCCTATAAGCTAACACTAATAAGTTATAACAGTTATAACGTTACAAGTTATAACGTGGGGAAAATGAGTCTATATAGCGAGAGCCATCAAACGATTAATCAAACATTAATTTCACTTGTTAAGAAAATTTAGTGTTACAAAATATCTTCTAGTATATTTTCATTTACTAAGAATTCATAACGTTTTGGAAAATGAATTTCTTCAGAAGTCCATTAGCCTTGATGATTGTACATGAGATGAAACATCTTCTCTGAACACTTACAAAGGTTTAGTTATCCTACACTCTAATCCACTTCCAGATTAACTGGGAGGATTTCGAAAAATTTTCCATCTAAACTTTTAACTTTCACTCATATTTCTTTCTCTTTCCAGAAAAATGAGCGTAGCGCTCAAGACTTTTGGGCTCTACTTTTTCACTTGGAGTGCATTAAAATAATCAGACAAATTAACTCCGGACTAATTATTTTTCTGTGCGAAATGAAAAAAGCGAAATGTCTTCTCTCCAGCTTAATATTTTATGGCTGAGGTGGTTCTTTCAAGAGCGCCGAAAAAAGCGATTCGTGAGAACGCAACGGCTCATTTCGATGGGAATTGGAGTGGGAAGTCAACATTAATCAGCATCCTCCAAGGCTATAATGGAGCAATCTCGTCTTCTGATTTATATTGCTTTGAGCAAATTCATTCAATGTGTTTCAAACTCTGCACTCATCGTCTCTCAGGTTCCAGTTTCAATTGATGAGGTCTGGATTAACAAAAAATAGTGGTGCCCATAATTCCATTCAATAATGGTATTGAATCGGTGTTATTGTATTGGTGAAGCGATAATAGGGACAATTATGTATTGTGACAATGTCGATTAATGATAGCCATGATGAATTGTTTAAAAAATCATATTTCACCTGAAAACGTTCCAATTCAAAATTTAATAACATATCATCATTCTGTCATGAAAATAAAATTAACAATATTATATTATATTGGTCGGAGAAAAGGTTAGTTGGAGGTCGCAGGAGATTTAATTGGTTAAATGGAGATGTAGACTTTTGCTAATGATTTGATCGTGATGTAGAGATGTAATAATCATGACAAAACATAATGATCCTTGTATGAAACCTTTCATATTTTTATTATTCAAACACTAAGCTCTAGTACTAGGAGTAGAGTAGTATCTTCTTCTATCTTCTTCTTCTATATTAATAAAAGAGAGTTGGTGTCTGTACGCTCGCTTATAACTCGAGAACGGCTGAACCGATTTAGATGATTTTGGATTCGTTTGAATTTTTACAGCACTGGTTAACATAATATGTATTAAAATATAAGAAAATCCCTTTATAATTAATAAATAATTAGTACATCAATGACCTAACCTATCAAACATTACACAGACTTCAGTTCAAACTTGCCGGGCAAGCGGCTACGGAAAGATGATCGTGTATCTGAGATGCGAAAATCTGCTCGCAGACCCTAAGCATCGGTAGCGTAGTGCTAGAGCGTCTGCGTTGTAAACATGAGTTCCGGGGTTCAATTCCCGCTCCGAACCATTTCTTTTTGTACTAGGTTTTCTACTCTAATTATTTTTTTACGCTAGAATCATCAATTAAGAATTAGTTATCGTTCGTATCATACATGTTTTATTGTTTCTAATAATAAAATTGAAGAACGGGAATAAAAAAAAAAATAAAAAAATAAAATAGAGTAAAATAAAAAAAATTAAAAAGAAAGAAATAAATATGAAAAAAAATTATTTTAATTAAAATAGGACTGATAGAAAATTGAAGAACGGAAATAAAAAAAAAATAATAATAAAATTTTTTTTAAATAAATTAAAATGAGAAAATTAAAAATAAATAAATATGAAAAAATTCTTTTAATTAGAATAGGACTGATAAAAATTGAAAAACGGAAATAAAATTAAAAATATAAATTTGAAAAAATAAAATAAAATACATTAAAATAAAAAATTAAAATAAATAAATAAATAAATCCTATAAACAAATATGAAAAAAACAATTGGTGGGAGGAGGTGGGTGACATTTGATGGGAAAGAGGGGGTTGACATGAAGAGGGATATGTGGGGGTGATATTTGGGGGGGAATGGAGGGGGGAATTTGTGGGATGACATTTTTTGGGGGGTGGCATGAAGGGGGGACATTTGTGGGGAGAAGAGGGAGGACATTTGGGGGGGGGAAGAGTGCGATACGAAGTTCGCCGGGACAGCTTGTTTAGGATATAATGAAAAAATGCAATAAAAATCTAGGTCTCATTATTTGCTACGTAAAAACTTTCAAAGTGTGTCAAATCCTTTCTCCAGTTATATCACGCTCGACGCACCTCACCACCTCAATTATTCAGAGGATTTATCGGAGTTTTCAGTAATAGGATGAAATCATGAATTCCATAAAATTTCAGACTAGTGCGGTTTACGCAATTCACACTCAATCCTACATCCACACACTTCGATGGTGGGATTTTTCTAACTATAACTGGATGAAAAAATTCCGTACGTGAGTACTTTAACAGAAGCCCTGCGATCAATGTGATCGACGGTTAATGAGTGTTAAAATCTCCACTGCTGCTAAAATCCTGAATACTCTGAGTAAATACGATCACCGAGTAAAATCCAATGATGATCACAGCTAACTATTAAGTATGAAGAAATTATTGAAATAGTATTTTTTTCGTTATATAAAGTAATACTGTATTATTGATCTTGGAGACTTCATCATGGTACGATATACGCACATGCTTGACTCCAATAATAATGAGGAAATATGGATTGTAATACTGATTGCAATTTCTCTTCTCTATTCATATTCGAAGATACTTCTCTTGAAAACTCTCTTTATAATTTTTTTCTGTCTTATTTCGTCTCTTTCTCACCCTTTTTTGTTTCTTCTCAATCATCGAAATATTCTATTACAGGATATTTATTCAGATTTCTGATTTTTTTGCCTTTAGCCTAATACCCCATTTTCTATTCCTGATTTTGATCATGAACCCTCGCTTAAGAATATAATGTCTCAATTGATGAATCAGAATATTATTGAAGAAAGATCATCGTTATTATTTATATTCGAAGACTTCTTGTCAGATAGCTTATTTCTTCGGCTTATTTGTCAAATCCTTATAAATCCGCCATGATTGTATTCCAAACTGTGAATGAAGTAGGTCATTTCTTGAACAGAGAAAGAGCATCTTGTCATAAATAGTCCAAGCTGCTCACAATAAAAATGGGAGACTTGTCCATAACATGATATAGCAAATAATTGGAACCTCTTACTCAATACAACACAATTATATTCTTCTAAGATATTTACTTTGAAGACAGCATAGAAAATTCTAAATCTCATGAATCTTTCATGAATTCACCATAAACTTGACACTTCAGTTTCCCACAACTCACGATTCTTGTTTCTTCTTTAATAAACTACTTCCCTGAAAGTTACTGAGAGAAAACCAATTTCCAACTTTGAAAGACATTGCTTTCCTTTCATGTACCATTGAAACTTGTGAAAGCATGAGATGTCAATGCATCAGCCTCCTACCGCCACCGCTAGTGAATAGACTAGATGCTGCAACTTCTATTACAGCAAAAACATTTTAGATTTCGAACGAATATCTTTGACCATTGAAGAAATTCAATTCAGTGGAAGTCATCATATTTTTGTAACTTCCCATCAGCCAATAACTTTCAAGCAATTTTCTCGGTTAATAAGCTTCGAAAAATAAAATTATAATGATTTAAGAATATCTATAAAATTGAATCTATTCCGATAGCACCAGACTAGCGAAATACCAACTTGGCTACGGCCACTCCTTTTTTTAGAATGTCATGGTTTATGATTAAGGTGTAAGTGAGTGATTTTTGTTAGTTTCTAACACAAATCTATTATAATAGAGTTATAATCGAGTTATGACCAATTAATCAAGATTCAGAGTATAGTCCAAGACTGGGAATTTTGATGGTGTGGCTGATATACCATTTCACTCCTTTATTGATTTTGGTAATCTACCCAAAAAAGAGTTTCGAGTTGATTGTATAGTGACTCCATGCCATTGACCTGCTTTCAATTATGATTGCTCTGAAGTGCTCAATGACTGATGAGGGTATTGGAAAGATAGTCTTCACATATTTTCTAAGCAGAAAATTCATCCAACGACTCATCAAGTTTGCTAAAAGCTGATTGTGGAAGACATGTTGATTGTCTTAGTCGAAAAAACTTCATTCAATAGTTTATAATCAACTGCTGTCATGTCTATCAATGAATATCCAATGATATCCTTATAGGTGAATTTGATCGAGTCCGTTAAAATTGGCAGTAATTTTTTTCCACATAATTTAAACGTTTCTGTTCAAGCAGAATTATAATATAATTGTATATTATACAATTCTACTTTATTATCTCGTCCCTTGAAAACTGTGTCTATATAGTACCTGATTTCTCAAAAAATATGGGTGATCTTAATAAGTAGACACTAAGGCTGAGTCATTTGTTGATTATTGATTGTATTCAATTTTTGTACTAAGATGATCTTTCATGATTGAGTATCACTATCACTATAACAAAAGCTATGCCTATATATTATAACTCGAAAATGTAGACTAGAATGCAATGAGAAGTTGTGGAAGAGCATAGTTTATGTGATAAGCGTTTTAGAAGCAGTAGCCTGAGCGTTACTGGGGATAATATGGATTGTATTGTTAAATTTTGATGACCAGTGATTGACAAACTTAATCTGATGATGAGAAGCGAGAGATGTGTGAACGATGATTTCATAGTCTGCTTAGTTTTATACGCACAACACATCCCCACGGTTCAGCATTGATTGACATCCAGAAAGGTCAGTTCAGCGGATCTCTACAATCAAATTACTGACCGTACGGAAATAATTCCATTGCGATAAAATTGCACGTTTTGAAGAGCACAGTGTTCCGGTTTGATTGAGATCTCACCATGTATGAATTCAATTACGCATGCATGCGCTCCACATTCTCTCAACAGCAATGTCGAAAACAAAATGAATTTCGAATACATCGATAGTGATTTGTTGTACATGACATTTTGGATGGCATATGGAAAATAATTGTTGGATCTCCTGTTCAAACCACTATCGGTTTTATTTTTTAAAATGCTGTGCAATTGCTAGAGGCTCCTTCAAACATTCACCATTGAAGAAAGTGAAGAGTACAGAGAGCAGGTACTTTGACAACCCTGTTGTCATTTGAAACCCTGCGAACAATGGAAAATCGGTAATAAAGAAATTTTAAATTTTCAGTACAGACTTCCTATTCTTTCTCTGATTGCCTACTGTTCTGGTTTAACAATGCTTGAAGTTTAAACAATTTTTTTGCTGTGATGATGCCAAGCTCTTACTAGTGTGTGGGTAATGGAAAGGATGATAATGAGAGATGAGTGGACCTACAGCTTCAGGTGGGTTTCAAACCACCGGAGAGCAAATTTGATTCTAATGAATGAATCGAAGAAAGATAAAATGCATTTGATTTGACATGATTTTCCAGTTTAGCTTTGTTTTTAGAAAACAATGCATGATAGATATTCTAAATTTCACAAAGATTTAGCTTTGTTTTTAGAAAACAATGCATGATAGATATTCTCAATTTCACAAAGATTTAGCTTTGTTTTTAGAAAACAATGCATGATAGATATTCTCAATTTCACAAAGATTTAGAGAAGTTGAATCACCAAATCCTATGCTAAGAGAGAAGAAGCTTATCGATCATAATGATCTTTGATGAATTTCACCTTTTTGGCCACTGTTGGAATTGGAATAAGAACAGATTCGGGTGAGATTGTGTTGAGTATTTCTTTGAGTATCGACTGTACAGTGTACATTATTTCTGAATAAATAATAACGAACTTAATTAACATAAGGAAAATTATTTCCACTTCTCAATTGTTTATTCGAGTGGAATTGATGTTTAAAAAATATTCAAGATATAAAAACTCTAAAAGGTTCAACGAACAAAATCGAAAGCGTTTGCAAAGGGGTTTCCGCTACCAATAATTGGTATGATTGTTTATAAGTGTCTCAAAAGCCAATTTTTTGCTGAGTAGATGGTTTGGTGAGAAGAAGCCAATATGCTTCGAAGTCCTTGTGCTCATTATTTTCGTTACAACCATTGTTGGAGAAGCATTTGAGCGAATAAAAGAATGATCACCGATATTCCAGACTACATTCGAGAGAACGAGATTCCGACATCGAGCTCTCTACATCGAGTCAAAGAGATGACGCTTCCATTCGAAACGTGATATTTTCTCAAGATGCCTATTCCAAAACTCATCTTTACTCTCCGGCAGAAGTCTTTGTTTTTTTCTCTTGCCGCTGCTCAGATGACAGCTGAAATAAAAGATGCAGCGCAAAAAGCAATATCAGCCTTGAAGGAAATGGAGAATACAACTTGGGTTGATACTCATATACGAATTCAGCCTTTGATTGAATATTGTATTCACAACAGGTATTCTCAGTTTTCATTTTACTCTCACAACTTTCATATTTTTAAATTCGATGGTAGGAATCGTTTCTTGTTTGGTGTCGGCTAAGACAGAGGAATTAAGAATGAATTACCTCAACATTGATAGTGATGTATGAAAAGTCCTGCTGTTCATTGTATCGAATTGAACATTATCTGAATCATCCATGCAATAACAATTTCAGCATAATTAAACGAAATTCCTAATAAATAATGCCATATAATACTCTGAAGAGTTCCGCTACTGCGAATATTGACAACAGAATAATAGCTAGTAAGGAAATTCGATGAAATTCCTTTCATCTTCCTTCCATCAACAATTTCAGCGATTGGAATTCTAGGTTCTATAATTATTGCATAAACTAAATATAAATGAATTATTGAATGGTTTGTTATAGTTCTCCATTCAACCTTTTCCAATACTTCCACGATATATGAAGATATTGTAAATAGTGACAGTATTAGTAGAATTACAAACCTACAGTTTTCTTTTAGAGTGAAAAGGGTTAGCAAAAGGACGAGCATCTCTCTGTCTGCTTCTCTCACGGT
Source organism: Laodelphax striatellus (assembly GCA_017141395.1). NCBI lineage: Eukaryota > Metazoa > Arthropoda > Insecta > Hemiptera > Delphacidae > Laodelphax > Laodelphax striatellus. Next base: position 45,711,434 of record CM029532.1, on the reverse strand, counting down.
AATGAACGAGTGTTCTGGAATTAGTAACATATTTTGTTCCATTTCATTAATAATTTCTTACCACTTCAAATTCGAAAATTATATTAGTCTACATTATTTTTGTATAGGAAATTTTTGTGTTGAAATGTTGTGAAAACAACCTTATTTTGAAACTCATTATTAATCAAAATTCGAGAGAAAAATAGTGAGAGCTGAGCCTGTTCTCTCTCTCTCTCCCCCAAACGATAATATGATTTTTGTTTGAATCAAATGAATGTAATTTTTGTGTGTATTAATGGATGAAATAAATAAGTTACTTAAAATTAATTAATCTAATCTAATTGATACCTAAATTGCATGACATTATATTTGAGCATGGAGGTATCACAGTTTTCTCGCATCTAGTGATAATTGAACCGACAAATTCCCAGTCAATGAGAAATTATTCTCAGTAACAATGTTTTACTGTTCACCTTGCTCGAAGATGCAGTTTGCGCTTCCCTAATAGCGTCATAAAGAAGGGTACCTATGTGTAAGCATTCGGAGCCGTTTCACAAGGAAGCCATAAAGTCGTCTATTGTGGAGCAATATCCTGTAACATGTTCAGTGGAACGTATACCAACTATTTGGAGACCAAAAGTTCACAAAAGGACGATAGAGATACATTGGGGAGGCCATGATAAAATACTGCTGCAGGATGTGGAGCCTATCTGGTCATTAAACCCCTCATTTTACTACCTAGAAATATATTACGGCCATCACTTGTACCATAATAGATAGGAGAAGACTACGAAGAAATATGAAGAGTATTAATTTTAGTATCCGGAATACTGAGATCTGCACTTGATATCCGGAATTTACGCTTGGTAATCATGGATTGTGCAGTGCTTAAAATCAGTGATGTATAAGTTGAGTCTTTTTCTGTATGCTCATACATGTTTCTGGATTATAAAATTCCTGTTTTCGATGAGATTATAAAAAAGCTTTCGCATATGACCTGATGGAATTCAACCTACGACCAAGCGATTGTCTGCATTGTCAGTGAGCAATGTGTGAGTGAAATTCCAACAAAGAAAGTGTCCTACACGTTAGGAGAAGGCGAAAAATCTCAATATTTTGAAATTTCTATTTTGAAAATATGAATTTAAGTACTCGTAGTTGTATCTCTCACTATCAACAAATTTCCATTTCGAAAATATGAATTTAAGTAGTAGTAGTATCTCTCACTATCAACAACTGGAACGGTACAAACAACGTGTGGGAGTAGCCTATTGATGTTGATCAGATTTGACTGGGGAGATTTGGATGTCACTCGCAGGTTGACACGTACAAGTACGTGGAACGAAAATAGAAACATTGGATGGCTAACATGTAAACAGTCGAATTCGATGCTAATATTCTTCTCAAATCAACTAACTAATTCAAGTTTCTCACTATACAACTATAACAAGTACCACTATACTCACTATACCTAGTTATTACTTTCATATTCAAGAATTAAGGCACATCTATCAGATTTCGTCTACTTCCATAAACTTTTATGGGAATCTCATGTTTATCATTCATTGTTTTGTTCTTGTTATATCAGTTGGCATATAATAATAGCTGAAGGTACTCTTTCATCACATATTAGAGAAAATATAGAAATAATTCAGAATATTGAAATGATTAAGTAGGTATACTGTCAGATGTGCTTAACATGAGTGTTGAAACTTGTCATTTGCATAATATAAAGTTCATTCACTATCCTTCTAGTCTTATTCATGTTGGTCTTTTATCAAAAGCTGATGATTGGAAGTTGGGGCAGAAGTGGAATCATGACAGATTTTTAAACTAATAAAATCGTGTTTTTTCCTCAAATTGTTCTCAACAAGATAAAACCTGAAATTTGATGGTTCTAACGACATTATCATACTTGTGAAAGGAATAACGATTTTTTGCAAGGGATAATCGGTAGATTGATACTGCTTTGTATTCATAGGCCGGAGTTGTTTTAAGATCTTGGCCGAAGCACGTCCCCCACATCAGCTGTTGCCAGACATCGACTTTAGCCAATAACAATAAGGCTCTCGTCGAAAGTGAAATCCCAACAGAAGTCACCCTTCAGTCGTTCTAGAAACTTCTGTCTTGTGGAGGATTGTATGGGCAATATTAGTTTTGTACATTTCCCAAGGGACGAGTAACTGGGAACAACTCAATTTGCTTTTCTTTCTGACTTTCAATTTCCCAGTTGGTCAACAACGTACGTGTCTCTAGAAATTGTGAGCATGGTAAGAAAACAGAAAACATTCGGTCAAAGCTAACAGTTGGTTTCTGGAAAAATTACAAACAAAAACGTGCGACAGAACATTTCACCTCAACTTTATGAACTTATAACTTCTAAGAATTCCAACTCCGGATGGAATACACGCTCTGAGTAAACATAACCTTAGTAGTAAAGGAATAATGAAAATACGATAAGCTCTTTTTAATATCGATTCATAGAATTATATCATTGATTCTAATAATAGATAATAAACTCTTGAGTAACAATACAACTGCATTGTGAAACTTCAACATTTTTTTGGAATTCTTTGTTCCAAAAAGACTGATTTATCTGCAGAGAATTTCAAATGATCGATTTACTTGAAAATCATGAAATCTGAACCTCATTTCCACTATACAAGATCATGAAACTTGATACTTCATTGCCAAACAATTTTCAACCATCCGGTAGTCTATTTACTCATTATCAGCAGGATATTTTTTATTCATATCCACAATTTCAAAGCAGAAAAGATTTACTTCGGGGGGAATATTCTTGAATCAATATACTGACACTGATAATTAGTATTTACTTTGTAAATCATTATTAGTAAAATATTACTTTGATAGTTCGGTATTCGATTCGTATTTCGTAACACTTTCTGGATTCTCTTCTCTCTGTAAAATAATTGTTGTGCCCTTTTGTAACGTAAAGTGTTGAAATCACAAAGTGGAATTCTTACTCGACCGTGAAGAGAGTTTGATATCAAAGGTGTTTCTTCAAGAAGACAATTTTCCTTGGAGGCCTTCAATTTGCAAGGTATAGGCTACTTCAATTAACTCCAGGGATACAAACAAGAAAATTTCAACTCAGAGACCTCCAAATAGAGCTTATGAATAAGCTTTCAAGTTTTCAGTCAATAAGATGAGGATTGAGAAGCTTTTCCCTGAGAAAGCCTTCTACCTCGGCTCTATTTAACTACTCATATGGTAATGAAGTCTTCTCCGCTATCCTGTGCCATTTGAAATTCAAATCATTTATAAATGTGAGTTCACAATGTGTCTCAGTCTACAGCAATCTATAGGAGAGAATGTTCGTAAGTAGTTGATGCAAATCTCTGTTTGACTATGTGATTCCCACTGAGAAAGCTCTTCTTGATACGTGGAAGGCTGGTGTTAATCCTGAGAAATAAATGATAGTAGCTGGCGGATCGGCTCTCTACAACACAGTTCCACATGGCTATAACATTGTGATAAGAGAATTGAGAATCCTATTCGATAGAAATTGAAGAAACTATTGGTCTTTTGAACGAGAACCAATTGAATCAAACAGTCGTGGAATGATGCCATTTGATGAATTGAACAGATCTGATATTGAGTTTCTTTAATACAGTAATATGACATCAACTTCTAAAATTAATTAACTTTCTTGTTGCTTGCCGTATCAATTTTAATTATTTGAAATTTTCATTCAAACTATTTTCAAATTCAGAATTTTCGGTTTTTCCAAATAGATGGCATGAAGATACATAACTTTTATTTTGCCTGTTTGCATGAATTGAAAGTGGAAGAGGTTTTTCGAAATCAGAGTTCAAATGACTAGATAAATTACCAGCCCTGACAAAATAAAACTAATTTTGATATTTTTCAGACTTTTTCCTGAATATTTGAGCTAGAATTTATAGCGGGCACATTGTATAGCACACTCTTTTGTCTTTCAACTCTGTTCAAACGCCCCTGGATAATCCTATCGCCTTGTCACAGTTGCACAGGGCAGGAAGATGGATGGGTCGACTCTCCGCCCATGATCAAGGCTCAAACTTGAAACTGAAGTTTGAATCTCGAACTAAGCAGGATATCCGATTACAAGGGAGCCCAGTTTATTCGCTAGTTTAGCAAGGAGATTATGGTGCCGACAAGAATGCAAACTTCAGGCTCCAATGTAACAATCACGGTTCAATAGTGAAGAGTCAACTGAGTTCAAATATTGAAGAGTTAACTGAAACTAGATCATAATTGATTATGTTATTAATTTCAAAGTTTTGATCAAAGGGAAATTGGTTCTTGTTTGAGCTGATAAGGCTGAAACTAGCCTTCCATTGATAAAAGAGTTCATGCAAAGTTGAACTAGCTTTTTTAATAACTTGAATAAAAGACTGGAAATTGTCACAATTTTAAGTTAATTAGATACTGGTTATTAAACCACAATCAATCTCAGGTGAACTCTCAATAAACTCAATCTCTGGAGTTAAACAGGCATTGATCATGGCCTAACAAAAAGATCGATACATCTATATTTTAATAAAACATACTGTGCTAGTCAGCAGACGTCCAAGCAGATTTGTCAAGAGCCAAAAGATTGCGCTAAGCTCGTTTTTAATTTTTGAAAATAAAAAAGAATTTATTCCCAAAATACAAATGGAACCACTTTTTCTACTACCCTAGGAATTCTCAATGTTCATTTATGTTTAGTAGATATTGCTCTAATCATTTATGCTAGGAAGGTGTGTGTTATAATGCTATATTATAGCCTAATATAGATAGACTTACTATTATCATTTTTGTCTATAACACTGTCGACTGCTTTAAGAGGAGAGGAGTTCATATTTTTTACTTCATATTGTTAGTTGAATTTCTGTAACACTGTTTTGACAGTTTAAGAAGGATGAATTTCATTGTTTCATAAACAATATAGTGAACGATGTGAATATGTTCTAAATAGTGCGTAATAAATTAATGTAAAGGTATATCAAAGCACAAACATACACCTCATTAATAATGCCGCAAATTCTGAGTTAATAAATATTATAGTTATCTAATTTTTTGGAGTTAGTTCCAATCAATATTTCCCAACCTTATTCCCAATATTTTAAAGATATTTGCAGGGAAAAGAAGTTCATTCTGGTCTATAGCCTACCACTACCACTACAGACGCTGAATTATAGCTGCCAGCAAACAACGAAACTTTGCTCTTATTCGTATCATTGAGAGTTGCGCCACCTTTTCTGGAGGTGGTTATTTTAAACTCTGAAAATTACTTTATGAAATGGGTGATTAACATACTCGTTGTGATGTGAATTTTCTTGATTCCTGTAATTAAGAAGGATGAATTTCATTGTTTCATAAACAATATAGTGAACGATGTGAATATGTTCTAAATAGTGCGTAATAAATTAATGTAAAGGTATATCAAAGCACAAACATACACCTCATTAATAATGCCGCAAATTCTGAGTTAATAAATATTATAGTTATTTAATTCTTTGGAGTTAGTTTCAATCAATATTTCCCAACCCTTGTTCTGGAGAGATTTGCATCGGAAAGAAATTTATTCTGGTCTATAGCCTACCACTACAGAATGATGCTGAATTATAGCTGCCGACAAACAACGAAACTTTGCTCTTTTTCGTATCATTGAGAGTTGCGCCACCTTTTCTGGAGGTGGTTATTTTAAACTCTGAAAATTACTTTATGAAATGGGTGATTAACATACTCGTTGTGATGTGAATTTTCTTGATTCCTGTAATTATACTGGGATTAAATCCTGTATAATACCATCATCTAACAATTTGTTATTACCGCCAAAAGGCAACCAATCGAGTGGCACAAAGCCCGAGTGAGCAAAGGTCATGGCGAACATCCTACTGCATGTGAAACAATATTGTACCTTTGAATCCGAAGGGTTAATATTATACATTATATTTCAAATTAAAATGGGGTATTTCAATTTGTATTTGGAATAAAGTATTGATTCATTTGAGAAGTGGATGATAATTCGTAGCTTATCAAATAATGGTGAAGCTGTTCAAACCTGAGGTACTGGAATAAAAAATAGGGCTTTTGATGTTCATATAAAGTTTGTGTGATTATTACGAGATTTCAAGGAAAAAAAGTCATAACTCGAGTATTATATCATTTATGGCTTATCGAATAATGTAGTAGTTCTTGGAAATTGAGATGTGTGATTCTGTGGGGTTCTCTGCAGGTTATTCTCTGTTACCAACAACATGGTATGCTCTTCAATTTTCCAGCAACTGTATGCCTTTGATCAGTAGTCCGTTTTATCAACAGCAAGTTCAGCCGCTGCCTACGAAGACTCCTAAACTTCTGAAAAAACCCACAAACTCTTGCCTTAGAGAGCATTATTCATTACAGGATGTATTTCTAAATGATGGAATTTTCCCCCTGGTTGAAAATATAAAAAACAAACTTTTAACATGTGGAGAAAACTTCTTCTCTCATTAAGCTTTTCCAGACTTCTCATTTTTTGAAATCGCCAACGCTCACTGCTTAAATATTCCACCAGGGTTCCTTGTACAAAAATAATGAGATTCGATATTATAACTTGGAAGTGGACCATAAGAATGTTATCGGCTCAGATATAGCAGTGGGTATAAGGGATGGATACAGAAGTGAATGTGAAATTTATTCATTTTATGATCCCATACGGTTCGTTTATTGATCCACAATGCTATTTATTGAAACACTGCATCTATCAAGTGTCATGAGTTATAATGTCTAGTATATGGTGGTTACATTGTAGAGGATTCTATAATATTTTAGTTGATTAATCTTATTCTTTGTTGAATTTCATTTTATGAGTCATCCTCTATACTCTCGAGAATACTTTCTTTCATTGAGAATACAGTCATTAAGAATACTTTCGTTAAAATTGGATTTGTCCTGGTAATGTGGGGTGTGTGATGGTATGTGACGACTGCCAAATGAATGGAATTAGAAAGAATGTGTAACAAGGCGAGGGAATTTCTGTCACGTCAGAAAGATGAATACAAATGTTCCATTCTGTTTCACTTTATTATAATCTCAATCTAAAGAGAATAAGAATCTTTTTAATATTAAAATGACAATCATGAGACTTGGTGACTACAATGAGAGAACGAGATATATATCCTGCACAGTCCCAACTCCTCAACTCGGATGGTGAATCCCAAGAGAGCCTATTCAGCAGAACCAAAATAACGATGGTATCGCTGTGTTTCAGATACATAAAAATGACAGCGCAGCGAGAAAAAAATGTCGGATACCTGAAAAAATACTGGCAACAGAAAGACAGCGCAGCGGGAAGAAATGTCTGATATGTGGGAAAAACTGAAAACAAAAGAAACAAGTGCGTGAGAAATGTCTAGAGTGATTTGAAAGGGGTACTCACTGGCGAACGTGTAGAGAGGCGTGAAAGGAACGGCGAGCACACAGAGCAGAATGTCGGACAGCGCGAGGTTGGTGATGAAGCAATTGGTGACGGTGTGCATGGCTCGATTGCGCCCGACCACGTAGCAGACGAGAACGTTGCCGAAAAGTCCCAGGAGGCAGATGGTGGTGTAGAGCACGCAGAATATGCCTTGCACGGCCGGGTCCTGAATTATATCTGACAGAGTTTCGTTGAAAACTGAAGTGTCGGTGGCGTCTAGCACGGGATTTGCCGTCGTTAAATTCGAAACGTTCCTGTCTGAAGCGCCTTCTACAGATGTGCTTGTTGACTCATTCATATTCATACCGTCATGATATCACCATCATCATACGATTATTCCACCTTCATCATTGTTCCCCAGTCGATAACGAACTGGAAGCTAGATTGAACGGACCTTGATCGCTCCCAGGTGCCTTATTTTACATCCCTCTGACCGCTATTCAATGATTGGATTCTCAACTGAGAACTGAGATTCAGGAAACACAAAGCCTCAACAGCATCTCACTCAATACTCTCAATACACAGGGGTTTCCTCAATGAAAACCTACTTTTTAAACATTTTATTTTGCTGGATGAATGATACCTAAAATGATTCAAACTAATTTTAAAAAAATATATCTTGTCCTCTCCCATTCGGTTGAATGAATTAATAAAGGTACAAATCATTTCAAACTGGATACTTGGTTGCTGATTCATCGTAGAAACGCCACAATCTCGATCGACAATATTAAATTCGAACCCATTCCATTCTAAATTCTTTTCTCTCTAAAAAATCAACTATGAATCAAATCGAAGGCTCCACTTTATTGGCGTGCACAGAGAATACATTTCCTCTCACAATACAAAGAGAACTGTATTGAACTAATCATTAATGAGTGATTGGAGCTTTTGATATGAAACACATTCAGTTCAATCTGCGATAGAGAACGCTCTAACAAAAGCAACAAAGGAATCAATTTTCGATAGTAGTTAACTACAGGCTGCATGCTCAATAGTCTGGTAAAAATGTTCATTTTCCTTATTGAGTGATATCAACCGTGATCTGTTCCAGTGAATAAGTATTGAATAGTTTTCCATTTTGAAAATCACTTATCATTCAACTGGCGCTCTGAGTACTGATTGAATAAGCTTCAATCTTTTTGATTGATCTAAATCTCGCTTTATTGAATTTCTCTATTGAAGTAGTCCATTTCGCCTGATTGAAGTACAGCTGTCACGTAATATGATTCTTTAATGATATGATTTTTTAATAGCGATCAATCAGTGAATGTTGCATCTTCCAACTTTGATGGTATACCAGAATGTTCAGAGCTTTACAAGCAATTGGAGCAATAATCACAAATCTTTTTTGTGAATAGATAAAGATTTAAAAATGGAGTTTCAACTCCGCAGTTGATAGACAGTCCTCTTCTCATATTCCCATTCTGTCTAATTTAGAGAGTCTTGTAATAAGCTCATTGGAGACAGAGAATTTTGAAAAAAGTCAATCGATGGAAAATCTCTTACAAGTGTAGACTCTGGAGGAGTGGATTTTCTACGTCTCACAGTACGACAACCACTCTTCAAGGAGTTCCATCAATTCGATCCTCTTGTTAATCAGAGAGCTGGAAATTCAATTTGTCGTCTCCCACACTGAACTTATATTCTGTCACGTTTGCAGTAAGCGATGGAGCAACTTGTAACACAACTAAAGTCTTGTAGAACGTGATTCATCCGATACTTCGAGCAATCTCGGTCTAGACGGTGTCCTGTAACAAATAAAATAAGAAATTTGATCAGTTTTTGAAGTAATTGAACCAAACTGGATTAATTTCTAGAAATGAGCGTGATACCAGGCTATAGTATCGGGCTACAATATGAAGTTACTCATCATTGCTTATTGATTATGATATACACTTTCTTTGAATTACTAGGAATTAAATGAATGATTAAAATTCTTTCGTAAAAAAAATATTTCACCAGGCTCAAGTATCAGACTGGAGTATGAAGAAACTCGTCGCTTATCATTGAATATCTCAGACTTTCTTGGAACTTCCTGGTAGTTGTGACATAACCTCACAAATATTCAAGAGACTTGACCAATGGTCAATGACCATGTTGATGGTTTATCAATGAAATCTATCAATCATCGAGTGGATACACTCCAACATGGAGGCTGCATTTTATCATTTTCGTCATATATGTCATTTATAAGTGGTATTGCAGGAATAATGAGTTGAAATCTTAAAAATGATTGTTATTGAATTGAAACATCTTTATTCATAATCATTTACAGATAAATTGAGAACAATGTCAATATGTTTATGTTTATGAATAATCAAAACATGAAAAATAATAAAGAACAGTCATAAACCTTTAGTCAGATCTGTGAACTCTTGTAGGGAGTACAGAGACAATGGTACCAAATAGCCTATTCCTTATTTGATATTTTTTGTTAATATAATGTTAGTTTTCAATTTGAAAATTCAAATTGATAAATGTTCCTAATGCTTTCATTCCAAAGCATTATCCGCTAACTTATTCCATCCCTTGTTGAGGATTCATTACTTAAGTGAAGCAATCCCAAAGGAATAGGGATGAGTTCTGCGGGATTCCACAAAATTTGTGAAACTCCATAACTCCTGCATGAAATATGTATGCGGATGAAAACAAGTTTCCACCTCTCTTGACGATCAGTTGTATATCTTCAAATCTCAACAATAGAAATCATAATTTATATTTTATTATTCTTGCGGGGCTCTTTGCGGAGCTTGTTTTGAATGGGGGAAGAGATATATGAGTTGAATTTTTCTTGTACAGAATTGCAGATGAATCATCAGACATTCTGCATACATGGAACAAAAGCGCTTGATTAAACTGCGGCAAGTAAGGGAGCACATAGTTCCCATGAGCTATACAATTTGATGATAATCATAACTCTTGAAACAATAGACTATTTCAGAGAGAACAAGCATGTACCACTCCCTTTCAACATCCACAGCTAATCCGAGGTATGCGTAGGAACTTATTAGAAATATTGATATTGGTATTTTCTAATAACGCAAGTAGTGGGAGTGTTGAGGTTTGGTGTATATTTGAGAATTCACCCACGCCTTTATACTTTCGAATAATCTCATCTCCAACATGTAAATTTCCAATTAACAGAATAACCGCTATTAATTAACTGTTTTACAAATAGTTTCATCAATAAATTCCTGCAATTTCTGATGGCGATAAAAAAATACAACTCCGAAAATTCAACTTTAGCCTACTCCCTCTTGAAGTAGAATGTTATCAACCTTATTTTTGAGAATGTGCTGTGATACATCGCTAATTGATCTCTGAACTACAAGTAAGATTCCACATTCCACCCACTTTAGTATATGGATGTCCATAGTTGAGTGGGTTTATTTCCATAAAAAATTTTCTCATGATGTCTGTGTAGTTTTTCTAAATTTTTGTAGTCGATTTTATATGAATTTATTCTTAGATTTTAGTTTGGTGGAAATAAATTTATTTATTTAATTCAATTCATGACACTAAAATCAGAAAAGTTTTAATTCTTTGTGTATTAGTAGAGTTGATATTTTGGTAGTAAGCATATCGAATAAAAAGACTATAATTTTTCGCAACCTTCAATTTTATAAAATTTATTGATATATCGATGTGCCGGTGTTGGTTTCATTCTAGTTCTAGTATAATATAACTATCTATTGAGTAGGCCTATCTGGAACAATAATTATGATGGAATTACACAGAGATGAGAGGTGAATAGAAGAAAATTGAATTATCTCGTTGGCTGCGAGAACGAGATAAAGATGAATGAACACTACAATCTTGTTTGTTTGAACTAATTACCCCTGAACAATTTTCTCTAAAGATGTTTCCGCCTTCTTTGACAGTATTTCCACTTTCATCTTGACTGAGAATGTATCAATAAAGATTCAAATTTCGGTTTTAGTACAGGTTACAATAACTTACATTCTATCCATGAACGTAATTTATTCATGAACTCCAACGAGCACTGTAGATCATCTTGAAAGATCAACTTAATTGCGTTTGAACGAACAAATTGCACACGAACAAAACATGATTGTCCTGTTCGAAGCTAAATTACTTCTCGCACCTTCAGTTCCTGGAAATAAAGCTTCCTCTGTTAATAATGCTTTCCAGTGACATTGTTCCAAAGTTATTTCAAGGATGTGGCGGTATTGAGTTTGATGGAAATCCAATATCCATGGCAGTGTAAGTAATTGCTTTGTCCCTCAGCCTATACCATGCTAGTGAATAAATAATAATAAATGTTGTCCATCCAAAAATAAATAGTTATTTATGGGTCGAAGTCGATTATGTGACAGTATATTAAGAGTTGGGATACAGCTATAAAATGGTGAAATACTCTTCCCAAATTAATCAATACCACAAATCCTCATCATTTTTCAGTAGAAGGTCGTAAGAATAGATAATGAATTTTCTAATGATAAATTGGTGAAAAATACATTCAGAAGGTATTTTCCTGGAAGGTCAATAATGAAAATAATCATAAAAATATGATTTCCATTGCGAGTAGCATGTTATCTTTTCTTAAAAGATGTTAAAATTATACTGCAGTAATAATGGAAAGTTTTGGAGATACATTGTTGATTAATAAATGAACTTGAGAAACTGAAATTTTCAATGATAAAAAAGAACTTGTATGAAAATCATAGTATCAGGGTATCAAGTTCACAATATTGAGATCATTTCAATAAATGATTCCATCATCGAAAATGTCTATTGTACTTCTCATTTTGCTTGAAAGACAAGAATAGACTCGAAGTTATTTTTTGAGATCTCTTATCTTCAAGTCGCACATATGATAGCACTGATATAAGACAGAGTCTAGATTTGATGCGGAGTAGTTGGAGACTCTGAAACTTCCAAAAATCCTCCCAAGAATTTCCACTGTCTCAGAAGTTCGTCGAATATAGATAGCATTCACAGGCACGACTCTAGAATATGGAAGATTTGACGAAACCATATCGAAGATCGAACCCTATTCTCAAGGGCCAGAGTACTCTATAAAGCGGTAGCCTCTTCGAAAATATGTTACACACTCGAGCAGAAGAAGGAATACATTTGAGGGATTTGAGAGAGTCGTCTCAAGTTCCAGATACACTTTAGGGGGATGAATGAGCCGGTCGCTCGCTTTGGCAGAATTATTCCCTCCTAATATTTCGGATCTTTCCCGACGAAATGTAAATGGCATGTTGAAAGCCTTCTGTCATACGAGACCCCTTCTTCGGAATACAGAAAGATTCACAGCAATAGAGAGAGTAACCTTTTCGTGAGCGATAATAAGATTGGAAGATATATCACATTATTTTCATGAATATCATAGTCTTAGAAACTATGAGTACTCATGGTATAAGGTTCTCGAAGTATGTACAGCTAAAATGACACAACTTCATCACTTATTTCCTATCAATACTCAATCGACATCGTATTCATGAACATTGATGTTTGTTCATATACATGAACGTCAAAGTTATGTATGCTGTATTTATCGCATCATGTATCATTTGAACTAAACGATCATTCGACATCATGAAGTTCGAATGAAATCATCGTCAAAATATATGAAAGGAAGATTTAAGTAAGTTTCATTACCATCATTCATGTCTTGTAGAGGACAAACAAAACTCTTAATTATTAATATTAACCTTATCAATTGACTTGGCAAGTTCGTGGCAGGAATAGAACAGTTCTCAACTCTTAACAATCTGTAGGGCAACAGTAAGCTTCAGTGAAAGAGAATCGTTGAGACATTGAGTATAATATCTGAAAAAGTTCCTCAGATTTCTATTCATGATCATAGTAATTGGAGTATTTGATGGAACATTTCGAAATATACCTTCGTGATGATGAGGATAACTTGTTGAGAGTCTCAACTTTACTTCCAATGAACTTTTTATTAATCGAAAATGTTCTCTGAATAGAGTTCTCAAGGACTTCCGTTGTGTAGCCCCTTATTAGAAGTTGGAAGAATAATGGCTCAGCTCGATCATCCATTAACATTACTAAAACGAAACAGAACTCTCTTGCAGTTGGCGGGTGTTGCCTTGTCTAATAACGAGCTTCTCTAAATGGATGAGCAGTTTCAAATACACTGAGAATGCAAAAGTTACTCATTAGAAAGTTACTTCTTGGAAAGCGTTCTCATAATGCTCAAGAACGGACATTTTTGGGTGCTCAACTTTTCCACCTTGCCAAGATGGTTTCACTTCCTTTAACAGCTTCAGATCTATGAGGGGGAGTTTAAAAGTTTTGTTTTCTTGTTAAGGTTTTATGAATTGCACAACAATTATTGAGCACTTCACTTCTTCTTAATTTACAGATATTTCTCCTTAGTTTACCTGTAATCCGCCTGTAATAAATTGAGAACGTTCCAGTGAGGCAAACCACACCTTCAATTATACCCCTACCAAATTGCATGAAAAAATCTTGTTTTCTTTAACAATATATGATGAGAAGTATTAAAAACACAAAATGGTGGATAATCAGCAAAATCAGCATTTTGCCAACGACATCTTCTGTTTGTTTTGACTTGTAGAATACCGTGATAGTACTGAAGTCACTATTTTTTGGGACACTCTGTATATGAGATAAAGAGGAAACTATATAAACAGAGAATAGAACAATGAAGGAGCCAGTTTGGTGCAAAGTCTTATCAATAAATATAATACAAGATCAGCATCACGTGTTATTGAGGTGAAAAGGTCACAGCAATTGCAGACATTCTCATTCTTTTTTATACTTTCCACACCATTTCCACTCCTCCACTACACTGGAAACATAAGAGGAAAGAATACTGTATTCTCTTCTGGGCTGGAGAAAACCTCCATAATAGCTGACTTCAATCTTCGTAGCCTACATGCGAATGGTTAAGGGTATCATCTTAAAAGCTTTTTCTGTGGTCTGAATCAACACTCAGGAATAGAAGTCACGTTTGTTCGCGCTGATTAAAATCATCTTTCATTCGCACCAAGTTGATGAAATTTCGTACGATTCAACATGAATTTTTAGAAAAAAGAACTCGTATTATACAATGTTGTATATAGCTGGGGTGGGCGGGAAAAAGAGTATAAGTCAAATGAGTCAAAAGAGTATAATGTGTTTTGTGAGAAAATGCATTCAAAGATTTCAAGATTTTACAGCTATTGGTCATAGAACAAGTCACTTTCACAATAGAATAACTATAGAATAACTATATACTAAATAGAATAACTATAACTCTATTTCATAATAGAGTCACAATAGAATAAGTCACTTTCTGATCTTTTTTGTGCCATGTATTCGAAAAGGCAGAGACTTATTCTTTTATGTTTCTATGCCCATCCACTGGGCATAGAAACATATTTACTTATTCTGTTAGTACCAGGTTGTAAATAATGCACTATTTACATTAAAACCCGACTTTTTTTGCCAATTTTCGACTTATACTCTTTTTCCCGCCCACCCTAGAATGATGAAAGCTCTATTTGAAGGGCTACTGATCTTATAATATAAGGGAAACCTGTTTTAAAATATTATAATAATCATTCACTCATTGGGTATTTCTCAAAAGGTTATGACAGAAATAACTTTTTCGTAACACGAATAATGAGGTTTTGACAAACTATTGAATATCCGAGCTAATCAACCTGAATAGGTGTGAATCCTAAATCTGTTGGATAGAGTTTCCAAATGACAACCACGAGTAGATGATAATAATAATTATCAATGATGAATATTAGTGCTCTATTAGTGTTCATGACAGAGTCAACAGATAATTAAACCCTAACCTTACCTAACCTAACCAATTATCTATGTTGCGAAGAATTCATCGAAAAATGAATGACCAATCATTTATGGATATTACTGTTCTAAAAGGATGCTGAATTTTCATGAATGGCCCTCATCAGCCTCAGTTTCAGGAAGACCTCTCCTTTATAACCTTTCATTCTCTTCAATGGAACATCTGTATGTATTTTCAACAGTTTCCGTATAGTGAATTGTACTCAGTCTTTAGGGAATTGCTTCAATAGAGTCATCCCCAATACAAAATATCGTCTATACTCTTGTAAGCCAGAGTATTATATTCTATTATATTATATTTGAATAACAATACTGAAAAAATTTCGATTTCGTCGTTACAGTTGGTCGGAAACAAACAACGCCTTAGTAGAAGGCAAGGAGGATATGGCCACTGATTTTATTTCAAACAAAAAACAAGCTTTTGTGGATGGAGAACAAAATTGAAAGTGAATAAGTAGGAATTGGCCACTGATTTCATTTAAAACGATGAATAGAGAGTGAAAGTTGAAGGTGAATAAAAAGAAAAGTGGGATGTTTTCTGTTGATGCGTTTTTTAAGTGAAGAATCGCTCTCGCCAATACAAAAACGTTGAGTCCATCCAGTGAGAAAGCGTTCGCTTTTTCATCTCCGCCACAGAATCGCACACACTGGCATTCTCGTTGTTCGAGTCAGACTCTGGCTCGGAATCGTTTTTATCAGTGTCGTCAGACCCTCCCTCGGCCATCAAATCACTTTTTTGATGCTCCAGTCCACTCTTCATCACCCTCCGCTCTTCAATCGTCGGATTCGAAGCTTGCTTGCTTTGGGATGTCGCTATCTACATCATTGGTCAAAATGTCACCAACACTCTTCCACGTGAAAGCAGCATCTGGAATTACTCGGTTGCATTTTTGTAGCGTTTCGAATGGTGAGTGTCCTTATCAAGAATTTAACAGCAGTGTACAAAAAAAGGAATGTTGACAAAGAAGTCTAAAGCATTCAGGAAATAGAACTGATATTTGATAGTCTTTTTTAGATCCACATGAGGGTTTTCAGTCCATAGAAATGTATTTGAAGAAATACTTTCTGATGGATTACTACAGGATCAATCTTATGGTGTTCAGTAGCTTGGCAGGTCCCTTGTAGGCTCTCTCTCTCACACACACACTCACTCTCATCTGTTTGCCTTTTTCATTTGTGTTGATTCAAGAGTATTTCATTTTTCCTCACTTTTACACTTCAACTTTCCCTCAACTAGCAGAGTTTATCAGACTAACAAGATTTCTAGCGGTAAGAGAAAAACGCTTGGATTCTAGACTGTCATCAAGTAGCAGGATAATTTCCACTTGTGCATTTTATTCCGCTTGAATTTCACTAGATCGCTTGAATTTCTCCACCTCTATGTGATCCATCAATTCTCTTAGACTCTCTCCAATTATGTAAAACGTTTCTCTAGATTACTTCAAGCTTGAAATTTTTCATTCTCTCGTTTCTAATTCCTCTTTATTTTATTTGTTTTTCTTTTATCATGAATCCTCCAGCTTTGAATCATAATCCACATGGTAGGCTCTAGCTATACAACTTTTCCAATAATATTTATGAGGTCTGTATCACGTAAATATCCCTGAAACGAGCTTTATTTACTGAATTTCAACAGTTTTGACTGTCCGATAACAATGTCAGCAAATGAAACTTTTATTCTCCTCTATGAAATCTGTGTTGTTTTGTTTGATAATACTACTTGGATATATACTGTTGTACCATAGCATTAGCTCACGTTGCTTATTTTACCATCTCCATTCACGACATACATGATGATTTAGTGAATACAAGAAAATAATTATTTTGAATCAGTTATGATTTGAAATGACGTTCATGGATAATGAAATTATTTGATTGAATGCTTGATTCATCTACCAAAATATTATAATTATTAAGAAAATTAAATAATTATACTATTGTTATTGATCAATTTTATGAGCTAGATATCATATTCATCTGCGAATATTGCTCAGCATCAAATATCATTGAATGAATGTATGAATGCGTTTAGTCCACATGACACTTTGATGAATGGAATGGTTTGTGGATACGATTTATTGTCATCATCGCTTATGATGATAATAATAATTAATAGTCTGTATGATATTAGACCATCACTTATCACGGTCATCAAATTTTATTGAAACATTAATCCCCCACCACGGATTTCGTAGTAATTATTCAATAGCTCTCAATAGAAGCGTGTGAGGGTGGAAATTATTTCAGAGCACGTCTGTTTGTTATCAAACGATAATGCAGCTCTCCAATTGTGATACAAATGATTAGCATCACCGATTAATGTTACAATTGGAGCTATTCATCTAGTACTGATTCTAACATGCATTTCGCAGATCAAATGATACTGTAAATTGAAAACTCGCACTACGATCTCGTGTGAACGGCTTTGTCATGGAACGAAATAGATTTGTAGGCGCCATGACATGGAATGGGTGTGGCGTATAAACTGTTAGTGAAGCAGATAATGCGTATTATGAAGCTCTAGAAATTGACATCATCAACACCGTCGATGGTTCTGCGCAAATTATTCGATTTGATTACATTACTCTTTAGGCTGGGAAGAAATACAGGCTTAGGAATCAATATAACTAGTCAATAAGTACATTCAAAGTATATCATAATGATGAAGGCTCCAATCAATTCACACATATAAAATAGATTCTAATTGAATATACATTTTTATAAAATGTAATATAATATATTCAGAACATGTATATTCATAGAATGTGGTGATTAAAATTGGGATAGACCAGTGAGAGATTGGGAATTCAACTAGCCATTACAAAAATCAGTAGAGCACAAAATAATAAACAATGTTTAAAAAAAATTCAAATGAAACTTTGTTGACCGTTCAAGCTTTCTGGTCCGGCGATGAATAGTGTACTTCCGTTATGTTTGGTACACTGTATTCTATAGATCTATAGCATCTGTTTTGGATACCCACTCAATTTTATTCTACGAGTATATCATTTCTTTTCAATACCTATTTATGACCTCTATCAATATTGCAGTCATTAAAGCTATACTTTAATCATAAATAAAATAATCTGTAAACTTTGGAGTGGTCCGTAGCCGAGGGCGATAAGCACCGGTCTGATAATCCAAAGGTTCCAAGATCGGATACAGTTGAGGGAACGGATTTTGACAAAAACGGCCACTTCCATCTTTCGGAGGAGACGAAAAGCCGTCGGTCACGACAGTTGTCATCTCTCATCATCACCTCTCTCATTACCCACGCACAAGCCTACAGCTCATGTGCGCATAACCTCAGAAAAAAATTTACCTTATTTACTGTTTATTCAAATAGTGATCGAGTTGACATATCTTAACAAAAATCAACAGTGAAAATTGGCATTAGAGTTGATCATGTCAGACTCAACACCACTTCTAGGGCTTTGGGCTCCATAACCACCAGGGAGACGCATCACTCGACAATGTGGTGCCAGAATTTAGACAGCAGTTCATGAAATAGCTTGAATTAAGTGAGTGATTACAATTTGCTTGAATTTTCAAGATCAGTTTAGAGGTTAAGCTGGGTTACTCATGAAACTGGTCCAAAATGGTGTGTGGCTGCGTCTACCCCGTCTTTATAGAGCCTTAATTTGATTATGATTGAGAGAAAACCCATATTCTTTAGTTCAAGTCTAGAATAAATCTCAAAGTTTCTCGAGGTAACTTATATCACAAGAGTTCACATTGTAGTGGGAAGAGGTTTGTTGTCAGAGGATAAATGAACAATATTCCGAAACAAGCAAGCTTCTTTATGATATTATTGTACTCAAGTGAGCATACTTAGAGTAAACCTAGAAAGGGTGCACGTCTGCAAAAGAGCCTCTAAGCCTGTACTTGAGCATGCTTGGAAGCGATTTATTCTCTTCAAAAGGCAACTGTTGTAGGTATTATGTTTTCTGATGCGATTATAAGCGGCAGCTCTCAGACTGTGGAATCGATCACTGGTGCAACGGGAAGCACGAGCAAGAATCAGTTTCCAGTTGACAGAATCAATTGATCGCTTACAAGCCTAGGAAACAATTCGTACAGTCGCTCCCACAACTTCGTAGAACTTTGCTTGAAACAATCTCAGATGTTTTGATTTGTACTTGCTAGAATTTCTATATGGCCTGTATTCAGACGAGTAGCATTCGATTCTTTCGATTCAATCACAGCTCAAAAGCTGTGATATTTTGAGCATTCTCCGATTTCCATTGAAAAATATGCATCTATTGTACATTCATTACAAAATATTTCTCGAGAATTGAAAGATACATGCACAGAATATAACTCTCCAAATTGTTGATTGAATAGTTGGGCATCTACTTATTGTCAACCTCAGGATCACAGGACATAGTGAAACTGTTTTAGAACCAATTACATAATATTATATCATTCATAGTGATTGAATTATTGTTGAATTGATAATATGAAGTAAACCTTCCAATAATTAAAAGGTTTTGAAGATCATTTGAAAATCTGTTAAAAATGAGAAAATTTCTGGCTGTGAAGTAATGTTACAGTCGAAAGTATATTTTTATTTTGAAAAAGCTATCTTTGAAAAGTGATTGCAGTTTTTATAAGGTTGCAGATATTATAACCATGGAAATATTCTTTAATGCTCTATGAATGCATATTTTTGTAATTTTAGAAATAAGAACGTGCTAAGAGTTGAGAAGGTTTCTGGTACACAACTGCACGAGAATAATAATATTATAAATCATGGAAGCTCATCAGCTCTGATAAAACTAAGATGCATTTCGAAAAACTTTTGTATCTAAAATGGCAAAAGTTTTTAATTATTCTCAACTAAGCTGTATGTGGATAAACTCAGTATTCATCCCTGCGAATCTCTCTTGCAACTGGAGCAAAGCTAGCAGTAAGTCGGTACCGTAAGCATTGTTGACAAGTCTAGTACATACATGGAACATACATAGTCTAGATGGGAAGAGAACTCCCCGGCCCAGAGTTCATGCAAAAGCCACAGTGAATACCAGTCTCTCAAGAGAAAGACTTTTCTCTGCTGTGATAAAATCACCACGGTGAATATTAATGAGGGAGGTATTAATGAGTCAGCTCATACCTAATTTTTAACTCTCCTCAAACAGTATTTTTCTTATGACTATAGCAGTTGAACATTGAAACTCATTGAAGACAAGTCTTATACCTTATACATATGACTCAATAATGATATTCGATATTAAATATCAAATTTTTTCAGGACATAAATTTTATTTTCTCAGAATACCTCAAGACATTTGAATTTCACCCAGTCTCAAACACTCTTATTTCAACTCTTCCTCAAATAATTATTTTATTTTTGAGGTAATGGTCCTGAAAATAGAAAAACATAGAACAAGACCAATAAATATATCTGGATCTCAATCCTATCGCTACGGCGTAGTATTTATAAATTAATTAGTTGGACTTGAAGCTGAATCCAATTATTAGGGCATAGAAGAAATTACTAATTGGCCAACTGTGTAGTTGAAATCGGAATGTCCCCACACCAGCAGCGTTATCAAATTTTTTTATCTAAATGCCTTTCGCGAATCTGATCACTCCTAGTTAATATTAGGAATGGTAAAATCTTCATATCAATAAATAAGGTTATTGAAAAAGAAATTTGTTGGTTTGAGAACGTGTCGAGCCATTTTTACATGGAGGACGAGAACGTTACTTGAATGAATACGTTTTTGGGCAGATTTGTGTTCCAGTATTCAATTTCAATAAAAATGTGAAAACTTCAGTGTGTGTTTCCTATAATTTTATGTCTTTGTTTAATTTTTCACGGATATGCTGATCCTTCAAATAAACTGATCCTTTCTGAACTAAGAAAAAAATGTTCATTTCCGAATTATGATTATGATTATGATTTTGATGGTGATATAGTGCTATCAATCTCAATTTATCTATATTATGTATTGTTATGTATTTTTCTAAACGTTATCTCTTATGTAAAAAAATGGTGTACCGTTTGAAGTTGAATAAATAGATAAATATTTATGATGATCTCCAAGAATGATTTGTCTCGATCTTTGTTTCGCTAACGACGGTCACGTGGGTCTGGAATGATGCTTGGGGACCATTAGTCGAACAAGTAAGATGTATCTGCGCGATGAGACACATCGCTTCCGACCCCTCACAATTCCCCAGCCCCCTTGTTTGTGGTCGTTAAATTGCAATTACATGGCCATTGGCTATACAGCTGTTCTTGTTGCAATTTGTGTTTCGCCACTGTGAAATAATTATTTAGAGGCATACCAACATGTTGGCGTTGGCACCATTGTTATTTAGAAAATCCGCTCATTTTTTGCTATCAATTTTAACTAAAAATGCTTGTTCGATGAAGAAGTTTCCCAAATTTGATTCTCATTTATTCCACAACAATGATAAAAACTCCACATTCAGTTGTTAGGAAATAATTTTATAATCAGAACACGATAGTCAATGATCGATAGATGATTGATTCTATTAAAGATCTCGCCTTTTACGAAGCTAGTAAAAGCAGATTTTATTTAGATGTTGCTAAATCTTGAAAATTGAGTGCTAGAGAGTCATTATTATTAATAACTTCTCCTTATAGATGATGTACTTAGGCAGGACTAGATTTTTGAGCAATCTTCTCCGATCACTGCTCCAAAAACTATTATTATATTTTATTTTTACAGCCATTTCTTTAAAAATAATGTTCGTATCTCTTACTTCTTTTTTATCATTCATTTCCAATGATAATTATGGGTTTGTTTTCATTAATCACTATTATATTTTTTCATTTAATCTATTGATGACAATTTCAATCAATTAGAGCCTTTTTTAGGTTGTACTTCAAGCATAAATTGTATAACTTTCAGTGGGTTCGATCACATTTAAATTTAATTTAGTCTTTGCACATCTCTCGGCAATATGGCATACTATCATAATAACTTTCTAGCTACCTCTAATTTTCTACCAAAAGAATTCTTAATTTCGGCGAAATTCGTCTGAGGAGCGTATAACGAGGATTTAATGGTCTGGAATATTCTCGAAAGTGGCCATCTTCACTGGGACTCACGTTTCAAGTCTCCACCTTATAGTGTCGTTTTTTCGTTGGACATATTTCTAGTAGATGAGTCCTATGAAACATCAACTGGAATTGAAGGTCTCATTAAGGTTGAGAGTAATTCAGGGAGTCTCTTTCAAATAGCTCTTGTCAAATCTTGCTTTCTATGGCTGCCCTTGATGAGTCAACCAAATAGTCACCATATATTCAATCAACTTTCATCCTTACAAATTCTCGTAATTTCTGGTTGCCTTAAGTACTCTTGATTTGAGACCAAAGGTGACGATATTTTCCAAGTATATTATGGTCATTCAGTTCGAATACAATTTTGACTCAAATTGAAATAATAATATTCATTGAGGATATTTTCCAAGTGTATTTATGTTAGGAACATTCAGTTCGAATATAAGTTTTACTCATATTGGAATAATAATATTCATTCATATTGTTCACTTATGGAATAGTCTTTCTTTCAAGAAAGTTTCATAGCTTGATTTCCAATAATTTTCACATCTTTAGCAGATTATTGTACATGAGGGTCTATAAGAATTATGCATTCAAACGTATTATGTAGAAATCGTGTAGCGGTAAGGGCCTTAAAAATTTTTCTCCTGAATAGAAATTACGTTCTGCACATTAAACAAACTTTCAATGGAGAAGAATTCGCTCAATCCAATCATATCATTCAGAGATTCAAGTGTAGAGTAAATAACGATCACTACTCTTTTAATGAGTTTGATTCAATGATTTCTAAAGTTAAAATCCCTTTCGAGCGAAATCTATCAACATCTGGATTCAACACTTCAACGAATCCACAAGTTGGTTTGTGCTGAAAGGGGAATGTCCTCTTATTGATTTTACCGTCACATTTCAAGGTGCTCAATCACCAGAATAAATCAACTCAACAACTTACTCGAATACGCTCTAGTTCGTTTGTATTTTACTCAAAACCTTTCAAGAAATGGAAGAATCTAGAGACAAACAATAACAAAAGCCGTGTTGAAAAACAGAATACTCCCTTTCTCGTTTACATGTGATTTGGAATTTCCTCCCGAATTTGATATGAAATTGCTCATCAGCTTCCTCTATTAGGAAAAGAACAATAGAGTTTATCATACTGTATTAATCTACTACGAGTCTCCGTGAATTATATTACGGGTGAAATCTGGATCATTGAAATATTTTTAACTCGTGATTTTCACTCATGCTGATCGACTGGCAGGTTCAAGATTGAATTTTAATAAAGAAATCTTAATGATAATTATTAAATCATGTATATCATTGATACAATATCCCAAACTCTCATACATGATCCGTATATAGTACCTAATCAATCAGAGAATCGAGTTTATTTTTGAAATTATATAGATTAACTTGGAAAGATAGAGTTCTTCCTTAAAACAACTGGAAATTTGGTAATTCTTTCCAAATAAATAGGCTATTCTCATGTCATAATTGAGTCTCAGCTTGATAGGGAATGCAAGAGTTACTGTACAAAAATGCATTAATTAGATTAACAAAGCTGACACAAGAGTTATAGGCGTGATGATTAAGCGGGTCTCAAACATCAAACGACAACAAACTTCAATTTCGTTCGCTGTTAATAACTCGATCCACGCTCCTATAATCAGCACAATGTATCTTTGCAAGCCATACTATTAAGGTGTACACGGATGAGATTGAGTTCCTGTAGCAAAATTCGACGTGAGTCGAGTTTCAATATAGCGATGTGTGTGAGTAGTGAAAGTGTATAAGCTAGTGGGTTGTAATTCTCTTCATCCAAGTGATAAGATTCGAGAGAACGCAGAATAGAATCACCTCGGCGATAGATTTAATGGCGTTAGGAAGTAATTTCCATGTACCGTAGAACTAAGAGCTGAGAGACACTCACGAAGACGGCGCTTTGACATGTTGGCTGCAAAGGCAGTGGGGTCTTATTATTCTCACTAATATCTATGACTTCTATAATGAGCGTGAGTTTACTCACTATGTATAGGCTTCGAATTAAACGAGCAACACCATAGATATTTCTGATACATGATATGATTTGGGAAGCAGTATCTCTCTCTGGTCTTGTGATTTATGATGCATCTAAATTGAATTAAGGACGTTGATCTTCGAAACTCTTTCACCAACCTGAACTTCATCAGAAATAATGAACACTCCCCTCAAGTGATAGTGCTGTAATACGTCTCTGAAGTATCTATACAACTATACAGTGGAACCCTGGTTTTACGTGGCTCAAAGAGAAAAAAAAATTTACCGAGAAAAAAAATCGTTGTATTCGAGATATTCATAAAAACGAGGATGCAATATGCACTACGTGGGCCGCGTGCCCACGAAGCAACTGCTATCTGACTGCAGTCGCCAACCCAGCGTTGCCAGATAACATTTGGCTGTTTTTCGGGTAATCGGGTAATCTAACCTATCAGCTAATGGTATCTGGCAACGCTGGGTTGGCGACTGCAGTCAGATAGCAGTTGCTCCGTGGGCACACGGCCTTAGTGTTCTGTACGTTTCAAGGGGATTTGAAATAAATACTTTCGTAAAACCGAGGTAAAACTTTATACTTTTCCTGAAAAATTGAGCAAAATAAAATAATAATAGCCAATAGAAAAGTGTAATCTTATTTCTAAATAGAAAAAGGACTATTTATTATAATTGGAAACTAGTTCATTAAAAACAAGTTGCTGATTCCTACATTATCAACTGGTAGGACTTTAGCATCGTGAGAAAAGCCACGTCTGTCATTTTAATATTTGATCAGAGGAAGCAGGTCCTAAGTAACTGAGAAGCAAGTTTCGAAGACAAAACATTCCTGAGAATACTCAAGATACAGTTAAAAATGAGAACTTTACTTCTCAAGTCAGTCGTTTCCAGCATGTTCAAAGATTATGACTTCCACTAAAAAATGAGTTTCCAATGTAATAGGATTGAAAAATCTAGTCTCTCATAACAATAACCAACTTTCTTTTCGCATTCAAAGATAATTTTTTATACAAATTCAAGAATTCATGGGTTAACACGGTAGCCACGTTGGTTTATTGCATCGCTCTTCTGAAAACGTTCCTTATTCGATTTCAGTTGACTGCAGGATATTTTTCCGTCTTTCGGAATAGCCGTGAAGCCGGTTGCCAGCTATAGGCCCGGCTAGTCCTGGCTACCAATTCACCTCTCATTATAACCCTTCCTATCGATATACTTCTGGTATAGCTTGTATAAGAGCTCTAGGCTTATACTCGCACAAGCATAGAGCTCATATAGGCATGATAGGAAAAAGTTGTACTGTATTGTACAATTTAAATGGATTCCTCCCATGTTTATTCCCAGAAATTCATTAATCCAAGGAAGTTCATTAATTCAAGGATGACTAATATCACAGTAGGTACTTTCTTCTTCCCACCCACTATACTCTATAATTGATTTATAACTTACAAAGACTTGTGAAATGATGATTCAGTATTCATGCTTATAAACTTCATCTTCTGTTGGCATTAATAGTGCCAACAAGTTTGGAGGTGCAGGTTTGTGGAGCGCATTTGTCTGACTGTTCTTCGAACATCGTTGTCACCTGGAAGTTTGCTTCCGCCGCCTCCGCCGCTGCCGCCACCGCCGCTCAAAGCACATTGTCATCAATTCTAGTGGAACAAAGGGTAGCCGAACAGCCTTAACTTGCCACCCACACTTGCAATACCCTATACTCGTAGAATTGATCAGCTACAACTACGATCCCTATCCCTCTCGATTCATTGCTCCATTTCAATCACTCGAATGAAGTGTTCAAGACTAATGCCACAGCACAGTTCTGCCAAGTTAGCACTTCTAAGCAATTATTTGATGGTCTTACTTTAATCACATGGATGCCATAAAGGAATACGGTGGTCTTTGTGGGAGTTGCAAGCAAAAACATGATGATTCACTAGATAGAGTTTCGAAAAATCAGTTTTTGTTTGAGTTTATTCATCACAATAATAATGTAACCATGGTATGTGAGCCTGATCATATCTCTATTCTGAACTAAACCATAATAAAGCGAGTTTTTCAACCATCTACAGAATCAATTTTTTGTAAAAAGTATAAAAATATTCATTCACCAACTGTAGCTCCATTCGGATAAAAATAGGAGTGAATATTTCATGTAAATATTTCAAATGAGCTCTGTAGGTTGTTAGTGGAGTTGAAAATCTCAATTACACTTTACAGCTCGTGAATAATGAAAAGTTCAAGACTCCAAGATTCTTTAGATTCTTCATTCATTCACCGTATTATATACAGAGACTGTATAATAATTATAACATTGACTATATATAATATATAGCAATATAGTGATACTGTATATAGTAAATAGTATATTACTATATACAATATATATATAATAATAATATAATTATTAAGTATTTTTAATTCACCATTCTCAACCTAATCTGATAATGGGAAGTTATGAAGTTGATGAAACTGAATGAAACCAGGAGGCACTGACTGGCTTGGGGTCGTTACAATTAGTTGAATAGGCTGGTACTAATAGGCTACCTGTCAGAAACATGTCTCAAATATATTAGGCCTATTGTAAGCAGCGTCTGAATTTGACCTGATAATAACTCATAGATATAGGAGGCAGATACTCCGACTTGAAGGAGAGTGAACTCACTTGGCTAACCTCCAACAATGCCTATTCACTCAGAACCAGCACTGACCTGTGTATGCGTTGTTGTTTAATTTGTACAAGTACAATATACGAATGATGTTATTGTAAGTATGCAGTGGTCAAAACAATGGTCAGCTGCCTAACACAGGCGCTTGAACTTTGTCTGTCCTAAAATAATTGAAATCAAAGTTCTGAGTTACAACTATCTGTAATTTTTGTTGGTAAATTCATGCTTCTATGATGTGGTTTTTGTTTCGAATTTACTTTTCTTCCCACACGACCTGTCAGTCTTATTGAGTTCAAATAATATCTTCCCCTGCTGATTTAATCAGTCAATGATTTGTTGGAAATAATAAATGAGATAATATATTCTCTATTTCTAATCATAAAAGAAAAATATTATAATGTATTGTTATTATTTCGTCATAGAAAAATTCTTAAACGTTTCTGAAAACAGTTTATGATAAATCAATCATACAGAGCAGGCTCAAACAACAAAAATATTATGATGTCTGATATTATGAACAATGTTCTGAGTTACAACTAGCTGTGATCTCCGTTGGCTGAAAACAAAGTACTAAGGTTCTAAAAACTAGTTAGGTTGTTGATCTGTCGCGGTTGGATGATTGTGTATCCTGGGGATCGAGTACTGAGAGCGCATTACTTCTTGCCGCGGATCCAGAATGTCATATGAACTAGAATGTCATACAGGAAATTTTCTAATCCGTGTTATATCTGGAAACTTATTGTCAAAGAAATAAAAAATTGTAAAAAATTGAAAAAAGGACTTATTGTAAATTGTAGAACAGAATGAACTTACCGCTTGGCGTCCAGTAATTTCGAGACCTCAAGCTTCAGTGAAGCAGCATTGTTTGTCAATGTTCATCATTGCAGAGAAGTGAGTAGATGACACCTGTGAAATACAATACGCATCAATATAGAAATAATCTCTTAGGTGGATTTCTTCATTTATTTACAAATTCGGATAAGTATTCAAACGACATGTATAAGATTCGATTTAGGTCAGGTGAATTTTAAGAGAACACCGTGCATTAGAGGTGAATTTCAAGAACACTATAATGTTCACGTGTAAGTGTGTTGAACCAATGCAATGCAATATAGTGATATTTGGTATAGACTAACCAAATACGATAATGGATTATCTTTGATAATAAAGCGTATTGTATCTGCTAAGTTCAGAGTTATTTAGTTATGCATTCCATGAACGGAAGGAAATGAAATAGCTCTGTATCATTTGAGAAAAACAAAATAAAATACAAATACAATTCAAATAGCAGTGAATAGAAGAGTATCAAGACAAATGACAATCACGGCTGATACATTGATTATTGCAACGTTTCAACAGCAATGAGATATTCAAGACATTCTTCAAATAATACTCTATTCACTATCATCATTATGAAGTTCTTATACGCCTTATCCCTCATTTCATGCGTAAGTTGGAGGAAGACCAATAAAGTCATTGAAGGAAACCGCCTTGCCTAATTAGTCGACGACTGGAGACGCGGAAAAGTCTTCCTTGAGTAATTTTATTGTACGACAATGGATTTAGAACACAAGTTGGATTCAGTTACTGCAAAGGAATTTGATAAGTAATACCGGCTAACTGGTAGTTTCAAGTTAGTTCTGAATTATTATGATAAAAAAATATCTTTCCTTACATTTCATAAAAACTATTATCTTGTATCTATTTTATTTCAAGTTGCTCTTGATTTATTATGATATAATTGTTCTTATTGCTTTATCAACTTGCTTTCTAAGATATATCTTGTTTTCTTTGTGATTTTACTGTTTTGTTTCTTCTTCTATTTATAACTTGTTCATTATTGTTAATGTTTTCTTTTCAATTATTTAAATGTTGTATTTATTTTTTACTTTCTATATTCTCTGTAATTGGTGTATGCCGTTGGAAATAATAAATAAATAAATTAACTGGTGATAATCACATTAAACATAATTATTCAGGAAGCACCACAAGTGACACAACAACTGACTTTGATTAATAAATTGGTAAACGAATCAGATGGTATCACAATGTGTTGGAAGCTAACGGTCACAAAAATACTTGTATTCAAATATTTTTGTATTGACTGATAGTTTGTGCTATATGCCAAAATGTATTCAAGTCTACCCCAACTCTACCTCACTCAAGGTTTAAACAAGATAGATCATATAGCGCACTTGAAATGTAGAAAAACGTTGACTGCTTCAATCCGTAGACACTTGCTACCTTGTCAGCAGAATATGAATAATTGTTAATCAGTTAATACGAGTGCTCTTATGTCACATCACTGGAACACCCACACCTACATACAAATGGTTCAGAATAAATAATTTAATTAATGAACGAAATGCGTGTCCTATTAATTTATTCCTTGTCAAGCGCCAGTTGTAATAAATTATATTGTGAATCAATTGATTGTTGGAATAGAGCACATTTAGAGCACATGAATTTGAATGTTATCACCTAATTAACAATTTGTCACGAGCTTTTAGCGATGGTTTCGTTTGTGGCCAGCATCCAACTCAGTATTCCAGCATAAATAATTGGATTCATCGTGGTGGGGATGGATTGATTGCTCCATTAGGCTAATATGTTTTGATCATTGTCAAAAGTGCGATTTGAAACCCCCACGATCACAAATTCTATTCACAGAAAAAAATGTTGGGATCTTCAAGCCTGGGTTTTTATCATTGTCTCACATTTCTGACATTTATATAATGAAAAAATCTTTCCATTCCTACGCGATCAATGGAGACCTGCATTAATTTATTCATTGATGTTGTCCATGTGACTGTGTACTGTAAATGACTTGTCTGTGAAAATTATTAAGTTCCAGTGCTTATAAGTTATCTTGAAAATGTCTATTTACGAATTATCTATTTTCTTTTGTCATTTAATAACTATAAAGGACCCGATTAGGGATTATTATTCATATTTTCATACTTTTGAACTCACTAACTGAAAAATATGTTACTGTTGATCCATCTTCTCTTCACTGATACATTAAGTAGAAAGAAATATACGCTTTAAAATGAAAAATTAATCGTGTTTTTTTTTTAAGTTAACTCTTCATATCCTTCACATCTCTTCATACTTCAGTTCCTGTTCTGCTTCAAAATTTGCAATATCAGCACGAAACAATATTGTCGTGCAAAAAACGTGAGCAATTTTTCACTTTAAAATGTGTATATATTTCTTTTAATTTCAACTTGGAATATGATTTCAAATCAGAAAAAGGTAGGTAAAATGTATGAAAAACATCAAGCAACAATAGTGCAACGGAGATGAGTTTTCTCTTCGAACTGTTTTTCAATAAACCGAATATTGTTGCTCAGAGTCCATTGCCCAATGTTGAAAAATAATACTCTCGTACCTCCATTTCTTGTTAAGGCTGCAGCCCCAAATGATTTTCCCTTTCAGGGTAATACATCATGTTGCTCATACTTTCTCATCACTCTTTTCTTCTTCCATCTCCTATACGAGATATAAAAGAAGCATCGATCGGGACTTTCGTGAACAGTGTGTATTCTAGCCTACAAGAAAGCTCCAGCGATCCATGCAGCATAAGGAGAGGAATCTGAGAAGAAATACGAAGAGAGTACGCCTATGTTCATCCAACTGTGATGCCTTTTCCGTAGATAAATAGTCTGAATTTCTAATAGACGGCACTGTACCAATTCATCATACCTAGAATTACGTTAACAGAAAGCAGGGTAAATATCAAGTAGTGCTTTTTCCGTTTGACGAGTTCCTTTTCTCTCAAAAAGACGCGCCAAGCAAAAGAGCAAACGTTCGCCTCACTGGAGGTTAGCGGAATTGCGCCGAGCTCAGAGAGGGAACTTTCATCATTCGTTCTGCATTTGTAATATTCAAGAAGCTCTAGAGGTTTCTTCTCAGAACGGTCCCACAGCTCACTTTCAATACCACAATATGTGACTCTCCAAGGAATAATGATAGATATCTTCTTGCTTGGTTTCGGCAAGTTTATTTGTTTTTCTTGTTACAGTGGCAATAAATGATACTTCCTAAAGTTTGTTTGATTCTGTGTGAATGAGAGTTCTGTGTGAATGAGAGTTCTGTGTGAATAATTTTTAATTTTTCTCCAGCACCGTACAAGTTTATTTTTTGTCCTCATCAAGTTACTCACTAAGCTTATAAACTCTTTTGAACACTGATCAGTTATTATTTCGATTGAATATTGTATGATGTTATACCTGTATGATGCTGCATTGAACAAGCATAGCTACTAGATTATTTGATTATTTAGTACATGATCAAATTTGCAATTCGAAAAAAAATCATTTTGACTTTCTAATCTAAAATTAAGTGTTCTTTGTGATAATATTTTTCATTCCCAAAGTATTCTTCAACCCCTTTTCCCTTCCTAGTTGGAGGATCTGACATAATTAGAGAGAGCTGTATAATACTCGACTGTAATTAATTATTGTACTCGGAGATTTTAATTTAGGTGCTCCTGTGTACAGTAGCTTATTCTGTTTCAAACGTAAGAAGTCATTGTCTGCTTGCACTCTAAGCATGAGTAATCTTGAATTGAATGATGAAATGAAATCGATGAACACACTGTAATCGGATGTCCAAGTCAATTTTGAATTGTAATCGGACGCGAACAGAGAATTTCTCTTCATTTAATCACATTCCATGCGAAGCAATCTCTTTGACATGAATGGTGAGTAGGCTAGAGGAGAGGAGAGGAGAGACTCCGGCTTAATGATGGGCGAATGCATAGAGCGACCCATATTCCGATAAAGTACGCTGTTGTAGGACCAAGTCGTGCAATGGCTTCCTCCAGGGGACATTGACTGCTTCCTGAGCCCTGAGTGCAAGAGAGCATGATGAGGCAAGAGCCATTATATTTTTAATCTTTATTCGGAGTGCTTTGCCTTTGCAAATGCTCGCTTTTGTCCAACGACGTAGTTGAAAAGAGGTATTATTTCATGCCATTGCGAGTTCTGCTCTACAAGTTGATAATTGCATTTCCATTCGGCTCGTTCTCTTCTTCCCCGTCTGCACTTGAGGATACGTTGAATTATTGGTTTCTTAGCGCTTCTCACCGAGAATAGAGATGCGAATCACTCGAAACGCTTTCTTGATGCTACTATTCGACGTTTCACTATTCATTCTATGGAATGAATTATTTGCTATCACCACTCATGGAATATGGCAATCTATTTCAAGAAAATAGAATTTCCTTCCATAGAAAATTAGCTCCGGTATAACTCACACTAACATAACCTATTCGTGAAATTACATGTTAGCCTATTGCTCGAGGAATCGAGTAAGTCTTATGAGCACCATTGGGCAGCTACTACTTTGAAAGCTTTATTTTATGTTTCCTTGAGATGAAAACCAGCCATATAAAGAAAATGTCACTGGAGGAAAAATATTTGTGATTCTTTTTTTTTTGTTCAAAGTAGACGAGAAATTTCGCTTCTTGAATTATGGTGGAGGAAAAGGCCTTATCTACATACATCAATTTTTATGTATGAGAGTTCAACTATTATTGTGACATAAATTCATTTTATCAAAAATATTATAACAATTCAAAAATTATTATTTTTTACAATATAGGTACAGGAGAAACCATTCTCACAATACAAATTTTTTTAGTACAAAATACCATTTTGTACTATACAAAATCAACAAGAAAATAAGATTTTTTACCATACATGAATAAATGAGAACACATCACTAAGCCTAACCTGTTTTTCCAAATCTTAATTTGGATTAGTTTTTTTAAAATAAATTACAATTAACTCTATAGATAATTATTCAATTATCTTATGAACACCAGAAATCAAATCGTACCTATGGCATGAATATTGATATTGAATACAATGATTTATTATTGAGTGTTAATGATTCATTCATTATTAATTGATGAATTAATCAATTAATTAATGAACTTTGATTAATGATATCATTATCAAAGTTCAATATTTTCTGGTTCACCGTCTGCCTCTCTAGTTCGTCAAGACTTCATACTATAAGAGGGAGAATGATGATTATTATCACGGATGTGGGAAGTCAATTACATTGCATTGCACTAAGAAGCTGTTTGTTCCTTCTCAACGCTCTTCCAGTAGAATGTTTGAAGAAGACGCCTTGTTAGTCAAACAATTGGATCAACAGGAACAAGTAGTAGCCTATCACAAACTTTGCTTTGAAAGTTCCGTTCAAACTTGATGAATTATTTTCAGACTGTACATTCTCTTCTAATTAATGCCGGGGAGTCGACAAAAGAACCCAGTTCATAACTTACATTATTACAGTGTAAAAATAAGTAACACTGTTTCAATTGTTCTTTTGAATATTTGCTCTATTGTTCTAATGTTCATTGTTAGCAACTTTCACAGTGAGTAATACTCAAGTCTCAGCGTAGATGAGTCTTTTCTCGATTCAATAGTTGAAATACATCAAAGTTTTTTTAATGATCAACCACTGTTCAACAAAAATATAGGAGCATTTCTCAACTAAATGATGGTGAGAAAATTTATTTCACGAAGCAAGTACTGGTATAAAATTATATACCGTTGTTGAAGTGAGTCATGAATAAGCAATGTGACATGGAATAATCATCATACAAAGCAGAGTTTTAAGCGACTTTCGAGTTGAAACCCCATACTTCTGCTCTCACACTCAAAGGCATATATGTGGAGTGGAATTATACAGATAGTTATGATAAATTTATTTATAAATCCAGCTCAAAGCTGCACAAACCATCGTTGAAATGATAAAAAATCTCTGAAATCTAGCTAGAATAAATTTGCATTGCATTATAATCAAGTTTAATGTTGAATTTTCCAGGAATTTTGGTTTATTTCTTCATATTTGTTGCAGAACCTGCCTCGTATTTTCTTGTTTTGTTACAGCATAGAAAAATAATAATATTGTTCTCGATCACAGCAAAATGATAAAGCAATGATATTATTTTCACTGGGGATGTCATAATCTTTTTAGTTTAAGTTCTACAAACAATTCATTTAACAGCTTTATAATAAAAAAAGCAGATTTATTTGGTCCAGAGGGGATCATATTTTGTATATTACTTTGTGGAGCATAATATTTTCTTCATTACGAGAATTTCGCTTAAAGCTGTCTTGCAAATAATCAAATTCAAAAACAGTCCTTATGAGCCACGTCTGTAATTTTAAAAATTCTTATGTTTCCAATATCTGAACCATCACTCGCTTAGAGATTTATGATTATAAAGTGATTGTGAGTTTATGAAAATGTTTTCATTATAGTAACTGAGCCACTATGACTCTTGAGTTACAGGATTATATCATGAAGTTCTGAATTAAGTTCAGACCCTAAGCTTATTCAGGTGGATAATCGTCATATTAACTTATTTTCCATGGGAGGATATTATGTAGATCTACAACCAATTCTCCATAATTTCATTAATAAGGCTATAATTTAAAGCGTTCTACGGTTCATTTTTCCATGCATGCTGGCGTATTGCCGAATAGATCAATATTTCCTGGTTGGGTACAGAATTGGTATTGAAGGCTGTTCCTTGAAACTGCTGGCCGAGAAATTTTGGCAGATAGCCTATTCTTGATAATGAGTCTTGTGCTTGAAGCAGGCCTGCACAGTATGGTGATACGTCATCCTTATTCCTTCCAGTTCCATATTATATTTCCATTTTCAGTTGTGGGAAGGGTCTGCATAGATGTTGGCGTTCTAGCTTTTTACAAATACATGTCCTTGCAGTAATCCAATTCTGTCACAATGAAGAGAAATGGCTGTCTGTATTTGATGTCCGCCGGTGATCATGAATCACATGCTCTCTAATACATGTCCACTAAACCCTATAATTACTTCCTATCGATTTGCGATAGATTTTGTGTCATCTATAGGCAAACTTATCACTGGAAATGTGATTGTGAAGGGATAAGACTGATTTACTAGTCTAATCCTCCCTACTAAATATCAATAATTTAAACCTCTTTCAAATATCAATTAAAACTTTACTAATTCCCAACTCTACTGGTCTCATATTATATTTCCATCAATATTAATCTTTACAATACTTTTGATTCAATTATTGTAATTCGGAAAGACAACATTTGAAATGAAATGATGTAACAAGAACAATTTAAACGTTGAGTTAAGGCGGAATAATACTCCAAACGCTATCTATCGAAGTAAAATGGTGAGCTGCTATGCTCGACTCCTATTGGTACGAGTGTTGAAAGTGGGAGGGACAAGTCCCTCGACTCCCATTGGTACGAGTGTTGAAAGTGGGAGGGACAAGTCTCGTCCAATCGTCCAATCACAGAGCTTCTCAGCTCAACAGCATCATTTCTCCATTTTGTTTCTGAAGCCTCCATTATCTAAGGCTTCTAATATCCAAGCTTGGAGTATCACTTATTATAGCTTAATGTTGAAGCTATTTTAAATTCTCTGTTGAAATTTGTAGCCTATACTGTGTTTAATGAAGTATAGTATCTTATTGCATGAGAGAATATCAAAGCCCTTTGTGTCCTATGTCCATGCTCTTTATCCTACTCTGTAGTGATGTTTTTTCTCGGGATATTTTACATTCTCAATAAATATCACGATGTATTTCTGTATGTAATATATTGTTCGTACGGTATCGTAGTTTATCAAGATATGAAATTTTCATGTGTTTTCATTCTTCTATTCAGCTATTCTGAAGAAGTAGTCGGACCGTGGATAGATAAATTTGATTTTGTAATGAATGTAAAAACCCATATCACACCTTTTTCCAAATCTGACATTCCTGTCTTGAACACTGTCTCTGGGGCTACTTAGTACTACTACTAGTATAATAATAACCTGGTTCATACCTCGTAGAATATTCTCCTTCAAGAAGTTTCTACTCATTGCAAAATAAAAAGTGTTATTGGATAATAACTTTCTGAGGCGAGTTTCATAATAAGCGCTTTCATAATGTGCAAATAGCTCGGACATTAAACGAGAAATTGCCTCGGAAGCCTTGTTTATGGTGATTGAAAGAAGTTCACGATCGAACGTGAGTTCGATTCGAATTGGACCAATGATATTCAGGAAAGTTATGGCGATGATGTAGTTGCAAAAGTGTCGGGCCTCGTAAACTGGCGAGCGGACAGGTCGCACATCAGCAACGCATGAGCTCGTCTCGCGTTGAAATCAACAGTAGCAGCCGGCTTTCAAGAGCAGGAAATTACAAAAACTAGATGGAATGGTAGATGGAGGCCAGAGTGACGGTCGATAAGAGCCTAAATTAACACTCGAAAGGAAATTGGTCACTTTCTGCACGACGAAGGTGAAATGTGGCTCATCTGATAGCGGGTAAGTGATGCTTGCTCAGTCAGTTTATCTGACTTCCATTCTCCCTCCAGCATCCACCAACACTGACTTCGATTGTGCAGACGCAATCTAGTTTGTGTCCCGTAGTGGGCTGGGTGAATGCTGTATCATCCTCTACAAAGCATATAGAAGCAATAAATGGATTGCTGACTGCAACAAACATCCAATATAAACATCGTTAAGCAATCAAGAACCTTTATACGTTTTTTCAGCCATGTACAAATACAAGTTTGGAAAATCCACAACACACATCCAATACAATCAATCAATCCTGTACTGTAGTCGATCAATCAATATACTGGTTTCCTTTTTCAATCTATTCATCCAGCGTACAGAATCTTAGAAAATTATAGAATATCCTAAAAACGTGTCCTATATGGTCATGAGAACTGTACTTTGTTTACAGTTCAATTGAAGGTAATAGATATTCACTTCAAAGCAGGAAAACTTCAAAGCTTTTGTTTACTTATTCTTGATGATCATCAAGAAGCGCAATACATTCCTCACTCATAAAGCAATCTGTTTAAGAAAATAAGTATTGATTAAATATATAAATAGAAATAGGTACTCTATCATGCAATACCTATCAGGTATCAGGCAGCTTTCAGGACGTGTGAAAATAGATTGTATGTCAGTCACTTTACTTGGTAAAATATTTATATTATTACTTGATTTTCCAGAAAAAATCAAAGGAGTTTCTAAACAACATTGAATTTGACAAAATTTTATTGAGTGTGATTGTGGACTCAGAAATAGGAATGGAACACAATCCAAAAACTTTTATCCTGAGGAGAATGAGAAATTTCCTATTGATGCTCAGTAAGTTGGACAGAAACTGGAGAGAAAACAGTAGATCTTCCTTGAGGCTTAAGGAACGACCCAAATCTTTTTGTTTCTCTCCGCAAGGATAGAGGAATAGAAGAAAACAACAGGATAGTAAACAACACCATTAAAGGAGCTTTTTCTACCTTGATTCATCAGATTGGTTTCGATAAGACACGAAACCTGCGACAGAATATAAATTCAAACAAAAAACCCAACTTGGTTGGGTTTCCCTCATTTGTCTTTACTTCCATTTTTTCTTAGTTCATACCAAACAAAAAATAAGTTTCTTTGGGGCGGTTTATGAGCTCGGGTCTATCTCTATTTCAAGGCTTAAACCCGGATTTTGAGCCGAGTGTTCAAAATCGGGTCTATGAGCTCGAGATTAGAGTCCCAGGCGTAAAAGAGCAATATTATCGCAGGGAAAACCCCGAGGTTTGAAAGTTGGGTTTATGAGTACAACAACAGATCATCTCGAGTCTAGCAGATAAACTAGGTGGACTAGTAAATCCCGAGCTCATAAACCCACCCTTAGAATCTTACAAGTGAAGGGTAAATCTGAGAACTATTTTTAAATATGCAATAAGTTTTCTCATCTGAAACTGATATAAATCAGTAATATGGAAAAATTGCATAAGTCAGATGCATCATTCGATAATTTATCGCGATCGGTATATTCCAGGTTACGAAAATAAAAAATTACGGAAGCTTCCATATTACGGAATACTTTATTATTTTGAAAAAATAATAAGATGTTTCTCTCTTCAAAGAGCGTCCACATACTTTTCAAAGAAAACTACATTAACAGGAACTAAATCAAAATATCCATTCACTTCTTTCTATTTTTCAATTGAAAAGGAATTTAATTATCTGTAACAAATTGAAACGTCACCAGCAACAAACTCAATGGAAAGAGACAACTTTAGAAATAATTATTCCATTCACAATATGCATGTAATTCTGAGCTCTTATTGATCTCTCAATAACAACGGAAATTGATATTAAGTAATAGCTTTTTCAGCCAAAGCAATACAGATAGATAATTTCTCGAATGGATGGATGAACTGGGATGGCAATCCAATCAATTCTCAATATTTACATGAATTCCATTTCAGAAATACGTTACATACATGCTATATGAATTTGTGAGATGGAAAGATGACAATGAAAAAATTCAATGGACTCTACACTTCTTCTACTGAAGCTGATTTAGGATCTTCTCTTGCTTATTCAGCCGCCTATTCACAGAAGCAATTTATTCAACAGCTTCATCAACCATACAGTTTTTTATTTCTCCCAGTGAGTGGTTCAATGCAGATCCAATTCTTTTTCGTGGATGATGCCCACAATCATGAGGTTGTGCGTGGATATTTGGAAGGGTGGCAATGAGAAAAAACTTAACAACTGCTTTTTGGGGAGTCCTAACGAGTCCCCCGATACGAGTACAAGTATCATTATACCAATGTTTCAACACTCGTACTATTTTGCTTCTAAAAGTGACTCCAATTCTTCTTATTTCATGTTTCGATAATTACTCATCCAATGAGGAAGCTTGTTTCTGGAGAAGTCATTAACCCAATATTTTATAGGTGGTAAGCCCCTGATATAACTAGTAATGCAAATATATTTTTATTGAAGTTTAAAACTTGAGTATCGTCGAGTGAAGAAAGAAGTTGCATTTGGTAGAGGAAAAGGAAAAATAAGAGCTTAAACAACCATTTATTGAAGCTAGGTGTAGCTCCATTCAGAGCAAAGCAATACGCATTCATCGATAAATGTTTACACTTTCACTGAACTAGGTATTTTTTAATTCTACTTCTAAAACCCTATTTTCATTTATTAGCTACATAAACAAGTTAAATCGATTCTAAATTCCTATGCAAAAATATTTTCAAAGTGAAACAATTTTTATGAACTTGTACGATAATTCTCCTACATGGATTATAGATGTAACAATGATACAATGAAACAGGAAATAAAAAACGTTTTCAGCAATTGGCGACAGACTATTGAATGGAAAATATTACTATCGCAAATATTATAGTAATAAAATAGGTAACTATTGACTTTCCTTTTACTGGTGGATACCAGTTTGGAATCCAGGTGGATTCCTGTGTGGAGACCCTTGCGACGAGTAGTTCCACCTTGCTGTTCTTCCAACTCCAATTTTCTGAATTAAGTTACTATGTACTGTCACGTACATGACAACGCTGAAATGAAGAAAGGGATTTTTTCAAAGGAAGTCCCTCCATACTCAACTCGACTGATAACATAATAGTTTTATGAGTTATATTGATTACACTTTAGAAAAACCTCTCTCGTGCTGCCAAAGTAGATGCTATAGCTCACTCGTAGTCACCCCTTTCTTCTACCGAAACCCCTAATCTTTTTTACTGCCTTTCTGCAGTGCTAAAATGTGTTTTCTTCCTGTAACGTCTACCACCTCATAATTCACCACCTGTCAGATTTATTATTTCCTGTTGTGAGAGCTCATGGTAGACCAGCATCTCCAGGAAGTCGAGCTTAGTTGACCGTAACGTGGCCTTTGGAGACCTAGTATCGTCGAACGGAAGTAGCTTTTAATGTCACCAACTTTTTCACTGATAAAGTGACTGAGATTAATTTTAGCTATTTCAGCACTTCATTGTGATGCAGTTACAAGATGCAGATTACAACTTTCAATTCCTTAGAATCATTGAAAAATGTAACATTCAACAATATTGACTATAAATATTCTAATTTTTGAAGGTTTTTTTTCAAATTGTACAAAGTGCTCT
Source organism: Laodelphax striatellus (assembly GCA_017141395.1). Taxonomy (NCBI): domain Eukaryota; kingdom Metazoa; phylum Arthropoda; class Insecta; order Hemiptera; family Delphacidae; genus Laodelphax; species Laodelphax striatellus. The sequence goes on along the minus strand of CM029532.1, from coordinate 45,671,510 downwards.
TTATAAGGGGAGATCAGCAAATCTTATTGCCAAGTTATAAAGATATTGTATCAGTCAAACTATCATCAACATTATCATGATCCCCTTTTGAGCATTGTGACATTCTCAGCATAAGCTCTGATTACCATTAACATTATTGAACAAGAAATCCTTTATAATTTTCTGAATTCGAATATTTTTAAAATAACTGTAATTTCAATAACTTATTATTCGTTTTAGCAGTATTCATGATCTTTTAAAGGGCACAATGTTTCTTGGAGAAATTACAATGATTTTTATGTTAACGAAATGAATTCCACGAAGGAACAACGGATTGGACCGATTGAGTCACGACGAGCTACTCGTATGAATCTGTAATTCATTGAATTATTCATGAACTCGTCACCGAATTCTTCAACTTTTCTCTGCAGTGCTCAAACTCTTCAAATATTTCACAAATTTCTTCTAAAAAGGAGATCCGACAAATTCATGAATCCTGTTTGAGCTTGAGTTCCATAACTTTCAGATTCTGGAGCATTCATCACCCATTCATTTTGAATGAGAAGAATAACTTGAAACTTCACAATGGAAGGCTGAGTTGTCATCGACAGGAAAAGTGAGCGATAAATTATGAAGTCAATTAGTGAAATCGCGTTTTCTTCCCTTGAATTAATCATTTGGCTTTGCCATAAATTCTACCTCAGGAAAAATTTCTAATTGGCCAGAGCTACTAATGAGTAAGTGCCGAGAGTGCGTTCCTTTTGTTTAAAGCTACATTTCTCTCCTCAACTATTAGTATAGACTCTCTACTATTTTTCTTTATTTCTTTGTCTGATTTTTGAGACATTAATCTGTCATGGATTTATCTTGTTGATGATCATTAATAAATTCAAATGTCCTAGATTGTTAAAAAAGAAGAAGATTCATTGATCATACTTTTATACCCCACTCAAATTCAAGATATTGATACGTTACAGTTGACAAGTTTTACGACAGACAATAGTTTGAAACTCAACAACTGCAGTAAATCGAAGACAGATTTCAATCACACTAGAACATGAAATGGCAATATATTCCTCGTTTAATGTGAATGTGTTCACTTCATTGCTGCCAAACCTAGAAATGCACACTCACACATTCAACAGTTCGCTCGATACGAACGTTTCTTTCTCAATCCAGTAAGTGACCATGGAATAATGAAATCTCCGTCCTTGGAGACGTGGATTTCTCGAAAACTTATGGGAACACCAATAAAGAGCAAAGCATCTTGTTGTAGGAAGCTCACCCGGGAATAACATTTTACCTCCATTTCTGCTTCTAAAGAATAAAAGGATTTTCTTTTCCTCCTTTATTCAGCAAAATGAAAGCACTGGCTGCATGCGAAAGATAAAACTGGAATGTTCCAAGGATCAGGATTTCCTTACGCCACCTCATACTTCAACATCCCACATGTAGCCCATATTTGTAATATATCTCATAGTTTAATACCACAAAATAGTATGCAATCCATATATTCTTCCCATTTCGAGTTCACGAGCGATCTTATTCTCAACACTATGCTATGATGTGCGGAAGCTTATGTGGGCATCACGACAGAAAAAATGGCACATCCTAGTGAATGGGATAAAGTAGCTTATTGCAATCATTTCTGCATTCACATAAATACTTTGTATCATCACAAAGCATAATAATGTTATTATTCTGATTGGTAAAATACTTTTGTGGTTTGTTACCACGTTTCCTCAGTTCCTTTATACTACTGAAATGACTGTTTGACTTCGACTAAGTAGCTTATTACATTACCGTTCAATCATTACAACATTCATCTAAACTGTGTACTGTTCTGTCACAAAGCATTATAATAATATTATAATACGTTCGTGGTATGTTGCTACGCTTTCTCCGTATGACTATTGCGTTGAAAAGGTTGAAAAGAGTTTGTTTCACAAGCATTCCAAACCTTAAAACTCAAAAGTCATTAGTCATTCGAATTTCACCATCATACTGGAAAAAACTTTTTAAAAACGTTTCCTTTAACGGAGTGTAGAGATTGCAGTTTATGCAATGAGATTATGCTTGAAGCTAGCAAAAAGTCAAAGTTCAGCGCCCTGACACTAATAGAAGTTAGCTCCTCAGCAACCGTAGGCTTCCGGTGTATACCTTGGTATGCTAGTTTAGCAGTGGAGTTGGGAAGGGCGGAGTGCCTATAGTGGACACTGCTTTGAATGAGTAAACACACTGCAAAGAAGGGATGGCTCCCAGAGGCAATGTCGTATGAAGTCAGCTAAAGCAGCTTTGCTTCTCGTCCTCTCTCATCTCCATTCAGGCCAAGGTTTGGTTTTAGAACTGGCTAGAGACATTTGTTGGTACAGCACAGGCGATTAGGATGAGAACGGACGGACTAGATAGACGTGGCTGGAAGTGGAGAAAGAATCAAGACCAAAATTTGAAAACAGATTTGCAGTGAATCACAATTTGAGAGTCGGATAGAGAATATTCAGGTCCAAAACTTACAGAACGACCTATTACCTAGTCTTACTCAGCTATCATAATACAGAATATTATGTTGTAATCTCGTTTTCTATTTTTATCTTGAACTATGAGCAGAATAATTATCTGGAATGAGAAAGCATATCTAGTTGAATAATATCAAGTCATAATTATTATTTAATATCAAATCTTGAAACGATGTGAATTTCAAATGTAATATATAACCAGGCTATAATTATGTTTGAATACTGTTGTAAAACTCGATAGGGAGACTGGCATTCCTTATCCTATTCAAGAGGATTTTGATTGTTTAATGTTTTTTTTCAATAAGCGCTTGGCTTAATCTGGCTTAATCTGAAAGGTCCCTTATCAATCAAATAAAAGGACGGTCTCCGGGTAAAAGGGAATAAGTCAAAAATAGACTTATTACCTTTCACCCACACAAACTTATCTACTAAATACTTATTACAATATTCACAAGGGTAATATAGCTGTTATAGTAGAGTATGGGCTTATTGCCTTATACCCGGAGACCGTCCATAAATCCAATCTTTGATATTAAATAAAACATATTTCATTTAAATGGTTTAAAGTCCATTGGAAGGTCCATCTTGAATTGGATAATGCACTCCATCTTCTTCCAATGTACAGTACTTTAAAATTCTTTGTATTCGAAAAACTTGGGTTCTGGAAATTCTGGCAAATCTATTCAATCGGATATCGTTTAATTACTGTGACATTCAGGGTGGAGAAAAGTAATTATCTTTCACATTGAAATCCTGTATTACCAGTCTCCCAGTGTAATATTTTTGGTGGACAATAATGCATTGAATGTAATTGAACGTTGACAATAATTTCTTTATTGAATTTTGAAACATAAAACCTCATTCATGAACTATAATCATATCAACTGATAACATTGTTTTGCTTCAATTTCATGAGCAACCCTCTTTTATAGATCAGATCATTGAACCACTCTTAGCAGGAAAAATACCGAATACTGGAAACTATAGATCGAAAATCGATGTCTGTTGACTCTAATAGCAGGAAAGTTGAAATCCCACTTCAATATGATTTCGCCCGAATGGCTGACAAACTTGAAGTGACGTGAATGGAAGGATGCAAGACGTGAAAAATCACTCTCCAAGGTTGTATAGATATAAAGAGTACAAAAAGATGGTTGACTAGATGGCTTTTCCCTTTTTTTTTTTTTGAATTTCCGAACAAGGAAAATTTCTAGCTTTTTCAGTTTCCTAAGGCCATCTCCGATATAGCTTATCTTATAAGAATTCATGGAATAGCATGAAAGACGAAATTTCCAAGTAGGTTTCAGTTTGAAAAGTTACTGTGTCTCACATCATATAGTGTTTTTAATGGAATAATCCTATATCACTACAACTTTTCATGGGAATCCATTAAATCGAGCGATAAATTTTATCGATGAAAATAAGGCTGTAACTATCAGTCTCCAAAACATCGTGCACCAAGCTTTAAAATAAATTTTTGGGACTATAATTTATTTCTAGTTTTTATACTTGGAATAGGTTTTGATTTGCATAACTATTTCATTCATTTGGAAGTTAGAGTTCGAATAATGTCATCTTGGAAAATTTGAGAATAATAATGGGTGAATTGAATAAAACCTAGAATCTAGCGGTTAGCAACTAGTGCTTAGTTTCAGCTATTGCTAAAATTCAGTTGAATAATCAAATGCTAGTTCTAGGTAGCTACAACTAGGACTCATTTAGATATTTCTGGAAAATTCTTAAGCAACTGCTAGGTTTGCTAAGACATGTTTGGCTAGTTACTGCTATGTGATATAAGACGACACCATGGCCCCCGATTGACATAGTGAGCACTTTGCGCTCACCGAGGGGTTTCGCCTCCATTGACATAGTGAGCGCTCCGCGCTTACCCGGGGACTCCGCCGCCATTGACACATTGACAGTTAAAAAAAATGTATATCGATTAACGACCACATTTTCAGATTTCTCTTGTTGTGCTGAGTTCATTGATATGTCACATGACACATTTAAACTTGGGAAATACCCCAAAATACACAATCTAAAAGTTCCAAAAAATGTAAATAAACTTTTTACACAAATTCCCACATTTTACATATGCAATTGCTTTGTATTGTCGTTCTGATTACAGTTATATATGACATTTTTCAAAATTTCGGCACAGTTGATGGAAAACGGATCCACATATGAGCTCCGTCAATTATTTTCCCCGTAACAAACTTTATGTTCTACACACAGTACTGTTGAGTGCCAGTGTCCTCAGCAATACCTGACTGGAATCCTGGGTCTCCAACAAATCTTAGAAAAATTTCCATTTGTTTTCTCCTTGACAGGCCAAAAAGTCAACACTTTCATTTTCAAACCTCAACAATTCTTTACATTTAGTTATTTGATTTCGAGCAATGTACTGTTTCGGCTCGCGAGCTTGTAAAGGGTTTTTTTTTAGAGGTATAGAACTTTAAAGTGCAATAAAACAACTATGGATTATTAGATTGACATGAATTTTGATTGGACATCCAGATTGGACAACATCCGAGCCAGCCGTAGCGGTCATATGCCAGAAATCATATTTAAAATGTAATGCCACAAGATTATTTTTTCAATAAAAAAAAATTCATGTCAATCGAATAATCCATCGTTTTTTATTGCAATTTAAAGTTCTATACCTCTAAAAAAACATACCCGTAGAAAAGCATGAAAATCCATGTTAGCAGGTGGCAACTCAACGACTAACTAGCTAGCTAGCATGCCCCACGTCAGACTAAGAAATTCTCTAGCAATAACTAGAGTTCAAGTCTAGAAGTTTATCTTTATTCAATTCGTTTTTAAGCAATTGCTAGGCCGACCGGAAAATTCCTAGATACATCTAGGCCTAGTTATTGCTAGCCGACTTTATTCAAACAAATTCAAGCAATTGCTTAAAAATTCCTTAGTCTTAGCAATTGCTAGACTTTATTCAATTGACCCATTGATCAATTTTTCATATTTTTACTAGCCCATCAAGTCCTTAATATTCCGATGTCAGTCGTAATCAATACGATTTTTGATATTATTTTGAGGGGAATGTGTAGAGTTCAATTTTTGAACTGGTAGATGCGTGTAATGCGGGATTGCATAACCCACTTTGTAGGAGTAACTGGTCAAAGTTCTCTCTTGACCATGCACACGGAGCAAGACCACTTCACTGCACAACACGCCACTACAGTGGAACATGCTTTGCCATTGGAGAGCAATCCAGCCAATCACATGCGTTCCTGCTGCAAATAGCCCCATGACAGATCGTCAGCGTAGAGTGGAGAGTGATATGGAGTGGCCTTGAGGTAAAGTGGAAATTGCCTTTTGGACAACCGCGACAAGAGCACTGAGAGCAAGTGAACGAGGTTCGTCCAGGAAACTACTCCTCAATTGCATCCTGGTCACTTCTCAAAACTGACAATAAAACCGTTTCCTATCAATTCTCAGGTACTGTCAACATAATTTTCTATTCAGCTTTATGCATATTTTGCATTGTGGCCTTTACAGTCCAATACACATGTTGTTTACAACGCTATTCCAATAAGGTTGAAATCAAACAGGTAAAAAATTTGATCAGGATTGAAGTCCCTATATGATTAATAACAGCGAAGCCACAAAGGAAGGTAATTGTATTACTGTACAAGAGTTTTCAAACATTCACATACATCGAATCTGCTGTGTATTGTATAGTACAGTATCAAGTATCCACGTTCATAGACAGCTGTAGCAAGGGCTTGTAACTTTTTTTTGTTTCGGATACTTGTTTATCAATCTTCTGTTTCAACCTTACTGATCTGATTATAACCTAATCGGTTCATGTAAATGCGTCCATATATTGTGTGGGGTTTTAGAAATAATGGAATACTGTTTTAAATTCTTGATCATAATTGAAAACCTAGAATTCCTGTTGGAAAAATGCCTGTTATTATGAAGCTAAATGGAGGAATTGAATTATCCCTTGACAAAAACAATTATTGTTGTTTATCGTGGCGTTTTTCAATGTTTCTTCTTATCTAATTGCTATTCCTAATTTTCATTTTTATTAAGTTGACTTATTTAGTTTAATTTTAATTAAAGTTAATGTTAAATTTAATTAAGTTATTATTTATAATATTCTTTCCAACTCTCTGTGGAATCTGTAGAACAATGTGAATCCATCTTTTTGTATCACAATTTATTAAGCTTGAATACACTTCAAAGTAGGCTACTATGAAACTTTCAATTATAACAATGCCAATATTCTCGAGTATTGTTTCTGTCAAGTTTGAAGATAATTAAAGGATAACAACCCCTACACTGGAGAACTCCTATCAACTTTCACAAATTGGATCACTCTTGCTTGAGTTACAAAAGAAAATTGGATTCGTCCATTCTGCTCGATACTACTGAAAACAAGACATGACGGCAAGAATACTGATAGATCCTTTGATAAGAGAGGAGAAAATCCAATGAAATTTTACATACATCATCTGCGAGTATGAATTATTCAATATGAGATATTGCTCTCGCAAAGTCCTGTCTTACTTAGACGATTTCTCATAAATATTATACTACCATTGGCAACTACTAAACAAGAATCCTCAATTTTCTTATTGGGAGATGCCTTGAACGAAATGCCTTTTTGAAAACTCATTATAATGTATAAAATGATTTAAATTCAATGTATCTATCGGTTATTCTCAGTGGAGGATTAATTTATTCTTAATAGTTATTCTTGTTAAAAAAACATCATAATATTACACGTAATGGAATGGACATTTACTGTACATTTAAATTGATACTACAATGTATCATTCCGAAATTATGATATGGTAGCAAGAAACATTATTATTATCTCCTGGAAAGCTACTATTTATGACCTAAGGGACCTAGGATCTGAAAGTTCCTTCTATCTTGTGGTTTAGCGCTGGATTTATGCTTGATGGTGTATTACTCATCTGACTCGAAGAAGTATCTACCTATTCCATTATTAGTTAGTCTCCCACACAAATGAGACATCTAAATATGCTTTTATTGATTTATTATTTGGATATATTCAACGAATACCTGAATAATACTGTAGATAGTTTCATCTCCCTCTCACCATCATGTTTCATTCCGTTTCCACGATTTTTATCGATTCAATGGTAAAGGAATGAAGACATGCGATATCTCTCAGCTTAATCAATTATTGTTTGTGAAACATTATATCATTTTCAATCTGATAGCAGTTCCTCATCAATATTGTATATTCGATAAAGCGTCTACTTTATTATATTATCTTATTGACAACCGAATGGAATATCGATTGCATTGAGTAGATTGATGGTTGCCAGATTTCGATTGGATGGTTGAGAATAATAAAAACGATCTACTTCGAAATTGAATGAAGCATAAATTCATTCTCTTCCAATACAGTCTATTTTTAACTCGACCTCCACACAATAAGCTTGTTGCTTCTGGAATGTTATCGACCTTAAGTTTATAAACCAACGGCTTGAATTATAAATGCATCTCAAACTTTGAGCTCGAAAGATCTTTCTACCCTCTGAGTAATTTTTAGATGATGTCCTCGGAGTAAATGATGATTATGTGTATTATTAATTTCATGATATTCAGCATGAGCTTTTTACCTTCGAGTACAACATTAATATCGTAACGCAGAAGTTTTATTTCTCCAAAAGATCACTTTTGCGAGATGTGAAAAGTTCACTACTGTAGGCCTAATTCAATACTAAAAACACTCTTCTCATTCAAGTAAGATATGATTCCCAGATAATGTTCACTACTAAATAAAAACCACTACCAGATAAACGTTCACTACAACTGTAGGCCTAATTCAATACTAAAAACACTCTTCTCATTCAAGTAAGATATGATTTCCAGATAATAATCTTGATTCAGCTTTAAAAGTAGAAACTGCCCTCATTTGAAAATGGTTTCATGACCGAAGATGAAACTGCAACAGTCATTTACTTTACTGTAATAATAATTCAATAATTTCAATAAATCAGTTTAATAATCAATTTTTATTATTTTATCAATAACTTTTCCATCAAATTTCTATTTCAATAGACTTCAGGGTCTATCCTCAGATGAATCTTCTACTTGACTTTATGTAATTTGGATGAAGTAGAATTGAACCAGCTCCAAAGAGATAATTATGTTCTCTCTTTCTCATCACTTAGCCTTATCTGCGACAACAAATACAAAACGTTAACAGAATGACAAAAAAAAAATAACTGCATGATTTTCCGATTCAAAGACCTAGTATCTCTGTTCAATGAGTTGCTACTTAAGCTCTAATATTGATGCAAGTACTAGCATTATAAGAACAATATGGGTGCTTTAATCATTATAGAACACTAGAATCCACGACAATCGTATTTTTCAAAAGAGAAACCTAGTCCTGGATCTGGCAGAATATTTTTATCATTGAAATGAGTTGTTACATTCATTTCACTTTAGATATAATAGGTCAACATTGGTAACTCGAAATTTGGATAGAGTTCAAAATCAACCAATAAGAATCATACAAACGTATCAAATACGTTGTGAACGATATTCAATGGTTTGGAATGGTTTTGGCATGATTATGCTTCCAAAACTTTGAAAATTAGTCACTTGAACAAATCCCCGATTTCCAACGCAAAGGGATATTTACAACAAAGGAATATCATTTATTTGGTCCCTGATCCTATGAATGTTGTAAGAGACATGTACTGTATTACTATCCTTATCTTTCTGAACGGAAAACATAGAAGACAAAACGAAACACAACAAACATTTACTGTTTATGGAATTGGGACTGAAAATGAATCAGGATTCGTTGAAATCTGTGTGTCTAGTTTAAAAAAATTCTTCTGCAGAATCAAACAGTGAGTTGTTCAGATTGCTTCTTTCATGTTCAAGGATAGTATATATAACGAGAATATTTAATGGATTATGTGCTATTTTTGAGAATATGTTCTCAAAGTAACCTTTTATCTTATCATCACGCTTTATCTGACAGGCTTTCTATGAACCATCAAAATGTCAGCACTTCTTACATCATGTAGCTGCTTTTTACCTACCTCTCAGCTTTATTTCCATGTGCTTTTTCTAGTCAATGTCTGATTTTTCGAGGATTTCCTATGTCTTTATCTCTAATGTTCTTACTGGATACATCAAATTCACTTCTCAAAGTCTCGCAAAATCCAAATCTAGAAAAACAATTCCCAATGCTGAATGTCGAAAGACACTTTCCATTCTTTTCTTTTAAAAGAACAGCGCAGTCTTCAGTGATGATTCAATTGATGTTGACATTGAGTTACTGAATTTCTCCACGGCTTGAATGAAGAAAGTGGATTTGGAAAAGACATTGGAGAGAAACACGTTTTGAAAGCTGTACTACTCAAAGAATGTCATCAGCGTCCAGAATTTATCGACTCAATAGAAAATTAATCTTTACTTTTGAAAGCTGGGAAAATTCTCAATTTTCCGATTCAGAAATAAGAATCAAGAACGTCAATCTCTCCACTGCTTAATAGAAAAACAAAGACAATGAGACATTTTCAATAAAGAATGCCAGAAGAGATTTCATTTCCATCTGCAAGTAATTGAAAATGGATTCGGTGAAATATCATTGGTTCCTGTTGTGGCTTACTGAGAGTCTTGCAGAAATATAATTTATTTTTTTATGTAATTTCTTGATTGATTTTTCAATGAATTCTCCTGCCCTCCGTCAGGAAACCCACTCTTTCTTCTTCTCTCTCGCTTCATCCTTATTTTTCTCCAATCGGAAGTGTGCTGCATTGTTATTCTGATATTCTAGAAGTAATCCAATTCTCTAATTGTTGTCTTCATTCCACTTTCAATGCGACTAATATTTCTCATTTGAAATTCCACCGAAATCAATCTTTATTGATCATGGAATATCAGGACATATCAAGTAAGAGATGAAGAAGAAAGTAGTTGCTTTAAAGTAGTTGGGATAAAATAGTACAGTTTCCACAATGTTAAGGTAAGTTTTGTTTCAAATAATTTTACTTTCCTTATTATACAAGTTGATATGACTGTTACTAATAAAAAATCAAGTCCAATAAGTTTGAGTAAGTAGAGTGATTGGACAAATAAAATGATTTTGATATCTAAATTGTATTATAATAAGTTGATGAACATTGATAGATATTTGCTTATCACTTGAATATTCATAATCTGATCTCGGAGGTCAATATTTATGCCAACACTCCAACCTGCAGTTGAACTGCTCAATATTAACTCATGGATGATAACTCTCTGATGCACCTAGCACTGAAAGTGGAATGATATCTGTGAAGTACTCAGCGTCAGTTTGATTGGGTCAGTTCAGTAATAACATTATTATAGTTACAGACTAGCTTGATTAAAGTTGGTTTGAAACTAGTTCAAGTTTATTGTTTCGATTTCAATATTGACAGTTTGAAAGTGATTGGAAATGTAATCTTCCTCTTCACGGAAAACGGTAGGTGATTAATAACTATCCACCATCAATAATCATCAATTCAATAAATTAGTGATTCTACAATTAATACTGCCCTTCCATTGTATTTTATTGTGAAAATACATTTTATTGTAAAATTTATATATAATTTTATCCCACCAATTTGATTCAGGGGTTTCTGGGATTGAGAGCCTGAAGCATTGTTAGTGCTAGCATATTTCTACTTCCATTGATTATTATCTATACCTCATTATTATTATCTGTATCTTGAATTTTTATAGTCTGTTAAGTGTGATACTCCAAAAATACTAAACGTTTAATTGGTTAGTAATTCATGAGAGAATTTAAATGAGCTATGGATTATTGTGAAGTATTACAAGTTTCTAGTTCAGTCTATAGACTAATACTCTCTCATATACTGTGTTCCAACTCAACAATCACAGAAATGTAATTAGACTACTATTGTTCTATTCACCTTGATACACAGAACCATTGGCCTGACTTCTCATTCACATGTCATTCGATGCGAAAAGATATAGAACTTCAAGTAATTATCATTTTATATTTTTGCGGACTAATCCATCAATTTCATCCATTTGCGAAACGGTGAATATTCATCAGATTAGAAATTCATACTCTAGATAGAAGTTGGATTGATTATTGCAATCCACATGCGAATATGTGTCTATTAAACTGGTTTATTAACTCATTCCGGATTCAGGAGTAATTTTCGGTTCATGACCTGCACACATAAATCTATGATAGATGTATGAGTCATAGAACTCCGGATCCAGTGCATGTCAACCAGCGAAATTTATTGTACCCCTCCTGAGTGATTGATTAAGGTCAACAACCAACCTTTGCTTATTCAACAGTCGGCTGCCCTTCTCTAGAACATAAAATATTGAGTTGAAATTGACGCTGAAGAAAGATTTGCACTAGCTTACTGGCAATTGCCACTCACACGTGCCTCTCGCAATAGATCACTACTGAAACTCGATTTCCCCAAATTGCATTCAAGTTCCATCAACTCGTTTTTTTTCGTTTTCAGTGTAGTTTTACTCCATTTTCAGTAATTTTATCAAGCTCACTACAAAAGTGCATTAGTAAAAATGTTCTCTAGAAATGTAATCTCACTTGAAGACCTAATTTCCAATTAATCTTCCAGATTTTAGTCTAGTTTTAAGTATGAAACAAACACAGTTAATAAGGATTCGGTTAGCTGTCTTATTATCATGGAGAATGAGAATTCATGTCGAATGTCACATAAACTGACAGCCGTTGAGCTAGGACTGCAAACACATAAATATGTATCAGAACTGGAAATGATCTTTTATTGAACGAGCTCTCATTGCTGAAGCATCGCATTGGATAATCTGAATTTCATGAACTCGAGTGAGTTGAAGGATACTATATCCTTCATTTTAACAGCTTGAGCAATAAAGTTTCATCCGGAAAATTTCCTAGTTCATCAATAAATCAGGATGAGCTGAAAAGTAATGATAAAAAATGTAATGTAAAGAGCTTGCCACCATACCGAAACATGATAGCATGCCATTATCACCCAAAATACGAAGTACCATATACCATAATTTCCTGAGCAAGGTTAGTAAATACTCTTATTAAACTTCAAATTATTCTACAAATCAAGTGTTTCTTCAAAGAGTTGTCCAAAATTTCAGGAGCTTTCAGGTCTATTCCATTACAAAATGTATTATTTCAAATATTACATGAAGCTACTCCAAAATCTCATGAAAGTTCAATTTCCCGGACATTTTATAATTTGAAGTTAGGAATTATATAATTCTCTAACATCAAATATTATTTTTGAGATTTTTTGAGACATGAACCTGATTATAGTACTGTATGAACACGCGGGTTATAGTAGTTAAAGGATCATTTCTTAGTAACGGATACAATCATCTGATCAGTTTTTTATTATTCCTGAGGAAACCAAAAGTCTTCTTCGAGTCTGCCTTCAAATTTCAGAACCTGGCAATCACCTTTATCGATCATTGAACAGAGACATCTGAAAGTTTAATCAAACATCCAGGACGAACGTTCATCAAAGGCAAAGGTAGAAAAAGTAGAAATTCTTCAAAAGGTTGTTCGCTAACAAGAAGGGAAAAGATTGATTGCGAAAGTTCAGAGAGAAACCCAATTCGGAATATCGTACTTAATAATAAGGCCCTCAGATGAGACAGAATATGTAATTACAAAGTCAGTGAGGTTGAGTTTAAGGAGGGTTAGAGACTCCTTTCATCACGAAAGATTTTTAACAGCAATTTGGACAAAAAAAACTCATGTTTTTTTCATGAAAACCATATAGGATTCCATTGAATTTTTTTTGCCACATTCTCACCACGTCCTTTATTTCCCATCTCATCGTTAAACTTTTTCCTGACAAAATTAGAATCATCTTACACCCCACCCAATCTCTCCATGATTATTCTCATGGTTTGCAAACTTTTTTTATAGATTTTCTTCCGCTTTCACTTCTTCTACCCCTTAGTGTTGATTTCATTTTCAAAAATCATGCATATTGTCTCAAAAGGAACTTATATTTGAATATTTGATTAGTGCCTTGGAGGTTAACGAGCCAGAATGAACAGTAGAAATTCCACTTGAACGTTGGGCCACATGCTGAGAGTGTTTGATGTATAATTTGAAGCTCAAAAGCAGTGAGTTGGAATGAACTTTGAAGGATTTTCTCGTCAGCAAAGAGAAGAGAGTGATCTAGTTTCACATTGCGTATCCGGTTTTAAAAGAAGTATTACACTGTCCTTTAATCTTGATATTTCCACTCAAAAGGAGCCATATTTCAGAAGATTTACAGTATTACAGAAGTTTTCTAAGATTATATTCCTGCAGCAAATTCGGAATGTATTGATATTCAATTTTGAAGCCAAAAAGTAACAATCCGGAAGCGAACTCGGTATTCTCTTAACATCCCACGGTTCTACTCTTCCTACTGTTGAATTCAGTATTATATTTGCTTACTGAAAATTTTTTCTAGTATATTCGTCGCTGACTTGTTCCTTTACACTCTTTACAGACTTATTGCGATCTATAATTCTTGCCGTTCATGAAAATCAACTATGCTGCTTCCCTGATAAAGATTGTCTGTGGAAGTAAAATAGTTGTTTCTAATTTCCAGGGTTTTTTTTTTATATTTTCCTTCTTTATTTTGTTTATTAGAATCTTGATAATAAATACAAATTACAATAAATATTACAATGACAAATTTTGTTTATTACTTTAGTTTGTCGAAATATTGACATAAAAATTCACTAGATGCTCTGTCATCTATAAAAATGCTTCCGTCAGACGGTTCTTCTCTTGCGGAATTGTTTCTGAATAAGTTGTATTGCCGCTGCAGCAATCCAATGACTCTACATAGAGAGCGATCCTGGGAAACAGCACTTTGATACTGACTCGCAAAATAATGGCTTCTCCACTGCTAGATGTAGGCAGAGTTGGGATGGCGGACCAATGCCGATAGCAAATAACAAAAGATCAGAGGAGAAGATCAAGCGGGGATGCTACTGGCTTTTTCTTCTCTCAGATTGAACTGTCAACATGCTCTCAGATGTTTCACGTTACACTGTTTCTCTTAGGGTTTGTCATGGTAGTCCAACAAAGAATGGAACGATTCAAAAATGTCAAAGATAACAACTGGCAAACAATTCAGAAGCGACGATGATGATGTTTTCAAAATTGTTCACAGAAAAGCCAATAGCAGAATACAGTACATCATAGTGGAATATTGAATGGCAAGCAATTCGATATGAACAATCCTATTCGATTGGATTGTTTTTGATCCTCTTCATCTTCTTATCCAGGTTCCATGATTTTTCATTACTAAAATCTTCTTATCAGTCAGTAAAAAGTATAATACCTAATTTTATCTCAAAATTACGAGGGATCGTGTAATTTCCTTCCAGGGGTATCCTCACATAACAATCTGATAACAATATTATCCACTGATAATTCTCGAGAACTGAGCTCTTGAAATGAATTTAGGGAAATGAATCCTCACATCGATTGCAAGATCATTCAATAATCTGATTGGAATTTAATTTTATCAGATCTCTCTCATCGATATGATAGGATCCAATCGTAATGATGATGAATCATCATCCACCTATAGACATGCTAATTGCGGTCTTGAATTTTTCTGTTGGCTAATTTTCTTATCAAATGAATTTATATTATTTTTGTTTCAAAAGCATTAATTATCACATGTATGTTCATAGTGAATACCTGCGGAAATTGAAAAATATTTTTGGGATCGTAAAATGTTTCATATTACTGGTTATTCCTCAAACACAGAAAAAGTCAACATCAAAAGTGAAATGTTCGACTCCATGTCATCTAAGCTACGATGAGAATAACGGCTTGTTATGAATTTCACAACCAAGCATGAAGGTATTCATACAAGAAAACCGTTTTATTCGCAACCGCGCGTTGTTCAGCAAGAAACAGAAGTAATTTTTCTCAATTAAACAGTACTTTCTATGTATTTTACGTCCAAGAGCGACAGGCCTTCATACATTTTGCTCTTCATACACAATGAAGCTCGTAGGATTATTTGTTTAGAAAATTAAACCGGGATGTGAATGAAATTATTGAAGCTTAGCTCAAGTACGGAAAGTAAGTATACACCACAGCATAAGCTGTTCTTGATTTGCTACAGCAGTCCTTTTCGGTGGTAGTATTTCACTTTTTCCCATTCATGGTCATTTTTAATGTCTGAATAATATCCGAATCCGTAGTTCTATTAGAGCTGTGTAAATTCTCTAAATTAAAAGTTGAGTTTTTGGTACACCGAATTCCTCGCCCGTATTAGGACCCGAAACCACTCGTCACGTATGTAACTGCAAGTAACCAACATAGGAACCTACAGTTCAACTTTTAGAAGCATTTTTCGAGCGAAAATTAAAAACACAAAGTTTTTACTAAATCAATAAATTTAAGACTTATTGTTTCCAAAAAACGATTAGTACAAACATGATTGGTTCAAAGGTACGATTATTACATTTCCTCTGTCTATTGCGATTTCTCAAGTAACAGAAAACTCACCGAAGGTGAAAAATTGCACGTGAACAAACCTGGTCGAGATTAATGGATGTACTAGATTAGCGGTACCATCTTCATGGGAATATTGGGGTGGGGGGCAAAGTCCACCAGAAAGGTCTGTAGGGGGTGTCATCTGTTGAGGAAAGGAGGTTTGTCGAGATACGCGAGTTTACTAGTAAGGCTACTTTTATGCATGCGATGTCGTACGGTAGTTTGTAATATGGATATTATCTATTTTATACTACATTCAACTTACTATAATCTAATTATACAGACTCGAATACACTAAATATTGCATTAGCTAGACAGGTCCATTGTAGTTTTATTTGGGGTTTCTGGGATGGAAGATGGTATAACGTAATTTTTAAAAGTTTCGTACTTGGCCGCTTTGATGTAATTTTTTCTGGAATGAACATTGGGGGCAAAATACATGCATAAATAAATACATTGGGGGCATAAAGTACCTTGCCCCCCAAAGTCGGCGCCACTTTGGGACGCCTCTGTTTGATTCGCCCTGGTTCAACAAGAGGCCGAACAAATAAAAAACCGTCAAGTATTTCTGAGCTGATTATCAATCAGTCTTGAATCACACCCAACCACATTATCATTTATTTCTTGAACACGAACTGTTATCAAGCTATAAAATATTTGATTTCAAATCCAAAATAACAAATTTAATTATTTGATCTTGAGCATTAACTCATTCGCAGTAGTTACAGATTATTTCTCTGAAGCATTTGTTACAAGTTTATTGCCAACAGTATGAATTTTTCAACTTTATTCCTGTACTTTCTCAACCAGCTGCAAAGGTCGTCAAATGCATCGATTCTAAATTAAGCTTTCAGACAATACTGTGCATTTGAAAATTGATATCATGTGCTTACTCATTTAATGTAGGCTACCAGCTCATATTGAAAACGTTACAATTTAGTCAAACTGCGTTCGTTGCTCATAACTTGGCCTTTTATTTTACTCATTTTGATGGTTGGAGAGAGAATTTTTCAAAGATGACTGCAATATCCTTATTGGTTTCCCATGAAATCGTCTTTACACTTCATGTTAGATCTACTATTATTTTCTCAGATTATTATGTAAATTCCATTCCAACAATAATGAATGAGACACTTAAAAGATCATCTGTATTGATATAATGTACCTACTATTAAGTATTGGGTATTCAAAAAGTGATCGGAATATTGTTATTGTGAAGGAGAAAGATCAGAAAGAGGATGCCATTCGTTAATAATTCATATTGATGAATAATTTTTTTCAAGGATGAAATCTCATTTCTCATAGGTTTCTACAATTACAACTCAAGGCCTAGAAAACAAGTGCAATATATCTTTTTAATGAGATTGCACACCTAAACTTCATTATTTCAGAAAGAAAAGATTGGTATATTCAGAGTAGAATCAATCATTCTGCCACTTTCTTGAAGTAATAAGATTCAGAAAGAGGCTGTGTTGAATCAATCATAAACAACCTGGCAGTTTCGAAAAACACGGAAAATCACTTAGAATTGATAACTAGGAAAGTTGGGAGTTGAAGGTTAAAGCTTGAGTATGATTACTTTTCGTCGGTACAAACTGTCAGTTTAATAGCAACCTTATGGATGGTGGAAACTCGTTTAGAACTTCTGATTGCGGTGAATGCAGAATAATGCTGAAACTTATCTGTTCCTAAATGAGGTTTATAGTGTCTTAGCTGCGAGTAAAGCTGTTGAGGCAGCGATTCGAAGAAGCATACGTTCGGAAACAATTGCTACAGATTAGATGTCGTTGTGGCATGAGATGAGCTCATTCTAAACAGAAGGATTAAGTAGACGATGCCTTGAGCTTTGTGCAAGGATCCATATCTCAGTGTTGTGATCGTTAGATCTTTGAATGCGTAGCACACAGCAGTAACAAATCACTGCAATACTGAAAGACTGAATTGATTAGTCAATCTCTTGTGTGCGAATGAAAAATTAGTCAACCCTGAATGAAAAATCTTATAATTTAATGTTGATTAATTGGATTCAAAACGCAGTTAATTTCATGGAGAACCAATTTTCACTCAAAATCTTCACTCTTCTTGCTTTTATCATTATGCTTGTTTTTAGATCACTGGAATCGAAGAAATAAAATGCCACATCAAAACTTAGAACAGATGCAATATGTCACAATGGAGTACACATTGTTCTGGTTGGATTTTTGTGTTCTGGTAACATTTTCATTTGAAAATCCCATTCCAGTAGATTTAAATCGGTTAACAAAAGGTTATTAGATATATATGGGGAAAAAACTGTACTGCGAATCCCTTTTTCAAATCAATTTCGTTCGGTATTCGCCAAAGCTGGAGTTGAGCGGATCAAGTCCTTTCACATTGTAAGCTTGATATGGCAACCAGCATAGGCTACATTATATGGACTTGGGTTGCAGATATACTTTCAGTTGGGCTACAATCATAATCTAGAATTAAAAAGTGATGTTGAGGAATCTCTCAGCAAGTTTTATTTCACCCATATTTTACTATAAAAACTCACAATGTCCCAATGGAAATGCAACGAGGCCTACGTGTGGATCGTTAGAGGAGATTTTTTTTATGGATTATTTATTTATGTAAGTGAGGCTGAATATGGTTTTGGCATGCTTGGACATGGACAGGCCTCCTCTTTCGTGTACGCTTGCTAAGTAGCGTGAGTGAAGCCGCTCGCATCCATTTCTCACCGGTCAGGATTTATGAGATAACCCTCGTCAACTTCCCTCTCGTTTCTCGCTCAACTCCATCACGGCCAAAAGTCACCTACTTTCACCAAATACTTTAGCCACTTTGTTGGGAATGAATCTAAACTAGATTCATGGAGAATGACTCTGATTGCATATCCTTCTCAACTAAATTCAATACCTTCCGAGTACCTGTGCCGAAGCTTTCAAGTTACTTTTTATAGACTAAATCACACTTTAAGCATTTCAACAATTATTGATAGTAGTACATGAATGTAACCTCCTCATTCTTCCTAACGTCAGCGCGCAAAGACAACGGAGTTGGTTGATCAGTGGCATGAAGGGCAGGGGCGGTCCTACGTATGGACAAATCGGACATTTGTCCGGGGCCCCGCGCCCAGAGGGGCCCCGCGGCGACGGCAAATTTAAACAATCAAATTTTTCATACAATAAAATAAAAAGTAAAGAGCTTCAAATCTTGTTCAATATTTGGCAAGACTTTAAATCGGGGCCCCGCAGCAACCTAAAAGCATATTATTACACAATTAAAGTTTTCATGTAATAAAAGAGGGCCCCGAGGCGATGGCAAATGTGAACAATCAAATTTTTCTTACAATAAAATAAAATAAAAAAGTTGAATAGATTCAAATCTTGTTCAATATTTGGCAAGACTTTAAATCGGGGCCCCGCAGTAACCTTAAAGCATATTTACACAATTAAAGTTTTCATATACAACAATTCTCATAATATAACAATTGCATAAACTACTACAGTATTATGTCACGATGATTTCAAAAGAAATGTTTCAAATAATTCTTCAGTTTCAAAATATTGAGAGTGGATTGTACTCATTTTACGCTTTCGCGGCGCCCGGGGCCCTGACAACAACGAAAAAATCTTATTCTGACCCGGCTGATGATCATTCCATAATATGACGATGTTTAGGCCTATATTCATTTCAAAATAAATCCTATCACGTGTTCCATATCTATTGTATCCATTCTCTTTTCCTTCTATCTCGTCCAAAATTTAAGTGCAAAATTAAAAAAAACCTTACATAAATTATACATCGTCGCGCAGTTACAAAATGAACATTCCTGCCAAATCTTATTGAAATCTGTCAATGCGTTTAGCCGTAAATGCATGACAAACACACAAATCCACAGACGAAAGCCAATCGACTTGAAACAAGACTTCACTTCGTTCAGACCTCGCTTCGCTCAGTCTTCGCTAAGTCTTCTCTTCACTCGGTCAAATAAATAAAGTCATCTGTTTTCATCTATTTGAGAAAAGTTCTTCATCACTTCAGTACCGGTAGTGTATTCGGAACTTTTGGGATGCGCTAGACTAGCATGGCTTTTTCGCGAGGTCTACTATTCACAGAACTACTAGTATAGAGTAATTTTTAAAAACTGTATGGTAAGCCACCGCTATTTCATTATTATTGAAGCTGACAAAGGACCCTAGACCCCCCCTCTCTCTCTCCATAAGTGGGGCCTCGCCAAAGTCAATTGTCCAGGGCCCCGCAAAGCCTAGGACCGCCACTGATGAAGGGAAAAGCGTTACTACGCATGCGTGACACTGAAAACATTAGTGATTAGATTCCAACGCTTTGTAGTTTGCATAACCATGATAATTTCAAAATGGATTTTTTCTAGGCTAGGTTTTCTATTTTTTATTATAATTAACTTGAGTGATATGGGCCTACTTTACAATCATGTTTTGCGAGTTTACTATCCGATTATATAATAATAGCATTTGTCACATTTATGTAGCTAGGGAGTAGCCCAATTCTAATACGGAATGTTGGTAGCATTACAGCAACCACCTTTGCTCTCTATCCTACCTCGGCATAATAATCCATTCTCTTGGTGACTATACTCCAAAGTACCTTGTGCCAATCTAAAAACCCTGCTTTCTCTTTCTGCGTCGTACTCGAGAATTTAAAAGGGAAATAAATCTCATTCCATGTTCAAACTAGTTGAGAACTACATAAACATTGTACTGTACATATACAGTGAAAAAGGATGGCTACCGTTTCCGTGTATCTTAGATTAGAGGATGTTCGCTCCCTTATTGATGTAGTAGCGATTTAAGATTTGATATTAAGATAAGATTAAAATAGCCATTCAACTGAATTCCGTCATATTATGCACCATCTTCGTTTTAACTAAGTCCAACAAAACGATAGTTTTAACTGTGAATTCACAGTTTGAACATCTTAAAACTATTGTTTTGTTGAACCCAGTTTAAACAAATAATGGTGCATAGGCCTACGGGTCAAAATGTCTAAAATTCGATCACAATTTTCTGTAGATCAAACATTCATTTATCCATACATACAACTCATACATTTTTGGAGAACGTATGAGATGCATGTATGATTTTCCCAACAATTGAACTGTGAAGATATGTGAAGAAATTTTCTTAATAACTTAAGGTCTTGCATATTTTTATACTGCTGAAGGAAACAAGGCGCAGCCTACTCCTAGGAGAATAGAGTATTATAAAGACTTGACTTTTCTGGAGCATGCCTGACTAGAGCTGATAAGTCGAGAACGTCAAGGCGCTTAATCGCATAAAAAGTTAGACAGTGTTCTTAATTCTAAATTACCGGCAATTATTCAACTTTCATCAGCTAAAAAACCTGGCAAGCTCAAAAGTCTCTTGAAAACCTGCGAAAGTCTGAAACTTTCTATAGAAAGAAATTTCATTACAGACTATGTTGCACAAACTATGAAAAATATGGTATTGAGTTCAAGATAGGTTTTTACTTGTTTTGCAGAACTGATTATGATTGACTCAACCATGGAACTCATGATTACATTTTCAAAAGATGAAACAGTGTTTATGAAAAATGTAAGTTCTCATCAAGCCTTCAAAAATTCAACTGAATTGAAAATCTTATTGAAAATTTATTATTGATTGAGTCGCGGTTGAGATTGCACTAAAATTTCATTTTTCGCAGTACAGTGATGAATTCATGAATTTGTGTTATTTCCAACTCTAAATCATTGTGTAATCAACGAAAAATAAATTTCATCTAATACAGAAGATTGTTTGTAGATTCTCCATTAATCACTATTTTTGGAACTCTATGCAAATCGCAAAACTTAGAATGTATGCTGCTTTCCAGAAAGTACCATAATTGAAGGATTGTCGCATATTTTGCAAATTAATTTTAAAATTCACTATGTCACTTCAAATATATAAGAATTATTTACAATATGATTCAGCTCTTGTCATTTCCATTCTAAAACTGACTGAGTGATCTCACTGCACAGTCAAATCTGAATGAACTGAATCTGATGCTTCGACAACACATGAAAAGGAGCAGCAAGAATAAGGATGAAATCATCACAACATTCTAAGTAATATCAGGATTGACGCTGCGCATGTAATTTTTTATTCCAAATCTGAGTGAACTGACTGAACAGTGAAATCTGAATGAACTGAATTGTAACACGTGAGAAAAAGAACAGCATAAATAAAGATAAAATTCACATTCGAAGACAATAACCAATAGTTTTCCTAGTTTACCAAAACAGATAGAATAGTTTATTTCAATTTATGGTGTAAAAATCAGAAATCGAGAGGCTCACGTAATAATTTGTAGTTTTCAAGAGGTTTGATTACACCTCCAGCGAGCAGAGTAAAGATGTATCACTAAATAACGTGAGAAACATGTGGAGTGTACTTACTCGCATATGTTGGTGTGAAGCAGGATAGCGTAGAAGGAAGAACTCGTCGATTGTAGTCAGAGGCCGGCGCGCTCACACTGATCGGGAAACGGACGTCGCGACGCTTGGGATGTTGGGATGCTGCTGTTGCTGGCGTCAGCGTCTGCGTGTGAGTCGCCCCCACAGGTGGTCCGCCCCCAGCCCCCCTCGCACCACCCCTCATCACTAAACAGCCAGCTATCACTGCCTCCTCCCTATCCCTTCATCCCTTTATCACTCTGCCTGTTTGTGTTAGCAGGGTCTTCTCTCAATCAATACCGCCCAACCCCTCGTTCCGGTAATTCCTCATCACCTTCTTCCCCTCCTATCAATCTTGTTTTTATTTTTAATTAACTGCTTTTTAACAGCCGCCAGCCAGCCACCCATCAACGACGCAAATAAAAAATTGATCAGGCCGACGCTTCTCGAATGACCGCAGCCGTTTATGATCCGACCCGCAAGATAAGAAAAGCCACTCAAATGTGACCACAAGATTACCACTCCAATCATAGCATTATAAACAAGCCACAATTACCACAAGGACATTATTCACCATGCAAATCTGTAAATTCAAGAATCTTAATGTACTTACTTCTGCGTACGAAAACAAATGGAAAACAAATGGAGAATGAATGAGCAATGAATTTGAAGACCCGCAGTTAAACTGACAATGAAATTACCACTCTCCATCGAGATGAATCAGATATATAAAGATTCTCTCAATGAGCATTATTCGACCTCATAAATCTGGATCTGACTTGGTTGGACATAAACTCAAAGTTTTATTGCTAGTCATGAAGAATAAAGCATCATAATTTTCATAGCTTCACTCTCCTGTGACTGAAGTTGAATCTCCCTGAATGCTCATCTCTCCAGTTTTCTGCTCCACAGATATTTCCGCCCACGCAGATGTTCTTCTGAATGAAGGATATGAATAAACAGCTCTCTATTTCAAATACAGCTCATCATTGACTTGAAAACCCGTCAATGAAAATCGAGAATTTCTATCTCCAATGCTGTTTAACATGCCAACGTCATAGTTTCTGATAAAACTGTCTTATTTGCTGTCCAATGAAGGTTTCAAAGTCTTTTAGATCATAATTCCAACTTTTGCGTTTCGTTCAATCATTCTTTCCAGGAATCAATATTGAATTGAGCCTTACAGTTGAACTGCTAAAATGAAGGGTAGTTTTTTATTCATGTTTATAGCAATTGAAGTCGAAATAAGCCGTCAAACGAGTCTCAAACTTCTGAACACTGAGATAAACAACATTTTTTTATAACTGTCCTTAAAAAAAATTGCTTGTTTTCTTCTCTTCACAATCATATTACAGAACCTCTACAAGGGTTTTCGCAGCGTCCTTTTTATATAGTGGTGGGGTTTTCAGAGGAAAACTGAAGGGTACTCAATCTCAAACATTGACGATCCTAAAAAAGAGGATAAGTCTCATGATGTAAAATTCTTCTCAAGCCACTACTTCACAAGCTACTGGTCTTCATACTTTCAGGAACCAACCTTTTTGTCAAAAAAGGAATAAATTGATTTTTTGTCTATGCCTTATATCAACTCAATCGACTCACGATGAAAAATTTGAACGTTGAAGCAATATAAATTTAATAATCAAGTATTTCTGTAATAGGTTTTATTTTTTATAGTGTGTAGTGTACGCTCAACTATACATAGTGTCCCATAACTCTCTGGACATACTTCTAGTAGGTGTTGTTTCATTCATCAAAATGAAGAGAAAAATTTCTAAAATAAGTTCTCATTTTTTGTTACCGAGATGGAAATGGCAGAATTATTACGAATTTCTCTACAAATTTGAAAGTTTGTAACTTCTTATGATCTCTTAATAGGGTGTGTTCTTTAGACAGTAAGACGTTTGGGACGGTAATAGTTATTGAGATATTTAGCTAGCCTATATGTTAAAAATCGTAATTTAGGAATCAAAAGAGCTGTAACTTTTTATTTATTTGTCAAATTATTGAACGATAAAGAGGTATTTCAAATTGATGGATTTCGTAAATGATTATTGATTTCCCAAATATTTCATCTTTGTCAGCTTCAACTGATGACAGTGAAAAACTTGTCGCAACCTCAGTTTTCTATTGTACTTTCGATCATGGATTAGATTACCATTGCGTCTAGCATTTATTGCATCATTCCCCACCTCATAAACCATGTAAAAGTCATAAACTTATTAGAGAGAGTCTTAAGCAAAGAATAAAGGTATGATACTATCTCATTGAATCTTCGCAGATACGGAAGAACAATAGGAGTACGGTGTATATATTTGTTTGTTGATAAGCAGTATAGCACTTCACTTCGCTACATGCAATAAATTTTTACAAAGAATCGCTCTGTGAAGAAAATTTCAGTGAGCAATTTCTGTAAACACAAATTTCAATGGATGTGTTAGCAGCTAGTACCAAGTAGCCTGTATCAATATTTTCGATTTCAAGGTCAAAAAATCCAATTTATCTCAGAGTAGTTCATAATAAACAGCAAAGATTGTTGGAGTTGAAACCTCATGGCGAGGAAAGTTACTTGGAGCAAAAGAAAGACGTTATCATGATGAAAATAGACTACTTGATCTACTGAGTCAGATAATTCATATCAACTATACACTGAAGGAAATTGCTTCCATTCTCTCTTACTATCTCTGCGATGTCTGGATCCCTATAGGAGACCCAATTTGTTACTTTAAAACCAGGAAGCCGATGAGCCGTAATTTATTTCATTCGTCTGACCAGCTCGTAAAACCATTCTACTCAACAACTTTGTTTGTAAGGCTGAGCCCGAAACGACTGAAAAGCAGATGAATGAAGAAAGTTTCAAAACTTGCTTCTGGAACCTGAGCTCTGAAGAAGACACTGGAAAACTTTTCGTTCAAAGCCCCTACTCATAAATTGCAGACAATAATGCCTAAACTGATAAATTTTAGAAACTTTTCACTTTGTTCCAAAGTAATGATTTTCATCTTTTTTGTTTTCAAGAATATGCTTATTGTTAATTATATATTTTTTAAAATTATAAGTTACTTACTCTGCAAAGAGCTATTTTAAAATACCTTCTGAGAAAATTTTAGAAAACGGAATGAGAAATAGCTTTTGGGGTGGCTTCAATATCACCTAAATCAAGTCATAATATAGTCTAGTCAATTACAAGAATAATCTAATTATTATCACTTCTAGGCCTACTTCATAAAATGAAGTGAAAATAGATCATTCATAGACAGGTACTGGAATATAGATAAGCAGCTGATTTGGTCTTTTAAACACACTGCGACACATTACAAAAAATACATTTATTAAAAAAAAATGCAACAAACGAACAAAATACTTTAGCTTGGATTACCACTTTTCCACAACTCATGACTTCAAGACTTCAAATATAGGAATCCTGTTCATCCTTATCTAAATAATATCTTAATAACTGATGAAAATTACTGGATGATTCAAATTAAATCACTGGAAATATTAGAAGTCATACTAAGTACATCAAGTAGAGAAGGAAAGGTACAATTTACCCGCGCTCTGGTGCTCAAGTTGCTCTGATTGCTGTTCGGTAGCTACTACTCCGCATTATAATGAGCCTATGCCTGTACTAGCCCGTTATCTCAGGCTCTGATAACTGAGGTGGTGGATTGCATGAATTGTAATAGATGGCGTCTCACGATAAAAGGCGTCTCACGCCTTTACCAATATCTGAATTCATTGTTGTAGGAGCTATTGTTCTCTGCAATATCACTAATAATCTTCAACTCCAATTACTTCTTATTAAGCATTCGTATGTAGAAATTCAAGTCATTTTTCATCGGTAAAAACATAGTAGGTACTGTCATAATCTCCTCTTATACAGAGGAGGGCTATTATTGTATTGTGCTGTATTATAATCGTTAAATTGTATCATCAACTGGCTATGGTAGCAAAGTATGTTAATACAATACTTTTGTATTATGTAACAAGGTTAATAGTTAGGTAAATTCTTGCGAAATATCTGTATTAATGAAATTTTTAAAGTAATCTGATCATAAAGTTTCTGTAGATATACTAAACTAGTCGAATGTGGTTCACGCAGATGGTAAATACATACAATCTTGATCTGTAGATAAATTTTTCCACTCTTGTTTCTAGTGTGTCCTTCTGTTGTGAAGAAAATAAAGAGCCGAGCTCCGATCAAAACACTTCTATTCGTGTATTTATTATACAACTAATTTCAGAATCAGACACACTAAATGTTACGAGAGCTTTTGACGTCAGTTTGTGAATAAAACCTTTTTCTCAGTGCTCTCCATCTCTTCAAGATTATTCATGAATTCTCGGTCCATTTGGATCAACCATTAAGCTGCTCAAGACAACAATAATTCTCAAGGTTCTCCTAACAATTCTAAGCAGCAACAGAATTTTTTTCAGCTCGCTATTACATTGAAGGCAGCACGGATATCGTGACGTTTCAAGAATACAGTTCTTTCAAGTAGGCAGGCCTACTTATACGAGACTACTATTACTGCTACTCATAAAAAAGTACAAGATACATTAAACGATTGAACAATGTCAACTTGTCAAGTGAATTAAGTAATCAAGAAAAACTGGGAACCCCTGATTTTGGAAATAAATAAAACCTTTTAGACTCATAATGTTGGCACTATGAGTGTCCAAATTTCAAGTTTTGGTGAGCCTATGCTATGGAAAATAGAACCAAACTGGATTTTCAAAATGAATTCAATTTCATCCTGAAGATATTATAAATATTATGCAATATTGCAAGAATGTCCTTGCTTTGCCCACTAAAAGATTTTGGGGGCCCTCAGGCAGGGTGGGTGAATTATTGGGCTAAACATTGGCAGGCTAGCAATTTTTTTAATACTGATGCATACTGTCGAGACATGTACGTGACTAACTAGACAAATGGTGAGCGCAAAGCGTTCACTATATCAACCAATGAAATTAATAATTCAATAAATAAAAATGGTGTTGCAGGGGGCAAAGCCCCTGCCGAGTAACAGCGAGTATTTTCTATATTTCATCTATTTACAGTCAATACTACAGTATTAATATAATATATTATAATAAATATTATCATAATCTCTCTCACTATCTTGTCCTATGTAAGTCTTCAGTAAAAGGATCAAATTGAATAGGGCCTAGATAATAATTATGTTTCTTTTCTCTTAAAATGACAACTGAAATGATCTATAACATCATAGTCCTGATTTTAGAAGTTATTATGATATCTTGGATGAATATTTTTCAAATATGATTGATTGGTTTGAAAACAGGCATTTTTGCATTTTGATTCAATAGTAACCCAGCTTCAATCCCTACTGATTGGTCTCACTTTTCTCTCACTTGAGCGCGCCACTATCTTGAGTCTTGTCTTGTACATAAAAGAGAGTGTTGGTTTGTTTGTATTATATATTCGTTTTGTTTGGAGTTGATAGACTCTGAAACCGTTGGACCGTTTGCCATGAAACTTGGTACCTATATATAAGTAAAATTTCACGGAAAAGGTTTATAAGCCATCAATTTCGACCTAACTCAATCGGGTTCCTCCCTAGAGGACCACAAAGCATCCCATGTCAATCTTATGGTAAGATAAAGACTATAAGTAATTGTTGACGGGACAAGACGGGACAGAACCAAATTTTTGGGGGGTGCAGCAACGTGCGACGGGTCAGCTATAGTGCGATTCACGTCAAGAAGTCAGCATTGCTTAGATGGGAGTTTGCTATCCTTGTTCAGCACAGGGCAGTTGCTGATGTCTCTATCCTATTCGCACTGTGCATAGTTGTCGCACACAGTCCCAACAAACACGTTTGGTGCAGTTTTCTCTTTCTCTCTCAATGAAACTTGGCATCAATGCTCCTCATATAAACAATGCTGACTTCTTGACGTGAATCGCACTATAGTTGTTCTTTATATAGACGAGGGTAGCTGTACAGTGACTGTAGTAGCTGGCGATTGAGGCGATATGAGCGGTGGAACTACAAAAGCTTTGGCGGGGGCGTTCACCCACTTGAAGTTGGAACAAAACTGGATTTTATGCCAGCTCCATACATGCGGCATTTGGCGAATACCGAATGTTTACTTTATGGTCATATGATATTCCACTCTATAAGGCATATCCTATATGATATACTCTATATGATATTCCTAACAAATAAGGCATTGCCATAAGGTAGACATTCGGTATTTGCCAAATGCTGCATGTATGGAGCCGGCATTAGATGAAATTCACTTTAATGCTTATGGTAATGGTCTCATATTGCTGTATATTATTTAGTGGTTAATATGAATACAGTATTCTGAAGACATCAACTGTTCCATACAAATGGTGTTTTATTAAGTTACTGCATCATATATTATTATTATCTATATCTCATATGTTCAATTTTCCAACTATTTACATTTAATATTGCATTTATACATAGTAGTTTCCTCTCTCATTCTCTCTTCCTCTAGAATTAATTTGGTAGAAGGATCAAATTGAGTAGATCATTATTGTTTCTTAAAATGACAACTGAAGTGATCTAAAACATCATAACCTTGATTTTAGAAGTTATTGTAATAATATAGTTTATAAGTTATTTCAAGTAATATGATTGATTGATTTAAAACAGGCATTTTTGCATTTGAATCAATGATAACCCAGCTCAATCTCCCGCCGATTATTCACTCTTCTCTCACTTGAGCGCGTTCTCTGACTTGTGGAATGAAAACGTGTGACCGAGGCATAGACCCCTTTTACAGCAGGATCCAATTAACTTGACAGAAGTCAGCTGTTCCAGTAATAATTAAACAGTGATTTCGACACAATAATCAAAAGGCTTGAAAGTCTTAAAGACCTTTAAAGTCTTTAAAAGACCTTTAAAGGAATAACTTTTTAAAAGACCTTTTCAATAATCTGCGAGATTCAGCATTTGTAGGTTAAGTATTGTGATCATATGCTCGTCGATCATATGATTTCTGACAAGTTAAATGGATCCTGCTATACCTTTGCGCATGCGTTACGAAGTTGCCATTTTCTTTTGATCTCTGGCTGGTTCCTTGATGTCAACATTGTACATGAAAACACGTGTTTAATTTGTATGAATTGCTAGTTTTATTTATAATAGCCTACATTTTAGTAATTTCAATTTTTGCTGGAAATCTACAATGGCTAAACTTTGTTTGAGTAAGTACTTACATTGTCAACTAGTCTTGCATGAGTTCCAAATTTGCAACGAAACCAAGCTAACCTAAAAAATTTCCCTCTGGAATTTATTACGTAGGCTATTACTCAAAATTATCAAAAACATCAATTATTAAATTATTATTATTATACTAATAGTCACTTAGTCACTTACTGTCAATTAATAATTTTTATTTATTGGCCTGATAGTTTTTACAAGCAATGGTCCTTAGCCTAGCCTATGTCTTCTTCTATATAAATAAAATTCACCGCTTAGCTCAAAAACTATAACATTCTATATAGGCTACATCAAGAATAAATCCGAATAGCCTACCTGGCTACCAAAGTCCCATTTCGATTAATGGTAGGCCTAACTGTAACCTATGCATGAGATAGGCTACCCGAATGTCAGGCCTCACACTAATGTTGGATAATATTACTTCAAGAAATACTCCTTGTGATCAAAATAGAAAGTTATCACTCTCAGAATATAGATAAGTAAGTGAATTAGTGTTGAACAGAATTGACGCACTTAAGTGGACGCTCCAGCGGTCAAGTGACTGCAAAACCTGACTCATGGCTGGATTTCACGATTCCAGTAGACGTTCAGGTTACTGGAGGCAGGTAAACTGAACCGTGAGACCACTTACTTGAACAGCCTACTGTCTTATTCAGGTTAGAGTAGCGTCCGAGAGCCAGGTGCTTAGACTAATTGCGCGCACTGTTAGTAGGCTACATTGCCTAATCCCCATATCTCTTCTTCTTTATCATTAAACGACACTTTGAACAACTAATGCTGCATTATCTTGGTGTGCGAAGTAGGCCTACAACAAAATAATATGTAGTCTATTGCTGGTTGCACCGGTCTGCAACCGGACAGCCGGGGTTTGAAAGATTAATTGAAAATTTCAACAGATTATGACATCCTTATCCCATCATATCGCATGACTCACTTATAGGCCTACTTGTTGCTTCTTATCTAGACAGAAGAACACCAACAAAACGAGGAACCGATTTTAATGAGTGCTTACAATATAGTGTGGATTTTTCAAGTTCTTGTTAAATTTGTTGGTTGCTTTTCCAGAGAAGAAAAGTAAACGAACACCAGCCAGACTACGGTATAAAATAGAGAAGAAAGTGAGGGAGCACAATAGAAAGTTGAGAAAGGAAGCAAAAAAGAGTAAAGGTAAGTTTTGAAAATTGATTTTATATTTTCTATAGGCATAAGCTTAGGTTAAGAAATCTGTGACGAATCTCTGCTATCAAGATTGGCCGCTAACATAACGTTTTCAAAGCTATATACATTAATTTTTTATATGTGTTCAGTTAAATATTTTCATAATACTTTTATTATTTTGTTAATCAGAGAAGCAAAAATGAGGATACATCTCTGACTTTATTGACGAAGATAATATGTATTTATTTTTAAGATTCCATTTCATGACATTGTATTCTGAATGTTAGTTTTAGATTGGACATTCTACCTTAGTTGTTGACCTATTTTGTGCTGCAATAAGTTTTATGGTGATACTACGGTATTGAGACAAAATTAGGCTACTAATTTATCTTATGCTGAGGTATTCAGTAGTATAATATTATGAAGCATTTTATTTCATGTTATGCTTATAAAATAGTATTCTATCAGAAGTTTTCATTGCTGGCTTCTTTTTCAATATATATAATTCCTTGCCACCCATAATCATTATATAATCTATCTCCAGCGAGTTGTCGAGATAAATTTATTTCTTGCTAGGTATTAAACTTGAAATTTAATTTATTAAAGTATTGAGTAGAAGTTGTCAATTACAAGTATTTTTATGTTCACATATAAACATATTTTGAATCATCATCAATTCCATCATCATAATTTTTCCATTGTTTGTTTTCAGGTAAAGTATCGAAGAAGCCTATTCTTATTCCCAACATATGTCCTTTCAAAGAAGATATTCTAAAAGAAGTAGCGGAAGCTAAAGAAAGGAATGAGCGGGAAAAGAGGGAGAGAAAGGAATTACTCAAAGCCGAACGAAAAGCTAAAATGACAACGGAAAAACTTGAATCGCTCGTTATGAATTCAGAGGAACAAGATATTGAAATGAAAGAGAATATCAACAACAATCGAAGTAATCCGAGCAGGCTCACAGTTGTTGAAAAAGCTAACAACTCGGTTCGCGCTTTTGGTAAAGAATTCAAAAAGGTAAGCTACTTTGCTATTTTATTGATAATTTGTAGTTAAGTAGGCTAGAGGGAATCAGTAGTTGAAATTTTAAAAATCAGTTCGTGGGTGAACCTGTGACTGCTATAAAAATATGTCATTTTATCTTTAAGGTGCTAATTCACCGGAGTTTTAGAAAATGTTCCAAGAAAATGCTCTCTTTTGGTTTACCAGTTACCGCATACATGCTCAAGGTTCGCGCTTACCCACCAGTTGTTTGCAAACATTTTGTTTTCACTTTTTTCTTCGGTGTGACAGGTGTGAATTTTGAATTTTTTAACGTAAACGAAAAACTATTCAATGTTGTTTGTTTTTAAAGAACATCCTCGTCTCCTAATAATATGAGGGTGCTGAATCCGATTCTGAAATTATAATTTATGTATTAATCAAATTGATTGAGTTCATAGAGCTTTACACGTATTGATAAATCAAATTGAGTCTCTTTCAAAAAAATATTTTAATAAGTAGCTGAATAGCATTATTGTAAGCTATAAAATTAATTGTCTCATTCATTGTCAATCCCTTTGATTGTAATCAAAGGGTCATAGAAATTTCCATAGTTGATTCTCTTAACTTGGGGCACAAGCGTTGATTTTCGAGTAAGTTCGTTATTGGAACACTTTCTCTAGTATACTATTAAAATAAAGGCCTGAAAAATCATATCTATATCAATTTTTTACTTCGTAAATTTATGAGTCAAAAGTGTTTGATTTGGAAGTATTATTGACTTGATTCTGAAACAATATTACTGTCATCATACCGTAATTATTATACTATTATTATATATTGTTACTGTTACATTATTATTACTGTTATAATTTCTATGTACGTTTGTTTGGATCTTCGCATTTGTTAGTGTATAAGTGAAGAGGTAGAAGCTTATTGTAATGTATTTCTGCACAGGTAGTGGAAGCAGCAGACGTTATTCTGGAAGTGGTGGATGCGAGAGATCCGTTGGGAACAAGGTGTGAACAGGTCGAGCAAGCAGTCAGGGACTCTGGTCGGAAACGACTGATAATTGTTCTGAATAAAGCAGGTATTGTTCTAATCAGCTCATACTCTATTAATGATTTTGAAATTGAAATGCATATCCATTTAAGTGTACTTTAATAGTCCTATCATAATATTTCAAATGATAGATTGATTTAAAGAGTTCGTGTATCACGATATTGTGGATATTCTGGTAAATACTTGAATACTATTGTGAGATCTTGAGGTATATTGTAATGTAAAAGTCTCCTTGATTACCGAAAGACCCTCAGCCACCAAAATGAACCAAGATGGCGAATCCCACGCCTTGAACCAGGGGCCTGCTTCATAAATCTAGAGATAGATTCATAAAATTTGAAAGTCGAAAAATCCCGATGGAATGGCGATCTCACACTAAATAAGCAGATTAGTTATATTTATAATAATTTAACCTCAACATAAACATTTCAAGTTTTAGTCAATATTTGTGAATATTTTCAATTCGACTTTTCTATCAACCTTTAATATTTAAAATCAATAATCTACTTGTTCTTAGCTTTGTAGAGTGTGAATTATATATTATGTGTTAGACATAACCCAACTTTGGACGTTTACTGTGAGTTCTGTAATCCACCTGTATTTCTTAACTATAAACTTTATGAAACAGGCCCCAGACCTAACTTGACCTATTGAACAACTTCCAACGTCATCATGGTACATTATGGTGTATGTTGGTGCTTCTCCGTATAAAAACTGTTAATATACTGGAGTTCCATACTAATCGGTTTTGAGCTATCAGTAAAATTGCTTCTCAACTCATCCAGGAATTATTGTAATGTTTTCTGCTTATCAACATTGAACATGAAAATCTTAGTCAAATAAGTTCCAAGTTTTTTATCCAATTAAAAAAAAACATTATTTCTTCTCTAATATTGAAGTGGAAATGGATTTCTCAAGTAATCATTGTAATTCTATGTGGATGGATCTTGTGGTTATTTCTCCACAAAGGACTTGGATATTGTCAAACCACTTCATATTTCACGTTATTTTAAAACTACAAATTACAGTGCCATACTATAATGTCATAATGTGGCACATCCTCAGCTGTATTTTTGTCTAATGACCAGAGTAGAGAAATGAGGGTTGGTTGCTTGGATTACTGATACAGAATGAATAGAACAGGCATGAATAATAAATATTATTCAATAATAAATATCAGGGATGAATAATAGATATTAATCAATAATAAATATTATTCATCTCTGTTCTATTCATTCTGTGTCAGTAATCCAAGCAACCAAACCTCATTTCTCTACTCTGGTCAGTAGTCAACAATATAGCTTTACAATACAATAGAATAATGGGTATTCTAAGGTTGTAGGTAATTGCTCTTCAATAGCTCATTCCTTTTGAAAATTACTAAATGTCAATTGAAATGACTTATATTTTACCTATATTTCAGCTTATAACCTCTAATAACGTAGTAATGGAGCTTGACACTAGGCAAAGCTTTGAGGACAAACAGTCAAGTGGATCCTCACCACACTATTGTAACTTGAAAATATTATTATCATGTAACTATGTAACTACTATAACAAATCAATCATTTTGTTCTTCAGATTTGGTTCCAAGGGATATCCTCAATAAATGGATAAAATATTTGAGACGTAGCTTCCCAGCAGTTCCATTCAAAGCTAGCACTCAGTCACAAGCAAAACGTCTGGGACGTCAGAAGTTGAGGAAGCAAACTCCCAAAGAAGGCTTGCAAGTATCTCAGTGCGTAGGAGCCGAACTGTTGATGTCGTTGCTAGCTAACTACTGCAGAAATAAAGGAATCAAAACGTCCATTACTGTTGGAATTGTCGGTAAGTCCCTCTTGTTCATTCTAACACCATTAATGTTCACATCCTTTCTTAATAAGTATTAAATTGTTCATCTCTTTTAGTGTAAGTTTCTCAAGTTTGATGAATAGCTTTTATCTATTACTATTTTATTTGATGTCAATACAGCTGTCTTTCGTTGCATAATGAGGCCATTATATTACAGGTTAAACATTGTAACACAGGTTCTAGAGTTAGACTAATCAGAATCCGCATTTGAATTCCATATCGTAAAATGAATATTGGCAAACTAATCGAAGCTGAATTGGTGATACCGGGCTGTAGCCGTCTTAACCTGAAAAAATCAACATTAGGACAAGCTAGTTTGTATCAAGGTTTTTGTAGATAAAAAAGTACATGTAACATTGAATTTGGAGTTTAAAACACTCGTGAGTATTTATAACACTCGCTAAAAGCTCGTGTTCTAATTTACATGTCACTCATGCTTTAAAGGGTCTCATAATACAGCCGTTGCAAAAACTACTATTTCAGTTGTCCTGTTTTATCCTATCATGTTCTGTTTATTCTAATAATATAAATACTCACGAGTGTTTTAAACTCCAAATTCAATGTTACATGTACTATTTTATCTACAAAAACCTTCATACAAACTAGCTTTGGGCGAAGCCTGTTTTGCTCAGCCATACGTCATAGTTTAATAAATAAAAAAATGCATTTATAGAATATCTTATTTTTAATTATCTCAATTTTTTCATAGGCTTGCCGAATGTTGGAAAAAGCAGTATTATCAACAGTTTGAAAAGGAAGCGTGCCTGTAAGGTTGGAAGCATGCCCGGCATAACTAGGCAGATGCAGGAAGTGCAGTTGGATCAGAAGATAAAGCTGTTGGACAGCCCTGGTGTGGTTTTGACGAGTGGAGGCACTGCGTTCGATGCGCTGAAGAATGCCTCACGGGTGGAACAGCTTGAAGATCCCATCGGCGTCGCTACCGTCATATTGAGTAGAGCAACTAAACAACAGGTTGGTTGGTTGATCATTTGCAACTAATACAAAGGTATATATTCTTCTTCTTGTATGACGCTTCAGCCCATGGTGAGCCTTGGCCTCCTACCCAATCAACCTCCAAGCATCCCTATCCTCGACTATGCCTCTCTATCCTCTCACTCCCAATCCTCTCAAATCATCCAACCATCTATTTTTGGGCCTCCCTCTGTCGTCTATTATGTATTTTTTTTTAATCACTATTTTGGGGATTCTGGTGCAGTTAATCCTCTCCACGTGACCAAGCCATCTGATCCTCTGAGCCTTTATGAACCGCACTATTGTCTGTCCTTGACAGAGGCCTTCCAATTCCTTGTTGGTACGGATTCGCCATTCCACCCCCTGCCGTACTGGTCCATAAATTCTCCGCAGCACTCTTCTCTCAAAGTCATGGAGTTTGTTTTTATCCTTTTCCGTTAATGTCCATGTCTCTGATCCATAAGTCACCACCGGGTGTACCAATGTCAGGTATAATTACAAAGGTATATATATCCACATCAAATATTGAAAATTCAATGAAATTTTGATGCTTTAGAGAATATTTCTTGAATTTCTAACCTGGTATTGTTGAATTAATGATAGTAGCTGGGTAATTATCTAAATAAATAATTATCTAAGGAATTGTTTACTTTCTGCTCCTACAATTAGTTTGAATGATTTGCTGATAGTGAGTAAATTATTGATTTTGTTCTGCTCCAATTAAATAGATGTCCTTGAATAAATTCATAGATCAGCTTTGATCTATTTCTTTTTTAATTCCAATTCTGATCAATTCTGTTGATTTATTTACTACTATACTGAATCAGTTGGTCATTTATTGGCGACAGTAGATATTATTATAAAATGTATTAGATGAGATTAGACACATACCAATTTTTGAAAACCTACTACTAGAATAATGTTTTGATAACTATTGAATCATACTATAGTATGTTTTTATAATGTATTTTTCATAATTCTTCATTTGATGGCTTGAGAACCGAAACTACTATCCTCATTGTAGTAATGCTTCATTGGTCCAGACTATTCTTGAATTAATTTTTTCAAGGCTTCTTATTGAAAGTGCGATTGTCCTTGTATAAACAATTTGTGCTGAATTTCTAGGTTCACTTTCAACTAGCTTCTTGATTTTCATATGCAAATTATTTTTTCAGATGATGGATATGTATGATATTCCATCATACGACACACCCACAGAGTTTTTCACAGCTAAAGCAAAGCGACATGGAAGATTCAAGCGTGGAGGAATCCTTGATTTGGAAGGCGCTGCTAAATCACTCATAGACGATTGGAACTCGTAAGTATAATATTAAAGTAGTTGACTTCTGATTGTTCAGCATTTATTGAGCAGCTACCCAACATTATAGAACTTTCATGCCCCGTTAATAGGGTTTCAATCGACTAGCACCCATTCGATTAGTTTTCAGGGCTCTTTCTAAAATTTCAGGTACGGGAGCGCTTAGTTTTACTTGAAAATAGTATTATAAGTGGCATTAGAGTATTATTATATAAAAGTCGTATTTTCTCTTGAATATATTTCATGAGGTGTTAATTCTCATAATTATTATTCATACAATTATTATTAAATGTATTGTAAATTTAATGTATTACTAGTTAGTTTCCAGTTAACTGGCCACTTTTCCGGTGTTATTTTTTGGCAGCTTTTTTGGCATACATTTGTATTTGTGTAATCAACCATTTCTAACATTTGATTTATTTTTCAGGGGCAAAATTCGATACTACACAGAACCACCCGTAGAGGAAGAAAATGTCCATGTATCGAGTGCCATAGTTGAACAACAAGCAGCTGAATTTGATTTAGATAAAGCTGCCTATGAAACCATGGAAGTTAATGTGTTGGATAACCTCAATGACCTTCAATCCAAGGCCACTTCAATGGATGAAGATAATCAATCAGATGTAAGTTGCATTCTTCACCGATTCCATCTAGGATAATAAGCAAAATGTTGGATTCTAATCAAATATCAACCTTTCTAATTTAAATTGAAACCAATGAATGATTGCAGCCGATGTTTTGTGGTCAGTTATTTCCTTTTGGTATATTGTAAACTCGCTCATTTTTTTCCAAATCCATTGTGTAAATTATTGTTTGTTAAGCTCAACTCATTCAAAGGTTTTTTCTCTTAGCCAAACAAGTCATTAGAAAGTCTTAAAATTATTAGTCTCTAAAAGTTGGTGAACTCCTAGGTATTTTTATAGCTATACTTTTAAAATTGAAAAATGATCTGTTGATATGAATTTTTCTTCTCGTGTACAAAACATGAGTTAAATTGAGCATACGTATAAGATGTCAAATCTTATAGCCAATTTAAGCCAAATCTTTAGCCAATCTTAAAGCCAAATTGGCTTTATACTTGAAGATGAAAAATAAACTAATGAATTCATTAAAAAATTAATAATGATGTAGGTAGGCAATTCATCGCGAATGAAAACTTTCCATTAAAGACAGACAGTCTCAACAGAGAAACCACATATTTTACGTTCTCCTAGAATACAGAGCAAGATTTCATTGAATTTGAGCTGTTGTTAGTCTAGTTCATATGTTATCCTCGGTATAAGTGAATATAGTGTCAGGTTGAATCTTGTTCGATCTTGGGTTTTCATACATGACCGTTTGATTGTTAGTACATTAAAAAATTATTCGATATTAATTGAATATTGTATTTAGTGCCTTCGGTTAAAGTTGTCTGAGTTGTGATCCAGATGCAACTGATTGGATAGGATAGCATCTAGACCAATCTAAGAGCTGATCATGTTAATAATATTATTCCAGAGATCGGTTAAGCCAAATTCTTACTCAATGCCTATTAACAATTTGGTGATTATTCCCTGAAAATACATTACAGTATTCTTAATCGAAAATATTGACTACAGTTGCGTTTGTTTTCAGAAATTAATCACTAATAACTGTTATTAGTTGATGTTTGTGATAGAATATAGAAAATATTAATTATGTCTTGTCATGAGGTAGGCCTACCTATATGTAAACAGTTTTGAATATTCTTAGATACTCAATTTTATGGAATCAAGAGTAGTTCTATTTATTCTAAAAAGCTTCTACTGGACTTGGTAATCTTGATGCATTTTTTCGTAAAGATATCAAAGTACAGATTTTTCAAACTTGTTTCTCTTTGATTTACAGAATCGAAATTTCGTCATCACCACTGACAACACTGATGTGCTTGCTAAAAGAGATAGCGGCTCAAAGAATAAGAGGAAGAGGAAAAGGAACAAGAAGGAGAAGAGACAGAGTCTAGATAAAAAAACAGAAATTGAAGACGAGCAGCCACTTCTCCCTGGCAACCAGAAGCTGAAAAAACTTCAAGTGTTAGCTCAG
This sequence comes from Laodelphax striatellus, assembly GCA_017141395.1. Lineage (NCBI taxonomy): Eukaryota > Metazoa > Arthropoda > Insecta > Hemiptera > Delphacidae > Laodelphax > Laodelphax striatellus. Next base: position 45,632,465 of record CM029532.1, on the reverse strand, counting down.
AAAAAGCAGAGGAAAGAAAAAGCCAGAAGAGGTAAGGATACAATCGAAGTTTAACCGTATGAAATAAATTGATGCATCACTGGGTTTATTCAAATATTTGTTCACATTATTAGTGAACAGGATTACTATTTTCACACACAATTAAGTAGGCTAATATTAAATAATTAGTAACTTTAAGTAACAGTAATAAGTAACATTAGATAATTCGAGTACACAATGAAATTTTATAATGAGAACAAAAATCTGCAATAACCAACATAAGAAGACTGGATAATAGGTTCTTGAAGGATAAGGAAGATTTTTCTCAACAATTTCAAATTTTCATTCCAATTCAAAACTGTGTTTGAATCTAAGAAAAAGCTAAGAATTTTCTTCTACTGGGCATATTCGAATATCAATTCTTTACTTTTTTGTGCTTTATTATACAGTGAATTTTTCTATTCTATTCCAGAGCGAGAAACATCAGCCCTAGCCAATGTATTGGAGAGTTGGACTCTAACAAATGATTCTTAATTCTATTTAAGAATAGAATTTTGTAAATAGGTTTTTATCAATAAAATATTACTCATTAGGTCTAGAATATCACTTATTACTTATCCAGAACTTCTAGAGTGATAAGAATTGGCAGTCTTAATAATGTAGAAAACTAATTCTTTGTCGAACGATTGTTGTATTTATATAATTGAAATACTTTGTTCTTTCAAAGTATTTATTCCCTTGAAAAGTATGGCTTTATAGAGTTTTATCCTCTCAGTAATCCACTAACAAAATCGATTTATAGAAGGTTGTGGCTCACGCAAGATAAGTCGTGTTTCTTCAAGGATGAGAAAAGATTTAGATTGTTCAAACGTTTCAAGCTTCACACCACTCATTTTTTTTTTTATTATTATCCAAGAATATGAAAATAAGTAGAAACCAATATGAAAACGAACAATATAATGACAATTTTTATTTTGGCGCTGAGAATAATACAGTAGGCTAGTCGCTTTGGGAAGCCACTGGCCGAAGTGGCTAGTTTGATTATTATATGATATGATATGTCCAGCAATGCTGGCTATATAATCACTTTTTGGTGGCTCGGCTTTCACCTAAATTCCTAGTTACATTCAATAACACACAATTCATAAATTTTGTCATTGTCTTCCGCAAAAGCTACTGGTGAATATTATTATCTCAAATACGACTAATTTAAGGAGATGAGAATATTGACTATAACCTTCATTAACCTTCTCGTGGTTAAACAATATTCTTGAAAAATCAAATCTCTTTTAAATTGTAATAATCCACTAAATTGCACCTTATTCCATCTCTAAAATATCTCTCTAATCTCATAATCCAACCTAAAGTATTTTTCTATCATTCCTATAGTTGAGCAATTTTATTAGCCTCTTGGATGCATTGTAAAGTTGAAAAGCGCTAAGAGCATGAACAACAGATAAGTGACATTCAATCAATAACTTCATAATAATACGCTCATCCACAGCAAAAACCGTTTTAAGCTCGCGCCAGTGACAACCGATCCAACTCGTGCCCACAAAGCCAAAGGTGAGTGTTTCAAAACCATAAAACTTCTATTATGTTCTTAAGTTTAAGTAATCTCAATCTATGATCAGCCTATGATCAATCTAACCTCAGCATATGATCATTTGAATAATAATAACGACACAGGTCTGATATTATCCAATGAGCTCCACCCTTTTAAAACCCTTATTAAGGTTGCTCATCTTAACGTCCAGTCTCTCAGTTGTCATATCGACGAGGTCAGAGCGATCTTCCGTTTTCAGGACTTCAATGTAATTGGAATTTCCGAATCATTCTTAAAGCCAAGCATTCCATCAAATCTAGTTTCATTGCCTGGATATAATCTTTTCCGTAATGATAGGTTGAATAGAGCTTGTGGGGGCGTAGCAGTTTATGTAAAAGATTGTATTAAAACTAAAATATTAATCACATCCAAGCAAGAATACTCTGCTAGACCTGAATTTATGATACTTGAGCTATCTTTATCGAGCTCTGATAAATTACTAGTTGGAATTTGCTATCGCCCACCAAAAATTGGTCACTTTACAGATTTTGAAAATGCATTGCTCTCATTTATGCCATTTCATAACCGCATTCTAGTTATGGGAGATATGAATACCGACCTCAACATGACTAATCGTAACTTTGACTATTACCAATTGACAAATATTTTCCAATGTCTCGACATGACTATTTTACCACTGGATCCAACCCATCATACTAACGAATCCGACACATTCATAGACTTACTTGTTGTTAGTGACCCCAATGAAGTTATACACAAGGGTCAGATCTCTGTTCCAGCTATCTCTGGACATGACCTGATCTTTTGTGTGCTATCTTACAAACCACCCAGACCAGAACAAAAATTCATAACTTATAGAGACTTCAAACACTTCAATGAAGCCGCCTTCCTGACTGATGTAAGACACACACCATGGCATCTGATTGAGGCCTTATCCTCAGTTGACGAAATGGTTGATACCTTTGAAAATTTGACTCTTAACTTATATGACAGACATGCACCCTACGTGACCAAGAGAATAAATAGAAACGACGTGTACCTTGGATGACTGATAATATACTGAAAATGATGGGACAAAGAGACAAGGCTCATAGCAAATTTAAGAGAACAAGTGATTTGGACTGCTTAATTGAATATCGGAGTCTCAGAAATAAGGTAAACAACAGTTACGTAACTCAAAGATTAGATATTTGAATCCATTTATGACCGAGAACAGACAAGACTCCTCATCATTATGGCGCGGAATTAAAGAATTTGGCTTGAGTAAACAGAAATCCCAAACCCCAATTGACCTACCACTAGACAATCTAAACGATCATTTCATCTCACATTCAAGTCAACGTGACGAGACAATCATTAGTAAGCATGCTAACAATCTGAATAATCAGGTAACAAATTCAAACATTCCAGTAGCTGATCAATTCATTTTCGTCCTATTTCAGAACAACAAACTTATAAAGCAATTCAACATGTTCGCAGTAATGCTACTGGGGCGGATAAAATTCCAATTAAATATATCAAAAATCTTATTTGCAGTCTTGCCAATCATCACATTCATATTCAATAAATCTCTTGAGAATGGTAAATTCCTGAAAATTGGAAGCTTGCTCTGGTTCGTCCATTAAACAAAGTTGCCTCTCCTAATAAAGTTGAAGACTACAGACCAATCAGTATCTTACCTGCCCTTTCCAAAGTACTAGAAAGACTTGTTCATGCACAAGTTGTAGCATACCTAGAGCACAATAACAAACTTCACAACTTTCAATCCGGATTTCGAAAATCTCATTCAACCGAAACTGCTTTACTGCGTGTTACTGATGATATTAGGTTAGCTATGGATCAAAGAAAATGTACTATTTTAAGCCTGTTTGATTTTTCCAAAGCTTTTGACACAGTTGATCATAAAGTTCTCCTCAACAAATTAGCCCTTTTGGTTTTAATCACAGTGCACTGCAATGGTTTAATTCGTATTTATCTGGTAGGAAACAATGTGTATCTGCTGATGATAAGAGATCAAATTGGAAAAATGTTGTACATGGCGTTCCCCAAGGATCTATACTAGGCCCCTTACTATTTACTTTGTATGCAAATGACCTCTCCTCTGTTATTAAGTTTTCCAAATTCCATACTTATGCAGACGATCTTCAAATTTATGCTAGTTGTTCAACCACAAAAATCAATGAAACAATACACAAAATGAATGAAGACATTAATTTAATAGTTGAATGGACTAAGAAAAATGGTCTCAAACTCAACCCCATCAAAACACAGCCTATAATAATCGGATATTCACGCATAATCAACAGCATAGATTTGAACTCAATCCATAAAATTATTGTTGATGGTAATGAAATTCCCTATTGTAGCTCAGTCAAAAATCTTGGAATTCTCATGAATAAAACTTTAGACTGGTCAGACCATGTCAATAGCACTTGTAAAAAAGTTTTTTCAGCTATGCATTCATTGAAGAAGTTGCAAGATATTTTTCCTAGAAACATTAGATTATTATTAGTTAAATCTCTGATCTTCCCTCACTTTATTTATTGTAATTCCGTACTTAATGACATGCAAGTCACTCTTAATGATAAACTACAGCGCTGCCAAAATTACTGCCTACGGTTTGTGTACTCCCTCGAACGTCATGACCGGATAACTCAAGCCCACATTACAAGCTCAACTTTAAAGCTGCCAGAACAGAGACTTTTTCGAATAGTGAAACTTGTTAGGGATATTTTAAAATATGGTAAACCTTATTATTTCAAAAATGATTTCAAATTCGTTTCTGAAGGTAGGAGGCTAGATGTTTCAAGTACTAGAACCGGTGAAAATACTTTAAGAATACCAAATCATCGAACAACCATTTATACTAAATCTTTTCTTGTCAGCGCCTGTCGCGCTTGGAATTCACTCCCGAATTCTATAAGATCCATTGAGAGTCGAGCGGGCTTCATCTTAAAATTGAAAAAATATCTTTTTGATAGATTGACTGAGTCCGTCCAACCCTGAACCAACCACATGACAGCCATCTTTCATCCCTTCATTCATCCTCTTCTTAGTTATAAGAATTATTTTATTCTAAAATAGTTTCATTTTCACACACTGAATAATTCATTATTATAAAATATTGGTTTTAATTAATACTTTTCATCCATTTAACATTAACATTTTGTTCCTCACAAAAGGCGAGGTATTAGTTCCAATTTATTACATCTAGCTTAATGAACATAGATTTTTTTTCAAATTAACATTCTTCATCATTCATTAATTATTTTATCATAAGCGTCCATTACTTTGTGTATCATCCAAATAATAATTTTTAGAAGCTATTGATCTTAGATATACACGATCTCGCATCGTATTTTTGCTTCCATTCTATACTACGACAAAATTTCTTCATTTAATGTATACGAATAATTTTTTATTAATTCCATCATTATTGTACATTTACTCTTGTTTATCATTTATCTTATCTTATATCACATACTATCTAGCTTTCACTTAAGGTTTTAGTTACAGTTATCTGAATTATTTTATGGTTGAGTGTTGATGGGAAGGATGTCCTTGCACATCCTTCTCCAAGAATGGACATTTATATGTCCAAACTCCGCCATTTCACGTAGATACAAAATCAATTACTTATATTTCCAATGAATCCATTTAAATAAAATATATCATACTAGTATTAAGTTGTATTCAAAAATCTTGAATTAAAATTTATACCTATATATTTTCATTTAAAATCTCTCTTAATTCATGTTTTGTTCAATTAATCTTATGCTGTAATTATTATTTTTAAATGCCGTTCATTGAAATGACTTTTATGACCTAGAATTTAAGCAACATATTTTGTAATCTGCGTGAATAAAGTGATTATTCTATTCTATTCTATTCTAAATTTTGTTTGATTTGATTCAAGTCGAATACATTAATTCGAAGTCTTCAACTTTCGCTTCAATCTTTTTTATTCGATTAAAGCTACTCGTGTGTTTCCAACATATCAGAGCTGTTTTTATTCTTTTTTCAATATAATTATGATATAGCCTAATATTTTCAATATAATAGATGCATAATTCGGAAAGGAAGTGATCATGTTATATGTTTTACATACGTTTTTACAAATCATAAGAAATGAATATTGTAGATCAATATCTTGCCATTATTGTTACTCATATCTGGTTAACAAAATTTTCTTGACTCCAATATCAGTAAGGTAGAATGGAACAGTATCGTTTACCATTCATGCTGAATCAATAAGTTTTACTCTTCTGTTATTTCTTTGTATTGTATGGTTCCTGAATAATATTTATGTTAGCTTGCGTGACATAAATATTTCTCTTAGGCCCTTATTATCGATCAAAGTTTAGAAGTCGCTCAACGTAAACTCCCTTTGGGCCATATTAAACATCTTCCTGCTCTGATTAATTATGCCGGACCCATCACAGATCATGCTCTGTGAATGGCCAATATTGATGTAAGAGCAGAAAAATTAATGCTGCTCGTATAATTTGGTCCAAAGGGATTTTAGGTTGAGCGTCTTTGAAACTGATACTGATTAAAATATAGGCCCTAGAGTTTTTCAAGTGTAGAAATAGATTATGTCACGTTTCTACGACCTGTTGATTGGCCCACTACTGTAGTCATCGCGCAAGAGAACTGGTTTTGCCCAGATGGAACAGTGAGCTGAGATGGAGGCTGATACAATACTACATTGCGTATGAAAAATATGCCTACTTTCTCGCTACCGGTTTATGAAATTTATATAATGTCACTGAGTATTATTATATTCGTAAAACATGAGGCATGCGTAGTACAAAAAAATGCGTAACATCTCTCCCTTCATAGTACTGGAGTTGGCTGGTCAGTGGTATGAAGGGACATGTGTTACTCTTCGGTCGATGACTACTATAAGGCCCAACATAGAACCTACGTGGCGCGGACATATGGATGACATGATCGATCGTCTACTCTATAGAAACAATAGTCCAGTCCAATGCACCCTGAAAAAGCTGCTTTAAGTGTGCATTGGACTATTTGTTTGTATAGAGTAGACGATCATATTATGATCCATATGTCCGCGCCAGGTCTCTTTTGTGAATTGGCTAACACTACTGGTTATAATTTCACCACAAAGAATAACGGTTTGGTTACTTTGAAGAAATAATTATTATTTTCTCCATATAATACCAGCTTTTCGAATTATTTAATCAAAGTTGTACCAAGTAGGCCTAGAGAAATATTCATTCAACACTACTCGTTGCTACTGCTTTGGTCGGTTGTATGAGCGAAACCTGTGGATTGGGTTTGGACTCCACATGCAATTTTATTTGTACATTTTTTTTTGTCTGGACCAAAGCTTCGATGGTCGAGATGAAAAATAGTGTAATTAATATTTCAAAAAAATGATAAGCAGGAAACTTGCTTAGTCAAGACACAAAAAAAATTGTAAAATCGCAAGTCGATTCATAGCCTTAATCCCCTCTATAAAACCCCCTGTTAAATTTCATCATTTGTTTTCCCTACATGTGTTTACTAATTTTGTGAATGAAAGCAATATCATCAATGTTATGCTTTTGTTTTCAGCTTCAGAAAATTTTGCCTGGTTAGAAAATCCAAGCCTTTTTTATATTGTTTCTGTAACGTGAAATTCTTTGCTATTGAATTCAAAATGGAAATTACAAGGTAAGAATTGTTTTACTGTATCCAAACTTGTACTTCCAGTTCATAGTGCATTTAACTTGTAAAATAATTACCTAAACTTTACATCACTGTGCTCTGTGATTGGACTAGCGTCAATGACGCGTGCGCCGAAAAATAAACGACGCGTCGTCGCGTCGATGCTCTTATAATATAGCCCTAAAAATCATTACAGTTCAGAATTAACATAAAATTGTACTCTTCTCGTTAGTGCAACCCATTTACTGTATTTTTAATTAGCTCATCGTACTTTGTAGAGCATTGTGCTGATCAAGGACCAAAATTATGATGTTTATTTTGTGCAAAAAGTATCTCGAATCTGATCTTTGTTAATAGAACACATTGTTTATAGTTTTTTTCAAAATTAAATGAATTTGACAAAAATAAAACAGAGCTGATGGAGTGCTTTAATGCGCGTTTATAGCTGTGCCTCGACATAAGCCATCTTGACGCCTCATGACGCTTTTGTACTGTGAACGCACCTTGGAAACGGCAACCTCGCTTCTCAATTAACGTAGTTCCTGGTCTCGCTCACACATTTCACTGTTGTGTACACAAATGAAAATCTATTTTATGCCATCCAAAGTATCTTATTAAGCCTGTCAAAATCGACAATTCAAAAGTTAGGCTTTAAGATCTGCAAGACCATGAACTTCAAATTTTTGAGAAGAGCTGCTTCCAATACCTCTTTTACCTTCGACACGCCATTCAAAGGAGTGTGCTTTATAGTTTCTAAAAAGTGTTGAGCTCTAGATGTCCTTCAAGAAGTTAAAAATTAGTAGATGTTGACTCTATACTCATCTTTAATAGAATTCTACTAATAAAATTAGTTTTGAGGGTGTTGGTAGGTTATGGATGGAGTTCGTTGCATGAGTGACGTCATAGTGTTATCTACTGTTGTAGGTTGTTGATGGAGTCGGCTGCGGCGTTCCGGTTTGGACGGCGTTCAGTCGATCATGGCTTCGAAAGGCGATCACAACACTGACGCGGCGCTTCCCGCCCATCCGGTACCTGACGGGGGGGACAAGCCCCTCGCAGCTAGGCCCACCATGGCCTCCACTGGAAAAACCTCCAACTGTAATCTCTACATTGCCTGCTGTGTTTGTGAGTAAATTTCCAATGTATAATTAATCAGGCTCACTGAAACACTAAATATCCATTAAACACTCGTATATAGAACGCACCCCTTTCTAACTTTATTAGCCTACTGTATCATTGAACGGTGTGCATAATGGAATATTACTTGTGTATTTTCAAGTTTAAAAGTATTTCCAGTAAAAATATTTATAAAATTTTTTAACCAAACCTTAATTCGTGTTCATAAAATTATTAATTCTTTGAATAGGCTATTCATAGAAAAGTGATGAATCACAGCTTATCGGGAAATAACCTATTTATGACTCATAAAATTTTTACTCATAACTTTTCAGAGTTTGAATAATGTTCCATGAAATTTTAATTATAAACAGCTGTCATTATTTATTTCTCCACCATTATGAGGGGAAGATTGATCAAAATTACAACTTGAAATCTTGTCAATTTAATTTCCAATTTTATCAAATCAATTTGAATCATTCAACGTAATAAATTGATTTATTCTTTCAATCAGCACTATTCTACAAATTTGGTTAATGATTCATTTTAAATTTGTTATTCACTGTCATATAATTTCTGTATTTTTCGGGTGCATGAAACGCACTGATATTATGATGTTATCAGCTGCCAGGAGACATAAACCGTACAGCTGTAGCTTATAAAATAACAAGCATGACTGTATTCATTTACATTTCAATAAAGCCTACGTCAACATCTAATTAAGGCCTCTTCATTTCAATAACAATTTATTGAAATGTAAATAATCTCTACAGCATTTGTTCGTGACAACATTTCGTTATGCCTAGAGCTAAGGAAAAACATCAAACGTTTTACAAGGGACAAACTCTCAAAAATAAATAAATATGGAAAAATTTCGAGTTTCTTATCTCAAAATTAGCGTCGTCTAGTCCTGCAATGAAGAATGCTACTTCCCCACTTGCCCCAATATAACAATGAATTTCAAGTGAACTTTTAAAAATGAACTCTTAGAAAATGAATCTTCAGTTGGTTCCCATAATACAGAATGTTTTTTAAAACAATAATTATTACAATTAATAATTATTTTATGTTCGCCTATAATAAAAAATATTTAAAAATATCCCGGGGGATGGGCCCACGACAAATTTTGCCGAGAGCCCACAGAGCTGCCAGTCCGGCAATGTAGAGTGATTCCAACAGTTGTACAGTACCTAAGATAGCGCTCCCATTCCACTCATGGCCAGTTAATTAGTTAAAATCTATTATTTCAATCAGCACTATTCTATTAATTTTATTAATGATTCATTTTGAATTTGATTCATTCTGAACCATTTTTATTTTAAAAAATTATAACGAGCGTTAATGATAACGCTCCCATTCCACTCATGGCCAGTTAATTAGTTTGAAGTACAATAGAATATATTTAGATCTATGCACATCTACATCTCAACTTGAGAACTTTTGTCACAAGCTTTTTATTTCAGGAGATCATTTCCTTGTTATTTTATATCACCAATAAAACTGAAGCAAATACTTCATTACCTTTGTCAAATATTGCAATACCGGTTATCCTTTGGGTGAATCTTCCAACTGGGATCGATATGCATGATCGGTTCTCTTGGGACTCACTCTGATTTTTCAATAATATGTTGGAATCAATCATAATGTAATAAGATAATTCAAGCCTCAACCTTTTCAAAGCATAGATTTTGATTTAACATTCCCACTAAATTTACTTTTTCATTTTATCATATTGAATAACTCGAAGTTGTCTACCATGCAAAGTGTTCACCATGTTTCTTTTCACACTAAATATTCATTTTTCATTTGCCGAAGTAGGCTATTCCAGAAACTCTTGTGAGTTTAATAATCTAATATCAGTTGATGTACAACCATTAGCAATATCAATAGTATTTCAAAAAGACATTTCTAAGTAGAGTTTAACAATTATTTTTAGCCTTTCACGTTTAACCATAGCATACCTTATCTTGAAAAAAACTTAGACACCATTTTGAACTGTGTTCCAAATGTGAGAAACACTTGCACAAATAATGCTCGATTGAAATTTAATTAATAAGTTCTTGTACTACAAATAAATGCCTGATTTTGTTTGCAGGTAACTTGGCATCATTCGCAGCCGGCAACGCTCTAACATGGAGTTCTCCTACAATTTCGAAGATGAAAGACGACAACCTCATCCAAACAAGTCAAGAATCGTGGGTGGGATCATTGATCGCTCTGGGAGGATCGGTCGGACCTTTTTTGTCTGGATTCTTGATCGACAGAATAGGAAGGAAGAAAACTATTTATCTAAATGCAGTATTAATTATTTTGTCATGGATTTTGATAGGAGTTGCCATCACCGGATTTCAAAGCATATCATTTGAACTTATTTATGTGGGCAGGGTGTTGGCTGGTATATCTGTAGGATCCTGTTATGCGTCTATACCTATGTACATAGGTGAAATCGCTGAGGTGAGTCCATCATATTGAAATAGCACATTCCTTATATATGTTCTTCATTTAATAATATTTAAATTTATAGCTACATATACATCATATAGCTACAATACGTAGAGCTGTATATGTATCAATCAAGTACAGGAAATCCTTTGAATTTGAATAAAGTTGTATTGTCAATACAAGTCATGATGGTCTCAATTAGGCTACTACTGTTATGATCAAAAACTTTAGTTAGCTCAGGAAGAAATTGGACATTTATGAACAATAATTAACGACACAACATTTATTAATGTATTAATTATCCAATATTGTTGAATTCCCTCTTGCTACATATGCATATACATAATGAAAAATAATATAGCAACTCATTATCAATAACAATAAAGAAATAATCTTATTTTAATCATAAAAGTGAAATCTATATTTGAACAATCTAGAAGTAGTATTCAAGATTACTGCAAAACTATAATTGTTTCTCAGTTGAGAGTCTTTTTGTACTGATAATTGTTATTTTAATTACTGCACATCTTTATAAACCTATGGAATTTAACAATATTGGATAATTAATACATTAATAAATTTTGTGTCGTTAATTATTGTTCATAAATGTCCAATTTCTTCCTGATCTAACTAAAGTTTTTGATCATAACAGTAGTAGCCTAATTGAGACCATCATGTATTGACAATACAACTTTATTCAAATTCAAAGGATTTCCTGTACTTGATTGATACAACAAAAATACAAAAAAAAACTACTCATCTTTCACTGTTGAAGTGGACCACACGAAAATGAAATGCTCCAGTTCACAGGTTCCACTGTGCACTGTTGCCACTATAGTAACAAATAAGTCTTCCACCCCTCACTCTATAGTCTATACACAATAGGCAACCCTGCTGGGAGAGAAGGATGGCGGTGTCAGAAAAAATGTTTAACCTTGAGCATTTCATTTTCGTGTGGTCGACTTTAAACGACGTTTCTCATTCTGTACAATAAGGATTTGTTTACAAACTAAACTTTTCAACTGATAAAGGTCGGGACACACATATTCGCAACACGGCCGTGTCTCGGCACGGAGAGTGTACGACTATACAATATTATGCTCATCCTCATATACCAACTGTGTGGAATCTAAATGCATTGAATTCCTGTTTGGATAGCTCAGCTGGTATAGTCTCCACTCTCCTCATGGTATACACTCTCCATGCCGAGACACGGCTGTGTAGCGGATATGTATGTCCCGAGCTTAAAGGATTTAGAGTCCGATCAAGTTTGATAAATTTTGAAACTATTCCTTTTTTGTGTCTAGGATCGAAATTATTGTCAAGTTAATTCTTTATAATAAATATATTAACAGTGTAACTAATGTATAGCAGGATTCTTTTAAATTGTCAGAAACAGCTGATTGATGTACGCTCGTTTACTAACGTTAAATCAGCTGTTCTCTGACAGTATGAATCCTGCTATATTCAATGTTTTACATCTAATATCATGGGTACTATATTCTGTTCACGGAAACAAGTCAGTGCGCGTAAAGAAAGTGTGCGTGCGTGAATCGGAAAACATCTGGACGACCGAGTCAAAGGCATGTTGAAACTAAATTTCACTCGCTCTCAAGCCGTATCAGCTGAATACGAGATTAGTTGCAAATGCTGAAATGTGAACATGCCGTTATGCAATACACTCGCAAAAGACACACACACAAGCTCACTCAGCTGTTACATTTACTGACTTGTTTCAGTGAACAGAGTATAGTATCACAGATAGGCCTACTATATTCTAGTTGCCGTGTCTAATATAATGCTGTAATGTTAAGTATGGAATGTCCTACATCTAATGAACGTCACAAATAATATTTCATATTTTTATTATTGTTTTTATAATAAATTATTTGTTTTGACAGGACAGTGTTCGCGGCGCCGTAGGCTCCCTGCTAGCCTTCTTCCTGTGTACTGGGTTTCTGCTGGAATATTGTGTTGGACCTTATGTCGACTATTTGGTGCTGATCATCGTGTCTTGCGTTGCTCCAATTGCCTTCTTAGTTTTGTTCTTCTTCATGCCTGAATCGCCCCTCTACCTCCTTGCCAAGGGCAAAAGTGACGAAGCCATCAAAGCTTTGCAATGGCTGAGAGGTGCTGACAATGCATCAGTTGTGCAAAAAGAAATTACAGAAATGCAGGTAGGTGTTCTGCAATGAAAATCGGTCTGCTTCTCTTACCCTGGTCGCACACCGGAGCAATAAGCAACTAGCAACACATGGATCATATGATCGTCTACTCTATACAAACAAATAGTCCAATGCATACCTATAGTTCGAATAAAACTAGTTGTCCCTTGGCCTGGTGCTCAAGAACCACTCACTAGAAACGTTTTTGTCAGAAAGACTGATGTCCGAACAGCTGACCATTTGATTCAATGATGTTAACATTGAATCAAATGGTCAGCTGTTCGGTTGATTCGGATGATGTTAACATTGAATCAAATGTTCGGTCATCGGATTTTCTGACAAAAACGTTTTTAGTGAGTGGTTCTTGAGCACCAGGCCAAGGGACAACTAGTTTTATTCGAACTATAAAGCAGCTGTTTCAGTCAGTGTTCATTGGACTATTTGTTTGTATAGAGTAGACGATCATATGATCCATGTGTTGCTATAGCAGGATCAATTTAACTAGTCAGAAATCAGCTGTTTCGAAAATCAATATCACAATACTTAACCTACAAAATGCTGAATCTCGCAGATTGTTGAAAAGGTTTTTTAAATAGGTATTCTTTGAAAGGTCTTCTTTAAAAAGGTCTTTTAAAGACTTTAAAGGTCTTTAAGACTTTTAAGCCTTTGGATTATTGTGTCAAAATCACTGTTTACTTATTGCCGAAACAGCTGTTTTCTGACAATCTAAATTAATCCTGCTGTAGTTGCCTATTGCTTATTGCTCCGGTGTGCGACCGGGGTTATGTTGAGTTGCACCAACCGGGATCAACTACGAGGGCTATTCAGAAACTAGGGAACGTTTTGTAATAAAACAAAAACTAGGTACAGGAAAAATATTTTATTATATACATCTGAAAGAGTGACTAAAATGCTACTTTTCTACATAGTCACCAAACAAATTAAGGCACTTATCGTAGCGGTGGACAAGCTTCGAAATTCCTTCGTCATAGAAATCCGCCGCCTGCGATCTCACCCACCCGCCTAGCGGCGTCAGACGGAAACTGAGTCACTGCGTCACTGAGTGGCTGAGATCGCAGGCGGCGGATTTCTATGACGAAGGAACTTGTCCAGCAGTTCCTTCCTGTACGGTACCTAGTTTTTGTTTTATTACAAAACGTTTCTGAATAGCCCTCGTATTTTGAATCAGCTGATTCAATTTGATTAGAATTGTACTGATCCTGGATCGAAATTGATCTTGCTTGGTGCTACACAACAATTGATTTATATCATCATTATTATTATACTTTATGAAACCTTTTATATCACAATCGTAACAATTTATATTCAAATTGTTTCTATTTTATTTGCCATGTGCATTCTCTTCATTAATAATCAAATTAATTGTCAAAAACATGCTATTTTTCCAGAGTAATTATAATTTTTTCATGCTTGAGTTATCTAATACCCCAGAACTAGAAAAGTCCACTCTATTGAAAATGTTGTCCCCGTCAAACACTTGGTGACTGGGTTTCAAGTTAAATTCTACCAACATAAATATTATAATATTTTTCATAAATTTGGAACTCTTTTTCTTGTTTTACAGAACTCTGTAACTGAGTCTGCATCGCAGAAATCAGGAGCAATCGAGCTGGTGAAGTCGAAGGGCAACTTCAAAGCGCTTTACCTGAGTTGTGGCCTGGTTGCATTTCAACAGACCAGTGGAATCAACGTGATTCTGTTCTACAGTGAGCAGATATTCCGCGTGACCGGCGCCGCTCTGTCTCCAGCCATCTGCTCGATCATCATTGGTGCCGTGCTGGTCATTTCCGGCGGCATCGCTGCCCCAGTCACCAGTCTCTTCGGAATCAAAATGATGTTGATCGTCTCTGGCTTGGGAATGTTCATATCCGAAGTGAGTAGCTTCCATTACACAATTGAGATTTCAAAAACAATATTTGAAGATAGTAAATTACGGTACAATTGAACTTGTACGATACCAGAATAATATTGTTGGTTCGGACTGTTACTGATAGAAGTGAATATGAAGTAAATATCAACTTATTAAATTTTAAGTTCAGCTTCAATTTATGAAAAATTATTCTACTTCATTCATGTTTTATAATTAAAAATGAAACAATCATAATATCATGTACTTTTTATTATTATCATTTAATCAAATTAATTTCATACTCCTACAATGATTTTAACTCAATGCAATACCTTTTCGAGTAGTAGTGAAGGTGATTTTGTAGTATCGTAGTTCTCTATAATTGAATACGATAAAAAGACTGGGAGTTGTCAAAACCACAAATTTATTAGAATGTCGAGATTTGTAGACTAGTCTCGTTATTTCAATAAATTTGTAGTTTTGGAGAAACCAAATTTCTGACAACTTCCAGTTGTTTTAACATCTTCATTTATAAAATGAAACAAATTTATTAAAATATCGAGATTTGGAGACAAGTCTCGATATTTTCATAAATTTGTGGTTTTGACAACTTCCAGTATTCTTATTCATTATCCATTCAATACCTTCAATCTCATATAGAAATCACTATTTGGTCTCAATGAAGTGATTCATAATGTGTTTAATCAAAAAGTTGCAGGCCTTCCTTATTTAAATGAGCTCTGAAGCAGTAGCATTACTCATTTCCAATTGGAGGAGAATTCCTCATCTGATTAAGGTGCTAAATTGAATGTTCATCACTTTTTTCATCATCAAGGTTGATGACAATTGAGGTCAAAATTTGAAGTTTTAATAATACTAGATTGGGACACTTGGTTGAAACTCGCAGGCTGAAACACTTTATTCATGTCTTTTTCAGTTTCCGTCCATTCATCTTATTCTCAGTCCCTATCAATATTGCGAATAACAATAGTATTGATATATTTATTTTTATATTTTATTTTTGATATATTTAGTAAATATTTGCTTCATCTACCTACACTGTAGGCCTATTTTCTCCAAATTTTTATGAATCTTTATTTTAAAGGTTTTGTACTTTTGATGAGGATTCTCATTGCACAAGATGTGTCCATCATTTTCATTAAAACTTTGACTTGTAATTCTTCACAGGCACTTCTTGGAGTATACTTCTTTCTAAAAGATCAAGGAACTGATGTTTCATCATTGGCTTCACTTCCCATCATTTTCATGGTTGCCTACATCTTTACTTATTGTCTAGGTGAGTGTAGCTTTTCATAATAAATAACACCAATTCATTCAATTCCATGATATTATTTAATCCTGAAGTATACAAATTCTATGAATTTTCATTTTTATTAAGATTTAAAATTATTCTTTATTGATATGTTCTCAATACATTAATAATTTAGCCTAATATTTTAAATGTATTGTTCTCAATCAATGCTTATTTTATTGTTTTTTTTTTCTCTCATTACTTCAGGCTTTGAATATTTTATGGCTTACTCCTTCCATGTGAGAGCTTTCTTCGTCCCAATTAACCAGGAATGAACATTTTAATAATATTATAATTCAATATCGAAAGTAAACATTCAAACTCAATATCAATATCAATATCAATATCGAAAGTAAACATAAAACTTTCTTAAGTTAGAGTACTTGGAATTATTGTTATGTGTATACCTATAAAGTATAATCACGTTAACACTTGTGATTATAGGTATAGCTATATAACGGTAGATGTCATCAAATTAATGTATACTGCATATAACGTTACCAGATTGTTTTTGGGCTACACTACAGTTTGCACTTTAAAATAGATGTAGCCTTCCTTTTCATTTCTTAACCGTTTTTTTTCACTTTTTACCATAGAATTTCTATTATTATGTGAGATTAGTGAATGAAAAATTTGAAATTGATTCACAGGATTCGGACCATTGCCTTGGGCTGTGATGGGAGAGATGTTCCCTCCCAATATGAAAGCCAAAGCATCTGCAATTACAGCATCGTTCTGTTGGATACTTGGCTTTATTATTACTTTGGGATTCAATTCGGTGGCCGAATCACTTGGAATGGCTTCTGCTTTCTGGATTTTCTCAGGTAATTATGAAGAAACCTTTATGGATCCCAAAATCATCAGTTCCGGTTTATTCCTAGGTCTCATCAATTAGTTCATTTCTAGTTTTTTTCATTTGTATTAACCAGTTGTACAACAATTACATTGGCTTTCTTTGGTTCAGACTCAATCTGATGGAAAATTGAGACATTCAATATATAAAATTAAAATAAACCAGTTAGAGTACTTGTTGTGGTGGCTAACAAAGGTTCTGGGCTCAAACCCTAGACTCCAATGTTTATTTTTTGAAGCTCTATTGTATACCTGTTATGTGTAAAATTCAGTACAGTAGAGTCTCGGATATTCGATCTTCGGTTATCCGACCTTCCGAGTTATCCGACCTACCAGGGCAATTTATTATTGGTCATATATCTATTTACTGCATTGTACATTATTTTTCCTCTGTAAACCATGTTTTATTGACTTTGCAGTAAGTGAATTTTTACGTTTTAGTACGCTAAATGTATTTAAACAATTTATTTGTTTTTCACAATTTTCATCTCATGGAATAGAATCAAACAGTATTTTATCAATCACAGTTATAAAATGCTCTTGTACTTATTAGTATTATTATTCATGACAGTGAATATTACAACACTGAAAAATCTGTATTGAATATTATCACAACATCAAGCATGATAACGACCACAATTTGACCAATTTCTTGAAAGACACTGAGAATAAACAATTCAACAATAATTATGCATTATAATGGTCAATTTCAATTTTATGTTTCATTTAATGATTTTCATAGTTAAATGATATTTCGTGTGATACACTTCTAGAGATTTTTATATTATTTTATGCCGTATGATTCTTGTGATTATCATTCGTGTATTTTATTTTGTTTTCAGGATTTTGTGTGTTGGCGATTTTTTTCACAGTGGTATTATTACCTGACACACGAGGTCTTTCTCTGCAACAGATCCAAGATCTTCTGAATGGGCGCCCTGTAAACCGATAAAAAATCACCGTCTTACTCTGTATTCCCAAGTAGACTCATAGAGTTCATAAAGTAAGTAGATTTAATAAAGTTCACAAAAGACTTTTAAATGTGAATTTGTGATTCAGTTTTCGAAACTATCAATCTTATATCGAGGTCAATACTCTAACTCGACTTTTTACTTCGTTGATTGCCTGCCAATTTTGATGAGAAAACTTGAAAAGTGTTGCAAATTTATCAAAACTCTGAACTTTCACAAAAATGTATCGTTTTTATTCCGATTGCTTCAGAACTGCAAACCCCAGAAAATGCATTTTATATGTAGAGTACATACATGAATATCAAAATGCAAATTTTAAGAGCAATATTTTCGTTTTTCTCTTTTTTTAATATAGTTTCCAAAACATTCCTTTGCTTTGAACAATAAAATTATAAATTGAAGAACCGTTACCTTTATTACTGTTTCTTTAAAATTTGACTGTTGAATGGTGATAATTGAAATTATAATTGTTATTTATTTAAATGGTAATGCAAAACTCCAGTATTTTCAATATTAAATTATGCTATACTTATATAGTACTACCTAATTAGATTTGTATTAAATAAGTTATTAAGATATTAATAAATTTATAGACCTGTATTTAACTGTGTATTTATATTCCATTTGATATACTTTGAACACTATAGAATTTTATTTATAAGTTTAACATCCGATTTTAATTTATAATAATAAAATTTAAAAACTTATTTAAAAAATTCAACTGTTCTCCGAAATTTTGTCTGTAGCTTACCTGCTTTTTAACAATACACCATAAATCGTAGGTATTGACAGTCTTCTAAAAATTAATTTTCAAATTCTGGTAGCTCTTATAAGAAGGAAAAATTTTATTCTATTTCAAATTTATGCTCCTTGATTTCACGTTCAATAAAATTCTTCGTGAATCCATTTCAAATTCCAAAAATGTGAATGAGTTGAAAAAAACTTAGCTTTCTCTAGTGTTCCAAGCTCTTTTTTTATATTCTTTCAATTTTAGTCTTAATTGAGATTATTCATATTTTTAGAATTACTTAGATATAATTCATCATTATTATGATAATCTTTTCTATCCTAAGCTATTTTGTCATTCTTTGACATTGATTGTCAAAGAATTCTTTGTCATGCTTTGACTGAATAATTGAAAAATTAGATTTTATGTATAATGTATTATTGACTATCTTTGGTTTATAATAATATTATTCATGTATCAATTGATCTATTATCACTCATTTTACCCAATTCTCCATCACATTGGAATACAACTGATTGTAGACCCATCAACAGAGGAAAATATGATATCTGAATTCTACAGGATTCTTTCGGGTAAAAAAAGTTTCACGGGGTTGCATCAAAGTGTGGTTCTTAAACCCAATCATCAAAATTTTATTCATGATTCATTGAAAGTAATGACAGGAAGCAGACTGTAGCCTACCATATGAATAATCCTTTTTGACAAGATTGAAAAAATCACTTTGCTCCTTAGTTAATCGGCATGATAGTAGCTACTCTAGAGAGCTAGTACTGTACTGCCATTTTGAACTGTTCTAAAAAGTTAACTAGGAGTAGAGATAATGTCCTAAGCTTTTATGGCCTAAGTTAGGAGCTATTAAATTATTGTCTATCTAATACAATAATCTCAAGATTTAGTTCTAGTATTTGTTCACTTTGCAATAGAAAAGTGCCACACCTCAACTTTTTTGGTTCAATACGGTATTGCAATGAAACATTTTGGATTAAATTGAGAAACTGGAGTAACTTTTTACAGAAAATTTATTAGCGCGTATCCATTCTAAATTAAAGAGAAATTCTTGGTATCAAAATAATAAATTAATTAAAAATTTCTATTCGGACTCGCTCTTCTATGAACATAGACCGTAAAGTGCCATAAAACAATAAAAATAGCTGATACTTGATGAATTTTATTATGAATATTGATGATAATCTCTCTATCAAGACAACTGACAACTTTCAGCTTTCAAACCTGCAAGAGCGACAGCGGGAACGGCAGTAGCGCAGTCTCTGGCGATAATAGGAACTTCAATCGATCGTAGTCACGTGTGCAGAGGCAATTTTAAATGTCCGGCTCATTTATTTGATAATATCGCTTTTTCTCGCAATTCTAAAAAATAATTTTCCTCCCATCACGCCCATTTCTGAAATTTAAATATCTCAATAACGCCACTCGGATTTTCTCCCAGAAGACATATCCATATGATAAGAGGGAATGAAAAAATATTGCAAAATACATCTCTCTTTTTGTAAATCGATTCTCGCATCAATCTCGTATAAATGTTTTTGCATCTGGTTTGGTGCAACCCATCGTTTTTTGAAAATATTTTTTCAAAATTGAAAGAACTTTGTAAATGAAGCAAATTCGTTAAGAAATTGCAAATTAGTAGATGCTTATATTTTACTCATCTTTTTTCTCTGTGACTGTTAATACAATGGTTCTTTTGCACAACAATGCCGCATTTGTTTGTTATGATTTCATTACTAGCTAAACGTGCTTGAATGAAATAGTTTTTGCTCATCACGATGACAAGTGCTGTCTATTTATCACAGTATTTCTAGTAAGATTAGTCTAGTAAGACTACAGTTATGTAGTTGAAGCATTACTAAAGAATTTGGGGTTGTGCAAAAGACCCTATACACTTTCAACCAGAATGTGAAAAGATAGAGAATCAGGATTCTATTTGGTAAGACACCTTGTCATGAATGAGAAGTGATTTGAAAGATCAGCAAGACATCTTGAGAGTTGAAATTAATATGAATTTTTACTCAAGAAATTAATTCAGAGTAGGTTACCGTACTTTGGTGTCACAATTCTATGATATCAACATTAATTTCTTAGAATCTCTAGCGAATCTACGCCGATAAAATCAGTCATTCTAGAGAGCAATAGTTATTTATTACGGTACATCTCTCTCACGAGTTTGGACGCTACTGAGCATCATAGTTTTTATCTTCGAGTATATTTTGCTACTTTCTCAATTTCACTTTCTCTATAATTTTTTGAGCGTGGAATTTGAGTTGAAGATGTGCTATTTGAAGTGTCAATGCTAACTCCCTGAAATAATAATATTATAGTAGGTACTGCATTTTTCAAATTATTTCCCTGTAATCTATTCAATTGTCTAATGCAATTTATGGAAAATTAGAAGTCTGTACTTATGGCGCCGAAACCAAGATACCAAAGGCTCCTCGATAACGTTTGACCCAAACCTCTTGTCATTTATCACAGTTCGATACAGATAGCAAAAAATCTACTATTAATCTTGGCAAAGACAATTGAAAAATATAAGAGATAATAACATGAGTAGCTTTATCTGGGTTTCTAGTAAATATAAATAGCCTTGGAGCTCATCAATGTCACATCTAGTAAATACAACTTCATTAAAATGTTATCAAAGTCATTATGTCACGATTTGTCAAATCATTATGAATGATGTGATAATGTGTAATCTATAACCAAACTTATTCAAATGTTGAAGAGTTTTTTCATCATTGTGTAAATAATTTGATAAACTTTCATGCAATATGAATCAATTTTTAAAAAGCTCATCAATCATTGTTTCATTGGACTGATTGTATTCATTAATTCACCATTGATATAATTTATGTTTCCTAAATAGTCATCGGTGGGAAAATATAGTTTCCAATTATCAGCACCCATTTTTTCAACACCGCACAAAGGAAAATTTTGCAATTTGTAAAGTTTTTTACTATGTCTTCTATGTTTTCTATTTATGATTATCAATGTTCCTTCACAGACTAATATAGAACTTTTTCAATTATTGTTATCAATCGTGTAAATAAGATGAATTTTATTTAATTGTCAGCAGACAAGCCCTATTATAAGACTAATGACACCATCCCATCAATTTATTGTACAATAATTTTATCACACTATATATTTACTAATAAGTACAATACATTATACATTTTCTTGGAAACAATATATCTTACTCAATCAATATCTTACAATTTTCCATTACAACACTTTTTCTAATATTAAATGGAAAAAATTATCAAATTTCCAACATTTACACTATATCTATATGATGTAGTATGATATATCTATGTAGTACATGAATGTAGTACATAATAGTATGGTATATGATATATCTAATGATATTTTCTCGAAATAGTATTGTACCACTTACCAGCAGTATGGTTCGGCACCATTTAATTTTATTCACTTGATTTAGCAAATGATCTTATTCTGTTCTAATACTTAGAGCGTATAACACACATTTGAGAATATAACATGTTATATTATTGTACATTTGAGCTAGTATAACATGGCTCTTATTAATAAAATGTAAATAAATGAGAAATAAGGTCAGGTGAAACCTCGTATGAGTCTCCCGGCCGATAAAAAACCATATAATATGAATTAATACCTATTATCCAAATCTCATACTTTCATTCTTCCATTCTTTCCATGCCTCCGTCTTCATATTAAGTACTTTATTTCATTCCATATAGGTACAGTATTTACATACCATTTTCAGAAAATAAAAAAATGATGAAAACTATAGATTGAATACAATTGGGAACAGTAGGCCTACGTTAGTCAAGTAATCTCATATAATATCATACATGATAGTGTTGGAATTCAATCAATATGGCTTGTCTTGAATTGAAAAAATTGATACAAAAACTGTTCTTCCTATTTGAATTGTTCAACGAGTTTACACTGATGTCACCAACCCATTGAAATCAATCCAACTACTGCAGTATCAATAACACTGATTTGTTCTAGGGAACTACCATTTATAATATTATAAAGAGGTCTTTATTGAAAAATGAAATCAATAATTTAAGCCAAAATGAAATACACTTCTTATGATTTTTAATGATTCTATTCTTGCGACCGCAGTTTTGGCTTCTTGGCATTCTAATAAATTATTACTCTATTATCAATTGATCAATTTTAATTAATATCTATTTATTCACCTATTCATTCATCTATTGCGCACTTTTCTAATGTTTGGGAAATGTCAAAGATTAATGTATCGATCTCAAGCAATCCATTTGCATTCATAATCCACATAGCCTATCCACATTCAAAATATTAAAATGGGTTTATTTGTTCAATTTGGCGGATGGCGAATAACTTTCATTAAACATTTCTATGGTAACGGGTGATATTCTGTTAATTTCTTTTTCAAATGATGAATGTTTTTACGTTATATACATTATTTATGTGAAAAAATTCAAATTTTACCTATATAGATGTAATTCATACTTAGCCTAAATTAAAAGTATAAATGAGCGAAAGTAGTTTGTGTCTGTTGAATGAGAGTTGATGAGGCACTTCAATTATTTCGGGGTTTTCATTAGATGCAACTTTTCTTCTCTATTGTCCGTAGGGTGAAAGAGAGTAATAGAATAACCAATATCATTCAATTTAAATGATTCAATAAGTATTATCTTTTTAACTTGCACAATCAGCTTTTAGAGAGAGGGCTCTTGAAGTGTGCGCTTTCGATAACCAATTGATCTTTTCATTTTTTGTTTAGTTGAATTTGTCATTTTAACCGCACTCTCAGCTCACGCTATAATTAGATAAATTAGCGAACCATATAAATGATAATTTGGGTGATGTAGGCCTACGTCATTCCTGTCAATTTCCATTGTAATGTAGGCTTCGAATAGTAATTGAAAAGTATTGAAACATGTTTGTGTCCTTCGCTGGACTGCTTCCCAAAACCAATACTGTATAATAATTGAAGGTGTAGCGAATAAAGCATCAGCTTAATCCAAGCTTAAAACTCCTATTGAAGGTAATTTTATTTCTAAATTCGCCTCATAACACGCACTGTTGTGGAGATGACACTCTATTGAATCTATCAGAGGTTCTTGAATCCATTATCACAATTTCTGGTCAACGTGATAGTATATATAAAGTTCAAATATTTAAAAATGAAAGTAGATGATTAAGTTATTGTAACCTACATTTGAAAGAATATTCAATTTTTTATTGAAAAATAATATGTTCTACCATTGCTGCATCTGATGATGGGTTCGCTCTCCATACCGTCTGGAATTTTGTGTGTGTATTCTTAATTTATGTATCACTCTTCACTCATGCCCAAATTATAGACTTGAGTGGGTACATCAGCACAATAAAAAACTTAAAATGAATTTTTCTTCGAATATTAGTCGATATTAGATAGATAAATAAAAATGCCGATGCTTGATAAGTCTGATCTGCGCTTTCATTCCTTTAATTTGTGCCCTTATTATTAATAATGAGTCGTTTCAGTAAAAGAAGCAAATGGCTTGAAAAATAAAACCCGATATTTTTATATGTAATATATAATTATACATACAAGTATATTGCTATATTATAACAATAGACTTTTGTCTTGGTAGTTTTTACTAACCGTGTAAAGAAATTGCTGTCCTCGCACAACATAGAAATTGACTTGTTTGATCAGGTGTGCACAGTTAATTCTATATAGTAGGCTACTGTAGTGTGGTATCTATGAAGATGAGAGCATAATATTATTACTATGTTTGTGCTCAGATAAGAGAGTATGTAGCAGGCTCACTTCAAACTTCATGATAAAAGGACTAGGTTCAATGGAAAAATCACAGAAACATCGGTTAGTATTAAAGAAACTTAACTTGACGTTTGATAAAATTTTCTTACAACTTGAAAATTAAATTATAAGCTTTAAATATATTTCAAAAGGAGTTGGCACAGTCTATTTTGAATTGCAACCAATGTACCATATCTTTATTTACCAAAGAACTTTAAAACTAGTAAGTGAGAACACTTTCTCCTCATTTCTTGAATACGGTAATTCATTGTACTAAATGAACTCTATATTAGGTCTATTAGCATTTCATTAAAATTTTTACAAATAATATCCATATTCCTTGTTTGTGAATTTTTATATTATTGAAATTATTTATTGTGTATTGCATATTCTATATTTTATAGAGGGTGGGTGAAAAGTTTGGAAACGAGTCATTTATTAAATACGAAGGTAATTTGACATTGGTGACTGGGTATCGTAGCCTACTAAAATTGAGAATACTACTTTACTGTGACTTTGAATAATCTGACTGAAAAGTAGTATTTTCAATTTTAGTACGATCCCCAATGTCACCTATCGTCAAATTACCTTCGTATAAGAAATGTTGAGCCGTTTCCAAACTTTTCACCCACTCTGATGTATAATGTGTATAATGTGTTGAGCAGTAGAATATAAAAGGTTTTTATACAAAGCGCTTTGGTACTCAAGATTATTAAGCCAAAGTTTGGCATCGGCAAGCACTAAATTCAATCTTTTTGTATCTCCGTGGAATCTGGTCAATGAACATGACTCAAGGATGTGGCTCATACAGTTTGTACCTCACCGCAGACACAAAGAGGAGAATTTGCAAAGCCCCACCGGTGCATATTTCTCTGGCACAGTCCCTGACCAGTCTTGAACCTATTCAGCCGTGCCCAAACGTGTCGAAGTAAATAAAAACCATTCACACGCCATGTGGGATCAGGAACTATCTCTTTATTTTTCACTAATGGTGAGTGCCAGGCCGCTGACCACATTGTGGTCATTGCATTCTAATGCATGCCAACCACTGATCATCACTATCTCTGTGGATAAGTCATGTTTATGTGTTGGAAAATTCTGAAAAGCTAATTCGCCCAGAGTATAATAGGTTCTAAATTTTTAACAACAATAATATTTTCAATAATATTATAGTAAGTCTTCTTCTAAAAATCAAACTTTTTTCCCATTTTTTCTTATCCACATTTTAAGGGCACCATCATTCCGTTCTGATAAAGTTATGTTATAAGCGTTATGTTATAGACTCATTATGTTATAGTCTCAAATAGCCCTCAACTATACAGTGTATGTATTAATTTGTAATAATTCACATTCCATTATGTATATATAGCAATGTTTTTTCTTTTTCTCTTATAATGTCATCTTACTATCCTATAGCAATGAAGGTATTTCTAAGTAGTGTATTATAGTGTAAACTTTATCATAATGTTAAGAACGATGTTATTCCGATGTTAAGAACTCGGTGTAACGCACAGGTTTTTTAAACCCATGTGACACCAAATTTATTGTATTAAAAAAATTTTGTACTGTGTAATTTTTCAATAAAATTTCGGATTTCTGGTGAATGAATATTTTTGAAGAGTTACAGTTCTCTCAAACGTAATTAATTTAGTCTTGCACTGAATTAAAAAAAAAATAAACTTCAAACTTAGGTACATTTACACTATTTTAAAACATTTCCAAGTGTTTTCAGTAGAAAAATTATGTATGAAAAGTGAATTTTTTACAACATAAAATTACATTTATATAATAGTTAAATTGCGATTGTTTCCAACAATGAGATTATTAGGATGAAACAATCATCACTATACTAGGTGAGCCCGTATACTACAGTGGCGCGCTCAAGTGATGGCTGGATTTCACGATTCCAGTAGACGTTCGTCAGGTTAGTGGAGGCAGGTGGATCGTCAACACACTGACTGGTGTGCATTGGACTATTTGTTTGTATAGAGTTGACGATCATATGATCAACCTGTCTCCAGTAACCTGAACGTCTACTAGAATCGTGAAATCCAGCCATGAGAGACAGAGTTAACCATCGGGAGGGATTTCACCATTTTAAGAGAAACAAAACACAATTATAAAATAGAATTCAATTAAATCATTAAGGTATCATCAATACTTTATTGCAACCTATTATTTAGTGGTTTCAATGTGTTTTAATGAAGGTATTGATCAGATTAAGGTATTTTATGAGCATTTTCGTCATCTTCTTGCTAGACTCGTTAGGATGTTTGAAGTTTGAACTTCCCGTTTTTTGCAACAATCGATACGGTATCGCAAGTATATAAAAAAAATTATTATTTCAAAGAGATCAACTATTTCATACAAATAATACATATTCAATTCAATTACAACATTATATTTACATCTCATATTTTCCGTATTTCAACTATTCATGCTCAATATTACATTTTACATATTAATATTTTCTCTCACTTTCTTTTGGCAGGGAAGTTTTTTGGAAGGAGGCTCAAATTAAAAAGATCATTGTTTCTTTCCTCTTAAAATAACTACTGAAGTGATCTAAAACATCACAGCCTTAATTTAAGGTACTGGAATATTTTGCATGAATATTTTTCAAATATTATTGGTTTGAAAACAGGCATTTTCACATTTGATTCAATGATAACCTAGCTTCGATTTCCCGCCGATTATTCACTCTTCTCTCACTTGAGCGCGTTCTTTCACTCTTGTCGAATGAAAACGTGTGACCGAGGCATAGGCCCCTTTCACCTTTGCGCATGCGTCTACGGGCTCACCCTAAAGCGTTGAGGGCTACTGATGCGAGGAACTATGGTTAAAACCTTCGTGACAGCAAATTTTTTGCTGATGAGATTCAACCAAGAAATCAATCATCCATGATCTCTTATCAAAATAATACAATTTTTTGTTTCTTCAATAATTCATTCAATTCAATTCATTTATCAATCATATCAATTTTTCCCACATAAAATAACCAACATTTTTTCAATTTTTACTTTGCTGATACTTTACAACTTATTGTTATTATAATTATAATCAGTACATAATATGATTAGTAGATATGTATATGACAATACGACCCCATTTTTTGGAGCACCTAATATTCTTATTTTTTTCAATCAGATATTCAAGTACATTTTAATGCCTCTGTTCAATATCAGAAAAAAATATATAAGATCAAATAATTAAATTATATTGAAAACATTAAAAATTCAATTGAAGCTACTATTTATTACATATCTTTCAAATCTTCACTAAATTCAATTATTGGATATTTATTATTTTTTAATCCGTTATAAGATATATATAGATTTTTTTTATTTATATCTTTTATAGCTTTTTCATCAATTATTTCTGTAGAAAAACGTTTAGGTAGAAATATTTTATAGTCTTCTAATTCTACTAAAATAGAATAGTAACCATGTTTAGTTTTTATTCTATCAAAATTTAAAACTTTATATCGTATATTTGAATCTAAATCTGTTATATTAATCAACCATTTTGCATCCATTTTTCCAATTCTATTTAATTTATTTAAATCCATTTATATAGGAAAAATTTTATACATTTTTATAAGTTCCTTTTTTACAGGTTCCATTTATAAAAAATAATTTATGAAAAAATTCAAGAAGCTTTGCTTCTTGAATTTTTTTCATAAATTATTTTTATTAAATAAATGGATGACTCTAATTCATTGCCACTAAATGTAAAAAAGAAAACAAAAAATATAAAATCAGAAGAAATAGTTCAAAACCAAGCAAGTGATTGTATAGAATAGCTAGCCAATGTTCTCAACGTAAAACTATGCAAAAAGTAAATTTGTACAAATCTCTCAATAACAGAAACTAGTATTGAAAATAATTTTACTAAAGAAGAAAGCAGAAATTGGTAAGCTAATGAGATCTATAAACTAAAGGCCAAAAATTAGTAGGAGAAAAATAATAACATTAGGAATTGACTTGATTTATGGGGCCATAGATCTTAGTATGGATATTTTTGATAAGTATCACCAAGAAAATGATGGATATAAATATATTTTGAATGTTATTGATACATTTTCAAAATATGTATGGGTACAACAATTTTAACCAAAAGAAGAATGGAATTAGAAGTTTCTAAAGCATTTGAAAAAAATTTTAAATAATGCTAAAAAATTAATCATAAGTCTCTAAATCTGTATACATTCCTGATAAAGCGTCTTGAATTTAGAAATAAAGAATTTAATACATTATTAAAAAAATATAAAAAAAAAAATAAGAATTATATCATACAGAAATGAAGAAAAAGTTCAATTACGAAAGATTTAATATAGTCATTGAATAATAAATTGAAAATACTTTTATAAAAATGAAAGCGGCTCTAACTCTAAATTAATTCTACTGATGAAAATAATTATGCTTGAGGGTGTTAGTAGGCTTGGATCAATGGATGCGGCGTTCGTTGCGTGAGTGACGTCACTGCGTTATCTACTGTTGTAGGTTGTTGATGGAGTCGGCTGCGGCGTTCTGGCTCAAGCGGCGTTCAGTCGATCATGGCTTCGAAAGGCGACCACAACACTGAAGCGGCGCTTCCCGCCCATCCGCTCCTTGGCGGGGCTAGGCCCACCACGGCCTCCGGCAAGACCTCCAACCGAAATCTCTATATTGCCTGCTGTGTTTGTAAGTGAATTCCAAATTTATTATAAATCAGGCCTTCTGAAACACTCCTATCAAAATTACATAAGTTTTGTTATGAATTAAATAGGTGGTATACTGAAACATTAAAATAACACAAGTTTTGTTATGAATGAAATAGAATTATGCTTGTGATAATTATCTAGCATAGGGTGACCAAACGTCCCGTTTGTACGGTACTGTCCCTTTTTTCACAGTTTGTCCCGGAGTCCCGAAAGAGCTTCGCTTGGGACGCCCAAATGTCCCGTATTTTGACCTAAGTCTTAGGTATAAAACGCCAAAGAGTATTCACATAACATTTGTTTAATATCTGATGTTGTCTATAATGTATTTTGTGCATTCTGTGGCAATAAAGACTATTTATTTATCACAATAATTCAAACAATAATTACAAACATAAAAATACAATAAGTGGTAATGAAATTAAACTGAAAAACAATAAAAATAAATAGCATATTTTAACATTCCTCGACATATCAGCCACTTATTATACGAAATGACGCCGCCTATATATAGGCCTAATTTACGCCTTATTATACAAATGACTTATATTATACGATATTAGACGCCCCCCGCATAGGAGGTTATCCTGTGCGTGGGATGCAGTTATGGTTTTGCCATAATACGCATTTTTCGCGTGTTAAACGCGCATTCGTATATGGAACGCACCCCTATCTGACTTTATTAGCCTACTGTATCATGGAACGTTGAGGGTTATGGAATATTAGCCTACATGTGTATTTTCAAGTTTAAAATTATTTTTAGTAAAAGTATCAATGGAATTTCTTTATGAAACCTAAATTCGTGTTGGATTATTCATTTTTTGAATATTCATAGAATGTGGGTGAATCACAGCTTATCGGAAAATAACTTTTTTATGACTGACAGAATTTCTACTCACAACATTTTAGAGTTTGAATAATATTTAATGAAATTTGAATTATTATAAACTGTCATTAAAATATATATTTCTTCACCATTATGAGAGGAAGATAGTATTGTGACACATACTGTATATTATTCTGTGGATCAACTGATGACTCATTTTCTAAGAGAGTTCACTTGGAATTCATTGTTATATTAGGGCAAGTGGGGGAAGTAGCATTCTTCATTGCAGAACTAGACGGCGCTAATCTATTTTGAGATAAGAAACTCAAAATGTGCGCTTAACGCATCCGAAAATACAGTATTTATATGAGAGTGAAACAACAAATTCAAAATTAATCATTAATCCAATTTGTAATATAATTCTGATTGAAATAATAAGTTAGAATTTATTACGTTGAATGATTCAAATTAATTTGATCAAACTGGATATTGAATATTAACAAGTATTCACATTGTAATCTTGATAATTTTCACAAAACATCCAAGAATACAATTTTGTTTTGGATAGAATACAAATACAATAGGATGAGAGAGGCAAAATAATGAATAATTAATACAATTTTTTTGCTAGGGATGATGCCCACATAATCTTGTGCGTGGGTAATGGTAAGGATGATGATGAGAGATGAATGGGCCTACAGCTTCAGGTGGGTCCCGAACCACCGGGAAGCGGTTTTTAACCTCATAAATCTTTGTATTTTAGAGGAGCCGGTCACCGTTACAACGGGAATGGTAGGCGCTGTCTCTTATCTAATCCCACCGATTAGACTCGCCTCTCTACTGGGACATCAGTCATCCCCTATGACTGATCTATGACTATGACTGCACTTAAATTTGATTGAAATCATCAAAACTAAACTTCAATTTCATTGTAAAATGATAGGTAATTTTCACTACTTTGTAATGTAGTGGATGGGAGTGAATAACAAACCAAAATTGAAATACCTAATTATAGTAGATACCGGTACCATTACTATGAAATAAAAAAGGATTGCATTTGAATGGAAATTAAGATAATAGCATAACAATAATAATAATATTTTGTTTATAGGATATTTTTCTTGGTATAGTAGGTTTCTCTCTCTTTTTTACATCTCGCCAGTCTTTGACCCCATATCCTCTTCTCCTTATTTTTCGTACACCGTGATACGTCATTTGAAAGAAAATATTCATATACTACATTATATCGACCAGAGAACTCCTTCAACTTCCCCCCGAAATCTTAAAATGTCGTATAACCTTGACAGTTTTATTAGCGTCGGCCCCCACAATCATAATATTTCCCTTGATATATTTGACGGTTGCTTCAATCACGCATCTTCCATGTTGTACCACTAATAACAGCAATTTATATTCTTCTTTATTCGGTATGGTCTATATACTTCCCGTGCAATTTTTTCATCAACATTCTTTCGAGGATTGGAAATTCATTTTGAATAAAATCAGAATTATTTCATTGCATGGATTAGGAAAATTTCCATTGAAATGAACTCTATTATAGGACTGGTATGGCCAGACCTTGAGAAACGAAATCCTTGTTTATTATTGGTCTGACTCCAGTCTGACAACTTCGTGGTTGTGCGTTTTAATAAAAATGTTTACGTCTGAGAAATATCTTATTCTTTAATTGGCCTAGTACCAAATTGACGATTTTTTTTCAATTCAAGAAGACCGCTGTGAATGTGTTGAGATTTGACACCATTCAATAAGCTGTCTACTTGTGCCTGTTATAGCTGTTGTGTGTTAGAATTGGACTACAATGTTGTGTGTACGAAACGGTTTATTGTGAATAAACCAAGCAGTTCGTCATGGGAAACCATTGAGGAGTTGAATTTTTTTATTTCTATCGTAAACTCAATGAAACCACACAACTCAACTACTGTAAAATAATAAACATAAATTTACCATACTTTTTTAATTTTCTATTTTTGAAACCGGGTTTATTATGCGAATTACAAACAGACTCTGTTGTTTGTTATTGAATAACACTGTATTACCAACAAGTTATTTCCCAAACTGATGTCCTCCATCAAGTTCTGTAAACTTTTTCCAATATGACAATATTTTATCATAACAATCAGCTACTTTGTTTCAAGGTTTGATGTAAATAATAATATTAATACTCGTCGTAACTCTAACAGAAATAATAATAATTCTTCATCAAAATTCTTGTTTATAAAATTTTTCTCACCCTCTCAGCAGCAGAAATAAAATTATTTTTTCCCAAACTTCATGTCAGCAATAATTTGTATTGAATTCTATCTGCATTTTTTTAATGAAAAACTCCACATCACTTCGTCATTATATTTTTTTATAATAATTTTATTTATCAGATAGGAATAATTCCAATTATTGTCTATTTCAATAACACTCTTGTCAATTATTGTCAAAGAGTAAGTTAGTGAAATTAATTATTTTATCGTAGATTCATTGATCCATAACCTAGTAATATTTCACTAATTACTGAAATTATCTGGAGACAACTATTTATAAACTGATATAGCAGCATGACTTATTGAAAAACTGAACTGATTTAGGTAATATATTTACTTGAAACAATTTAAATTTAATTGGAAGTTGAATATTAATAAGGGATAGTGTTTATGAGGTGTAACTCAGTGAAACCACACAACTCAACTACTGTGAAATAATAAACATATATTCGGGTTCAACATACATTTAAGTTTTTTATTTTTGAAAACGCTTTACTCTGCGAATTACAAACTCCGTTATTTTTTGATACGGTATTGAATTATTGTATTTTTATTATTATTCTAATTAATTGCCTGCAAGTTATTCCCCAAACTGATGTTCTCTATCAAGTTCTGTCATGTGTCATACAACGACACTGTTGTATCAATCAAGTTCTGTCATATAACTTAACAACAATGAGTGGTGTTATTAAGATTGCCAAACTAGCCCGGGCTCCAATTGTGAATCTTTTATAGTCGCATGATTTTTGGTACGGTAGTAAAAAAATTAGAACATCTCCTTGTTAGAGTAAACTAAACGAATTTTCAACTAACTTGATTCACTCTAGAAACAATGGATTTTGGTTTATGACTTGAAAATCGTGCGACTAGATATCGCTTCAGGAGAGGTTGCTTCTGATATTTTCAGTCTATTCAGATCTTGGCATTCTCGTGTGAATAAGTTCGCCCCCGCAACCATGCACAAAGCTATAAAAACATTTGAGAGTTATTTAGCCATCAAAATAGAAATAAAGATCTCCACAAAAACTTTAGAAATAAATAATAAAATTTTTAGACAATGGAATGCGTATAACGTACTTGAATTTCTGTCAGCATGGACGGTAGCCAGAACTGGGCGGAAGATAGATACAACATTTAACAACACTCATTTATTAGCAACTGTGTTCCTGTCAGAAGATATTTTCAGAATCTCTGCAATGCTAACCCACGAGATAACTCCAGTTTATTGTTGACGCTGTTTAGAAGTCATTAAACAGTTCCGTGTTTATTTCGCGTCGCCACTGCTTCTGTTCTGGAACCCATTGATCAATATAGTCAGGACTATATTTAAAGCAGACTGCAAACATCTGTTTGGTATAAATAAAGCCACCAATGAGTTGTGTCTGGGAAGAAGGAAAATGTTTTTCAACACCACAAACTCAACCCTATTTCATTGTTGGAAGTGGGTATTTTTGTGCAACTTGTGGCATGTGGGGGATGGAAAATTGCAAATGCAATTATAGTTTTTCAAGATACA